>CM028131.1:1514347500-1515032500 GCA_016271365.2 Neoceratodus forsteri
AGCAGTGCTGGCAGGCTTCAGTGTCGTGGTCCAGGCCTAGGTTTAGCAGACAAGAAGCGTGGCTGTCCTTATGGGAAAGCTGTTTGCCGCATGCACACTTGGTCTGCCACTGCTCTAAAAGAGGAGGATGGAGAAGAAGACATGCAAATAATACTGAAATAGGAAGAATTTTTAAGAAAATAATAAAGTGTGGGTAACACGAAGAAAATGGCGGTCGACTATAGCAGAAGGCATCCGTGAAGGTCCAACTTGCATGGGTCAACGGCAGGAAAAGAACTGAGCTTGGGCTGGGGAATCACCCCTTTTATACCACAGGTGGGCATCAGGGATGGGACGACATCGGGGGTGGTCCCCTGCTGAATACTGCTAGCTAGAAGTTTTCCGTGTGGATCTGGCACCTGCCGGCTTCAGTCCTAAGGGTGTTATTTGCTGCAAGAGCCCCCTCAAAGTTAGATTGAATATTCTGAAGCATGCTCTGCAACACTGGCAAGGAGCATGTCAGCAGTAACAGTTACAGGAGCTACATTCTATTGAGTGTGACTTTAGACCTTTTTTGAAGCCCTCAAGTGAGGAGCTTTCTTGTATATTTTTGGGAAGAGCGTATAGTGATAAAGAATAGTGATGTTCGGACATCTGAAAGCAATCAGAATATACTTAGGGTGCTATATGTATCAGGAATTCAACAGTAAAGAATATAAAGCATGGAGCTGCCCCCATCGGGACTGGTAAGATCTCAAAGCATCGTGAACATCTGCAATGAATTTCTCAGTCCTCAGGTTAAGTAGCAGTTCCTGTAAATATTCAGAATAACTAATCTACTGGTTGTCAAGTCAATGCATAAAATATGCTTAGTTGTAAGGGAAATCAATGCAATGTGGCATTTCCTATTCTTGATAAGTATGGTGGAATTATCACCAATAAGGCAAATCTGAGGAGTAGAAAGGTCATCCAAGCCCATCAAGGGGTCAGCTTGTTGTTTAATTAGGGCCCAGAGTTTACGTATTTGAGGGCAGTCCCTAAAGATATGGTACAGGGTACCGGGTACAGTTTGACATCTAGTGCAAACATCCTGAACTAATCTACCCATTTTAGCCAACTTATCAGGAGCAAAGCACATGTTATTTAAGAGATAATATTGCATCAGACATAGTTAGTTGTTTTTCCATGTATTTATTCATATCTTTAGTTATTTAAAATGTGTTGACTGGGAGAGGCACACTGAGCTGAAGCTTGTTTCCAGGTGCAACCCAGGAACAGGCGGTACAAATACAACAAAGGAATCACAAAAAAAAATTCAGATACAGTATAATACAGAAGAAACAAAATATACAGTATAATACAGAACACATTCATAAATACAGCACAATAAAATGAGCAGAAACATTTTCATTATAGGAATACCTTACAGAGTATTGTACAGGAGATTCGATAAACAGGGTAAGACAAGGACAAAAATCAAGTAGTGGAAGAGAAGGAGGGTGCCAGTAGTATGGTTGTGGAATTAGGGCAGTGGACAGCAACTAAATGCAGCAGGGGATGGCCTGAGGAGGCGCTTAAGTGCAGGAAAGGAGGGGGTGAGGCAGGTTTGAGGGTAGAGGTTGTTCCAGAGTCTATAGGAGAACGCTAGTTTCCCTGCAGATGTGCATGCTCATGGGAGGGTGAAGGAGCGGAGGCAATTCAAGCATGAATTGTAGGGGGAGGGAGTAGCAAGATTTAGGAGAGAGAAGAGGCAGGAAGGAAGGTTCCAAACCAATATTTGGAGATGAAAGTGGAGCAGTGGGACATACGACTGCGATAGGGATTGGAGGGATACGGAGGAGTAAAGGTCACAGTGATGTGTCGGGGGCGGGGAGTTTGATGTGAAACGACAGAAGGCGTTGAAGAGGATGTCTAGTTTGGTGAGAGAAGTGGTTGGAGCTGCACTGAAGATGTCGGTGTAGTTGAAAGTATGTAAGTCCTTCCAAATTTGCCAGTACAGTACCAGTCTTTGCTCCACTAGGTGATGGCGTGCCAGCGTTACTCAACCCGGTGTCCTGGGGCTGTGCATTTTTTGGCTTTCTCATCCTAGGGTTACCACCTGTCCCTATTTTCGCAGGCCAGTCCTGATTTGGGCAGTTGTGTCCTGCAAAAAATCATGAAAAATACTACATGTCCTGACTTTCTATTAGTAAAAATATTTTCTAATTTTCCACTAAATGTTGCAGAAAACTATTGTATCTTAACTAAAATACCTTAAAATGACGAGGAACAATAGAAGCAGCTAAGAAACTACAATACTTAGCCTTAATTCTGATTATATAAAGAAAACACGTCTGTTGTATTGGTCGAGATTACGTAGAGTCCTGCGAAAAATCTTGTTTCAGTAAGAAATGTCCCACTTTGGGCTTCTTAAAAGGCGATAACCCTGTCTCATCCCAGAAAGAAATAAAGCTTATATTTGTGGTAAAAGGAGTCTGAGCACTACTGAAAGTGGTGACAAAATATTACAAAGATAATTTTTAATTCCAAAATGATTAGTTTATTTAGCGAATGAGGAGGAGGTCCCCTGGAAATGTTTTTCCCAGTCAGCTGCTAGCTCTGTTCCCAGGGCCATTTGGTTTAAAGGATGCTAGCTTTTTATCTATCCTGACTTTTCCCTCCGACTCAGCAGTGTGGATGAGAATATTTCTAACATATTGTTAAGAAGTTCTGGAGTTCAGGGGAACCTTTTAGCTGCTAGCACATACAAAGGTGTGGGTGTCCCTAAAAGGCCAGCAGTATATAGTCTTTGAAATAGACCAGTTGGTCACCTTTTTTCCCCAATATGATCCTGATTCTTCCAGGAAAGGAGAATCATCCACAGATTCAGACAAAGAAATGTCTGCTGTAGCTCTGAACCTGGAGGACAATATGTGAAAATGTGAAAATATGATGAAAACATTTTAGTTTAAATTGTAACTGATGTTATACCCTACTTATACCACTCTTGTATGAATAACATTAAATATATATGGGGCCAGGTATATGTATAAAAGGTATATTGGGCCAGATAGCAGGAAGAACAGGGGGGATCCTGGAATGCAGGAAAATGTGGGGAGCAGTGAATCAGAGCTGGAGGGGCAGTGGGAAGAGGGAGGAAAGGTAAAGGAGAAGGACCAGAAGTACAAGGAGGATTCAGTAAAGGGAGCTGAGGGTTTAGGCCAGGGGAGCACGACAAGCAAGGAGAGACTAAATGGAGACAGCAAGGAAGGGAGGACGAGCCAGGCTAGTTTAGCAGATGGGGGAGTAGGACCAGTCGTGAGCAGTGAGGGGGGAGTTAGCAAGGTACAGAAGGATACTCAGGAGGAGGAGAGGCATAGGATTGGAGGGGAGGGGGTGGCCAGGGTAAATAAGGAGGGGGTGGCTTGTGGCACACAGATAGGGGGAGGAACAAGGAGCCGGCTGGGTGGAGGGGCCGGTAGAAAGTATGAGGGACATGGAAGGGGGAAATGGAGGAAAAGGAACGGTCAGAGTGCTCCTGTTGGGGGATTCTATGATCAAGGGTATCAAATGGGATAGGGAGGGAGAAGCCTGGCCAGTTAGAACAAAATGCTTCCCTGGACTAACGGTGCACAGGGCTAAGCACGAGGTATATCAGCTGGCAAAGGATTGTGGGGGTTCCCCGGACATACTGGTCCACCTGGGTACAAATGACATTGAAGGAAATAGCGAGCTAGAGATACAGGCAAGATTCAGGGAGCTTGCCAGGGTCTGTCATGACATAGGATGCACAGTTTCCTTCTCAGAAATCCTGCTGGTGCCAAGGGCTAGTGGGGAGCACAAAAGGAAGATTAGGGAAATAAACCAGTGGCTCAGGGAGTGGTGTGAGGCCAGAGGGTATGGGTTGATGGGGGACTGGGGAGACCTGGGAGGATAAGGAGCTGTATGCTAGAGATAGACTCCATCTCAATTTGGAGGGGAGGGGAATCCTTAAGTTGAAAATAGAGGGTTCATTGCTGAAAAGTGGGTTTAAACTTCTGAAGGGGGAGGGATGGGAGAAAAGGCTGTTAAGGGGGTGCTGATAAAGGAGGGACTCTGTCTCCACCCCCCTGGGGAGCTGGAGGATTGCGGGAAAAGGCCGACTGGTAAAGTGCAGACCAGGAGAAAACAGAATCCCCATGGGAACACGAGCAGGGGAAATGGAAGTATAGGGAAAGGGTGGAAGGTAGTCCTGCTAAATGCCAGGAGCTTTGGAAATAAAATGCCTAAGCTCCAGGTAATGCTAACTGAGGGAGCAGTGGATGTGGCAGTGGTCACTGAGACCTGGGCCACTGCAGGACACGACTGGGACCTGAACCTGGAGGGTTACACTATGTTCAGGAAGGACAGGGGGAGGGAAGGGGAGGAGGGGTAGCAATGATAGTCAAAATGGAATGAATTACCTCGCCAAATGATTGAAATTTCTGATCCACATATTTTAAAATTAGAATTGTATAATTATTTAAATGTCTGTTGTAGTTGTTTTTAGGTAATTGTGATTTTGTATTGTTCATATTTTGTTATGTCTTGTTGTTTTTATTGTAATTACCACAGGTATTTGTTGTAAATGGGGATTTACTCCCCAACAGATTAACCTGTATAAAAATAAATTTTAAACAAACAAACAAAAACTGCATTGGCATAGGGGGAGTAGAGGAGGCAGAGGGAACCGTGGAAGCGATTTGGGTCACCTTGATAACAAGGGTGGGGGGCAAGAGAGTAAAAATAGGAGTGGTGTATAGACCCCCTGCCCTGGCGGAGGAGCTGGAGGAGAGTCTGGTGGCAGATGTTGGGAGACACTGCAGACTGGGCAGAGGAACGGTGGTGGTGTTGGGGGACTTAAACATGCCAGGAACAGACTGGGAAACTATGACATCCTCTGTGACCAGGGAACAGAGGTTGTTGGATGTCTTTCAAGATATGTTCCTAACTCAGCAGGTGGGGGAACCGACCAGGGAGGCGCGGGTACTGGATGTGGTCCTGGCAGACAGTGACCAGATTAGGGGTCTGGAGGTAAGGGACCCGTTGGGGAGTGACCATGCCACGGTCTGGTTCTGCCTGGACCTAGGAGGGCTAGAAGGCTGCACAAAGACGGAGGTAACTGACTTCAGGGGAACGGATTTTAAGGAAATGGGAAGGATCCTTAAGGAGCATTTGGATGTGACTGGGTCAGACATGGACGCTGATAGTAGGTGGGAAATCATCAGGAGAGGGGTGCAAGATGCTACCAGCACCTGTGCAAGAGTAAGACGAAAATGCGGTAGGGCCCGAAAACCCTGCTGGTGGACCAGGGAGGTCCAGGAGGTGGTGCGGGGAAAGAAGGCAGCCTATAGGCAATTCAAGTGCTCAAGGAGTGAAAGGGATTGAGGGAGTATGAGCTGATGGCTAGAAGGGGCCACTAGGGTGGTGAGGGCAGCTAAGGCAAGGAAGGAGCAGAACCTGGCCAGGGAAATTAGGGAGAGGGAACAAGGGGTCTTTTAGATACATTGGGGAAAAACGATGAGAATGGGCAGATTAGCAGGATTAAATCAGGGAGAGATGGGCACAAGACCCGGGGAGCAGGCTGAGGTACTAAATGAGTACTTCCACCTCAGTTTTCACCAAGGAAAATGGGGGTGCTGCATCACATGGGAGGAGACAGAGATACTGAGGAGGGGGGGACCCTTACCGATCGGGGGTCTGGGGAGAGGGGGAGGCATCACTAGCAGGAGGGGAGGGCTAAGGGAGAAGAGGCACCGGAAGTGGAAATCACAGCAGAGAGAGTGAGGAAGCCCTCAGCTTCCTTAAGACGGAGAAAGCACCAGGGCCAGATAAATTACATCCCAGAGTGCTGAAGGAACTTATGGATGTCCTGGCGAACTTGAAGTGGAGCTTTTCACCATCTCTCTGAGGACAGGGTGGTGCCCCAGGACTGGAAGGTGGGCGATATAGTGCCTATCCACCATGGGGGCGAATCAAGGAGGTGGAGGGAACAGCAGCCTGTCAGCCTGACACGGTGGTGGGCAAGGTGATGGAGGCATTGTCAAGGAGAGGCTGGGGGGACCTGGAAAAGTCAGGGTGCCTGGACGATGCAGAGCATGGATTCTGCCCTGGGAAATCGTGTCAGACAAACCTTGTGGAGTTCTTATGACTGGGTGACGAGTGCCTTGGACCTGGGTAGACTAGTGGACGCCCTCTTTCTAGACTTCAGCAAGGCATTTGACACTGTTCCTCACATGGGCCTGTTGGATAAGTTGGGAGAAATGGGAGTGGGGAACCAGATGATCAGATGGATAGGCAATTGGCTCCAGGACTGGACCCAGAGGGTCGTAGTTTCCGGATAGTCTCATCCCCAAGGAGGGTCATTAGTGGGGTCCCACAGGGATCAGTCCTTGGGCCCCTCCTGTTCAACACCTACGTCTCTGACACAAGGACAGGAATCAGGAGTGAGATGAGTCTCTTTGTGGATGACTCAAAACTGGGGGTGGTGGTGGATGGGGAGGAGGGGAGGGTGGCCCTACAGGGGGACCTGGAGGCTCTGGAAAGATGGTCTAGAAAGTGGAAGCTGAGGTTCAATGCAGGGAAATGCAAGGTACTCCACCTGGGGGCCAGAAACCCAGGCCAAGTGTACACCCTGGGGGAGGAAATGCTACAAGTCTCGATGGCTGAGAGGGACCTGGGAATGGTGGTGGATGTCAAGATGAACAACTCGGAGACTTGTAGTAGGGCAGCAGCCAAGGCCAACAGGATGCTGGGATGCATCGCTAGGGAGATCACCTCCAGAAGGAGGGGAAGTGATACTCCCTCTGTATAACTGCTTGGTGTGGCCACACCTTGAGTACTGCATGCAGTTTTGGAGGCCACAATTAAAGAGGGACATTAAACTGCTGGAGAGGGTCCAGAGGAGGGCAACCAAAATGATTTGGGGCTTGGGGGACAGAACTTATGAGGAGAGGCTCGAAGAGCTAGATATGTACACATTGGAAGAGAGGAGGGACCGGGGGGATATGATAGAGGTCTTCTGGTATATGAAGAGGGTAAATAGGGGAGGAACAGTCAGGGTGCTTCGAAGGAAGGAGGAGGGGGCCACTAGAGGGCATGGGTGGAAGCTGGAGGGGGGAAGATTCAGGGGAGAAAGGAGGAGGTGCTACTTCACTGAGAGGGTGGTGGTGCCATGGAATGCACTGCCTAGGGGGCTGGTGGAGGCAGAGACAGTGGAGAGGTTCAAGAGGAGGTGGGACAGGTACAGGGGAAGGGTTCTGGAAGCAAAATCCAATGCAGCAAGAATATCCGGAACTGGGAAGGGAGAAGCCAGAGAAGGAGAGGGGGGCAGCAAGGTCAGCACTCAGGGTGGGGGCTGACCAATTGAGCAGACTCGAAAGACCGTTAGGCCTATTCTGCTGGCATTTTAGTATGTTAGTATATACCATGTGGAAATTGTCTTAAGATTGTATATTCTAATTTCTTTAAACTAACATAATATGAATAACACGGAAGGTACTGTATATGTTAGTGGGAATGGAAGGTCTAAATCTTTTAAACTGATTATGGTTTCAGGAGTTTTAAGAGTATAAATCTTTTATATTTTTATTTTCTAGCTTCTAGGTCTAATGTGGGAAGCGAAAGACAATTTTTTATAAATTGTCATACGGGCCTGTTTAATGTTTAGAGTTAAATGACACCTGTAGCAAGATGTACATCAGGATACACAAACTTAGAAGTTGCCCGCAGATAAGGACCACTAGGCCCACCTAGTCTGCCCTAAATTCCCTACCTATATTGTCACCGGAGACCCTACTTGGACTCTGGCTTACACCCTCCTCTTTCTTCTAATATTCCCTTGTGTCTATCCCATGCATTCTTAATTCTGTGACCATTTTAGCCCCCACCACTTCCTCTGGGAGGCTGTTCCGAGCTCCCACCACTCTCTCCATTAAGAAATACTTCCTCACATTTCCTCTCAGCCCCCCCACCTGCTTCATATTGTGACCCCTTGTTCTTAAGCATATTTTCCTTTAAAAAATGCTCCCTTCCTGTACCTTGTTTATTCCTGTGAGGTACTTTGATGTCTCTATCATATCCCCCCATTCTCTCCTGTCTTCTAACAAGTACATATTTAAATCCTTAAGCCTATCTTTATAGGGCTTCTAATGCAGGCCCTGCACCATTTTGGCTGCCCTCCTTTGCACCCCCTCCACTCTGTGTCCTTTTGGAGATGAGGCCACAAGAACTGTACACAGTACTTGAGGTAGGGTCTCACCAACACTCTATACAGGGGTATTATTACCTCCCTCTCTCTGCTGGTGATACCCCTCTTTATGCATCCGAGCATTCCTCTAGCCTTTCCCACTGAATTATCACAATGTTTAGCTACCTTCAAGTCATCAGAAATGACAACCTCCAAGCCTCTTTCCTGTTTTGTGACTGCTAATACCCTCCCCACTGAGTTGGTACATTGTCCCTGGGGTTTTGTGCCCCAAGTGCATGATTTTGCACTTTTTTGCATTGAATCTTAGTTGCCAAACTCATGACCATGCCTCTAACTTCTTTAGGTCCTCCCTCATTCTTTCAACCCCCCCACCTACCCACCCGTAGTGTGTCTACTGTGTTGCAGATTTTTGTGTCATCTGCTAATAGGCACACCTTTCCCTTCAGTCCTCCTGCAATATCACTAATAAAGACATTGAAGAGGAACAGGCCTAATATTGACCCCTTCGGCACCCTGCTAGTCACCTTGCGTTCCCTAGAGTGTACCCGATTTATTACCACTCTTTGGCTTCTATCACTAAGCCAACTCTCCGCTCATTTTACTATTTTAGTACCTACTCCTAGGCTACTCAGTTTGTTTGCCAGCCTTTTAAGTGGAATGGTGTTGAAGGCCTTGTTGAAATCCAGATAGGCCACATCGACTGCCCCTATCTGCTCCGCTTCCTTTGTTACCGAGTTGAAGAACTCGATCAGGTGATTTTGTATTTTCTTGAAACTTGGCTTCCTAACCAAATGCCCTTTGGGGTAACCCTTGCCTCAGTGTTTGAGCACAGAGGTTCTTTGTCTTTTAAATCGTTTTTTATTTTAATGGGTTCACCACAACATAACCCAGACAGACCGTCTTAGGGTAGCTGGTTCATTCCACTGGGGTATCAAACAGACGAGGCATACTGATGAGTCCTGGTAGGACGAAACATGTGTCTATGTCATCTGTTAGCACCCTTTGCAAACTGTGTGAGAGGCCTTTTGGCACCATGCAATTCTGCTTAAAGTTGAACCAGCATAACATTCTGTGGTGATTTGCATATGCAGCCCATGATGCTTTGCATTGTGTGGGCATGTGTGATTTTGTATTTGTCTGGTATGCCCTCTAGATCAATCTGGTCACATTGTGGCACAAGTTTCAGGCTTTACTAGTTTACATATATTACACTTGTGCTTCGGGACAGCTGCTGTGTGAGTTGCTCCAGTGACATCATCCCACAGTATGTTGGCAGCCATTTTAGGGCTAGGCAGGGAGGGAAAATTGAATTGGGAGAGACAGCTGTTTACATTTTTTAAAAAGCTATGAAATGGCATTTGACCTTATTAAATGATTGCAGTTTCAGGTTTAATGCAAACAACTGCCTTTCCTTTAAAAGGCCATAAAGCTATTGCTTTTAAACTTGGGGTAATGTCGGGGTTAGGTATTCCTTAATGTGCTCCATGCTGTGTAAACAGGATCACCGGGGAGAATAGAGTGAAGCACTCTTTGCCACATGAAACTTGCAAGGAACCGAGAGCTGGACAAATGTTTGAGTACCGTACAGCAGTGTTAAAGCTGTGAGCTGCCAAAAATCAAGATAACTGACAATAATAAGCACCCTGGACTTCGAGGTGCAGAACATCTATGATGCTGTTGAACACATCATATGCAGCAAGGTACTCTGAGAAGAAGTCTTCGAAAATGACTGCATGGAGGAAATCTATAAAAATTGTAGCACCGATTAAATGGAGGAAAACATTTCCAGAACTACTGAAAGGGCATGGAAATGAAATGGTGAGGTGGCAGCAGAAGGTGACAATAAAAATTTATGTGAAAAAAAAAAAAAAAATAAGAAAACAAAATTAAGGAAATTACTGAAAACAGACAAGAACACTGTACCAACTGGTGGAACTGATGAAAGAAGACTTCAGGTTTTTGGGGCACTGTCTGCACGTCTCCATCATGGCAGCAACACCAGTTTGCCACATTAGAAGATAATATACCACAGGGATGGGTCCTGATGGTTTTGGACTTGCAGAAAATGTAAATGCCAGTATTAAGATGAAATCCAGTCATGTCACTGGCATCACAAGCAGGCCACTGTTCATCTGGTACTATCCTAATAGTGGTGCGAGTACTTTGAATGCACTGTGACAGAATAACTAGTCCTCATCTCCAGTCACTTCAAGCATGACCATAACACGGTGCAACATTTTGTTAAAAAAGTTTAATGATCACCTTCAAATGGTCTGCAGAATGGACTTTAAAAATGAGATGCCGTTTATAGATGGCTGTGAACTCCACTATAACTCCAAATGGGCCTTGTATAACATTTCAGTGTCATCACCAACTATGGATTCCCAATCCTAAACAGTATGCCTTTTTTGGAGAGTGCAATGGCAAGGGCCCCTCCGATGAGGAGAGTGCTGTCATTAAGTCTATGGAAAATCAGGTTATGCAATGCCACCATGCAGTCGTTACCATAGCTGAAGACCTCTTTCAGTACTACAAGGAGAATTTGATTATAGAGCCAATCGATGACGGCTGCAGCCATTTCGGTAGAACTTTCTCTTGGGTAGAGAACAATGAAAGAAGATGATGTGAAGGCCCTGATCTCAGTACAATACAGGGGACTCATAGAATACAAAGCATGAGGTCTGTCATCGATAAGGTAGTTGTGACCAAAGGGTACAGTTGTTATTACCTGGCTTGCCAGAAAGGTCATGGCTCACATGTAAATTCCTGCCATGTGGATGTATGTATGGTGAAGCAGCTCAAGGGTTCCCCTGGTCACATGTATGTAACTTTTCAGACAACCAAGCTGGACAGCAGTGCACCCTCTATGTTTGAACCTGCCACCACACATACCATTTCATTTCATTTTATTTATATTCGGAAGACCTTTGAGCTTAAAGTCCTTTTTCAAAAAGGTATCCAAATTATAACACAAAGTACACAATACAATAAATAACAAGCAGCGGTGTATAAGACAAGTTAGTAACAGACAACATACAGCAGAGTCAGCCACAATAAAATGCAGCAACCTGCAGTAAGTGATGTCACAAAATGCTGCATGACAAAAGGGTTTAATTGCCATTGAATTACACTGTTCCCTGTAGTATACAGCAGCATTTTGTGATATACTGCAGCATTACTGTGTTGCACCCTGGCTGGCACCGCTGTACCACCACCAGGCCTGAAAGTGATGTGCCCTCTGTTGTGGAAACTGATCCTGCTAAAACACAGACCATCAGCATGCCTGAAATTGCGCTGCCCTCTGCTGTAGAAACTGATCCTGCCACTACACAGACTACCACCGTGCCTGAGAACAGTGTGCCCTCTGCTGTGAACGCTGATCCTGCCACTACACAGACCACCACCGTGCCTGAGAACAGTGTGCCCTCTGCTGTAGAAACTGATCCTGCCACTACACAGACCACCACCGTGCCTGAGAACAGTGTGCCCTCTGCTGTGAACACTGATCCTGCCACTACACAGACCACCACCATGCCCGAGAACAGTGTGCCCTCTGCTGTAGAAACTGATCCTGCCACTACACAGACCACCACCATGTCCAAGAACAGTGTGCCCTCTGCCGTGAACACTGATCCTGCCACTACACAGACCACCACTGTACCCAAGAACAGTGTGCCCTCTGCTGTGAACACTGATCCTGCCATTACACAGACCACCACACCTGAGAACAGTGTGCCCTCTGCTGTAGAAACTGATCCTGCCACTACACAGACCACCACCATGCCTGAGAACAGTGTGCCCTCTGTTGCGAACACTGATCCTGCCACTACACAGACCACCACCGTACCTGAGAACAGTGTACCCTCTGCTGTGAACACTGATCCTGCCACTACACAGACCACCAGCATGCCTGAGAACAGTGTGCTCTCTGCTGTAGAAACTGATCCTGCCACTACACAGACCACCACCATGCCTGAGAACAGTGTGCCCTCTGCTGTAGAAACTGATCCCGCCACTACACAGACCACCACCATGCCTGAGAACAGTGTGCCCTCTGCTGTAGAAACTGATCCTGCCACTACGCAGACCACCACTGTACCCAAGAACAGTGTGCCCTCTGCTGTGAACACTGATCCTGCCACTACAGACCACCACCATGCCCGAGAACAGTTTTGCCCTCTGCTGTGAACACTGATCCTGCCACTACACAGACCACCACCATGCCTGAGAACAGTGTGCCCTCTGCTGTAGAAACTGATCCTGCCACTACACAGACCACCATGCCCGAGAACAGTGTGCCCTCTGCTGTGAACATTGATTCTGCCACTACACAGACCACCACTGTGCCTGAGAACAGTGTGCCCTCTGCTGTAGAAACTGATCCTGCCACTACACAGACCACCACCATGCCTGAGAACAGTATGCCCTCTACTGTAGAAACTGATCCTGCCACTACACAGACCACCACCATGCCCGAGAACAGTGTGCCCTCTGCTGCAAACACTGATCCTGCCACTACACAGACCACCACCACTGTACCGGAGAACAGTGCCCCCTCTGCTATAGAAACTGATCCTGCCACTACACAGACCACCACCATGCCTGAGAACAGTGTGCCCTCTGCTGTGAACACCGATCCTGCCACTACACAGACCACCACTGTACCTGAGAACAGTGTGCCCTCTGCTGTGAACATTGATCCTGCCACTACACATACTACCACCGTACCTGAGAAGTGTGCCCTCTGCTGTGAACATTGATCCTGCCACTACACAAACCAACACCGTGCCAGAGAACAGTGCCCCCTCTGCTGTGAACACTGATCCTGCCACTATACAGACCACCATGCCCGAGAACAGTGTGCCCTCTGCCGTGAACACTGATCCTGCCACTACACAGACCACCATTGTACCCGAGAACAGTGTGCCCTCTGCTGTAGAAACTGATCCTGCCACTACACAGACCACCACCATGCCCGAGAACAGTGTGCCCTCTACTGTAAAAACTGATCCTGCCACTACGCAGACCACCACCATGCCTGCGAACAGTGTGCCCTCTGCTGTAGAAACTGATCCTGCCACTACACAGACCACCACTGTGCCTGAAAATGATGTGCCCTCTGCTGTGGAAAATTATCCCAATGCTATACAGACATCCACTATGCCTGAACACTATATACCCTCTGCTGTGGAAACCAATACGTCCACTACAGAGACCACCTCCATGCCGGAAAACAATGTGCCCTTTGCTACAGACTCCACCGATGCTCCAGCAACACAAAAAGAAAGGAAACAACTGGGAAATGTAAATAATGAGCAGTTCTGTGCTGTTTACTACTCCAAAACATTTTAGATTGGAAAAGTCAAAACAATGGATGAAAAGAAACAATATGGGTTATTTTTTCTCCATCAGCGTGGGGATGGTCTCTTCACATGGCCACAACATGAGAACCGTGATACTGTAAGTAGAAGGATAATATTTCATGGATCAATGAGCATACTTGCAAACAAAATTTAAACTCCAAACTGATGAGCTGCAAACAATCAGTGAAGAATATGTGTAACCCAGACGCCGTGTAACAGCTGGCTAGTACCCCTGCCTGTTGGGGTCCAACCAGGCTGAGGGGCCTGGGATCTGTTCAGATGGTGAAAAGGGGGGTTCTTTCCCAAATAGAAATAAGTTGCACAATGCCTCCACCCAGAGTAAAATATAGTGGGCCTGCTGGTAATCGAGTACAACCCCCTGGGATGCTGTACCTACCCACCTCCCCTTCCAGTCACCCCACACACAGAATACCTTATACCACAGTAATACTCAATGATGCATGCAGATAATAGCTATTGCTAATTATATGCTCACAGACAGTTTTAACAACAAAAATGAAAGTTTTATTAATGGGGAAAGGAAATGTGGAAAGCAGAAATATTAACATTCAGGTTATATGATGACCTGTAAATTCCAAACCCAGCAATGACGATAGCACCTCCCCAACAGCAACACCATTAAGCAGGCCCACTCCCACCACTGGTACCAGTGTCCCAAAGTCTAGCTATGTACCCAGGCTGAGAAGTTGCCCCATACAGAAAACGAAGGCCTTCAAATTCAATTCAAGTATTCTTCAGTTTTTTATAAACTGGTCCAGTTGTCATCATTGTTTTTGAAGTAATTCATATTTACTTCAATTTTACCGGAAACCAGTTTTTATCCATTGAAAAATGCCTCAATGTGTTCTCAAATGCCCTTCAAAAAGTGCACGAAAAATGCTAATTAGCCTTCAAAAAGAAGGGAAAAAGAGTGGTAAAAAACTGTTCTGAACAAACCCTTCAATTGTACCTTAAAACTCTCTTCTTGTCCACCTAAAATGAATGCCTTCAAATTCAAGTTTTCTTCAGTTTTTGTAATTGGTTTTGAAGTACTTCAAATTGCCTTCTATTTTACTTGGAACACCAATTTTTATCCAGTGAAAAACGTCTCAATTTGTTCTCAAATGCCCTTCAGAAAGTGCACAAAAAATGCAAATTAGCCTTCAAAAACACAGAAATACTGGTAATAAACTGAACCTCCTAAAGCACATGCAAGGAGATGTGTAAAGGAGTATGTTTTTGATTTGAATGTCTTTTTAGAAACGTTCTGTTTACAATGCAAATAGAATCTTTCCAAAATGAAACCCAATAACAAAACCTGCTCATTTACATATTTTGCTGAATGTGCAGCCTAATGTAAGGCATCAACAATCCATTAGGGGTTCTTTTTGACTTAAAAACAAGTCTACCTGTACCTTCTCATGTGCCCTTTCTTTGCAACAATACTCCGCTAATTATCATTTGAATCCCAGTTACTTTGGATGCATTTCAGGTATACCAGATGGCAAACACCACATGAAAATCAACGTGTTCAAAGGCATTGTATCCTAGGAGGAAACTATTTAGTTACCGTACTGGTAAAACATATTTTGTTTATGCTATTCTTTCCTGTTACTATTTTATACTGTCTGTTCTTCAAAAGTTATGCAACCATAAACATCCTCTGTTACAGTCACTGCACTGTTACAGCTCACTCATTTAGTAAAGATACTAAGCAGGGGATCACTTACCTGGGTCCTATGAAGCCTGGGATGGGGTCTCGGGATGGTGTCCAGTTGTACCTGCAAAATAACAGTGATATGGTCAAAATGTATGGGAAGTTACACATTGGGAGGAACAAGAGTTAAACTGCGAGCCCAGAAAGTAAGTAAAGTTCATTTAGAGAAGTGTTTAAGTCAAAAGTGAGTGAGAGAGTGAAAAAATGATCTAGAGGTAAAAAAAACAAGAAGAAGAAAAAGAGACAAAGAAATGAAGCAAGTGCTGTGGGGTGGTCTTATTTAAATATGATTCAGCATGTGGTTCATAAGCTAGTGTAGGCTTTGGGCTATAAGCCCATTCCTTTAGAATGCAGTATCCCTGGCATCTGGTGGGTCAACAAAGGTTACTTTCCCCAGACTCCTGGCTTCCTGTTGTCCTCCTCCAAGATGTTAGAGCAAGTTACCAAAGCCTGATAAACAATGAAGGAGTCACCGATGATAGCATACGTGGAAGCCCAACTGGACAATAAAGGAGCCACCAATAGTGGCATAGTAGGAAACCAGAGCAGCAGGCAATTAAGTAGCAGTCATTGGCAGCATTGAAGTAAACTGTGGTGGTGGAGAGATACTGTGCTGGAGGGATGCCATATAGCAGAGGGCTACGTGAAGGTGAGCACTCAAAACCGAGAGAGAGAGAGAGAGAGAGAGAGAGAGAGAGAACTTACCCATCACTTTTTCCTTGGAAGTCAGACAAGCAGTGATCAGACAATAGCATTAAAAAAAAAAAAAAGGGATTAGTTATACAATGTCTGTGGGAAAACCCCACTCAGGAACCCAAGGCTGGGACCAGGGAGTATGGGATGGTCCTCCAGGGTAGGGCCCCAGGGAAGGGAAGCAGGGAACTCTGGTGGAGGAAGAAACTTCTCCTAGTGGTGGACTGCTGTCTGGGGAGTGAAGTTAGGGTCACCTAACAGCAGGAAGACAGGGAGGTCAAGTGCCTCCCAGAAAGCGTTACATGGAAGGATGGGAAGTGGATCCATAGGATCACTACGACAATAGCTAGGAGGAAGCAGCTGGATGTCACTGTCCACCAGGGGACCAATGACCTGGCCAGGAGAAGGGGAGAGCTAAGAGTCTAGAGTGATTTCAGAAAGCTGGGGGAAACCTGAAATGGATAGCATGCTCAGTCTCATTCTTGGAGGCATTACCTGTCCAGGGCACAGGGGAAGCTAGGGTACTCCACATCCATACCTTCAACTTCTGGTTGAAGGATTGGTGTGGAAGGGAGGGTTCCAGCTTTATAGGGGACTGGGGCTTGACCTGGCTAGATGCAGGCTTATATAAGCAGGACAGCTTGCATCTGCCTGAGAAGGAGTTCTTTGTTCTTTGTAAGAAGCTTAAATGCTTCAGCAGGGAGCATTTAAACTGGCCAAGGGGGGAGAGCCAGGAGACTTAGGAACACCCCCCATGGGAACATGCAGGGTCATAAGTTGACTACGGGTACAGTTAAAGCAGGCAGGGAGGGGCAGGCAGGTGAAGAATGTATAACGAATGATATGGGGGGGCAAGAGCACAGGAAAGGAAACCGGAGGGATGGAGGGAGATTCTGGTGAGAGAGAACAAGAGTAGATGGTGGGCAGAATGTAAAACATGGAAGATCATGCCAACAAATGCCCGTAACCTAGGAAATAAGGTTCCAGACCTGGAGGCCTAGTTGGCAGATGCAGACCTTGACATAGCAGCAATAACAGAAACATGGTACTCTGCTAATCATGGCTGGGAAGTCAATGTACCAGGTTATACGTTGTTCAAGAGGAACAGGGAGGGTTGAAAGGATGGGGGAGTAGCCCTGTACATCAGAGACGGTATAAAGCCTACAGAAGTTCAATGAAGACAGGGGGAGGCCAAGGCAATGTGGGTCATCCTGGAGCAAGAGAATGAAACAGCAATATGCACTGAGGTGATCTATAGTCCTCCGGCGCAGAGGAAGGAAGTAGACTGGGAACTAGTGGAGAACATACACAACACGGCTGCTAAAGACAAAATCCTGCTACTGAGGCATTTTAATATGCTGGACATGGATTGGGCCACCCAGGTGGCCGTTTCAGCCAGAAGTACAGCCATCCTTGAATCACTGCATGGGGTTGGACTCAGGCAGTTGGTGAATGAGCCAACCAGGGACAAGTCAGTTCTGGACATGGTATGGACCAATGGAAACCGAGTCAAAGAATTACAGGTGGAAGGGCAGCTGGGGTCCATTGACTACCACATGGTGTGGCTCAGCATGGAGACATGGACTCAACTGAGCCACACAAGGGCAAGGGTATTAGATTTCAAGATGGCGCATTTCATTGAAATGGGTAGATGTATACAAGCAGTCCTAGGGAAGGGAGAGGTAGTAGAGCGGGTAGAAAAACAATGGGAGAAACTGAGAGGAGCCATAGTAGATATAACAAACCAATATGTTAGGATAGTGGGCAAAGGGAAAAAGGAGGAAACCATTATGGTTCTCCAATGAGGTGCAGGACAAAGTCAGGGCTTAAAGGCCGAGTTTCAGGAAATATAAGGGAGTCAAAGGGAGGAGGACAGGGAGGTGCGTATCTTGAATGTCTAGCAGAGAAGGCTGTTAGGGCAGTGAAGGCACAGACAGAAGAGGGCTTAGCAGAGTCTGTAAGCAAAAGGGATAAAGTATTTTATAGGTACATCAGTGAAAAAAAAACGGGGGGGGTTGTGCGGCTCAAAGGGTAGAAGGGAGAGTGCAAGGAGGGGGATCTGGACAAGGCAGAAATCCTGAACAAATACTTCTGCTCAGTATTCATCAAGGAGGGAGGGTCAAGGACCACAGTTGGGTTGCAGAGGTGATGGGGTGGAGGGGTTGGGGAAAGAGGTGAACACCAGTACATTCTTAGTGGAGAGAGTTCTGAAAGAACTCACGAAGCTGAAAGTGGATATGGCCATGGGGCCAAACTGCATCAACCTAAGGATATTAAAGAAGCTGTGAGGCGAACTAGCAGCACCTCTGGCAGCCCTGTTCAGAGTCACTCAACGTGAGTGCTGTTCCAGAGGACTGGAGGAGAGCACATGTAGTCCCACTGCACAAAAGCCGCAGTAGGGAGGAGGTGGGGAACTACAGGCCAGTCAGCCTCACCTCAGTGGTGGGAAAGATCATGGAGACACCTGAAAGAAAGGATAGTGGCACATATGGAATCCAGTGGTGCTCAGGATCTGAGGCAACATGCATTCACAGAAGGAAGGTCATGTCAAACGAATAAGAGTTTGTTTTTTTTTGATTGAGTTCCCTAGTCACCCAGTCAGGGAGAGGTAGCAGAGGTCGCCTACCTAGATTTCAGCAAAGCCTTTGACACCGTCCCACATAGAAGGCTGATTAACAAGATGGGTAGTCTGGGCATGGGAGACAAGGTGGTCAACTGGGTTAGGAACTGGTGAATAGACAGGAAACAGATGGTGGTGGTAAATGGAGTACAATCTGGGGAAAGGAGGTGACCACTGGGGTTCCTCAGGGATCAGACATTCAACATCTTCATTAGTGACATTGCAGAGGGGCTAGAAGAAAAGGTCTGCCTGTTTACTGATGACACCAAGATGTGCAACATACTGGATATTCCAGAAGGGGTGCAGAAAATGAAGAGTGACGTGAAGAAGCTTGAAAGATGGTCAGAGATGTAGCAACTGAGGTTCAATGCAAAGAAGTACAAAATAATGCATATGGAGCACAAAAACTCTGTAGCAACATATCAGTTGGGGGTGAAGATAGAGCATGCACCACACATGAAAGGGACCTTTGGGTTATCATCTCTGATAACCTTAAGGTAGGAAAACGGTGTGACAAGGCAGCAGGCAAAGAAAACAGGATAGTGAATTGGCAGGGGCATCACCAGTAGGAAAAGGGAGGTCATAATTCCACTATACAAGACACAAATGAAGCCCCACCTGCAGTACAGTTCTGGAGACAAAACCTACGTAAGCACATAGACAGGGTGGAGAAGGTTCAGAGGAGGGCAACAAAATGGTACAGGGATTGCATCACAAGTCCTATGAGGACAGGCTGAAGGACTTAAATATGTACTCCTTGGAGGAGATAAGGGATGGAGAGAGGGTATATGATAGACACATACAAGTACCTTAACAGGGATGAACAGGGTGCAGGAATACACTTTTTCTGCAAAAAAGATGTTCGAGAACTAGAGGGCATGGGGTGGAGTTGGAGGGAGGGTGATTCAGTGGAAAAGTGAGGAAGAATTTCTTCACAGAAAGGGTGGTGGACAAGTGGAATACCCTGCCAGAGGAAGTGGTGGGGGCTTAAACAATTATGAGATTTAAGAATGCATGGAATAGACATAAGGGAATCCTGGAGGTCAGGGGGTAAGGGCAACAGACTTCTACAAAAATGTAAAGGGAACTTCCAAGCTCAAATGGGCAGACTGGGTGGGCCATAGGCCCTTATCTACCAACAGTATCTGTGTAATAAAAAGAAAACATTAAGGGATTTCTCTGTTCGGTAAGCCTGTATGAACTAACAAGCCACCTACAATTCTTTTTTTTTTTTTTTTTTTTTTTTTTTAGCAAATTTGTTTCTCCTTGGGTCCCCACCAGTCAGCTACCTTCTTTCAGCCACCCACCAAGCCCTGCACTCTACATCAGACAGCTGTCCCCTTCTTTGCCCGTGGTTTACTCTCCATGGCAGGGGAGTGAGGAGACCCCCTCCCCACCCACAGCACGACTCACCTTGAACAGGATCCAGTTCCAGGGAAGTGCCATTCAGAGTTGGGGCCTGTGGAGGGTGGCTGCTTACATCCTGCTTGACCTGGGACCTCTGTTTTCCTTGTTCAGTTCCCTTGAGTGGAGCGTGCAATGCCGGCAATAGCCATACTGTGTGTGCTTCTGCTCACAGCACCCCAGCTGACTGCTTCCCATGCGGTGACAAGCTCATAGCACGCCTGCCTGCCACTGCTAGGTGTCGAGGCTTACCGACCCTGTACTTCCGTCACCCTGCAAGAGGAGGCTGTCCTTTGGATGCTCAATCCTCTCCCTCCCCAGCTGACCAGCTCGTTCTAGGAACACAAGTCACCGGCATGGCAGGAAGTAAGGCACGGATGCCTCATCCCTCCATGCCACTGTGCTAGCTAGCCGCCTACAATTCGAAAGATAAACATTAATAAGAACAAGTTGCAGACATACTTACTGTGAACACACTGCAGCACCTTCACTAGAAACCAGCAAACTCCACTAGCAGCATCCAGGCAGAGCCTGCACTGCAAAACAAAAACAAATGGATGTTTAACCCTCACAGACTAACAAGGTTAATGCAAAGTACAGTAATAAGAATAACCACTCCAAGGAACCAGCAGACAAAGTCAAGAACAACATGAAGATGACGGAACACCACAGACCCGCTCAATGGTGTGCGTTTTGTTTTTTGTTTTTTAATAACCGTTTCCTAGTCCTCAGACACAGTGATACCCTCCTTGAAGGCTCATGCTGCCCATCCAGTATGTGTGTCTGTTTGCATAACACTGCCACCCAACTATGCCCCAGCTTGATCACACAACTTCCTCCCACTGCAGCACTTTCCACCCACCTCCTAAAAGTCCTGACCTAGTACCATTCACTTTCCTGTGTCCAATGGAAACTCTGACCCATCCCCAATTTGTGCAGTCCCTGGTGCCCAAAAGTAGGCCCACTCACTCTCCCAGACTGATAAACAGCAGACATTTGTGTCCACCAGTCCACCCTCCCTGCCCCTGACCTAGTCCAAGCAGTCCCTGGTGTTAAACATAGAATTTGATGGCAGATAAGGACCGCTTGGCCCACCTAGTCTGCCCATTCCTACCTAATGGATAAGCTGCTGATCCTAGTTAACCAACAGTCTACTTCCTCCTACCCCCACTAGAATTGCCTTATGTCTGTCCCATGCATTCTTAAATTCCCCCACTGTTTTTGACTCCACAACCTCCACAGGAAGCCAGTTCCATGCATCTACAACCCTCTCCATGAAGTAATACTTGCACACGTTACCTCCGAGCCGTCCCCCCTCTATCTTCAAATTGTGCCCCCTTGTTCTTCCACATCTCTTTTCCTGAAAGATGCTACCCTGTTGGACTTTGATTCCCTTGAGGTACTTGAAAGTTTCTGTCATGTCCCCCCCTCCCTCCTTTCAGTGGTACTCCTCTGATGCCAAGCAATACCTCCTCTTTCTCCCCGACATACATTGAGCAGTCTTCTGGTGTCCAGTTCTACCACCTCCTTCTCCTAGGAACTGCTGCACCACCCTGTACTATCTCTGATGTTGTTTGGGTAGAAGGATCATGACAGACCATTCCTTCCATAATTAGTGAAGCATGAGACCCCATTTGGAGACTTCTGCAGTGTGTAATGGTAATTAAATTGTGTACGAATATATGTGTACGTATGTACAGTGTGTGTATGTATCTGTGTGTCCGACACCACTGTTCTATGCATGAGACTGTGGTACCGAATAGAGGTGTATGTACATGTCTATGTGCATGTATCCGTGCTGTTGTGTCTAGAAAGTAATCTGAGCGTGTGTGTGTGTGTGTGTGTATAAACATTCATCTGTCAACTGTGCATATGCTATGTCTGCATCTGTTTCTACTGGTGTGTGTGACTGTTTGTGCATCTTTTTAGATGCGAGGATCCATATGCGTGTGTGTGTGTGTGTGTGTCTCTAACGTTACATTAAATCAGGATAGACTCTGATACAATATCTGTCCCGCTGTTACCCATCTGACTAGTTTGACTGTCAGTCCACTTGAATGGTTACACCATCCATGTGCATTAGGTGGGGTGGGTTGTGTATGTGTACTGCTTTGTGATCTGTGTGTAACAGTAAGTGAATGCTTCTGTCTACTGTTGTGTGTGTGTGTGTGTGTGTGTGTGTGTGTATGCCTCTCCATACAGTGCTTTACACATCAACCACCAGACAGCCATTTACCCCCCTAGACCATGATAAATATTAGTTTAAGAAAGGTACCACTGGGAGAAGATGTGATCTAAAGCTGGCATCACCCCCTAACTGCACATTCTGTCTTCTCCCCTTCCTTCTCCTTACCAGTTTTAATTTCCTTTGATTAGGTTGTGTGTAGTATTATGTTCCTTCTTAAGTCATGTTCGCTGACATTACTGCTTAGATGTACAGGTGATGACCGGGACTGGCACTATAGCCTAGAGTTAAGGTAACTAGCTATGAAATGAGTTTGATACAGTACATCCACCAGACCTGGAGTCAGCGCCCCAACCTCAACTAGACCCTGTCATTTCCCAGGTGGCAAGGCTGGTCCCTAGGCCAAACCCTCCCACACTCTGTGATTTACCACCCTCGCTCCTTCCCTGTTCTTCCACATGGATTAAAATAAAAAAATTGCATACTCCTGGCATTTTTAAGTCCTCCTCCTTAGCAAGACCCCATCCCCAAATAGTCCTTATTTAGATGTTGAGCCCCTGCTGGGACCTCTCCCAAGCCACATGATATGGGGGACCTCATATAGCAAGATATAGTGAACAGCATGGTCCCCTTCCCTCCCGAACCTACATCACAGTCTGCCACCAGCTCTAACAGTCCACAAGCTGAATGACAGAACATGTCAGTGTGCATGATCGGGGGAGGAGGCAGATCAGAGTATGTCATTCATGACGTTTTGCAGAAATCAATCTTTCCTTGCATTATCAATGACACTCACCATTCTGGGCACTCCCTCTCATGCACTGGCGGTTTCATGTTGTATTGAGCAGCTGACTGATAGAGCAGGGGCCATGCTCTGTGTGGGATTGGGGGGTGGCACAATTAGGCTATCCTAAACAACAATACAAATCCAGTTTCTGCATTGTTTTCTAAACCCAGTAATTCACTGGGGAGGGTTAATGATGACAATCGGGCTATCCTGAATATCAATACAAAAGCCAGTTTCTGCGGTGGTTTCTAAACCCATTAATTCACTTTTAGTAATGTTTAGAGAATTATTTCTCTGAACGGCTGCACCAATCATAGTCTTACTCAGCAAACCAGACAGAGTCTGGGTGCAATCGATTATGGATAGATAACTCCTTCAAAAGTGCCACTTCAAAATAGCACCCAGTGAAAAACAGTACTGGTGCGCTTTTATAATCAGCACACATGTGGGGTTTGTCTGTCGCTTTTATTATGTTTTAAAACAGCCTGCTCATATCATTATATATAATGAACCAGTCTCTTACAGAGATGCACCTGGTAACCTCACAATTTATGAGTTAGTGACATCATAGGGGGCACCCTGGCTTTGCACTCATGCCCATGATGTCACCAGCCTCAGTCAGTGTGACTTGTTCTGCATAGAGGGGTTCATTATTCCCTGTGTGCCTACTATCAAATCTCAAATATGGTTGGACCTGGTCAGTGGAGACCTCCAACAAAGTCTGTGAGGTTCAAGTCCTGAAAATGGCTCTAATTTCCAGTGTCAAATAAATACCCACCATGTCCTGTTAACTGTTGCTCAGACCAATAGTTCCTCACAGTTCACCTGGTTTATCCTTTCAAGGGAGTCCCTAGTGAGGGGCACAGGGAGGAAGTAGGTCTAATACCACTGGCCAAGAGGTGATACATTGCATCCTTAGGGCTAGTAGATGCTTTTATCAGTGTCTCAAAACTTTATTCACTTATGCCTTTAGGGTTTGATCTTTCCTCAGTTAAGTCATGCCAGTTTTAAATACTAATTAAAAATTTTTTTTGCTACTGTTTGATATTTGAAAGGTGCCCGAGCTTCAGAGAAAGAGCACCACATAAAATAAAGGCAACAACACATACTACTACAACAACACTACAAAGCACTACTGCCACCACCACTGCTGGCTCAGACATTAACCCCTAGTACCACAGTCTCCAACACCTGAGTTACCCCATCTTCCACAACCTCAGATACTAGCTCCCCACCCCAGACACTAGACTTTTCTCCCTTCCTCACCATCCCTCCAGCCAACACTAGTCCCCTTCCAAAACAGTAGTCACCACTCTCTTCAATGCCCACTACACCGTCCACCTTCCTCCAAAAGCACCTTATACTAGCCCCACCCTCCTGCGTAATACTCCAAAAGTATGCCATCTGCCTCCAGACTACCCAACACTAGCCTCCTCTCTGTGGCTCAACACTAGCTCCCTCCCTCTACAGTACCCTGCAGCAGCCCACCTCAGTCCACAGCACCCTATACAAACATACGAAGAAGCCAGCAGAAGAAGGCCATTTGGCCTATTAAGTCTGCTCGTATTGTAGGGTCCTCAGCTCCCTCCCCACTCCTCCCATCCTCTCTACCCATGATTCTTATCTTCCCCCATGCCTTCCTCCCAGCCTCTTAAAGCTGCTCACTGTCTTTAATGAGATGACCTCTTCCGCAGTGATTCCAAGTGTCCACCACCTTTTCAGAATAAGTGTTTCCTGACACCAGCTTGAGACTGTGCCCTCAGATACATGTTGCCACTCAGCTTAAAGAGAGATTCCTTCATCAACATAATTTATCCTCTTTCAAGTACTTGAATGTCCCAATCATGTCCCTCCCCTCCTGTCTCCAGAGAGTACATGTTCATTGCCTCAGCTCCGATGCCTTGCCCTGCTAACTGCTATCATCTTTGTAGTCCTTCTCTGCACCTCTTCTCCATCAGGTTAATGTTCTTTTGAGGTGCGAGCACCGGTACTGAACTCCATACTTTAGATGCGGCCTTACCAGTGACCTGTACAAGGGCAGTATAACCTCCTCTCTTCTGCCTACTGACCCCCAGCTATGCATCCCAGTATCTTGTTTGCTTTGGTTGCTGCTTTGCTGTGCATGGAGTGCTTCAGGTCACTAGTGATCATCACTCCAGGTCTTTCTTCTTCTGATGCAGCTTACTTGATCGGTTTTCAGCCTTTTCTGTCCAGAGCACCAAACACTAGTCACTTCCATTCACAGCAGCCACTGCCCTCAATGGCCCCACAATACTAGCCCCCTCTGTCCACAGCCTCAATACAAACACTCCTCCTTCCACAGCTCTGGACCTTAGCCTCTCTCCCACCATGCCCCAACACTAGCCCGCTTCCTCTACACACAAGACAATTGCCCCTCACAGCCCAGACTAGCCTTCGCCCTCCAAAGCACCCTAAACTAGCCCCCTAACTCCACTCCTGCCATGCCCCAACACTAGCCCTCTTTCTCCGACAGCACAAGATAATTGCTCTCACAGCCCAGGACTAGCCTTCACCTCCAAAGCACCCAAAACTAGCTCCCTAATTCCACTGTCCCAGACAGTACCATCCCTCCATGACCACTACAAATATCCCCCACCCCACAGTCCCCCAAACTGCCCTGTTTGCTCCAAAGCTGCACTATTAACTCTCTCTCTCCAAGTCCCTGACTACACAGCACAAACACAGCTGCACATACACACACACACACACACACACACATTGACCCTAGCTCCCAACACATTGCTTGTAACAGTACAGCAATAGCATTACAGCCAGTCCACGTATACAGTAGGTAGAAGTTGTGTCTTACCAGTATTAGGAGCAGAGGAAGGTCTTTAAGGATAATGTCCACAGGACTTGTAAATCAAAATACAAAAAAGGGGTCCAAAGGATCCGTAGTTCTTAAGAGAGTAAATAGGGTTGGAAACAACAAGCTAGGGATAGAATGATACTTATCTGAGAGGGGAAGGAATTGTGTCCTCTCATCGACCTGTAAATTAAAGAAATTGGGTTAATATGTGAGAAAATACAGTATCAAGAGCAGAAATGGAGACTGAGCTACAAAAGGTATGAATAAGCACAGAAGTAAGGAAAAGGGTGAATTTAGAATTGAAGGAAGATTCATTCTGATATGTTTTTCCTGTTCTATGTTTCTTTCCGGTTGTTTTTGGTGATAGCATTTTCTTCTGTACATACTTTATTTTAATTGAAAATGTGCACTACCCGGAGTATTGCGGATTAGGTAGGGCTCATTATACTTTTGTATTGAAGTGCACTGCAGCGCCGTGCCTTTCCATAGTAGACTCTTAGGGTCCACATACTTCCAGGTAGCAGACTTTTGCAATTAAAATAAGTATGTATTGGAGAAAATGCTACAACACACTTGAAAGGTTAACCAGAGTGGTGTCTGTGGGGGTGGAGGCTGGCATGATGAAGCTTCCCTAAAGGGCAGTTGTCAACAGAAAATGACTGAGAAAGGAGAGCATGGGATGGTGTGTGGATAGAACATAGACTTTTTGGGCAGATATGACTGCTTGGCTGTCAGTCTGCCATTTCCCTTAACTACAGGAAAGCTGAAGAACCTAGTTAACCAACAGCTCATTTTACTAACCCTACAAGAATTGCTCTTCATGTCTGTCCCATGTATTCTATAATTCTCCATTTTAGACTCCACACTCTTTAGGAGGCTGTGCCATGTATCATCTGCATCTCTTGAAAAAAACTTTCCTCCATTGTCCTTGACCATCCTCCATCTTTTCTGAAGATGCTATTATTTTGACTTTGTGGTTCCACTATGCTTAAAGTTTTATCATGACCCCTCTCCTCCTTTCCTCAAGGGTATGATATTTGTTCTTTAGTCTTCCTCAGTGGTTTTGTTGCAGACCTGCACCATTTTGTTGCCTCCTTGGCGTTTCTCTGTCCTTCTGTGTCCTTGTGGAGATGGGGTCCAGAACTGGACGCAGTACTCCAGAGGGGTCTCACCAACTGTCTGTACAGGGGGAATCACTTCCTGTTTTCTCTTGTGATCCTTCCTATACATCCAGTATACCCTTGGCCCTCCCTACTGCCTTTCACATTGCTCACTAACCTAAGGTCATCTGATGATTACCCAGGTCCTTCATTTTTTTTTGTTGTTATTCCCTTCCCACCCCACATTGTGTAATCTTCCCTGGTTTTTGTTTCCAGGCAGGGTGCCTCTTCCATCCACAACCAGTAGGGTATAAATAAAATAATTAAGACAGGAAAGAATAGAAAGTGTAATTTGGGTGGGGCCTGCTAAATCCTAGTGCTCTGAATAGGCAGGTGGCCACGTCAGTACTTAGAACAGTGGTACAGGTGGTTAGTGAACCTGTTGTTTTAATGCCCAGCTTCAATGAACAGGAAGGGAATTGTTTAACAAGAAAGTACACTAAGCTAAAGATTGTTTCAGGCGGCCTGGGACAGGAAGATTAAGCTACTTTGCCAGTTTGCACAGGACCCAAATATTCAAAGGAGTTGTGCCTGGTGCAAATGCACCCCTGACACATTCAAAGAGGGCTTGTGCGTACAAGTCCTGATGTTGGGGCAAAGATACCGTGTGTACCTACAGGGGGTGCCTTGTATATTTGGCACATCCTGATATTCAGCCCGGATGTACAGTGCATATGCTGGCACATCCCTGGGATTTACTGTATACCATGGGCAATGCTGAGCTGAAAAAAAAAAAAAAAAGGACAAATGAGATCACTGAGGTGAGCTGTTGCACGAGGCGCTTCCAGCCGCCAGCCATGGGTGCTCTGTCCCACCAGTACCATGCAGAGCACTATGCTGGTCCCTGGTGGTCTAGTGGACCCCTCCCCGTAGCAGGATCACCTAAATAAAATATAATCATACCTTGGTAGTCTAGTGGCTCTCCTGCAGCACAATCATATAAATGAAATGAATCATCTATTCCTGGTAGTCTGGCAGTCCCTACCACTCCTGTAGCTTGATCTCCAAATGGCCTGCCCTCCCTGGTGTTCTGTGGCACCCTCCCTCACCACAGGACCCAGGCCCACCAGCCCTCCCCATCATGTCAGGCAGTAGTGAGCCTATTCATTGCGTATGCCTCTCACTGAGTTGTTGGTTGCATCTCTGGTCCACAATGTACTAATGGGCTTGTAGGATACTGTACTGTCATTCACAAAAAACGAAATGAATGCCCCATTCATTTTGTGTGACTGATTAGGTACAGTATGCCTGAAGTCCATTTGTCCACGTGGACCAATGGGATACAGCCCACAGTAGCTGTCAGTCTGCAGTCAGCCGTGAGGTGTGTGGGTGGGTGTGCTGTGCCTGGCCACTGAGGGGGTTACTGAACACCAGGGAGGGCAGTTACTAACATTGGACAATCAAGGTTGGTGAGGGTGGGGACTGCTAGACTACCAGGGGATAAGTAATTACTTTATTTAACAATGGCTACAGGAGGGAGGGGAGCGCCATTATACTACTAGGGGTGTGTTTGATATTTTGGCTTCTCACTGTGGGGCGGTGCTGCCCCTCTCACAGCACATGCTGTGCAAGGTTCTATATGCATTTGGCTGGTCGGCCCTAACACTTACAATGTTGTAATCACATGCAAATAGTCCCATTTGCACCTGCCTGATATGGCTCCATCTGCATCTTGCGCTATCAGAATTTGCGCACAACATAACTCTATTGCACTAGTGCGTTCTCATTTCAGTTATTTATTCTATGTTCAGGTGATGCACCATGTCATCTCCTTGAATATATCTCTTGTTGCACCCAGCGAACTCAGATGTGCTGCCCACTACATGCGTCATTGCCAGGCACAAGTCTGAATATTGGCCAGTATGTAAATGAGGGTTGTGTGATCGAGGCGTTTTGGGTTTTTGGTTTACCCAGAGAGCTGGGCCAAAGGTTAAGTCTTGACCTACAGTCAAATGCAGGCTGAACCCTGCATTGCAGGCTGTTTCTGAATAGGAGTTGAACAATTCAGACACTTTACTGATTACTCAGGCTGACAAAAATGCTTACTTTGACTATAACTGGCTTGCCTTGGCCTCAGTTGGCTATAAAGTTCGAGGCATCGTAGCCAGGCATGAGTCTGTTTGGCTTGGTCAGCTCCAGGCTGAGATTTAAACTCATGTTTGCAGCTCAGTGAAAAGGTGATGGTGGTGCTTTCCAGTACTCTACTCAGCACACAACAGTGCAGAGTATGACCATAGTGTGACCATGCCGCAGACGGAACCCAATCATTTGTACAGATGATGCATCAGATTGGGATAAGCCCCCCATCTGCCTAGCTCCCACGGCCTCTCTACCCCCGGCAGCTATTGGCTTGACCCCAACCCTGGTAGCTGCTGGCTAACAGCTCCTCCTCAGGCACATACAGACTCCTTGGCCCTCTTTCTTCCAGCTAAAGGCTACCTCAGCTTAATTACAGTATGCAAGGTCCCAATAACTGAGATCACAGGCTCTATAGTGCAAGTGCTCCACAGTGCTTGTAAGATGTTTCAGTTGCTGAAAAAGCAGATTGCCAGGAATTTGGAGATTAATAAAAGCGCATTCATTTCCCCACAAGAACACGATTTGTTGCAGAATAAATGACCTCCTAAAGTCTGACCTAGTACATTCACTTTCCTGTGTCAATGGAACTCAGCCCATCCCACAGGTGGATTGCAGTCCCAAGTGCCCAAAAGTGGCCCTCACTCTCCCAGACTGATAAACAGCAGACATTTGTGTCCCCAGTCACCCTCCTGCCCCTGACCTAGTCAAGCAGTCCCTGGTTAAACATGAATTTGATGGCAGATAAGGACAACTTGGCCCACCTAGATGCCAATTCCACCTAATGGATAGCTACAATCCTAGTTAACCAACAGTCTACTTCCTCACCCCCCACTAGGTGCCTTATGTCTATCATGCATTCTAAAATTCCCCACTGTTTTGACTCCACAACCTCCACAGGAAGCCAATTCGGCCATCTACCCTCTCCATGAGTAATACTGCACCGTTACCTCAGGCCGTCCCCCTCTATCTTCAAATTGTGCCCCCTTGTTCTTCCACATCTCTTTCCTGAAAGATGCTACCCTGTTGGTTTTGATTCCTTGAGGTACTTGAAAGTTTCTGTACATGTCCCCCTCCCTCCTTTCAGTGGTACTCCTCTGATGCCAAGCAATACCTCCTCTTTCTCCCGACATACATTGAGCAGTCTTCAAGTGTCAGTTCACCACCTCCTTCTCCTAGGAACTGCTGCACCACCCTGTACTATCTCTGATGTTGTTTGGGTAGAAGGATCATGACAGACCATTCCTTCCATAATTAGTGAAGCATGAGACCCCATTTGGAGACTTCTGCAGTGTGTAATGGTAATTAAATTGTGTACGAATATATGTGTACGTATGTACAGTGTGTGTATGTATCTGTGTGTCCGACACCACTGTTCTATGCATGAGACTGTGGTACCGAATAGAGGTGTATGTACATGTCTATGTGCATGTATCCGTGCTGTTGTGTCTAGAAAGTAATCTGAGCGTGTGTGTGTGTGTGTGTGTGTATAAACATTCATCTGTCAACTGTGCATATGCTATGTCTGCATCTGTTTCTACTGGTGTGTGTGACTGTTTGTGCATCTTTTTAGATGCGAGGATCCATATGGGTGTGTGTGTGTGTGTGTGTCTCTAACGCTACATTAAATCAGGATAGACTCTGATACCAATATCTGTCCTGCCATTACCCATCTGACTAGTTTGACTGTCAGTCCACTTGAATAGTTACACCATCCATGGTACGCATAGGGTGGAATTGGGTTGTGTATGTGTACTGCTTTGTGATCTGTGTGTAACAGTGAGTGAATGCTTCTGTCTACTGTTGTGTGTGTGTGTGTGTGTGTGTGTGTGTGTGCCTCTCCAGCGGTGCTTTACACATCAACCACCAGACAACCATTACCCCCTAGACCATGATAAATATGGTTAAGAAGATACCACTGGGAAGATGTGATCTAAAGCTGGCATCACCCCCTAACTGCACATTCTGTCTTCTCCCCTTCCTTCTCCTTACCAGTTTTAATTTCCTTTGATTACGGTGGTGTGTAGTATTATGTTCCTTCTTAAGTCATGTTGCGACACTACTACTTAGATGCCAAGTGATGACCGGGACTGGCACTATAGCCTAGAGGTTAAGGTAACTAGCTATGAATGAGTTTGATACAGTACATCCACCAGACCTGGGTCTGTGCCCCACAACCTCAACTAGACCCTGTCCTTTCCCAGGTGGCAAAGGCTGGTCCCTAGGCCAAACCCTCCACACTCCTGTGATTTACCACCCTCGCTCCTTCCCTGTTCTTCCACATGGATTAAAAATTAAAAAATTGCATACTCCTGGCATTTTTAAAAGTCCTCCTCCTTAGCAAGACCCCATCCCCAAATAGTCCTTATTTAGATGTTGAGCTCCCCTGCTGACCTCCAAGCCATGATATGGGGACCTCATATAGCAAGATATAGTGAACAGCATGGTCCCCTTCCCTCCCGAACCTACATCACAGTCTGCCACCAGCTCTAACAGTCCACAAGCTGAATGACAGAACATGTCAGTGTGCATGATCGGGGGAAGAGGCAGATCAGAGTATGTCATTCATGACGTTTTCAGAAATCAATCTTTCCTTGCATTATCAATGACACTCACCATTCTGGGCACTCCCTCTCATGCACTGGCGGTTTCATGTTGTATTGAGCAGCTGACTGATAGAGCAGGGGCCCACGCTCTGTGGGATTGAGGGTGGCACAAGTAAAACTATCTAAACAACAATACAAATCCAGTTTCTGCATTGTTTTCTAAACCCAGTAACTCACTGGGGAGGGTTACGTGACAATCGGGCTATCCTGAATATCAATACAAAGCCAGTTTCTGCGGTGGTTTCTAAACCCATTAATTCACTTTTTAGAATGTTTGAGAATTATTTCTCTGAGCAGCTGCACAATCATAGTCGTACTCCAGCAAACCAGACAGGTCTGGAGTGCAATCTGATTATGACAGACAAACCCCTTCAAAAGTGCCAATTTCAAAATAGCACCCAGTGAAAAAACAGTACTGGGTGCCGTTTTATAATCAGCACACATGTGGGGTTTGTCTGTCGCTTATATGTTTAGAAACAGCCTGCTCATATCATTATATATAATGAACCAGTCTCCTTTGCAGAATGCACTGGAACCTCACAATTTATGAGGTTAGTAGACATCATGAGGGCACTCGAAGCTTCCTCTCATGCCCATGATGTCACCAGCCTCAGTCAGTGTGACTTGTTCTACATAGAGGGGGTTCATTATTCCCTGTATGTGCCTACTATCAAATCTCAAAACAAGGTTGGACCTGGTCAGTGGAGACCTCCAACAAAAGTCTGGTAGGTTCAAGTCTGAAAATAGCTCTAATTTCCAGGCTAAAATAAATACCCACCATGTCCGTTAACTGTTGCTCAGACTAAATAGTTCCTCACAGTTCACCTGGTTTATCCCTTTCAAGGGAGTCCCTAGTGAGGGGGCACAGGGAGGGAAGTGAGTCTAATACCACATAGCCAAGAGGTGATACATTGCATCCTAGGGCTAGTAGATGCTTTTTATCAGTGTCTCAAAACTTTATTCACTTATGCCTTTAGGGTTTGATCTTCCTCACAGTTAAGTCATGCCAGTTTTTAAATACTAATTAAAAAAATTTCTTTTGCTACTGTTTGATATTTGAAAAGGCGCCCCGAGCTTCAGAGAAAGAGCACCACATAAAATAAAGGCAACAACACATACTACTACAACAACACTACAAAGCACTACTGCCACCACCACTGCTGGCTCAGACATTAACCCCTAGTACCACAGTCTCCAACACCCTGAGTTACCCCATCTTCCACAACCTCAGATACTAGCTCCCCCACCCCAGACACTAGACTCTTCTCCTTCCTCAACACTATCCCCCTCCAGCCAACACTAGCCCCCCTTCCAAAACAGTAGTCACTCACTCTCTTCAATGCCCACTACACCGGTCCACCTTCCTCCAAAAGCACCTTACACTAGCCCCACCCCTCCCTGCGTAATACTCCAAAAGTATGCCATCTGCCTCCAGACTACCCAACACTAGCCTCCTCTCTGTGGCTCAACACTAGCTCCCTCCCTCTACAGTACCCTGCAGCAGCCCACCTCAGTCCACAGCACCCTATACAAACATACGAAGAAGCCAGCAGAAGAAGGCCATTTGGCCTATTAAGTCTGCTCGTATTGTAGGGTCCTCAGCTCCCTTCCCACTCCTCCCATCCTCTCTACCCATGATTCTTATCTTCCCCCATGCCTATCCCAGCCTCTCTTAAAGCTGCTCACTGTCTTTAATGAGATGACCTCTTCCGGCAGTGCATTCCAAGTGTCCACCACCTTTTCTGTGAATAAGTGCTTCCTGACATCCAGCTTGAGACTGTGCCCCCTCATGATACGGTTGCCACTCAGCTTAAAGAGAGACTTTCCTTATCAACATAATTTATCCCTTTCAAGTACTAGAATGTCCCAATCATGTCCTCCCCCCCCCTCCTGTCTTCCAGAGAGTACATGTTCATTGCCCTCAGCCTCTCCTCGTATGCCTTGCCCTGCTAACCGGCTATCATCTTTGTAGTCCTTCTCTGCACCTTCTCCATCAGGTTAATGCCCTTTTTGAGGTGCGAGCACCAGTACTGAACTCCATACTTTAGATGCGGCCTTACCAGTGACCTGTACAAGGGCAGTATAACCTCCTCTCTCCTACTACTGATCCCCCAGCTATGCATCCCAGCATCTTGTTTGCCTTGGCTGCTGCTTTCTTGCACTGCATGGAGTGCTTCAGGTCACTAGTGATCATCACTCCCAGGTCCTTCTCCTCCTCTGATGCAGCTACTCTGATCGTATACCAGCCTTTTCTGTCCAGAGCACCAAACACCAGTCACTTCCATTCACAGCAGCCACTGCCCTCAATGGCCCCACAATACTAGCCCCCTCTGTCCACAGCCTCAATACAAACACTCCTCCTTCCACAGCTCTGGACCTTAGCCTCTCTCCCACCATGCCCCAACACTAGCCCGCTTCCTCTACACACAAGACAATTGCCCCTCACAGCCCAGACTAGCCTTCGCCCTCCAAAGCACCCTAAACTAGCCCCCTAACTCCACTCCTGCCATGCCCCAACACTAGCCCTCTTTCTCCACAGCACAAGATAATTGCCCCTCACAGCCCAGACTAGCCTTCACCCTCCAAAGCACCCAAAACTAGCCCCCTAATTCCACTGTCCCAGACAGTACCATCCCTCCATGACCACCACAAATATCCCCAACCCCACAGTCCCCCAAACTGCCCTGTTTACTCCAAAACTGCACTATTAACTCTCTCTCTCTCCAAGTCCCGACACAAACGCACAAACACACGCGCGCGCACACACACACACACACACACACACACACACACCCAACTCCAACACACACTGTAACAAGTACAGCAATAGCATTACAGCCAGTCCACGTATACAGTAGGTAGAAGTTGAGTCTCTTACCCGAGTAATAGGGAGCCAGAGGAAGGTCTTTAAAGGATAATGTCCACAGGACTTGTAAAATAAAAAAAAAAAGGGGTCACAAAGGATCCACAGTTCTTAAGAGAGTAAATAGGGTGGAAACAACAAGCTAGGGATAGAATGATACTTATCTGATGAGGGGGAAGGAATTGGTGTCCTCTCAGACCTGTAAAATAAAGAAAATTGGGTTAATATGGAGAAAATACAGTATCAAGAGCAGAAATGGAGACCTGAGCGATGCAAAAGGTATAGAACAGCACAGAAGTAAGGAAAAGGGTGAATTTAGAATTAAAGGGAAGATCTCACCATGCCAGCCTCCCGCCCCCCACAAGGCTTACCTCCAGTTAAGCCTTTTAAGTATGTTACAGCATTTTTCTTCTGTCACAACATACTTTATTTTAATTGCAAAATGTGCACTACCCGGAAGTATGGCGGACAATAGCGGGGCTTCATTATACTTTTGTATTGAAGTGCACCGTGCAGCGCCGTGCCTTTACACATAATGGAACCTCACTAGAGTCCATCATACTTCCAGGTAGCAGACTTTTTGCAATTAAAATAAAGTATATAGCTGTGGGAGAAAAATGCCACAACACACTTAAAAGGCTTAACCAGAGGGCAAGCCTTGTGGGGGCGGGAGGCTGGCATGATGAAAGCTTCCCTAAAGGTTACAGTTGGGTGAAAGAAAAATGACACAGAGAAAGGAAACACATGGGGATGGTCAATATGGGCATAGAAACATAGACTTTGACGGCAGATAAGGACTGCTTGGCCCATCTAGTCTGCCCATTTCCCTAACTACAGGAAAAGCTGAAGAACCTAGTTAACCAACAGCCTATTTCTTACTAACCCCCACAAGAATTGCCTTATGTCTGTCCCATGTATTCTATAATTCTCCCACGGTTTTAGACCCCACAACCTCCTTAGGAAGGCTGTGCCATGTATCCACCACCATCTCTGTGAAAAAAAAAACTTCCTTACATTGTCCCTGAACCATCCCCCCATCTTTTTCTGAAAGATGCTAATATCATGGACTTTGTTGATTCCACTAAGGTACTTAAAAGTTTTTATCATGACCCCCTCTCCCTCCTTTCCTCAAGGGTATACATATTAAGCTCCTTTAGTCTCTCCTCGTATGGCTTCTGTTGCAGACCCTGCACCATTTTAGTTGCCCTCCTCCAGACTGCTTCTGTCCTGTCTATGTCCTTGCGGAGATGGGGTCTCCAGAACTGGACACAGTACTCCAGATGGGGTCTCACCAACTGTCTGTACAGAGGAATAACTTCCTGTTTTCTGCTGGTGATACCTCTCCCTATACATCCCAGTATACCCCCAGCCCTCCCTACTGCCTTTTCACATTGCTCACTAACCTTAAGGTCATCTGATATGATTACCCCAGGTCCCTTTCCATTTTTTTTGTTGTTACTACCTTCCCACCCCCACATTGTGTAATCTTCCCCTGGGTTTTTGTTTCCCAGGCAAGAATTGCCTTCTTCCATCCACAACTCAGTAGGAGTATAAATAAAATAATTAAGACAGGAAAGAATAGAGAAAGTGTAATTTGGGGTGGGGCTCAGCTAAAATCCTTAGTGCTCTGAATAGGCAGGTGGCCACTGGCCAGTACTTTAGAACAGTAGTACAGGTGGGTTAGTGGAACCTCTGCTGGTTTAATGGCCCAGCTTCAATGAAACAGGGAAGGGGGAAATTGTTTAACCAAGAAAAGCACACTAAGCCAAAGATTGTTTCCAGGTGCGGCCTGGGGAGCACAGGGAAATTAAGCGACTTGCTCAGGGTTACACAGTGACCCAAATATTCAAAGGAGTTGTGCCTGGTGCAAAATGCACCTCGGGACAATATTCAAAAGAGGGCTTGTGCTGCACAAGTCCTGATGTGCCAGGGAGCAAAGATAATGTATGCGGTGTACCTACAGGGGGCGTTCCTATGTATATGTGGCACATCCTGATATTCAGCCCGGGATGTACAGTGCATATGCTGGCACATCCCTGAGATGCACTGCATACCGATGGGCAATGCTGAGCTTGGAAAAAAAAAAAAAAAAAGGCACAAATGGTGATCACCCACAGGTGAGCTGCTGCACTGCAAGGCGCAACACAGCAGCCGCCAGCCATGGGTGCTCACCCGCCCACCCAGTACACCATGCAGAAGCACTCATACCGTCCCTGGTGGTCTAGTGGACCCCCCCTCCCTGTAGCAGTGATCACCTAAAATAAAATATAATCATACCCTTGGTAGTCTAGTGGCTCTCCTCCCTTCCCGTAGCCACAATCATATAAATGAAATGAATCATCTATTCCTGGTAGTCTAGCAGTCCCCCTACCACTCCTGTAACCCCGATCTCCAAATGGCCAGCAACTGCCCCTCCCTGGTGGTCCAGTGGCACCCCTCCACTCCCACCACAGGACCAAGCCCACCCAGCCCTCCCCATCAGTGTCCAGGCAGCCAGCGTGCCCACCCACCATACCTCTGCAGCTGCCCACTGATTGACAGCTACTGTATGGGCTGCAATCCCATTGGTCCACAATGCGGACCAATGGGCTTGCAGTGGATACTGTACTAGTCATTCACAAAAACGTAAATGAATGCCCCATTCACATTTGTGTGACTGACTAGTACAGTATGCACTGCAAGTCCATTTGTCCACACTGTGGACCAATGGGATTACAGCCCATACAGTAGCTGTCAGTCTGCAGTCAGCCGCGCAGAGGTATGTGGGTGGGTATGCTGCTGCCCGTCACTGAAGGGGGGTGCCACTGAACCACCAGGGAGGGGCAGTTACTGAACATTAGACAATCAAGGTTACAGGAGGGGTGGGGGGACTGCCAGACTACCAGGGATAAGTAATTAATTTCATTTATACAATCGCGGCTACAGGGAGGGAGGGGAGCGCCATTATACTACCAGGGAATATGTTTGATATATTTTAGGCGTTCACCACTATGGGGCGGGGGGCTGCCCCTAGACCCCCTCTCACAGCACATGCTGTGCAAGGTGCCATATGCATTTCGCTGGTCGGCCCTTAACAACTCATACAAATGGGGCCATAATCACATGCAAATAGTCCCATTTGCACCTTGCATACATTATGGCTCCATCTGCATACGGCGGCGAATATCAGGAATTTGCACACAACATAACTCTATTGCACTAGTGCAGTTCTCATTTCAGCTATTTATCTGATATATTCAAAGGTGATGCACCATGGCTCATCTCCTTTGAATATATCCCTGTGTTGCACCAGCGCAACTCAGATGTGCTGCCCCACTACATGCGCCATTGCCAGGCACAAGTCTGAATATTGGGGCCAGTATGTAAATGAGGGCTGTGTGATCGTAGGCAAGCCAGGTTTTGGGTTTTTTTACCTAGAGCCAAGCCAAAGCTAAGCCAAGGGTCTGGCTTGACTCTACGAGTCAAAACACGAGCTGAACCCTGGCTACTGCAGGCTGTTTTCTGAATAGGAGTTGAACAATTCAGACACTTTACTGATTACTCAGGCCGACAAAAATGCTTACTTTGACCATAACTGGCTTGGCCTTGGCTCTCAGTTGGCTATAAAGTTCGAGGCATGCGTAGCCAGGCATGAGTCTGCTCTGGCTTGCCCAGCTCCAGGGCTGTGAGATTTAAACTCATGTTTGCAGCTCAGTGAAAAAGGTGATGTGTGGTGCCTACTTTCCAGTACCCTACTCAGCACACAACAGTGCAGAGCATGACCATAGTGTGACCATGCCCTGCAGACCCAGACCCAATCATTTGTACAGATGCATGCATCAGATTGGGGATAAGCCCCCAAGCTACTAGCTCCCACGGCCTCTCCCCCCCAGGCAGCTATTGACTTCCTTGACCCCCAACCCCTGGTAGCTACTGGCTAACTACACCCTCCTCCCTCAGGCACACACAGACTCCTTCGGCCCTCTTTCTTCCGGCAGCTAAAGGCTACCTCCAGCTTAATTACAGTATGCAAGGTCCCAAATAACCAAGGATCACATAGACTCTACAGTACACAGTGCTCCACAATTGCTTGCAATTGATGTTTTCAGTTGCTGAAAAAGCAGTATTCCACAGGAATTTCGGAGACTAATAAAAGCGCATTCATTCCCCCACAAGAGAACACGCATTTGTTGCAGAATAAACGGTATACCATTTAAAAAAAGCATTTTCTTCTCAGAACGTTTCATTCATGTACTTGCACCCCCCCCTCCCCAGAGAACACATTCGTTGCAAAATAAGCAGAACTAAAGACAAATACAGTTTGCAATGAATGCAGTACTAATGTTTTTACTGGAAAAGAGACAAAAAAAGCAAACTATTGGGCTAAATGTTTACATGCTTTTGGTGCCATGCACTGCTGCCTGTGTGTGTACTTGTAAATAAACATATTTTTCCTGTGTTTCTCCACAATCACTAAGTTATTGAAATCAGACCCCCAGTCACCCATAGACTTTGATCATTTAAAAACTCACCCACAAAAGCCCAGATCAGAGTCCATGAAATACAGCAGCCTTTCTTTCTCATTTGTGCATTACTGCTCCATAGCACAGCGACCAGCAGAGACGTTTGAAAAGATTCAGCTGAACAAAAATGAGATTGGCTACAGCCATGCAACTGGAGAATGCTGAGTTCATTGGTTGATGCTGAGGTATGTAAAACTTGCTGTGATTGGATGTTAGCTACAGTAGACAGAGAAAGAAGACACTCAATTTGCTGTGACAGTTTCTGTACATGTGAATCACTCCTGTGGTTTTAGATTCAGTTAGGGTAGGGCTGTAACTCCGATTAGTTAACTTTTCTGTGCTTGATTGCCCTTTTTTGTCAGTCTGCCTTGAAATGCGAGTAGCTTTCTGTTAGGGACATCTAATGTTCACCACACAAACTTGTAAAAGGAGGGACAAACTAAGGAAGCAGCTTTTGTTTTCCATCCTGGAAACACCAGAAGATGAGGGAGAGGCGGAGATATCTAAGAGTTACTCAGGGTTCCATGCAAAGAGTTCTGCTTGTTAGAAAAAAAAAAAAGAGAGAATGCAGTATGCGTTTGGCAGTGTTACTGCAGTTTCCCATTTGCTTGAAGGGAGTTTGAGGTGATTGTGTGCAGGCATTTAATTGGGTACTATAGTGATCTGATTCTCTAATCCTGAGATGGTTCTCAGAAAGGGTACTCGCAGACCTTGTGTTATGCAGGCATTTCTGTAAAAGGGTAACATTGGAAGTGCAGCTTGCATTTTTTTGCTTCATTCCACTGTTTTCAATCTAGTTAAAAGTACAAGGGCATAAAGAGTAGAATTTGGCTAGGCAAACAACAGCTTTAACTGCATAGAAACTTTAAATAAGCTGGGGAAACTAGGAAATGTTGCTGAAGGCTTAATCATGTTTGCTTGCACGCATGTGCAAGAAACATAGTGCCATCATCTGAGTTTTTGAAGATGTGGCACCCTGTCTTCCAATTCAGTTAGTGTGTTTGCAGGCGCAGCCACCGTTTACCAATGAATGCTGTAGCTGTCTATGACAGCAGTTGAAAATGCAGTGCCATACAGTTGAAAGGGAGAGCTTCGCTTCAGTGAGCAGCAATAAGATAGTGCTGCTTAGCATATTGCTCATGCGGTCCCACACACACACACACACACACACACACACACACACACACACACACAACACACACACTGTATGGCTATGGGGGGTGTCCAATCCCCTGTCAGCTCTGCTGTGCCCCCCCAACAGAGTTTCAGGTGCTATGCTGGGAGCCCACCCCAGCGTGGCAATGGTCTATACGGCAGACAGGGGTGTCCAATCCCCCTTTGGCTCCACTGCCCCCTCCCAAACAGCCTTCCAGCTACTACACTGGGAGCCCACCCAAAATGTGTTTCCATGCATGAAGCGCACAATGGCGCAGTCAATGTGCAAAATCAATGTTTGGGACACATTAAGACAATCGCAGTGACACTGTTCATGAGCAGAGGTGTTAAAATGGCTATGTTAAAAATTTGGTGAAAAAAGTCCATAAGATGACTGTGTTATGAGCAACCATTGCGCAGTTTCCACGCACCCTTGTAAGTTCATGCATTTCTAATATTTTCAGTCCAGATTTTCACCACTGGCATTTTTCTACATTTCCTTATGAACAGTACAGCTGTGATTTTTCACACCATGGCCGAAATGTGTTTTCGCACTTCCAACGCAGAAATGCATGGTCACTGTGGTAAATCATTGTTTGGGACAGATTAAGAAAATCACAGTGACACTGTTCATGAGCACAGGTTCCAAAATGCCTGTGTTGACAATCTGCTATAAAAAATCCCCAAACTAATACATTACAGGTGTGTGTTGTGCAGTTTCTACGCATGCTCATGACTTCACCAGTTTTTTTAATATTTTCACTGTAGAGTTTCAACATTGCCATTTTTTGCACCTCCCCATGAACACTACTGCTGTCATTTTTCACATCCTGTTCGAAATGTGTTTTCGCACCTTCGGTGCCAAATGGCGTAGTCACTGTGCAAAACCAGCTGTCAGCTAACAAACTGATATTGTCACTGTTCATAAGGTGGGGTTCACAAAAAAAACATGTTGAAAGTTTAGAGTGAAAATGCCAATGAACACCTGAGGCATTAGGGTTTCCAACCATAATGCCCCACCCTGTACAGATTGACAGACATCAGGGGTGTGACTTGGGATTCTCGCCTGTAATGCTCATATCATTCCACACCCTGCAGCCAGTGAGAGACACCGAGGTGTGCCTTGGACTCTTCAGCCCCAAAGTTCACCCCATTCTCCTACACCGCACCCATATCACCATATTTCCTGATGGAATGGGGTGAGCATAAGGGCCAAAGACCCCAAGGCACACCGTGAAAACTTGTCGGTGTCTGCAGGGTAGGGTGTGGTGAAATGGCATGGCCATTATGCCTGATGACCCAAAGCACACCTCAATGCCTGTTAGTCTCTGCAGGGTGGTGGGGTTGGCTTCAGTTCAATACTTCACTGCCATTCCTATTATGCAGCTCTGTAACTCCTACACTACCAATGCCAATACCAGCAAGCAAACATTCGGCATTGACAAATGCTTGTTGATTCAGCACCTCTGTAGACAGCTCCTGGATAACCATGACAAGCTGCTTGCCCTGAGGAAAGATTGTCAGCTGTTCTTTCACCAGTGGCAGCTTTCTCTTCACCCGAGACGGATCATGGTTCAATTGCATCCTGTGAGCCCATTGCTGTCCGTGCCAATTGCTGTAGCTGCCATGGCTATATTGTTCTGAAATATATGGCAGGCACATTATGATTGCTACATTTTTAGCTCTCACTGCAACTAACTTTTGCAATAGATTTCTAAAGACTCCTACTTACAGAGCATCAGGCAGCCCTGGATCTGTTTGATTACTTGTCTTGAAATGGTGTTTGAGGCATTGTGGATGTTTCCCTGGGCTGTTTACATACAGAAACATAGAATTTGGTGGCAGATAAGGACCGCTTGGCCCACCCAGTCTGTCCAGTTCCCTACCTAATGGATAAGCTGCAGATCCAAGTTAACCAACAGCCTACTTCTTTCTACCCCCACCCCCTAGAATTGCCTTATGACTGACTCATGCATTCTTGAATTCCACCACTGTTTTTGACTCCATAACCTCCTCAGGAAGGCCGTTCCATGCATCCACAATCCTCTCCGTGAAAAAATGCTTCCTCACATTACCTCTGAGACATCCCCCCACTACTGTATCTTCAAATTGTGCCCCCTTGTTCTTGCACACCTCTTTTTCTGAAAGATGCTACCCTCTTGGACTTGGTAAATTCCCTTGAGGTACTTGAAAGTTTCTATTATGTACCACTCTCCCTCCTTTCTTCGAGTCTATACATATTAAGCTCCCTAAGTCTTTCTTCATATGTCTTCTGGTGCAGACCCTGCACCATTTTAGTTGCCCTCCTCTGGACTGCCTCTATTCTGTCCATGTCTTTGTAGAGATTGGGTCTCCAGAACTGCACACAGTACTCCAGATGGGACCAGTGAGGCTATGGGCAGGGGGACCACTGTACCACCTGGAGCTGGACCGGGTGACAGGTGGTATAGTGCTGTGGGCTACCTGGGGGTGGTGCATGGACTGGCAGGGTATGCAGGTTGCTGTGTTGCTGTCTGCAGTATGGCAGCCTGCCTGTAGGTGGCCACCCACATAAGTCTGGTGACACTAGACTTATCTTTTGGAGGCGCATCCCCGGAATTGCCCTGGGGATGCACCTCTGACTGGGGCTGTGAATGGGGCTGCGCCAGATATGCATGGGCACACCCCCTTCAATGCCCCTTCAGATGCACCACAAATAATTACTGGCATTTTGTGGTGCATCTGCCAAGTGCTGGCGCATTGGGGTTGCTCTGGTTCATTGGACCCCTTTTTGAATCACCTTTTGACGCACGTCAGGGATGCGCCAGTGCCTCCCTTTTGTGAATCATGCCCATGAATTTTAATATACAGTAAATAGATTTACAATTTCAAATACATATTTGGAGACAATAACCCAGTCTTATTAAACAATATTAACTATGATGCTGGTGTTTGGCACACTTAGGGAAACAGCACAGTGGGTAAGATTCAAATCTGGCTGCATCTTAGCTGATAATGCAGACATTCTGAAGTAGCTTGCCATTACACTCCGAGTGTATGGTTTGAATATCATGCACAAAATCAAACACTATACTGGTGACCAGGTTTGTACTCTGCGTACAAGATGTGGAGAGGAAATTCTCCAACTCCTCCATACCTCAAAAGATAACTGAAGCTGTCACAATAAAAATATGTAGTGGTTAAAATAATTAAACTGCTACAAGATGGCTCATTTGAAGGTCATTTGAATGGATTCTGGGTGCAGTGTTGACAATGAAAGATAAAAAATGGCAAATGAATGGTTCAGAATAAAAAGAAATGAAAAATGAATGGTTCACAATAAACTGCTCAAAAAGATGAGTCATTTGAAGAGTATTTGAAGGAATATGGGAAGCAGAAAATGAGGGGTAACTAGACAAAAAATGGAAAATGATGGCTGAATGGTACAAAACTGCGAAATGAAGGGATTTTGAGAATAAAACAACTGGAAATTCACCAGTATTTTTCGGTATGGGACAGGCCAGTAAGTTGCCGTGGGTTGGCCAGTGTTGGTGCACTTCATTTTTACTTGAAAACTTTGAACTGAATTGGTTCCCCAGAACAGGGCAGACCCTGTATTTACTCACAGTTCTGACATCCTATGATACAGGGTCTGAACAGAGTCAGCAGATGCAGCTGGTCTCTGTTGAGCTGGGGCCTTGAATGGCAACACAGGTGGTTGTAGTGGCTGACATTGAAGTCTGGCAGCTTGTCACCCTCAGATGGTAGCAGGCTCTTGCACCTTGTCGCTTTCAGGTTGTTCCTCTGGAGCTAGACTTATCTGCTGGATTAGGCCAATCTTGGAGACCGAGGCTTCATGCCTCCAGAAGGGACGATAGGCAAGATTGAATTGTGACACTACCTGGCTGACTCCCCAGACCACCCTGAGTGGCAAGGAATTTCTTCTCACACTGAGATTCAAGCAGTCTCTCACTTTCTGCAGGCAGCAGACACTTCGTGGAAATTTTGATGCTCTCTCTAGCAGACAGTGCAAATAGTCTATAGACAGGACTGCACACTTTTTGGTGGCAATCTTTAACATTTTCTGGTTTTCCAGGCAATGGAAACCCAACAGGTTTCTCCTGATAGCTCTCAGTTACTGGTACACCCATCAAGTTCTGTATACCCAGTCTCAGCCCTGTACTGACCAAGGGCTATTCTCAGGGTGTCAAATTATCTTCTTTCAACTGAAAACTGGGATTCTGGCCCTCCCAGGCAATGGAAGGCTTCAGTGAGTCTCATTGCTGTCATTTTGGAGGCTGTGGCCTGACTCCCCAAATGTGTCTCTTGCTCACAAAAAGCTCCCCTCTTTCCTCAGAGAGCTTCAGCCACAATCTTCCCATTAGCCTTTTCCCCAACCGCCTCAGGAGGGAAACATCACTCCACATTGAACAGTTCAGCTGTCCATCACAAAAATTAATATGCATGAGGGTTTATTGTTAACTTATTGGATGTCACTAGAGGTGCAAAGAACATTGTTCACAACCCCTACCCAGGAGCCCAAACTGCTACAGTCCTTGGAACTCCTTGATCACTGGGTAGTGCAGGGTCAGGGGTCACAAAGATGGCATCCATGCAAACAGTTCACACTAAGTTGCAAATGTAGTACTTTGAAACAGGCAAACTATGCAGTTTCAACAAATACTGTATTGTTAGTCCATTAGCTGCTTCTGTGTACTGTATTCTGGCTGTGGAATGGGCACTGATAGAGTCCTGGTCTGCCTTTTACTAGCACTACAGCACTAAGACTCCACTGCAGCAGGCAGAAAGCATACCCAAAGCGCTGTCAACATTTAACGCAACAGTGCACATATTTACAGTTATGCATTTATTTACATAACACACTTCTCTTTGTTTCCCATTGGATGTGTCTGAGCCCTTACATATGTTTTGGGATACCAGGAGTCAGAACACACTAAATACATGTCCTTTAGCCAATAGGGGCAGGAATAGCAGGAGCTATGGAGCTTCCCTAGCACAATATGTGCTGTGCTACCAGGTGGTAGAGCATCAGTTGTTTTCATAACCCATCCACACCTCAGAGGAGGCAGACTCAAAAGGCTGGCATGAGCATCTCTGGGCACCACAGACCCAGGGCTGGCAGCATCAGACACCAGGAGGCTAACTAGTAAGCCCTACCTGTGGGGGGGGGGGTTACACTTTCTTGGGCCTGAACACTTAGCATCCTTGCCCAACCTTAAACAAGGATGCAATGCCAATTGGAAATATTAGCCATGGCAACTTTAAACATTTACAGTCTGTCTAGACAATTAATTCCTAGCTAGCATAGGCAATTGATATCCTGTCCTAGACAAATACTTCTAGCTAGGCATAGCACAAGTAAATACCACAGTAAGTTCAAATACTAAGAGGCCTTTCACATGTTTTGAAATAGTGTGGACACTTTCAAGACTTTTGTAATATCTGCAGATAGAGCCAAAACAGTACTAACATTTTGTAACACTTCTTTACCAAACCTTTTTTAGGACTTGAACACACATGGGGTGGATTAGGTTTCAGAAAGGCCCACTGCAATTCTAGGCAAGGAATTGGGGGTGACATATATGCACTTATGTACTACATTCATGAACAGTTCCATTGGTGCATCTAGGGTATCATAAGTAAGTATCAAGAGTGGCTTAACTGCTCTTTCTGAACGACTTAGTGGCACTGGCACTTCTTCCTTGGCATTCTGGGTGATCAGTCCCAGCTCATCGACCAGCGATAAAGCATCCTTAGCCAAAGTGGACACCACATTCTCTTCTGGGGTGTCAGTTAGGTAATCTACTTGAGCAATGTCAGCCTCAACAGGGTCACCAACTGATTCAGCAGAAATTACTTCAGATGTTGGCTGTTCATCTATAAGCATACTGTCACTTGATAATTCACAATGCACTGAAAAAGCAGGAGGCTCTTCCACAGGCAAACTTGTCACACTTGAATTGTGGGCAGGAAAGCCTTGAAACAAATTAGCAAGTTCAGGCATGGAAGATAGTGAACTTCCTCCTCAGATTCAGAGCCTGATTTACTTTGTTCTGCACTTTCAATTAAGTGGTTGAGGACATGAGAAGGTCGCTTAGAATTTTGCTTGCTTTTATGTCTGTGGATGGCAGCTCTAGTCACAGGAAGTTTGTGATACCAAGAATACAGTCTCTACATTATTGTAGCATAAGTCACTACACCCCAGGGGGCAGGAAAAAACCCTGGAGACAACTTGTCAGGTACACTATCACCTCCATTGGCAATGTCACCTTCAACTAACACCATTAGGGTCCTGGTATCAGCATCCACGTACCTCCTGCAGACAGCCACACCACTCAGGCCTCTAACACCAGACAAAACCTCTTCTATCTTCCTTGTATTGGTCACAGGGGAACCCTTCAGAGCATAACAACCCTCTAAATATTCACCCCTCCTCACTTATGTACCAACCGCAAAACAGCGTATATGCCTTAGTGTCCACGGCTCCTTGTCAGGAAACTTTCTGGTGCACACTCTCCAGGTAGGTCAAATAGGCAAACAAAGGCTCTCCATTCCATTGTTTGGTTGCTTTTTACCTCCATATGAGAGCTTCTCCAGTCTTGGTACTCCCAAATACATTCTCTAAGGCTGTTAAGTACTCTTGAGCAGTGGCCTCAAGATCAGTGTCTCTCAAGGAATGAATTGTGTCCAGGGCAGGACCTTTGAGACTGTCTACCAACCACTTCTGCTTCTTGGCTTCAGAACACTACCAGCCCTGGATATGCCATCTCTAGAGCGACAACTTTACAGTAATATGGTCGATGCCGACAACATTGATACATCACTGTAAACTCTGCTTGGGATCCCAGCACCCTTTCCCAGGGTCCTGCACTCCATCCCCAAAATCAGCTCTGTCTCAGAGTTGATAATAGTAAGTTAGCAGGGTGTGGGGGGGGCATAGCCACCTGCATGGAGGGTGCAGGGGGCACAGTCCCCTGCAAAAAAACAACTTTGTTCTCCATGGCACCATCCCAACCGCACTTGGGGTTGACACGTTGGTGTTGGGGAAATGTCATGTCATGTCGACAAGAAATTGTCAATTTGGTCTCATGGATCTGCCAGCCCTGTACAAGGGGTGTGGCATAATCCACCAAGGTTTCCAAGTCATTTTCACCTGGTGGGGTAGTCTGAGTCCCTGAAAACATTCACAACCTCTGATAGGAATTGGGGGCAGGCAGCGGCATGTAGGCAGGTCCAATCCATGGGTTCTGAGGAGGGGCGCCTCCAGGCATATTTAATTCTTGATGAGCCTCCTCCATAGGTTTCCCTTGCTTTAGCAACCATCGGTTAAACTTGGCCTTGAAACCCTCTGCCTTGGGTGAAGCTTCTCCACATAAGGTCGCACTAGCTTGGATCACTAAAGTCCATACCCCTCAGGGGTGATCACATCAGGTACTCGGGTAGTATTGACAGTATTTCTGCATTCGACTAATACAGTCAATGTTTTAGTGGCAGGGTTCATCACCTGCCCTCGGACAGCAATTACCTCAAGGCACTTGATACCAGACAGGGCTTCTTCAATGATCTCTCTGTCAGTCCCAGGGGGACACCTAGGAGCAACAGAGCATTTTGAGGATCCACATCCTCACACCCATCTGTCAAATGTGGGGAAACATAGAAGTTGATGGCAGAAGGAGACCGCTAGGTCCACCTAGTCTGCCCATTTGTTTTAGACCTATTTTGACACTCTAGTTGCCCTTTGTAGTCAGGGCTCCCTTGTGTCTATCCCATGCATTCTTGAATCCTCCCACAATGTTGACCCCCACAACCTCTTGGGGCAGGCTGTTCCAGGCTTCCACCACTCTTTCTGTAAAGAAAAACTTCATGGTGTTGTGGGAAGTCATGGCATTAGCACTAACTTTGGGTTTGGGGGTTACAACACATTCTTCTTGAGCAGTAGCTTCCATGTGGGGCGTATCTGGTAAATAGGAGATCCCAGCGGTGCCTTCAAAGATTTAACAGCAGGCTACTAACCCTGCCTGTTGGGGTTCAACCAGGTTGAGAGGCCAGGGCCCTGTTCTGATGGTGAAAAGGGGGGTTCTTTACTAAATAGAAATAAATAGTGTGGTGCCTCCATGCAGAGTAAAATATAGTGGGCCAGATGTAATTGAGTACAGCCCCCTGGGATGCTGTACCTGCCCACCTCCCCTTCCAGTCACCACACACACAGAATACCTTATACCACAGTACTACTCTGTGATGCATGCAATTAATATAGCTAATAATATGCTCACCGACGGTTTTAACAACAACAATGAGATTTTTATTAATGGGGGAAGGAAATGTAGAAAGTAGAAACATTAACATCCAGGTTTTTTGATGAACTGTAAATTTCAAACCTAACAATGGCTATAGTGCCCACCCTCCAACAGCAACACCATTAAGCAAGCTCACCTCCCCACTGGTTCCCCACTGGTACCAGTGTCCCTAAAGTCTACCTGGGTACCCAGACTGAGAAGTTGCAGACCTGTAAATTGCCACAGGTTGGCTGGGGCTGGTGCACTTAATTTTAAAGATAAAAACTTTGAACAACTAAATTGATTCCCTAGCTCCGGGCAGGCCCTGTATTTACTCACAGTTCTGACATCCAATGATACAGGGCCTAAACACAGTCAGCAGATGTAGTTGGTCTCAGTTGAGCTGGGGCCTTGAATGGCAACATAGGTGATTGTAGTGGCTGATGCTGAAGTCTTGCAGCTTGTCACCTTCAAGTGGTTGCAGGCTCTTGCAGCTTGCAACATTTAGGTTGTTCCTTGCTGATGCTGGATTAGGCCAATCTCAGGGACAGGGGCCACACACCTCCAGAAGGAATGATAAGTAATGCTGAAAGCTGACACTACCTGGCTGACTCAGTTCTATATCATGACAGTGATCGTGGAAACGCGATCACCATTAGGGTAAGTGCACATCGCTGAAAATCAGTTTTGGTGATGTACACTTGTGGTGCAGAGCAAAAGGGCACCAAAGACAGATTTGTTTTGTTTATGTGGGGGGGTTGTTACCCTGAAACCCCCTACTAAAGGATTCTCAACTCCAGGGGGGTGCAAAACAAAAAAAAAGAGTAAATCCTAAAAAAAAATGCACCCAGATTCAAACCTGACACCCTCCCAGCCCTAGCTTGCCACCAACTCACCACATCACACAACCAGCTCAGCAGCCCATCTTGCCATGCTACACCTCACAAACCCTCCCACCCCTTCCACCCATCACAAGGCATGCTCACTCCCTCCGTGTACATATAGTGACATCCTGTCACTATATTCGATGCCCCCATCCAGTCACCCTCCCTGTCCAGTAGCCCTGTAAAAATTACTCTGTTATTGAGTCACCCTTTTTTAAAGTACTCAATAGAGGTTGCCCTCATCATAGGATACAGCTGACTTTATTGGGCTATCATTATTTATCCTGTCCATATACTGTGTGACTGCTCTGGCAGTGAGACAGATCTGGCAGGAGATTTTATTGGGCATATGTACCTTAATTTTGATTGTCTGAAGAGTGCTGGATGTGTTGCTGGTCTCGTAGCAATGAGTGCTATGAGACAAGAAGTGCATCTGGGAATTGTAGTCCTGGGAGCTAGCAGTGGACTACAATCCTGTAGTGTAAACCATTCCTTTTTTGCTGTGGAGCACAACTTAAGGGCACTAATACAGTCTAGGTCCCTCTAGGCAGTCAAGGAAGGGTCAAGGAGTTTTAAAAGTTTATATTTTAGTTATTCTCCTGTAGTGCTCATTCACTCAGGCAGGTCACAGGACCCGGAGTGATTTCCAGGTTGTGCACTATATCTTTGCTGTCCTGAGTGAGCAGGGTGAGCTTGGGCAGGGTGAGTGCACAGTCACTGCATGTAGAGATGCATGCATCTCAGTGCATGTCTGGTGTTTCCAGCGAGGCTGAAGGGGTGAAGGGCACACCAGACTATGAGTAACTTGAGATATTTTTTGTGAGTAATTTGTAGTCCCAGACCCTAAGTTACCTGTCCTGATCAAGTTAAATTCTGTGAGTGTGCTAATCCTATCACTCACTCTAAGTTCTCTTGTTCACATTACAAAGCTTCCTTACCTTTGATAAACTGAGCTGGTTTGTTCCTCCACACCGAGGTTGGCTAATTTGTAAGTGCATTCAGTTACTTGATATATGCATCCTAGTGTTGCAGTCCTCCTTGAAATGAATCCACAGCATTATGTCTGAACCTAACAAGCAATTGTCAGATATCCTTTGTGACACGGGGTCTGTAATCAAATGTGGCTCCTGTAATACGTATATGTCTGTTGATTTAGATATGACCTTGTTAGACTTTAAATGTCCTAAATGTATTGAACTAGATAAACTTAAATCCAAACTAACATCATTAAAACTTTTACTAAACAATATGGATCTCCCCAACAGAATGAACATGGACAAAAGGAAAATAGACAGTGATATAACATTTGAATCAAGCTCTGGGGAATTTGGTTCTGCTGCAGAAGGGAACTGAGTTTTTGTAGCATAACCAAATAAAAAAAAATGTAGAAGTACTCTGGGTAATTCTACACTAGCTCTTTCAAACAGGTTGTCAGTGTTATATAACACAGACAATGGATTTGAAATGAACTTAGAAATTAACAAACCCTTAGGCATAGATACCGAAGATAAAGGCAGAATCATAGCACTTGTAAGAGGTGACTCACTCTTGAGAGGGTGTGATTCATTAATATGTAATGATGATAAGTTTACAAAAGAAGTAAATTGCTTGACGGAGCAAAGAGCACTGCCATACATAGAATACTTCAGAAATTATTTAGCTGTGGTATTGATTACAAGACTGTTGTACATGCTGGGGTAAATGACTTAGGAAAAGAACACGAAAAGGACATCACATCTGAATTAATTTCAATAGGTACTCTCATAAAAGAAAAGGGCTCTAAGGTTGTGATTTCTGGAATCTTACCTATAAATAATTGTCACCCTGAAAAAACAACAACTATACAATTCAAAGAATTAATGCGAGACTAAAGTACTAATCTAGACAAATGGGCTTCACTTTTTTGAATGCCTGGAATGAGTTCTATGGAAAACTTTTCTTTATGGGAAAGATGGTTTACATCTCAATAAAGCCAGGAAGAGCATTTTAGCAAGAACTATATTAGGTGCTCTAAAGAAAGACAAAAAAAAAATGTAGTAATTTAAATTGATTCAGTCTGGGTGTGTGTGTCTAAATTTAACCTTAACAATCTAAAAATATTCCTTATAAATGCTAGAAGTCTAGTTAATAAAAAGAATTAACTTGAACACTTATTAACTGAAAAGGTTCATATACGTGGAGTTGCTGAAACTTCGTGGACCGATAATAATTGGAACTTATCAATACCTAGTTTCAAGGTGTATTACATTAACAGGGGTTATAAAAGAGGCAGAGGTGTGGCCATTTATGTTTCCAACTCATTGGATTCTAGTGAAGTTTCAAATACAAATGTGGAAAATAATATTGAACAAGTGTGGGTTAATATCTATCCTAAGACAGGGAAGAAAATATTGATTTGTGTTAGATACAGAGCATCAGGTTTATCAAATGAAGAGGACAAGCTCTTCTTTGATCAACTAGATAAAATAGACCCAGGCACTAATATTATTATAATGGTTGATTTTAATCACCCAGATATAATGTGGGACAACTACTCTGCGTCTTCCTATTATGGGAAGAGACTTTTGGACTATATCATTCTAAATAAGTTCCGACAATTAGTGCTAAGACCCACCCGCTGTAATAACATCTTGGATGTAATATTGACAGATATACTGTAGATGTTAATACTATCAGATGTAGAGAACCATTTTGTACTAGTGATCATAATATAATACAGCTAGATATCACTAATGACTGGACCCCACTTAGGAATAACACACAGGTCAGGTGTTATGACAAGGCTGACTACAACAGTATTAGACAGTTTATTAGAGGTTGGGATTGGAAAGACGAGTTCAGGGATTTATCAGTAGAGACTAAATGGAACAGACTGGTTGATGTCCTCAACCACTGTATCCAAAACTATATCCCTATCAGAACTAAATATAACAAAAATGGCAAAATTCCACCCTGGTTTCACAAATCTATTAAAAAATGATAACCCTTTGTCAAAATGCATATTACAAATACAAAAAGTATCCAACATCTAGCAATTATAATGATTACAAAAAGAAATGTAAACTTTGCAAAATTAGTATAAGAAAGGTAAAGAGTAAATATGAGATTCATGTGGCTACAAACTCAAGGGATAATAAAAAAAGCCTTTTTTGGATATGTAAATATATGAAATGGAAATCCAACTCCACACAATCTGTAGGTTAATGGAAATCTGGTGAAAGGAGAAAATGAGATGGCTACTGTATTTAGGGATGCAGCAAAATAAAATTTTGCCGGCGAAATTGCTGCAAAATCTGCAATTTTGCAGTGCGAAATGTTTTGTGAAATTGCTGTGAAATGTCACAGTTTTGCCCACCAGCCACTGCAAATGCTGATGTCTGATCCATAATTGAATTAAGCATCCCCCCAGTTACCCTGGCCCCCTCATTTCTTTTAATTAAAAAAAAAATTCAACCCCCACTCCCTGGTGTCTAGTGGACCCCCTGCCCCCCAGCCAATCACCAGCCATAATTGAATTAAATAAGCACTCCTCCAAAAGTTATCCTGGCCCCTCATTTCTTTTAATTAAAAACAACATTAATCACTCCCAGTGTCATGGACCCCCACCCCATCCATCATGAGCTAGCATAACCCATCCCACTCCTCCCCAGTACCCAGATCAGGCCACTGGCACAGTCCTCCACTCACCTCCACAGCCAGCAGCCTGACTGAGCATGACTGAGCTCATTCACTCAAGTGCTCAGTCAGGCTGCCGGCTGTGGAGGTGAGTGGAGGGCTGTGCTGGTGGCCCCATCGGGGTATTGTGGGGGAGCAGGATGCATGTTGCTAGCTCATGATGGGGTGGGGGGTTGGGGTCTGCCAGGGCACCAGGAAATCGGGGTTGAATTTTGTTTTTTAATTAAAAGAAATGAGGAGGCCAGGGTAACTTTGGGGGGTGCTTATTTAATTCAATTATGGCCAGTGATCGGCCAGGGGGACCACTAGACACCTGGGAGTGGGGGTTGACATTTTTTTTAATTAAAAGACATGAGGGGCCAGGGTAACTAAGGGCAGTAGGGGTGCTTAAATTTAATTACAGTCAGTGATCGACCAGGAGGACCACTAGACACCAGGGAGAACTTTGGCCAACGGCCAATAAATTTCACCATGGGAGGTGAAATTACGATGCAGATGGTGAAATTTTGCTGCAGAAGGTGAAATTACTTCTGCAGATGGCAAAATTGTGCCACGGGTGGCAAAATTTGACCCGCACGTGAATTTCGACGGTTTGTGGGTGAAATTTCACTCATTCCGGGGGTTGAAATTTTGCATTTTCCCTGAAAAATATTTCGTGAAATGCACAAATTATGCAAAATATTTTGCAGAGCAAAATCTTCCAATTTCACTCAACACTAATTATATTCAATGAATACTTTGCTAATATCTATACTCCAAAGAGTAAAATAGCACCTGCCAGATGGGATCAACTAGTTATTGGACTACCTAACAATGACATCACCATCTCAGAAAGTGATGTAATGTTAAGATTACAGAATCAAAATTTTTATAAAGCCCCAGGTCCTGATAACATACACCCAACTTTATTAAAGAAGCTCGCAGATGTTCTAGCTGGCCCCTTGACAGACATCTTAAACAGTTCCTTAGAAGAGGATATTGTAGTACAGGTCTGGAAGAATGTTTCTGTGACACCACTTCATAAGAAGGGCTCCAAAACAAATTGTCTAATTTTAAACCAATTAGCTTGATGTTCACTGTGAGTAAAGTCGTTGAAGGCATAATTAAAGACCCAGTCTGTAATCATGTAGCCGAAGCAGGACATATTGATATAAATCAACATGGCTTCCAGTCAGACTGTTCATGCTTAACTAACCTACTGCACTTTTTTGGTCTGGTCAGCAGTGCACTAGATATGGGTTTATCAGTAAACATACTTTATTTAGATTTTTCTAAGGCCTTTGACACACTTCCATATAACAGATTAATTGAGACACTTACCAAAGTCAGACTAGACATACAAATTGTTAGATGAGTCAAGGCTTGGTTACAACGAAAGCAGCAAAGGGTAACTGTGGCAGGACATTCTTCAAACTGGGTTAAAGTCATCAGTGGGGTGCCCCAGGGGTCAGTGTTAGACTCCATTCTGTTTAGTCTCTTCGTGGCACCATTACAAATTACCAAATCTAGTTGGATGTCTAAGTTTGCTGACGATGTGAAAATAGGAAGCATAGTGAATTATAGCTCAGATGCCAACAACATGCAAAAGGAAATACATAAACTGGTAGCTTGAGTAATGGATAACAATCTTACTCTCAACTTGGACAAATGTAAAATAATGCACATGAGGGAGTAAGAATATTAGGACTTCCTATTACAAAATTGGTCAGCAAATACCAGTATCAGAGATGGAAAAGGATTTGAGGGTTTTTGTACGACCGCATTTAGAGAACTGTGTGCAGTTCTGGGCACTGTACAAATTATGCAAAATAAAAATGTTAGAGAGTATCCTGAGAAAAGCAACTAGATATATCAAACAGGTATAGAACATGAATTATGTGGATAGATTGAAAAGACTAGGATTATATAGTCTAGAATGTAGGAGACTAAGGAGAGACCTGTGTCTGCTTTACAGAGCAGCACAAAGTCCTGCTGTTTGGGAATACCTTGATTACAACTAGGAACAGCAGGTTCCATCAATTTCAATTAAAAGGAGAATGTTTTAAAATGAATGCAAGAAAACATTAGTTTAGTCAGAGAGTGGTTGCTACCTGGAACAGATTACCAGAAGAGGTTGTAACCAGCTCCTCTACTGACAATTTTAAATCATCCCTAGATGCTGTTTTGGGGGATAAAAAAATATGTCTTTTAAATTGTCAAGGTCAAGTCCTAATGACCTCTTGGCATACGACTCGTAATTCCTATGATCCTGTGACTCTCACAACCATCCTGAGTGGCATGGAGTTTCTTCTCACACTGAGATTCAAGTAGTCTCTCACTTTCTCTGGGTAGCAGACACAACTTTGTGGCAGATTTTATGCATTCACTAGCAGACAGTCCAAATAGTCCCTAGGCAGGATTCCACACTTTTTGGTGGCAATCTTTAACACGTTCTGGCTCCCCAGGCAGCAGAGACCCAGCAGGATTCTCCCAATGCTGGTCTCGGTCACTGGAACACCATTCAAGCTCTGAATACTCAGTCTCAGCCTCGTACTGACTAAGGGCTATTCTGAGGGTGCCAAATGATCTTCTTTCAACTGAAAACTGGGATTCTGGCCTTCCCATGAAATGGAAGGCTTCCACAAATCTCACTGCTGTCATTATGGAAGCTGTGGCCCAACTCCCCAAATGTCTCTCTCGCTCACTCACTAACAGCTCCCGTCTTTCCTCAGACAGCTTCAGCCACAATCTCCCTGCGAGCAGCCTTTTCCCCAGCCACCTCAAGGGGAAAATGTCACTTCACAATGAACATTCCAACTGTCTGTCACGAACGTACTCTGGGGGTCAGGCCCTCTGCTCCCACAGTGCCCAACCTCAAAGTGCAATATGTAAACAGGAGACAATCAGGGTAACCCTCCTGTTTTGGGTCCAAACAACTACTAGTCATGGGTCCTGGGGTCAAATATGAACCCTTTTTTTCTAGAACGCTCAGGTAACAGGTACAAATATCACACCCTCTTCGGGGAATGCAGTGCAATACTTAACCCAGCGGCCACACAACCTGGCTCACAATCCCCCTTCTGACTCAACTGAGACATAGGTATTTTTTTCCTGGCTGCATATAGTGACACTATAAGCACTCCAACAGTTCTGTCAGAATTATCAACACTGTCCCAGCATTCACACTCAATATGAGAAAATGGCTCAGGCAGGATTTCAAAGAAAACAAAGTTTACTAGAATTAAAAATAGTAAATAAAATACAAAACACAGAACATACAACTTTAATGGTACAGTCAAATAAAAAAAATGGAAATTATAAAACCAAACACCTTTTTACTGAGTAACTGATCCTACCTCAGTTTCAGTTAGTAAACAGTGGTGCTGAAATTACCTAATTTTGGAAGAAGTGCTTCTTAAGAGTCCAGAACACAAGTGCCTCTTGAAAATCCAAACGCAAGTATGCAAAGTCTTGCAAAGTTGGAACAAGAGTGTGTCCTCTCAGGAGTCCAAAATTAAAAAAAGAATGCAATGTTCCCTCAGCCTTGACAATATCATGAGGGGAAAAGGGTCCTACCCAGTTTGTGAGGTCACAGGTCTGTGGTGATGCTGGCTGTGAGGTCGCTCTCATTTCTGCATACTGAATTAGTCACATGCAACTGCACATTGCTAAACATCCCACTTCAAATATATATATATTCTTCCTAATTAGTGAGCCACAGAGCATGAATTATGACAGGTCAGAATTGCCCCTTTGTTCTTCAGAAGAACATCCTGAAAGACACTTCTCTTTATGGTGAGAAGCTTCACCTGTGATAGGAATCAGAGGCAGGCAGTAGCATGTAGGTGGGTCCAAACCATGAGTTCTGAAGAGGGGCACATCCAGGCATATTTAATTCTTGATGAACCTCCTCCATAGTTTTCCCTTGTTCTAGCAACCATCGGTTAAACTTGGCCTTGAAACCCTCTTCCTTAGGCAAAGCTTCTCTACATGAGGTCACACTGGCATGTTTTTTTATTTTAGTTGTTTAACCAGGAGTAGCACACTAAGCTGAAAGCATTTTTACAGGAGTGACCTGGGAGCACAGGGAAGTTAAGTGACTTGCTCAGGGTTACACAGTATGCAAGTGGAAGCTGTGAGATTCAAACCCAGGTCTGGTCTGCTGAATGTTACCAGATTTGCAGCTCAGAGCCTTAAATCACTGCTCTATATTGCCTCACTAAAGTCCATACAGTGTTAGAACCCTCAGGGGGTGATCACATCAGGTACTCAGGTAGCATTAACAGTATTTCTGCATTCGACCAATACAGTCAATGTTTTAGTGGCGGGGTTCATCACCAGCCCTCGGACAACAATTACCCCAAGGCACTTCATATCAGGCAAGAATTCTTCAGTGGGCTCTCTGTGAGACCCAGGGGAACACCCAGAAGCATCAGAGAAATTTGAGGGTCCAAATCCTCACACCCACCTGTCAAATGGGGGGAAACACAGAAACATAGACATTGACAGCAGAAGGAGATCACTAGGTCCATCTAGTCTGCCCATTTGTTTTAGACCTATTTTGACACTCTAGTTGCCCTTTGTAGTCAGGGCTCCCTTGTGTTTATCCCATGCATTCTTGAATCACCCCACAGTGTTGACCCCCACAACATCTTGGGGCAGGCTGTTCCAGGCTTCCACCACTCTTTCTGTAAAGAAAAACTACCTGGTGTTGTGGGAAGCCATGACATCAGCACTAACTTTGGGTTTGAGGGTTACAGCACATTCTTTTTGAGCAGTGGCTTCCATGTGGGGCATAGCTGGTAAATAGGAGATCCCAGCAGTGCCTTCAAAGATTTAACAGCAGGCTACTAACCCTGCCTGTTGGGGTTCAATGAGGTTGAGAGGCCTGGACCCTGTTCTGATGGTGAAAAGGGGGGTTCTTTCCTAAATAGAAATAAATAGTGTGGTGCCTCCACCCAGAGTAAAATATAGTGGGCCAGATGGTAATTGAGTACAACCCCCAGGATGCTGTACCTGCCCACCTCCCCTTCTAGTCACCACACACACAGAATACCTTATACCATAGTAATACTCTGTGATACATGCAAATAATAACTAGCACTAATATTATGCTCACAGACAGTTTTAACAACAACAAGAGTTTTATTAATGGATGAAGAGAATGTGGAAAGTAGAAACATTAACATCCAGGTTATTTGATGAACTATAAATTTCAAACCCAACAACGGCAATAGCACCCACCCTCCAACAGCAACACCATTAAGCAAGTCCACCTCCCCCACTGGTACCAGTGTCCCTAAAGTCTACCTGGGTACCCAGACTGAGAAGCTGTGGGCCTGTAAGTTGCCACACTAAAACAACAGTGGAATTCAGTATTGATCTGCATTGGTGCTTCTGGCATAAAATTAGGCAGTCTGGAAAACATTGTTTTTGGACATTATACTGACATGTCATGTGATGCCTATTTTATATATGCAATATATTACTGACCCACACTCTTTTACCAACAAACTGTATCAAAAAATAGCATAAAAATATTTTTGATGAATGTATCAGAGAACACTGAGAGTACTTAGTTTCCCTCGTTACACTCACCACAAAGCAGAGTGTGCTAATTTTGAACAGAACATACTGTTAATAGAGTGTGAATTAAATGAGTGACTTAAGATTACAATTATATTATTTGAATTTAGGATAGCTTTTGTAAATTGTTAAGGATTTGTGCATAAATTAAAATTTAGGATGACTTAGTTCATTATACAGATTAAATATCATTACTGCGCAATGTGAATTCTATCCTTGTAAAGGTATAATATTTTTTATGGTTTTCTGTACTATTTTATCAATAATTTTGTGATTAGAAAACTTTTTTAAAACATAAAAACAGCTGCTTGGTGTCCTCCGGTACATGCATCACAGTTGTTTAGTGTCCTTTATTACATGTATAGTATATGGTTAGGGCTTATTATATATAAAAATCTGTGACGGCTAAAATGTTGTTGTGCACATTCCAAAAGTTGTTGTGCACATTCTAAACATTATTGTGCACGTTCCATAATGAATATTAATGAGCAGGTCCACCCCTTACCACCCTATTGGCCAAAACAGACCTCTTCAAAAAAAAAAAAAAAACATGGTAGCCCCATTTGGACATGGACTCGCATGCAAGGCTTAGTGTTTCCACACCATACAAACTGTAACTTTTTTTTTCTAAACAAGTCCTGCTGTGAGGCTTTGGAGTGACACACTACAATGAGACCACAAAGAACACTGCAGCAGACATCAGTCGCACTTGAATGGACTGCAGCAACAGACTATGGACTCAGCTTCCAGCAACAAGCATGACCCCCATGCACAAGGTATGAAACTTTGTAAAACTAAAATGTAAAAAAAAAATAGCCTTTTTTTTAACTCAGAGAACCATATACTATAAAAAAATAAAGTATGGCCGAGTATACACAACTCACCTTGTTTCCACCTCAGAGTTGAAGATACCAGCATGGACCTCTTGAGCTTCACTCTCAAGGTCCATGCACTGGTATCTCAACCCCTCAAAGGAAACACAGGCTCATTGAGTATACTCACCTATACTTTATTCCTTATATCATAACTGTTTGGTTCCTCCATTACTTATGCCACGGTGAAAATTATTTTTCTTGGGTGTTTGTAAGGCATTTATCTCACTTTTTACCAGTTTGAGCTTGAAATACATAAAAATTTGATCAGCTGTAGAATTTAAAATTGGACCCTCATGTCACTCTTCAGTACACATCATTTGTGAACATACCCAATAACAGGAAACACGAATTCACATCTCAGAACACAGGATGAGACAGTTTAACCCTTTAGTGCAACTTTTAAAATAAAATAAGAAACAGGTAGTAACACCTGTGTCTATGGGGGAGGGGGGGTTACACCAATAATAACCCCTAGGTATGTTTTCTTCATAGTGATCCCCACCCTTACCCTATCAGACTCATATTCTGTTTTGGAGTTCTTTTTTCCTTAGTATATTACATTGCACTTTTTGGTGTTACATTTCAACTGCCAAATGCTTGACCACAATTCCAGTTTCTCCTCATCCTCCTACATAATGTTCTGGACTGTCCCCCCCCCACCACAAGTCTGTATAATTTGTAAAGACTGACACCTTTCACTTTAGTCCCTACCTTCTGTCACTGTAGGTGTGTAGGTCCCAGGACCAATGCCTGTGGGATCCCATTCCTGACCTCCTTGACTACAGAGAATATACAATTTAGGACCACATTCTGAGACATCCTCAACAGTTAGTTCCCTATCCACTCGGTCAGCTTTTCATCCAAGCCCAAGTCCCCAGTGTCTAGACTAGCCTCCTGTTTGAAAGTAAGATAAAGGCCTTACTGAAATCCAGGTATACTACATCAACTGCCTGCCCCTTGGCCGATGTCCGACTCATGGTATCTAAGAAGATGATCATGCTAGTCTGACTTGACGTGCCTCTCATAAAACCAAGCTATCTCTTATCCTGTAAGATGTGCTGCTCTTAGAATTTCACTATTGTTTCTTCAATAATAGTCTTCAGCATTTTTACCCACAATGGAAGTCAGACTTACTGACCTGTAGTTCTACAAGTCCTCCCTCTGCCCACTTCTGTGCAGTGGTACCACATCAGCCACATTCCAATCTGTAGGCACCACTCCAGACTGCAAGAAGCAGTTGAACAGTTCACTAGCAGTGCCGCAGAGGTCTGCCTTGTTTCTCTGAGAACTCTAGGGTGTATGCCATCTAGTCCTGGGGATTTGTTTATTTTCAAACTTTTCAATCCCTTGTAAACCTTTTCCACCATGATTTCCCCATTTCAAGTGTCTGGCCTGGGATACCTTTGAACTGTATAAGGTCCTGTCCACACTGCCATGTATTTTTAAAAATGTTTTTACAATGTTTTGATTTCTGTGCTTCAGCACAGTTGTTGGGATGTCCACATTGCGCTCCAACACAGTGCTTGCCCGCTCCAGTTCTCAAGCATGATTGCAGCAGTACCACAAAGCATTGTGGCTTCTGCAGTGCATGCTGGGACACTCACAACAGGACATTTTACTAGATCTGGTGGAAAATCGCATCATTTTGTTCATGAGCTCATTACAAGCCCGAGGATGTGAGTAAATCCTCCCCTTTTCATTGTGACAGCATTTAAAATGCCACAAGAAGTACAACAGAGGTTGCCTTAAACTATGTTAGAGCATGGTTTGCGTCCACACTACTGTTAACATGGTTTAAAGCAACCGTGTTCATCTAAAATCATACTAAAACCTTGCTCCGATAAGGGTTTTAGCATAGTTTTTAAACACAGTTTGTAGCATGGTTTTACTGTGCTACAGTGTGGATGCAAGACTTTCAAACCATTTTAGTAGTGGCAAAATGGTTTAAAATGTGGTAAAAGTGCTAGAGTGGACAGGGCCTAAAGGGCTTCCTCTTTCATTCATTGAGGATGTTATCTTTCCCTATGTTATTCTCCACACTGACCCCATTTCTTTTTAACTGATCAGTTCTCTCCCTGGTCTTTCTTTTCTCCTTTATGTACCTAAAACAAGACCATGTCATTTTCTTTCATTCTTTTCACAGTTTTTAATTCTGCAAATGTTTTTGTCTCAGTGATCATATTTTTGCCTATTTTCTGTTTCTCCAAATACTCCTCCCAGTTCACCACTGACCGATTACATTTACATTTCCCATGTACTCTCTTTCTCGTATACCCCATTACTGAACCTTTTTATTTTTTGTATTTTTTGCCCTTACTAACATATGGTACTTTACACATGTCTGTGTTACCCTTAGTACCTCCTTCTTCAGAAGAGAGGTAATATTTTGCCAAACTTAACTATTTCTTTACAGCCACTTGAAGCACTTTTCACTTGAAGGCTAGATCAGCAGAGCTCTGAGTGTACAATCTGTAATACTTTGTGAAACTGTGCAAGGGAGACCAGGTACCTGCCATACACAAGTGGCCACTGAGACCTCTGCTCTTTCTGCACAAGAGACTGCAATAGCCTTGGTCAAATGCACTTTGATCAAAGCTGGTGGCTTCAATTTTGCCACCACTACTTCTTCGCATTTATGGTCTTTAGACAAAAGGAAGAGAGGCTTACTTCTTTGGTTAACATAAAACTCTACAGGACTCTTTGAGAGAAAAAAGATCCCCAATTGTACTAGTACCTTATCCTGGTGAAAGAAACAAGTATGGTTCCCTGCTTCACAATACTTGCAACTCTCCCATTTTCCTAATAGAGCAAATAGTCACTTGAAAACCAGATGTCCTCTGACAATTGTGACAGATGTTCAAACAGATGATCACAGAGTGCATGAAAGACTCTGTGTAAAGGTCTCAAGCTGGGACTGGGGATCAATATGTAACACCCCCTGCCAAATGGAAGCTTACCTGAGGCCTGAAGCCCCTGTCCTGCTCTCATCTCCTGAGCGCCTCCAGGAAGTGGCTGCATAATTTGTTTTCCTGGTTCCCCTGGTCCTGGCCCAAATTCTGTGGTCTGGTGCCTCAGTCCTAGCCCCAACAGTAATTCCAGCCCTTCGAGGCTCGAGCACCCAAATTGCAATCTCCCCACCATGCCATCAGGGCAGCAGGGATCGCGCAGGTGCGAGTGGCGCCTTTGATCTTCTACCGCTCAAATTTGCAGTTGTTCCGAGAGGTGTTCCATCGGTCCTGGGATCCCCATGTATTAAGTGGGACCCGGTGACCACGGACAAGGCCCTGAGTGGCTGCCTTCTTTAAAATTGAAAGAGATCTGCGAGGTGATTTTGATTGGAGCTCATGAATATTAATGAGCTGGAGCACCGATCACTTTGAATATTCATGAGGGTCTGTCTACCCTTGGGGAAGCTTGTTCTCGGCTGTGGCCGAAAAGGAAAGAAATGTTATAAAATAAATATTGTAACTGCATTTTGTGAAAGGGGAAAATGTTTGCCAAAGGGGGAAAATAATTAAATAATACAAATGTTGCTCCTGGCTGCACTATTTCTATTTGGGACTCAGATAAAATCAGCCTGTCTGCTGCTGCATGTCAGCGAGCTATAATATCGGCAACAGCAACAGGAAAATGGACTGAGCAATTAATTAACTCTGTGCAGTGACAGCAAGTACACATTCAGGGCTTATGGAGTGTAGGGCTCTGGGGCAAATATTTTATTCATTTGGGCTGCACCAGGACTTTGATTTGAGACTGCACTTGATCTGCTAAGGGACAGTGGGTTAAGCAGCCATTGCAAAAGCAGCCACAGCCAATCAGAAAGCCAGAATAACAAAGCCAGGACTTGTGGGACATTAGCCAAAGCTCATGGGAAAATGCCAAGTACTCATGGGGACTTACAAGGACCTGATTCTAGGCACCAAAACAGAAAACCAACAGTGCATCGAGTGAGGTTCATCCATAATTCATTTTTCTGACTGACAGGCCCTCCAACCAATCAGAGGCCTTGTACCCAAAACTCTCAGCCAATTAGGAGCCTCAGAAGAGTCCTATAAGAGACTGTGTTTTCCAGCATTTTATGAGATTGAGAGAGATTCAAGTGGGAGCCCACCACAGGGGGAAGGCCAGGCCCCCAGCAAAGTAAATGGGCCTGGTAATCTAGCTAAGCCTCTCCACCCGGGGGGGGGTCTTATTTTTTGCAGTTTAAGTTTAAAGTAATTTAGTTAATGTTGAACCTGCTAGCCTGGAGGTTGCCAGAGTGTCCTCTAGTTGCTAGCCCTCCCTTCCATGTCAGGGAAAGACGTGGACCTGAACCAGATGACATCAAGCAGCTGTGAGAGAGCTGAAAAATTCTCAGTTGTAAGAGAACTGAAGTACTTGGGAGCCTTCATAGAGGAAGGTCTACCACGAGGAGCCTGAGTGAGTACTCTTTTACCCTCCCCGGTGCAAGAGAGAGAGAGAGAGAGAGAGTAACTGTGCTGAATTGCTGAATTGGGGCAGCCTTGCCTGAGTAACTGTTCTTGGTGATATTGTTCATGGGTCAGCACCCTACTACTGCGTATAATGTTAGCCCAGTGAGGGTGGACCCTTTAGTGGAACTGTTACTGATCATGTCTGTTCAGGGGGCACCTATAGTGAGCCTATGACAGGGTACTACCTTTGCTGACCATGACTGTTTGGGGGGCCCAAGTGAGTTCAAGCATTACAACCATTTGGGGGACCCAAGTAAGCCCAAGTAGCATTCAACTATTTGGGGGAAGCATGTGAGCCCAAAGGTATCATATAAATGTACTGAAATGTAACTATGCTAGCTATATGGTCAAGACATCCCATGGAGCCACCAGCCATAGCCACAATGCCACATTAATGGACTGAGACCCCAAAAGTAAGATTCAGACTGTGCTTTGTAACCCAGAAATAACAGTTTTCTACCTTACCTGATGTGTTGAGCATATAAATGTACTGAGTGGGCTAACCATTTAAATATGCTGAATATGCCCAACAGATAAATGTGCCAAATATTCAGGATGTCTAACCCAAGCTGCAACCTTTGTAACCTGCAGGTTACATCCTCCTGAATTGTTCAGTCTGCTATATGCAGAGCAATCCCTGCTCTGCTATATGCAGGGCAACCCCTGCACACTCTACAGAGACTATAAATAGTTTAAACATTGGTCGTTTAAAGCCAAGTTCCAAGATTTAATTTTCATGCAAATAAAGTCAGCCAATGCCAAAGCTACAACATCCACCAGGCCTGCAACCATCCAGGATTTTGGTAACTGGGTACTGTAGGAACAAAAACCTTGATGGAAAACTTATTTTATTTTTATTATCAAAAACTAATTTTTAACTATTATTATTTTATGGTATTACTCATGGGAAATGTTTACTCTCATTTCTGGTAAAGATTACTGTTGATTAAATCTTAAAATCATTACAATGGAGGAATGATGCCATTTAAAATGGAGACCGTTTCAGAGTTCAGAAAAAAAATGGTCAGGGAGACTTTTAAAGCTCATTTCCCTGAGACTGGCCTCTATTTTCTGTAACTGGCTAAGAGAAGCATCCCTGTGATCTGACTGATTTATAGCCATGTCCTTGAATCCAGGCTAGGGTGGACATTTCAGAGCTAGGTATCAATGACTACAATCAGATAAGAAACCAGTGACTGGTACAGACTTGTAGAAAGAAAAAAAACTGTTCCTCTGTTTAAACTTTGAATATTAAGAAAAGTATTTGGCTTATAACTTAAAAGCACAATATGGTGCTGCTATGAAAATTGAACAGTTATTATGCACTGGTATAGTAAATAGGCTTACCAAGTTTCATAATTGCAGGCCAATGATTCGGGAGTTATAATTAAAACTTATTTTAATATAATGTTCTTATTAAAAACTAGACAAATCTAGTATCTCGTGACAGCTCACGTCTTGAGAAGTCTAAGAATAAGACTCAATGTATTTTGTTGCTATAGAGGAAAAAAACATCTAAAAGAATCTTTATGACAGTTTAAGATTTATGTCTTTAAGCAGAACAAAGTACTCGTGTGTTTCTACAACAAAGTAATGTTTTAAGGACTTTAATAATGGAATTTTCTTACAAATCTTATATTATTCTATAGCTTAAAGTATTTAGAGCAAGACTATTATTTTATTTTAAGAAGTTTTATTAAAATTATGAAGTTATAACCCTTAATAGTGTAACTTAAAAAGTATCCATACCACAAATATCAGACTTATACCAAAAATGATTTGCTTAATGTAAAATGCCAAAATACGTAAGTTTAATGTTAAAATTAGGTTAAATGAGAATGTTATTAAGGAAAATAATTTTTAATGAAAAACTAGTCTGGAGAAAAAGGGGATGTCTTAAAAGGCATGTCTGGATGTCATCATTTATCATCTAAGAAGTCCTACTTTTTTAGTGGCTGAAGCCAATCAAAATTGGGTGATGTCATCACCAGGGCAGTTTTATTTTAGTGAATTTGTCTGGTCACACCTCAGTCAGAGCCACACTATCAATGCAGAAGGACCTATGTTGGTCTAATTAAGAATTTTAATGGCTTTATTCTGTAGCTAGGCCAAAGAGCTTTGGGCCACTCCTGTATTTGAATGCTGGGGCAGCCTAAAGATAGCCGTATGCAGTGCTGCCAGAAGATCCAGATGCAAAAAAACAGATGCAAGGACATTCTTATTGTGTATGAAGCAAAGTCTGTGTTTTATTTGGTGAGCATTTTGACTGAAGTAGTGTTGCCTGCTGATGCCTAGATGCAGACTTATTTTTTAAAGCTCACACAAGCTATACAGCATTGTGAGAAGGTTGTCTAGTGTCCTAAGATTTTAAAAGCAGATGAAACATAAAATGTCATTATGTTCCAGTTACAGAAACAACTTTGCTATCCACAAGGAAGTTCTTTGAATCCAGTAGTGCTATATACTTTGTAGACTGAAGCTGTGTTCTATAAATCCAAGAACTGACTTTTGGTAAAGTGACTTTCAGCAAAGGAAATTTACCAGTGTCTGTCCATGCCAAAATATGTTCCAGGGTCAAGAAGGTGAGCTGACAAAGAAACCTCAAGAGTCAGACTCAACCAAGAGTTTTAAACCTGAGAGAGGAAGAACCACTTCTAGAACCAGAAATTTAAGTATGACTTTAATTAATTTCAATTAATAGTCTTAGTAATTTAAATTGGCTTATCTGAGAATGAAACAAGGGAACTTACTTTTAACTATAGAATCTGGGTATCTAGTTGAAACTTTAAACTAAGAAATATTTTGCATGATCTGAAAAGTTAAAACTGAGTTTATGAAAGTATAGTACAAAACACTGACATAATGAGTTGTTGCCAGTTCTCATAGAAAACACATTTTACATGCTATAAAGTTTTGAAATAGGTTATATGCAGAAATAATCTGAGATATTGATCTTATAAGTATATGTTCTTATGCATGAATGTTATGTTAAATACTAAGTATGAAAAATGTTTAGTTTAACTATTACCATTGATCATAATGAATATTTCTTATTCACTTGCAATGCTTATTTGCTAAAATTTGTTTTACTAGTTTGCTGGATTATCTGAAACAATTTTGTTGATGTTTACAGTATTATGCTTGATATTTATGCTAATGAAGAATATTTAGAATGATTGTATAAGTGTAAATAAAATACATATTTTTCATATGATCATAAGTGTGGAAAGCAGTGCCATTTGCTGTTATATCTGAATATGGCGAGCATAGTATAATATCATAAGTGAATTGTTATTATTTTTAGTAATTAATGAAAATAATTTTTGTGTAAGGCCTGAGGTAAATCTAAGTACATTATCATTATAAAAAGTGATATTACAAGCCTTTGTTCTGACATCTTTGGGGGTTCATCCAGGATATAATTTTTAGTAAATAACAATCCACACTTACAGTGTATGAAAAATAAATGTTGTTATTATTGTTAGCATTTGCAATATTTTTAAATAGCAGAAATAATACTTTTCTGTTTTGTTTTTCTGAGTCTGAAACTACCTTAAGCAAAAGAAAAGGAGCTAAAGCACAGAAGTGAACAAAATAGAATTTCTGACTAACAGTAAAGCAGCAAGAAAAAGAAAGAACTTTTAAAGCCTCAAGAAGAAAGATTTTGCTTTTAAATTGTTGTGTAAAAAGTTATTGCTAGTTTAACTGTTGTTGAAAAGAATACTTAATTGTTGTTGTTAAAGACTATAATCACTATTGCATAGCCAAGACAACTTTAGCTGTAACTGCAGATATGCTTAGCACTGAAACAGTAGTTTATACCCCAGGACAGCTGACTTTTATTAAAAGTAAATATGAAAGACTACAACACCTGGAGAAAATATTGGAAGATAAATGTTTTGAGTGTAGTAGGTTTGCAGGCCAAGTAGACATTTTAGAAAAGCTTTTACAGGGTGTAAAAATGACCTGTCTAATAACTACTGTCACTTAATCAAGCTAAAGATTGAAAATGCTGCCTTGCAAAGTGAGTTATAACAATGTCAAGAACAGTGTTTGAATTTGAAAAGAGAAAATATTGAACTAGCAGATGCTTATGCACATGTTAACAAGGCTTTGGCTGAATTAAAATAAAAGTATGAACATTTACTGAGTAAAAATCAAGTTAAAGGAGACATGAAAGTATTCAAAAGGTTAGATTATTTGACTGATTCTGGTATATTATTGAGTGTGTCATCTGACTCAGAAAATGAATTATCCCAGAGCAAAAATATGATTTCCCCTAGACAGACAGGTGATTCATATTCAGATTCAGAACATGAAACATTCAAGAAATACAAGAAAAAGCACAAGATTAGGCAAAAAGGGAGTTCCTCTGTACCTCAAGCTAAGGTGTTAAAGGCTACCACCTCTAATACTTGAGATGTTAAACTGAGGTCCCATCTGCCTGGATTGATGGTAGTCCAGGTGGATGTTAAAGATCCCATGGCACTTACCAAAAAGAGAGTAGGCCAAATTTCCCTCATTCACTAAAAATACCACTAACAGCTTAATCTTGTTCAAGGTCAGTTGGCATTCATCTGGTCCCCCCCCCCAGGTCATGCCTGAAAATAGGCAGGATTTTGTCTAGTGCACTTACCCAGTCAACAAAAACTAAATAAAAATAAAATAAATACTCCAGCTAAGGGGGGAGAGAATTTACCTATGTCTAACAAAGAAAAACAATTGAAGTCCATGCTTGGACCAACTGGGGCTCAGCAACCTTATCATGACTCAAACCAATACCAACACTGGGGTCCTTCTTAAAAGGCGGAGGCCCAGGTGCAAGGTATGGCTGTGAGCATGGTAACAAAATTGACCACAGGGCACCACTATTGTGACTATGATCAGCAAAGTAATAGTGCATCTCAAAACAGGTCCAAGCATAGTTCTCCAAGTCTAAGAATAACTAGACATAGTTGTTCAGGACTACAGAAAATTATTAATAATCTGCAAAAAGAAATGGAGGAAACAAACAGAAAGGTAGAAGAGTTAAGAGCTCATTTTCAAAAGTGGCTACAAGCTCCTCGATCATCTCCTGACTTTCTATTTTCTGTGAAAAATTCCTCTTCAACTGTACCCTGTACAGATGTGACTAGTAGTACTATGTGACTTGTAGAGCCTGTTCACACTATTGCTGACATGGTTACAGAAACTGCTATTTTAAAGAGGATGATGAGACTGGAATACGATTTAAAAATGAGATGCTAAGTGAAGTTAAAAATACTGTCTTTGTGATTAGCCTTTCTCAAAAGGGTCCCAGAGACAGTATCAACCATAGCGTAAAATGTTACTGTAAAACTGCTGTGTTGCTAGAAAAGAAAGACAAATTCTGCCTGGGCAACTTAATTCCCAAAGGAAAAGCAAAATGATTTTACGGTGACATAAACATTGAGAATAGTCTAAATCATAACACTTTGCTTCATTCTGGGGCTGAAGTAAGTCTCATGCCTAAAATTTTCTATGATGAAGTGAATGATGCCTTAAGTGTCTCCAAGAAGCTGAAAACCCTTCCTGACAGCTTACAAATTGTAGGTTATGGAAAGAAAGCTCAGAAGACCTTAGGTAAAGTTTGGTTAAAATTTAAATTTGGTAAAATGGTGATTAAACATTCAGTGTATGTTACTAACAAAACATGTAATGATTTCTTGATTGGAAATTACCTTCTAAGGAGGTTTAAACCTATTCTAGACTATGGCCAGAAAATCTTATGGTCACAGGTAAAGAGGCCTATTCAATTTAGAAAGAGTCAGTACATTTACTAAACAATGAAATTCATGCTAATGTGAAGAAAACGATTTAATGATTAAACAGAATGTTGTAGGTTCTTATGTAATTGATGTATTTAGTTCGGTAATTGTAAAAATTGGTTAAATGGAGAAGTAAAGTTTATGTGGCTTGTGTGTCAAAACAAGATGTGATAAATCTGTAATTAGAACAGATGCATAGCTTTCTTCACAAGGAAAGTAAGTCCTGTTTTTTCCCAGTGCCATTCTGTATTTGACAGAAACATTAAACTCTTAAGTAACAGATCCACCGAGGACTGTGGAAAAGAGGTGCCACTCAATAAAACCAGAGGTAAAGTCAAAATGCCAGACAACAACAGAGGTTGTGAAGTTCTGTATTGTCCAAGCCGTGCACAGGTTTACCCAGTTCGAAAATGAATGCTTGCAAATGTTCCAAACCACAAATAAAGTCTGAAAAGTACAGGCACTTGCCTTGAAACTCCAGATAGGAAAAGTATACTATATCCTGTATGTGATGCAAGGTTTGACATTTCCCACACCTTGGGATAGATGCACTTGTACAACTAGGTGTGTATATAAACCTAGCCAATAAAATTCTGTGGTCTCAATTAAGTGAAACCCCCTTTTTTTTAGTTGTTTAACCAGGAGTAGAACACTAAGCTGAAAACTTTTTTACAGAAGCATCCTGGGAGCACAGGAAAGTTAAGTGACTTGCTCAGGGTCACACAGTGTGCAAGTGAAAGTTGTGGGATTCAAACCCAGGTATGGTCTGCTGGATAACACCAAATGTGCAGCTCAGAGGCTTAAACCACTGTGCTATACTGCCTCCCTTACCCAATAGAGTGACATCACCAGCCTTGAGGTCTGGATACATCATCCCTCAAGTGTACCAAATGGTGAGGTGCTCACTGCAACAATCTCAGATAAAGTAAATGAACTTTCTGTTAAGATTCATTGAAAAGTGTTATAATCTGTATTGTTTCTGCCTAACCTACAGTAGTAATATGGATTTAAAGATTCATTATACACTTTGCCTAGGTATGTGCACTAAAGTAATACATGTTTTCCCTGGTACATAAATCCAAAAACAGAGCCTGTCACTTTTAAACCTAACTCTGGTTAGCAAAAGGTGAAAGGGTGGAATCCTTTACAGTTCAAATATTTGTTGTTCCAGTTATTGGGGAGACTAACAGAAGGTATTTACCTCAAAAGAGAGATACAAAACGTTTTTTCAAGAAGCATATGTAGTTCATGTAAAGCTAAAGTGGTTAACAATGAGAAATAAGGTAAATTCAGGTAAGAAGTTTTGATTGATGTTAATTTTGATTAAGCAACTGTACAAAGAACTAGTGAAAAGTTTTGATTTTGATTTAGTAAAAGTATAATGAGGTAACAAAATGGTAAACACTTTTGTAATTTCAATTAAGTTATCCTAATGTAACTATAATTGCTATAAAAGTAAACTACAAATAGAGCTTAAACTTAAATCCGTATAATGCCACAAAGGTAACTTCAAATCAAGGAATGATATCTTGATAAACACTGGTAAAAGTTACACGTGCCAGTTTAGTAGTGCCTTCAGCACATGGGGGGACAGAACTTATGAAATGTAACAATAAGTAACTACTAGCCTTGTTTGTACTGCAATACTAAAGATTTGAAAAGGTACAAGAATTTAAAAAGAATGAAGATCATGAACAAAAGTTAATCTAAAATGTTAATTGTAATGTTAAGTTTTAAAGTTGATGAACAAAGAGAATTTGCTGTATTTGTAAAATGTTCAAAACCATGTAAAATATTTTATTTTGAAAGTGTACATAGTTGTAAGCATGTTTAATCATGTTAGTTCATGCAGTACTGTACACATATCTCTACAAAATAGTACATCTTCAATGATGTCATCCAGTGATGTCACATCTATGATGTCACATGCTATGTTGTCATATGTGATTATGTAATATGCCGATGATGTCATAAGTTACCACATGATGATGCAACTTTGTGTTTTATGTTTTGTTTTCCCTGCAATACTTAAAACTATATACTCATATATAGTAGGATTATCATTTTGAATTAAAAATGCATTTTTGGGGTGCATTTTAATTCAAAAGGGGGAGTGTAGGAACAAAACCCTTGATGGAAAAAAATGAATTTTTATTATCAAGAATTGATTTTTAATTATTATTATTATTTTATGGTATTACCCATGGGAAATGTTTACTTTAATTTCTGGTCAAGATTACTGTTGATTAAATCTTAAAAGCATTAAAATGGAGAAATGATGCCATTTAAAATGGAGACAGTTTCAGAGTTCAGAAAACAAATGGCAAGGGAGACTTTTAAAGCTCATTTCCCTGAGACTGGCCTCTATGCTCTGTAACTAGCCAATAGAAGCATCCCTGTGATCTGACTGATTTACAGCCATGTTTTTGAATCCAGGCTAGAGTGGACATTTCATAGCTAAGTATCCATGACTACAATCAGATAAGAAATCACTGTCTGGTACAGACTTATAGAAATAAAAATAAACTATTTCTCTGTTTAAACTTTGAATATTAAGAAAAGTATTTGGCTTATAACTTAAAAACACATTATGGTGCCAATATGAACACTGAACAGTTATTATACACTAGTATAATAAATAAGCTTACCAAGTTTCATGATTGCAGGGCCAAGGAACTAGGAGTTATAATTAAAACTTATTTTAATATAATTTTCTTATTAAAAACTAGACCAATCTAGTATCTTGTGATAACTCATGCCTTAAGAAATCTAAGAATAAGACTGTTAAGAATGTATTTTGTTGCTATAGAGGAAAAAACATCTAAAAGAATATTTGTGACAGTTTAAGATTTATGTCTTTAAGCAGAACAAAGAACTCATGTGTTTCTACAAACAAAAGTAATGTTTTAAGGACTTTAATAATGGAATTTTCTTACAAAACTCATATTATTCTGTAGTTTAAAATATTTAGAGCAAGACTATTATTTTATTTTAAGAAGTTTTATTACAATTATGAAGTTATAACCCTTAATAGTGTAACTTAAAAAGTATCCATACTACAAATATCAGACTTGTACCAAATGATTTGCTTAATGTAAAATGCCTAAAATGTAAGTGTAATGTTTAAATTAGGTTAAATGAGAATGTTATTAAGGAAAATAATTTTTAATGAAAAACTAGTCTGGAGAAAAAGGGGATATCTTAAGAGGCATGTCTGGATGTCATCATTTGTCATCTAAAAGGTCCTACATTTTTAGTGACTTAAACCAATCAAAATCTGGTGATGCCATCACCAGGGCAGTTTTATATTAGTTAATTTGTCTGGTCACACCTCAGTCTGAGCCACACTATCAATGCAGAAGGACCTATGCTAGTCTAACTAAAAATTGTAATGGCTTGATACTGTAGCTAGGTCAAAGAACTTTGGGCCACACCTGTATTTGAAAATTGGACAGCCTAAGGATAGCCAACAGCTTATGTAGTGCTGTCAGAAGAGCCAGATGCAAAAACCAGATGCAAGGACATTTTCATTGTGTATGAAGCAAGGTATGTGTTTTATTGCTAAGCATTTTGACTGAAGAAATATTGCCTGCTGATGCCTAGACACAGTCTTAATTTTAAAACTCACACAGGCTATACAGCGTTGTGAGAAGGTCTAGTTTCCTAAGGTTTTAAAAACTGATGAAATATAAGAAGTCATTAAGTTCCAGTTACAGAAACAACTTTGCTATCCACAAGGAAGTTCTTTGAATCAAGTATTGCTATGGACTGTGCAGGCTGAAACTGTGTTCTATAAATCCAAGAACTGACTTTTGGTAAAGTGACTTTCGGCAAAGGAAATTGACCAGTGTCTGTCCATGCCAAAATAAGTTTCAGGGTCAAGAAGGTTAGCTGACAAAGAAACGTCTCATCAAGAGCCAGACTCAACCAAGAGTTCTAAGCTTGAGAGAAGAAGAACCACTTCTACAACCAGAAATTTAAGTATGACTTTGGTTACTAATTAATTTCAGTTAATAGTCTCATTAATTTAAATTGGCTTATCTGGGACTGTAACAAGGGAACTTACTTTTAACTATAGAATCTGGGTATCTAGTTTAAGCATTAAACTAAGAAATATTTTGCATGATCTGAAAAGTTAAAACTGAGTTTATGAAAGTATAGTACAAAACACTGATGTAATGAGTTGCCGCCAGTTCTCATAGAAAATACATTTTACATGCTATAAAGTTTTGAAACAAGTTTTATGCAATAATAATCTGATATATTGATCTTATAATTATATGTTCTTATGCATGAAGGGTATGTTAAATACTAAGTATGACAAAAGTTTAGTTTAACTATTACCATTGATCATAATGAATATTGCATATTCATTTGCAATGCTTATTTGCTAACATTTGATTTAGTAGTTTGTTGGATTATCTGAAACAATTTTTGTTGATGTTTACAGTATTATACTTGATATTTATGCTAATGAGGACTATTTAGAATGATTGTATAGGTGTAAATAAAATATATATTTTTCATATGATCATAAGTGTGGAAAGAAGTGTCATTCTCCGTTATATTTGAATCTGGAGAGCATAGCATAATATCATATGTGAATTGTTATTATTTTTGGTAATTTATTAAAGTAATTTTTGGGTAAGACCTGAGGTGAATCTAAGTGCATTATTATAAAAAGTGATATCATAAGCATTTGTTCTTACAGTACCCAGGGTAAAGTGTGAGACTGCAGGGTTTTACACAAGTCTGGGAACTGGTACATCTAATTAGTCAGCAGCTAGATAGCCAGGGCTCTGGGTGTCATTCTGGTTGGTAAAATGTGACCTCTTTTTCTACTTAATCTGGTACTTACCCAGTTGGAGGGTTTCACCAGCACAAACCAAATCAATTGTATATTTTGTAAATAGGATCACTGCATAAACCCTACTCTTCCTGTTTCCCCATTCCTAACACCTATGTCCCCTAAATAAATACTATTGTTACGGTTTTTACAAATGGTTGTTGTGAACATATTATTAGAGAGAGTCTTTAATTACCAAATGTCTGAATGTGGGGAACTGTATATTGGGTCATGTGTTGGGGTGGCAAATGATAATTGGGGGTGGTATGACATCTCAGGGGGTTATACCAAGTAACGGCTGCCCACTTAAAAGGTATACTCTGAGTGGAGGCACTGCGCATTATAGAACCTAATGGAAAAGCACCAGTCTAATGTAAGTTTGGGAACCCAAACCCCTCAGCCTAAATTCTAAGTAGTAGGCAGGGTGTAACTCTAGGAGTAGTGCTGCCTATGGGTTACATATAGATTTTTTTTGGTTTTGCTGAGAATGCTAAAGAACTGACAAAAGTCAGCATGCAAGCCCAAGGGACCTCCCTGGCAAGGACTGAGCCCTGTGCCAAATGTCAGAACTTGCACTCATAACTTACTGAAGGTCAGAGCCAGGTCTGCTTCCTTATGACACACATCCAGAATCAGAGGCACAGGTGCATACTTAATCTAGTCACAATATGTTTGGCCCACCAGGAAAAGGTGACCCAAACTTGATCATAAACCTCCAAAGTAAACTGTTGCCACAATGACATCAGAGGATCCACACATTCTTAAGAAACTTCTCAGGCAATTCTAGCCTGAGAAGCCTCAACCTTTCTCGAGCCAAGCTGCCAGCTGAAGCTGAGGCAGACTGAGATGAAAGATTGTATCATAAAGCAGAGGACAGTGATGCTGAGGGAGCAAGAAGGGGTGTTAACCTCTGTGCTGACCAGTTCTGACAACCACACCATTCTTAGCCACTCCAGTAACACTAAAATGAACCAAACGTGTGATCACTAGCTCTTTCAAAGAACCAATGAGAGTAAAGTAAATGTAGGAAACAGAGAGATCCTTCTGGTAGGTAACAACAGACAGAGAATCCATCGCTTCTGCTACTGGACCTCTCCACCAGCTGTAAAATGTTGCAACTTGAGCATTGCTTTGAGAGGCTAAGTGATCTATCTCCAGAAACCCAAATCTGTGACAAAAATGCTGAAATATCTCCTGGTTTAGACTATTCTTCCAGATGAACCTATTGGTGACTGAGTGAGTCCACTAGAGAGATGAGCTGCCCTACCTAATTGACTTTCACCCAATACATAAGCAATTATGTTGGGATCATGGCTAGCAGCTGACAAGAGAAGATACACCTCTTGAGGCATCTGCAGAGGAAGACTTCAAGAGCATTTAAAAGGTTTTTTATTTTTTATTTTTGTGCCCTGTGCTGGACAGCCCATGTTCAGGAGGGCACCCCAGACCTATCTCCTCGACATTCACCAGGACTTACCCAGCCTTTCTGCCCCCAGGGCTTGCCCCCCCCAGCAGGGTCAGCAGGGGGAGGCTTTTGGCCTCTGCCATACACAGGATCCAGTTCAGGCTGGTGAGCCCGGCTGGTCAGGGGTTGGGGCCTGGGAGTGCCCCTCTTCATCCAACTGCTGGAAATTTCCTCCCTTTTTTCTTTTCCCTGCAGAGAGGGATGTATAAGGATGCCAATGACAGTGCCATGCATGCTCCTGTATGCAGCACACCAGGCATCTTCCCTGTCTGTGCCCCTCCATTGTCCTAGGGATGCTTGATCCTCCTCCTCCTCCCCAGCCGACCCCTGGTGACCTGCTTGCACTGTGAACATGGGTCACCAGCATGACAGGATGTAAGGCACCAATGCCTCAGCCCTCCACACTATTGGGCTGGCTGTTTTTTTTTTTTATGTAATAGTTTCCAAAACTTACTCCATCAGGAAAGTACATTGTCTACTTGGAAATGGTGAGTTTTGGTGTGGTTCCTGCTACAGTATTACTGAAAAAAGATACTGCAAAAGACACAGGTAAAGGGAAGGCTCCTGTATCTGCAGATGGCAGTGCAAAGGGTAGCCACTCAATAGAGGAGAATCCCAGGGACTTAGAGGTCACAATACGAGTAGTACTGGATGCAGTGCAGCAGCTCGATAAAAAGGTCAATGGATTCGTCACCAGACTGACTGCACTGGAAACAAAACTCACCATGATGAAATCTGACCAAAGGGTGTTAGCTGTCTCATTTAACAAATCAAAGGTGGCAGTCAATGATTTCTTAAAAGAAAATAAGCTGCTGCTGGCACACTTGGAGTATTGCATCAAACCTTCATTTTTTGGGTATCCCCAAAAGTCTTGAGGGTCAGGATTCCTTGGGATATATTACTAAGCTGATATTGGATCTTTTTCAAGTACCAGCGGAGAACATTGTGCTCTAAGCATTCCACATTATCCTTCAAGGTAAACCCAGCAGCCCTGACTCACCCCAGACTTTCATGGTGACCACTGTAAGGGTGCACCCTCAGGATATACTCCTTCAAAAATGAAAGCTGCAGGATCCTTGGTCTTACCTGATGGAACTGTGTAATACTGCTTCCCTGAACTCAGTTATGCCATGTGCATGCGGCGTCATGGCTTTGATGCAGTTCAAGCAGGGTTGCGAGAGCTAGGAATTTCACATGCTCTCCAATTCCTGACTCAGTTAAAAATCCTATATTTGGACTTTTTTTTTAATTTAATGACTCCAGCAATGCAGGATGAAAGTTGGACAGCATCCAAAAAGTCTTTGCCAAACAGCCCACATTGGAGGGCATAGTGAGGCAGGGGAAGAACCTGAAAGATTTTATGTACATGAATGGATGATATAAGGAATAATGTATGGGCATCCATACACAGCATGTCTGTGTTTTCATTGATGGGCTAAGATACCAGAGTATGGACCTTGAGAGCAAAGCTCGAGAGGTCCATGCTGTTATCTCAACCCTGAGATGGAAACACAAGAAGAGTTGTGTATGGGCACCCATATTTTATTTGTTATAGTTTATGGTTAAAAATCATGACTGACATCGGTTTTTTACTGCCGATACCATAACACTGAGGTACAGTGAGCAGAGACGTGAAACCACGCAGCGGGAGTTAGGGTGAGGGAATCGCAACTGCAGTTAATAACAGAACATGCACAACAACTTTAGAATGTGCACAACAACTTTAGAACCTGCACAACAGAGTTCTTGAGCTGCTTGAATTCCGTGCACAATGAGCCCCAACCATATACTATAAAGTTTATCGATTTTGATACCACAGTTCTGAACTCTAAATCAGTTTACAAACTTAAGACTAGCAATTAGTAAGGATAGTTATTATGAGTTAAATGCAAGTGTTTCTCTACAGTGGCCAGTAACTAAAATTTTACCAGTTTCTTATATGTTTATTTAGACAAATTGGAGTCTTGTTAAATAACTGAGGTTGTCCACCCTGCTTACTAACTCATTTTCTGGAGCACCTCAACATTACCATATGATGATAGGCGAGGACAAAAAAGGTATATCACATATCACAGGGTATGGGGCGGGAGTGAGAGGACTAGGACCACATGGTCACTCTGGAGGGAGACACATAAAAATACCAAACATTCTGGTGGATAGTGGTTCCTCTATGGGGGCACCTGCAGTGGAGACCATGAAGCATGCTGAGAACCCTCACAAAGGAGACCCACAGGAGAGTGCCATGGGACCCCACAGGGGAAGGAAACAACTCCTGGTGGAGGACTCAATCATTAGGGGGGTAGAAGTAGGGGAGGAAGGGGAGAGGGAGGTAAGGTGCCTGCCTGGCACCATGGCTTGGAGAGACAGGAAGCAAATTCTCAGGATTGTGGGGACAGCTGCATGAGAGAGGGAGCTGGATGTCATTGTCCACCTAGGGACAAATGACCTGGCTAGGAATGGGATCAGAGCAGTGCAAGAGGAGTTTGTAGAGTTGGGGAGGGGTCTTAGACATGTATGGCAAGGGTGATGCTAGGGTACTCCTCACCAGGGAATTTAATGAATGGTTGAAAAACTGGTGTGGAGCTCAGGGTTTTGGCTTCATCTGGGGACTGGGGAGCCACCTGGAAGGATGCAGACCTATACTGGTGTAATGGTCTGCATCTGTCCAGGGGGGAAACCAGGATCCTAGGTGAGAGGTTTAAATGCTTCACTGGCAAGCATGTAAACTAGCCAAGGGGGAGGCACTGAAAAGGAGCAGGGAAATCCCAGCCTCCCCACAAAACACGGTAATTAGTGAGGTAAACACCAAGGTACAGAAGTCATTAGGGAGCAGGACAGAGGTAAATGTAAAAAAAAGGCAAAGGCAGTAAGGACAGGGATGGGGCTAAAAGGGGTAAGGACATCAAAAAGTGGAGGGTGATGAGTACCAATGCCCATAGTCTGTGTAACAAGCTCCCTGAACTAGTGGCCTTGATGGAAGAGGGTTGCCTGGATATTGTGGCAGTCACAGAAACATAATACACAGAATACCATGACTGGGATGTCAACATACCAGGATACACAATCCACAAGAGGGACAGGGAGGGTAAAAGAGGAGGAGGAGGAGCAGCTCTCTATGTAAAGGAAGGGATCAAAGCAATATAACTAAAGAGTAAACCGGGAGCAGATGAGGCACTCTGGGTCACCCTGGAGACAGTAAATGGCACCACAATCTGCATGGGGGTTGTATACAGACCCCCATCTCAGGGGGAAGGAATGGACAAGGAAATTATAGAAGGCATCCTTAGAATGGCAGAATAAGGGGAGATATTGTTGATGGGGGACCTGAATATGCCAGATGTTAACTGGAGAACCTATGCTGCAGGCACATTCAAGAGCAGGGTCATTCTTGATGCCCTACAAGGGGCATGCCTCAGACAGCTAGTATTGAAACCCACTCAGAAGGGAGCAATCTTAGACCTGGTACTCTCAAATGGGGACAGAGAAAGAATCTCAGATTTAGAAGTGGGTAGCCATCTGGGAACAAGCGACCACCAAACAGTGTGGTTCATGATAAACACAGCCATACAATCAAGCTATACAAAAGCAAGAGTATTGGACATTAGGAGGGCTGACTTTGGGAAAATGAGAGAGTGCCTCAGAAAAGCACTAGCAAACAGGCAAGTAGGAGGGTAGAGGAACAATGGGGAGTAATCAAAACAGCCATCATGAGGCAACAAGCCTTTGTGTAAAGCAAATCAATAAAACACAATGAAGGAAAAAAAACACCATGGTTCTCAAAAGAGGTGACAGGGAAGGTTAAGAAGAAAAGGATATCATTCAGGAAATATAAGGAAACACAGAAGGAGCAGGACAGAGAACTTTATCAGTTAAAGCAGAAAGAGGCAGGGAAGGCAGTCAGAATAGCGAAGGCCCAAATCGAGGAAAGGATAGCCAACTCTGTTAAGAAGGGGGATGAGACCTTTTATAGGTACATTAGGGAGTGAAGAAAGACCAAAGGAGGGATACTGAGGCTTAATAAAGAGGAGGGAAAGTGGGCAGAGAGTGACAGTAAAAAAGCAGGGCTACTGAACAAATATTACTGCTCAGTTTTCACAAAGGAAGAGGAGGGGGAGGTACCTGAACCAAATAAGAGAAACACTCTGAAGATGGGGGTCGATACCAGTCCATTTACAGAAGAAAGGGTTATGAAAGAACTAATAAAAATTGAAGGTGGACAAAGCAATGGGGCCTGATGGGATTCACCCAAGAATTCTAAAAGAACTAAGGGTAGAACTAGTGACACCACTGACTACTCTCTTTAACAAATCATGGGAGGATGGAGTGGTAACTGAGGACTGGAGGAGGGTGGATGTGATTTCTCTTCACAAAAGTGGGAGCAGGACAGAGGCAGGAAACTACAGACCAGTTAGTTTGACCTCAGTGGTAGGGAAAATGATGGAATCACTTCTGAAGGAAAGAATTGTTGAGTACCTAGAGGCCAGTGGGGCACAGGACCCAAGGCAGCATGGATTCACAATGGGAAGGTCATGTCAGATGAATCTAATAGATTTCTTTGACTGGTGACCGGAGTAGTAGACCAGGGAGGGGCTGTGGACGTGGCTACCTAGATTTTAGCAAGCCATTTAATACAGTCCCACACAAAAGATTAATACACAAGTTAGCCAGCCTTGTAGTGGGTCCCAAGGTGGTAGCCTGGATAAAAAATTGGCTAGACAACAGGACGCAAAGAGTAGTAGTAAACGGAGTACTAAGTGAAGAAAGGAGGGTTACTAGTGGGGTGCCGCAGGGTTCAGTACTGGGACCGGTCCTTTTTAATATCTTTATAAGTGACATTGCAGAGGAACTGGAAGGAAAGGTATGTCACTTTGCAGACGACACAAAGATCTGCAACAGGGTTGATACACAAGATGGAGTGGAAAGGATGAGACGGGTCTTGGCAAGGTTGGAGGAATGGTCAAATGTGTGGCAGCTCAGATTCAATGCAAAGAAGTGCAAGGTAATGCACCTGGGAAACAAAAACCCAGGGGAAGAGTACACAATGGGGGTGAGATGCTGACAACAGTAAAAATGGAAAGGGACCTGGCGGTAATTATATCAGATGACCTAAAGGTGGCAAGCAATGTGAGAAGGCAGTAAGGAAGGCTGGGGGGATACTGGGATGCATAGCGCGAAGCATCAATAGTAGAAAACAGGAAGTTGTTATCCCTCTGTACAGACAGTTGGTGAGACTCCATCTGGAGTACTGTGTGCAGTTCTGGAGACCCCATCTCTGCAAAGACATAGACAGAGTGGATGCTGTCCAGAGGAGGGCAACCAAAATAGTGTAGGGTCTGCACCAGAAGACATACGAAGAAAGGCTAAATGAGCTTAATATTTATACCCTTGAGGAAAGAAGGGAGAGAGGGGACATGATAGAAACTTTCAAGTACCTAAAGGAAATCAACAAAGTCCAAGAGGGTAGCATCTTTCAGAAAAAGAAATGTGCAAGAACAAGGGGGCACAATTCAAAGATAGAGGGGGGACAGCTCAGAGGTAATGTGAAGAAGTATTTTTTCATGGAGAGGGTTGTGGATGCATGGAACAGCCTCCCTGAGGAGGTCGTGGAGTCAAGAACAGTGGGAGAATTCAAGAATGCATGGGACAGACATAAGACAGTCCTAGTGGGTGGTAGGAGGAAGTAAGCTGTTGGTTAACTAGGATCTGCAGCCTATATGTTAGGTAGGAAAATGGGCAGACTAGGTGGGCCAAGTGGTCCTTATCTGCCATCAAATTCTATGTTTCTATTTTTCTAATACCAGTGTATGGTCTTCACTCCGAAAGGAGGGGGCAACCCAGAGAGAGCCAAGGAAGGGGGAGGAGAGGGGGACAGGAGTGTGTGAACTTTGGGCAGGCATCACACTAACAAATTGCTTCACCCTGCTGTACCCGGATGATGAGGTGGAAGAGGCTTTGGTCTGGTGTTGGAGGGGGCAGGGGTAGGAGGGGCCTTATCCAAAGGAGGGGAGGGCATGGGGAATGTGAGATCAGAGCACCAGATGGGTGGGGAGGGGGACAGGAGCCCAAGTCTGAGGGTGGTAAGGCAGAGGGGGATGAACAGAACAGAGTCAGGGTGGATGAGGCCAGGACCCAGGATAGGGCAGAGTTGATGAAGGGTAAAGCGGACAAGGAAGGGGGTAAGGAGGGGAGCACTCTGGGTAGGCCAGCTCGAGACTGGAATTTCAGAGGAGGGGTGTAGAGGCACTAAGACACAAGGGTCCATTACTGCAGAACCTGAGGGGGAGGAGGGAGAAGAAAAGCAGGAATAGGAGGCCTGGGTGGAGAAGTTAATGGCAACAGACCAACCGGGGAAGAGTTAAGGGGGGCGACTAGTGATATTCAGGCTGTGAGGGATGCAAGGAGCAAGCTGGGAGAGGGAGACAGAAGAGGGAGCCTGGAAGGGCACAATCAAACTAGTGATGTCCAGGCTGTGGGAGGGGTGAGGAGCTAGCAGGGGGCCATAGTCAGGAGAAAGAGTCTGGAAGGGTACATACAGAAGACCTGTGACCCCCAAGTTGCAGGGGGTGAGAGGATAAAATTGGAGGACATAGGCAGAAGAGGGAGCCTGGAAGGGCACACACAAAATATAGACACCCAGGCTGTGGGGGGGGGGTGCAAGGAGCAAGCCAGGGGACGTAGACAGAAGAAGGAGTAAGGAAGGGCACAAATGGGCTAGTAACTTGGGGGGGAGAGGTGAAGGTGCTTCTGCTGGCTGACTCCATGTTTAGAGGTATACAGTGGGTGGGAATTAGGGAAGGAAAAGGCAGCCCAGTGAAGGTTAAATGTATCCCAGGCCTATCAGTACATAAGGCCAAATTCCAGCTATACTCAATGGCAAGGGAATCAGGAGGATCCCCATACTTTCTAGGTCACCTGGGAACAAATGATTTAGAAGGGAACAGTGAACTGGAGATACAGGCAAGATTCAGGGAATTGGCCAGGGTTTGCCACTCTATAGGATGCTCAGTCTCCTTTTCTGAGATACTGCTAGTACCAAGAGCAAGCAGAGAAATTAAACAAAAACTTAGGGGGGTAAACCAGTGTCTCAGAGAGTGGTGCAAGTCGGAAGGGTATGGATTGATGGGAGACTGGGGTGGTACATGGGAAGACAAGGGGCTATATGCCAAGAATAGGCTGGATCTCATCCTGGAGGGGAAGGAGATCCTTAAACTAAAACTTTCTGTATTCATTGGTGATATGTGGAGTTTAAACTTGTAAAGGGGGGAAGGATAGAAAGACTGAAAGCCCCAGTGAGGAAGTTTGAGAGTTCAGGACTAGATCATGCAAAACAGGCTGCGGGTAGCATTAAAAGATCAGGGGGTGCTGAGGGGGACGAGAGATGGGGGATTGTGCTGAGCTGAGAAGACTTGAGAAGGGGTTGGGGGTCGGGCGGAGGATGGTCCTGATCAATGCCAGGAGCATGGGCAATAAAATGCCAGAGCTCCAGGCAATGCTAGTTGAGGGTGCAGCATATTTGGCAGCAATTACTGAGACATGGGCCACCCAGAGGCATGACTGGGACCTAAATTTAGAGGGATACACAATGTTTAGGAAGGATAGTGGGTGGGAAGGGGGTGGCATTGATAGTCAAAAATGAAATAGTTGGTGGATTCAAGGAGGCAGATGGAGATGTGGAGGCAATGTGGGTAACCCTACAAACGGGGGGGGGTAAAAGATAAAAAATAGGGGTGGTGTACTGACCCCCCACAATGGAAGCAGAACTGGAGGATGATCTGTCTGAGAACATCAGGGGTCACTGTGGCCTCGGAAAGGGCAGGGTGGTGATCATGGGTGACCTGAACATGCCGGGGACAGACTGGGGCACTATAACATCCTCAGTGACCAGGGAGCAGAGGTTGATGGATGTCTTCCAGGATGCCTTCCTAGTCCAGCATGTGGGGGAGCCTACTAGGCAGCATCGGATCCTGGACATTGTCCTAGCAGATAGTGACCACATAAGGGGCCTGGAGGTGAGCAGCCCATTGGCAGGCAGTGACCATGCCACGGTCTGGTTTCTTATGTTCCTAGGGGGAAAGAAAATGTGCACTAACACAGAAGTAATAGATTTCAGAGGGGGCAGACTTTGAGGGCATGGGAAGGATTCTTAAAGGGTGCTTGGATGAGATAAGGCCAGACATGGATGCTGGTAGCTTGTGGGAGACCATTAAGAAGGAGGTGCAGGAGGCTTCGAGGGCCTGCACAAAGATAAGGCACAAGCAATGTGGGGCCAGTAAACTGTGTTGGTGGACCCGGGAGGTGCAGGAGGTGGTGAGGGAGAAAAAAGCTGCCTATGCACGCTTAAAGCACTCAAGGGGGCTAGGGAGAGGGGAGAGTATGATTTCCTGGCTAAGAGGGTCACCAGGGTGGTAAGGAGGGCCAAGGTGAAGAAGGAGCTTAACCAGGCCAGAGATATCCATGGTTGGGGAGAGGTTCTATAGATACATAGGGGAGAAAAGAAAAGAAAAGTGAGGGCACAGATCAGTAGGATTAGAACTGGGGGGGATGGGCGCAGGAAGCTGGGAAACAAGCAGTGGCGCTAAATTAGTACTTTGCCTCTGTCTTTACAGGGGGAGGTGGGGGATCTTTCCAACCCGATGGGAGGGTAGAGGAGCCCACTGAACCAGGAGGTCAATTGGAGACTGAAGGACTGGATGGACTAGGGCAGGGGGATGGGTCGTATCTAGAAGGGGAGGAGAGGATGCATGAGGAGGGGGGGATGGGAGGGTGAAATCACAGTGTATAGGGTGAGAGAGGCCCTTCGGTCACTAAAGGCTAAGAAGGTGCCGGGGCCAGATGGGCTGCATCCAAGGGTGCTGAAGGAACTGGTGGATGTGCTGGCAGCTCCACTGGCCTCACTCTTCAACATCTCCCTGATGACAGGGAGGGTGCCTCAAGATTGGAAGGTGGCTCATGTGGTGCCTATCTACAAGGGGGGTCCAGAGAGGAGATGTGGAATTATAGGCCTATTAGCTTAATGTCTGTGGTAGGCAAGGTTTTGGAGGGCATTATCAAGGAGTAGCTGGGGGGCAGCTGGAAAGGTTGAGGCACCTGGATGACAGGCAGTATGGTTTTGTTCCGGGGAGGTCATGCCAGACTAACCTAGTGGAGTTTTATTACTGGGTGACAGGTGCCCTGGACCGACATAGGCTGGTGGACGTCCTCTATCTGGATTTCAGTAAGGCATTCAATTCAGTACCCCACAACAGCCTACTAACAAAGTTGGGGGGATGGGGGTGGTGGGGCAGTTGCTCAGGTGGGTGGAAAACTAGCTTACGGGGCAAATACAGTGAGTGATGGTTGGAGGGATAGTCAACTCCCCCAGGAGGGTCATCAGTGGGGTCCCCCAGAGTTCAGTCCTGGGGCCGCTCCTGTTCAATTCCTATGTCTCAGACATAGGGTGGGGTGTTAGGAGCAGGTTGAGTCTCTTTGCGGATGGTTCAAAACTGGGAGCACTGACAGATGGGCAGGAGGGGAGAGAGGCCCTGCAGGAGGGCTGGATACCCTGGAGGGGTGGGCAAGGAAGTGGGGGTTGAAGTTCAATGCAGGGAAATGTAGGGTGCTGCCTCTGGGGATCAGAAACCCGGGACATGCATACACCTTGGGGGGACCACACTGCAAGTCACATAAGGCGAGAGGGACTTAGGGATAGTGGTGGATAGCAAAATGAATAACACAGAGAATTGGCAAAGAGCTACAGCAAAAGCAAACAGGATACTGGACTGCATAACCAGGGGGATTACCTCCAGGAGGAGGGAGGTGAACCTCCCTCTGTATAATGCCCTGGTTAGGTGGCATCTTGAGTACTGTGTGCAGTTCTGGAGACCCCATCTTAAGAGGGACATAGCGTTACTGGAGAGGGCCCAGAGGAGGGCGACCAGGATGAGTCAGGGCATGGAGGGTAGGACCTATGAGGAGAGACTGGATGAACTCAATCTGTACGCATTGGAGGAGAGGAGGGACAGAGGGGACATGATAGAGACTTTTAAGTATGTAAAGGGGATAAATAAGGGAGGAGCCAGGGAAGTGTTCAGGTTTAAGAAGGGGAACTACCAGGGGGCATGAGTGGAATCTGGAAGGGGGGAAGTACAGGATGGAGCGCAGGGGACACTTCTTCACAGAGAGGGTGGTGGAACCATGGAACGCACTGCCCAGGAGTCTGGTGGAAGAGACCACAGTGGAAGGATTCAAGAAGGGTTGGGAAGGGTACAGGGGGAAGCTGGGGTCAAGGAGGGCCACCTCTGGGGGATGGGGGGCGGAGGAGTGAGCTCCCAGTTGGGGGCTAGCTTCTGAGCAGACATGATAGACCATGGGGCCTATTCTGCTGGCTTTTACTATGATACTATGATTGTACAAAATGGCAGAGACTGTGTGGTTCAGAAGGTAGCAGGTGGTTAACCCAGCTCCCTATCCCAGAACAATGACCACGGCTCCAGAGGGTTCTGGTGTGATTCAGATACTAGACAATCAGGTAAGCCCCTGACATCAGGGAGCAGGGGTATATCCCCTTCTCAGATTCCTAGAGTGTCAAGATTTGGATCCACTATTTAATTCCAAGCACAAAAGGTGCATATGCTCTGATATATAACAATGGGAAAGTACACCAAGAGGCAGACTGCACCAAACCTAACATTGCAGGGGGTTTCCTATGGAGCTATCTATAGCAAAAGTACAATGTCTAAACTGTTCGTCAGTGTTAATTGCAAATGTTAATGTATTTGAGAGTTTTCACATTATTGATTACTTACTATTGCTTTTTTTCCTAATAGGACAGTAAAATGTCCATTACTTTACTGGAAGGGGAAAAGTCTTTAGAGGATCTGTTTCTATGATATGCAGTAGGTTAACTCTCAGGAAACAGTTTGTTTTTATGGACTCCAGGGACAGGTTGTTGCCAAAAACCCATCAATATTGAAGGGATTTATTCATACGTATTGGGCCCTTTAAGGGACATTTCATAACACTCACAGTGTTGTAACACAGAGTGACAGGATAGGTTTTCACTATAGTAACATTCCCCAACTGTGTCCTATACCGGAAATCAAGTTTTATATCTGTACATTTATTGCAAAGCTGAATAACAAGCGAGTATGCTTCACTTAACATTGTATAACTCTTTGTGTTGCCCTGCTTGTTTATGTAAGATATGGTCTCTGTGTTGTCAGACCAGACCTTTACCGGCATTTGTTAAACTCTCTCCCAGAAATGTTTCAACACTAGTAAGACAGCTCAAGTCTGAAGAGTGCTTAATGGTAATGGCAAAGTAGCTCAGGTGTTGTAAACTGGAGCCCTCACATAAATTCAAGACTCTCTTCCAACACAGCTCGGCTCACAGATGTGCTTGGTGAATCGATGGATAACAATGATACTGTACAGCACAGCTGACATTTGTGGTCCATTCTACCGTATGTATGTACAGTATTTGGAAATAAGATTCAGTTACGAACCATTTGTCCTTCTAGCTAATAATTAGATCTAAAACTTCAAAAGGATTTCAAGAAGAAACTATCCATCGCTACACTTGTTAATGTCTGCACCGTCTGTGCACCCAGAATGACAGACAGTACCAAGTGAGGCAGAAGTTTGGACCTTATTGAAAAATCTGGTGAGGTGCACTAAAATGCGTACACTTGCACACTCTGTCAGTTGAAACATTTGCTCATTTGCATAAAATGATAAATGCATCAGTGTTAAAAGCAGTTAATCCATCACATTTTTTCAGTGTTTTGCTTTGTGTCGTATTCCAATTAATTAACGGGCGTTTCATTAAGACTGCATTTTGGGATGAATTTAAGTAAAAATGTGCGTTACAAAGGACATCTGCTATGCATGCACTCATATGACTCACTGGTGATCAGACCTGTCAAGGGAAATGGACAAATGACTTCTAGTCCTTAAAAGGTTGCAGACCTCTGTTTTAGAGGAACATGGCTGTAAAGTGAAGCAAGAGAAGAGATCCTTTCAGCCTTTCCAGATTCTGGAGCACCTAGGATCATGTTTTGGAAAGACTTGGTGAGGGTGTTTCCCTTACAGAGCAGAGTGGACAACCTCATGGTGTACAGAATGGATGGGCCAATAGCCTTTTTCTGCCATCAGTATCTATGTATCTGTGTATCATCATGCAGATTCAGCAGATCAGAGTGGAAAACTTCATGTCAACCCACAGGTGCCTCCAGATTTTAAGTTTAGTGTTGGCTACCAAAGAGATTGTCCATTGGGCCTGACTGCATATCAGACCTTTTGGGAGCTTTCGTCTTTCATTTGTCAGTGTCATCAGAACCAGAACAGTGTAAGGTATTAATCTGGCTCCCGAGGTCAATGTGACACTTGGAATGGTGGGACAGCCACCAAGTATTTTGAGGGGGGTCTCCGTTAGCCCTATTAACAGCTCATTCTGACAACTAATGCTAGCTTAACAAGCTGGAGTTGTGCTGGACCAGATCCCATTCCAAGGGTATGGTCCCTGTTGGAGCAAAGTTTTAGAATAACCATTCTAAAGTCTATCTTCCAAAGCAACTTGGCTCACAGATATGCATCCAGAAACACTGGAGATTGGTTGAAGAATAAATAAATCACTTTTTTTGGTGAATTATTCACACAGCAGTGCAATTCTGCTACAGCCAATGTTTCACATTCTAATAACACTTTGTCAAAACTGAGATATACCACAGGTGTAAGTACTTATATATGTTAACGTTTAAAATCATTGGTTTATAAAAAGTCATGTGACAATGTTTAAATTACATAATCTAGTACAAACACATAATCCACATATTTATAGTGAACCAACACTAGTGTCTAGTGAGTCATTTAAACAAAAATATTGAAATAACCATTTAGAGGTTCAAAATGATGAACTAAACATAATGGGTGAGATGGGGAAGGGGAGGGAGACGAGAAAGTGCAGGAACAGAGCAAAACTTGCTATCTAAGAGAGAGCACCATGTACTACTGTAGAAATAAAAATACTGTATAAGACATTATTTTCACTGGAATAAAATTTTAGCTATATTCACTATTTTGAAAATCCAGTGAAAATTATTTGCCAGTGAAAATACATACTGCAAATTTAAGGGCAGTGAATTCATTCTCTTATACAGTAGTGGTTATACTAAATGCATATCAACCAAGAAACATCTTATACAGATATCAATGATTGTGAAAAAATAATAAATAAAGTGCTGATATACTGACTATATTAAAAGGCACAATACCATGCCTAATCCTTATATTAAAAGGACACTGGCAATCCCACTTAGGCCTCAGACTGTCCCAAGTTTAAACAAGCATTTGTCAATGCTGAATGTTGCTTGCTTGTATGTGCTGTTCAGGTATTTGGAAGTGATAGTTCCATGCCTTCCTCCCAAGACATCCACTATGTCTTTCCATTCAGTATTCACAGAAGAGTGGGAGGGGCAAGGGCCACAGCAGTACAGCAGTTGCCAAGGGGGTGAAGAGGTGGACAATAGTCCATTCAAAGGCAAAAGAGTCCTGCAGGAGCTCACTAAATTGAAGGTGGACAAAGCTATGGAACCAGAGGGCATGCGCCCAAGGATATTAAGAGAACTGCGAAGGGAGATAGTACCTCTGGAAGCCATGTTCACTGAGTCATTCAACATGAGTGAACTGGAGGAGGGCACATGTGGTCCCTCTACACAAGTCCGGCAGCAGGAAAGAGGCAGGGAACAATAGGCCGTTCAGCCTCACCTCGGTAGTGGGGAAGATCATGGAGACATTGCTTAAAGAAAGGATAGTAGGGCATCTAGAAACCATCGGAGCCCAGGACCATAGACAACATGGATTCACAGTGGGGACATGTCAGACAAATCTGGTTGATTTCTTTGATTGGGTGACAAAGGAAGTGAATCAGGGTGGGGCAGTGGACAATGCTTACCTTGATTTCAGCAAAGCCTTTGACACCATCCCATATAGGAGGCTGATAAACTAGCTAGGTAGGCTGGGCATGGGGGAAAGGGTGGTAAACTGGGTTAGAAACTGGCTAACAGACAGGAGGCAGAGAGTGGTGGTAAATGGTGTGCAGTCTAGGGAGAGGGGGTGACCAGTGGGGTGCTGCAGGTATCGGTCCTGGGGCCAGTCCTGTTCAATGTCTTCATTAGTAACATTGCAGAACGTCTGAAAGAAATTTTTTCACCAAATTTTCAACATAGCCATTTTAAGACCTCTGCTCATGAACAGTGTCACTGTGATTTTCTTAATCTGTCCCAAACATTGATTGCACACACCAAATGCGCCACTGTGAACTACATGCACGGAAACACATTTTGGGTGACATGAATAATGACAGCTGTACTGCTCATAAGGAGGTGTGGTAGAATGGCACTGTTGAAAATCTGGATTGAAAATATTGAAAATTCGCGAACTTACAAGCGTGCGTAGGATCAGCGCAACAAATGCTCATAAAACAATAATTTTGGGGAATTTTTTCACCAAATTTTTAACATAGTCATTTTAACACTTCTGCTCATGAACAGTGCAACTGTGATTTTTTTAAATCTGTCCCAAACATTAATTTCGCACACCAACTGTGCCATTGTGTGCTACATGCGTAGAAACACATTTTGGGCAAGATGTGAAAAATGACAGCTGTACTGCTCATAAGTAGGTATGGTAATATGGCAATGTTGAAAATCTGGAGTGAAAATGTTGAAAAATTCGCAAACCGCTGAAAGGCATGTGAGAACTGCACAACAAAGCGCTCTTAAAGCAGTCATTTTGAGAATTTTTTCACCAAATTTCAACATAGCCATTTTAAGTCCTCTGCTCATGAACAGTGTCACTATGATTTTCTTAATCTGTCCCAAACATTGATTGCGCACACCGACTGCACCATTGTGCGCTACATGCATTGAAACACATTTTGGGTGACGTGAAAAATGACAGTTACACTGCTCATAAGGAGGTGTGATAAAATGGCAATGTTGAAAATCTGGAGAGAAAATATAAAAAATTTGCGAACTTACGATCGTGCGTAGGAACTGCGCAATGCACGCTCATAAAACAGTCATTTTTAGCAATTTTTTCACCAAATTTTCAACATAGTCATTTTAAGACCTCTGCTCATGAACAGTGTCACTGTGATTTTCTTAATGTGTCCCATACATTGATTTCACCTACCGACTGTGCCATTATGCACTACATGCAAGGAAACACATTTTGGGCGAGATGTGAAAAATGACAGTGTGGTAAAATGGCAGTGTTGAAAATCCGGAGTGCAAATACTAAAAATTTGCGAACTTATGATCGTGCATAGGAACTGCGCAACGCACGCTCATAAAACAGTTATTTTTAGGAATTTTTTCACCAAATTTGCAACATAGGCTTTTTGAGAGCCCACCTTATGAACACTGGCACTGTTGTTTCATTAATCGGTCCTGAAAGGTGATTTTGCGCAGTGACCGCGAAATCACCCTTTGAAACCATTTAATGCCAAGACAGTGACAGGAATTCATGAGGAGGGTCCCAAAACCCATGTTGAAAATTTGGTGCCAAATCAAAAATACAAACATCTGAACATACTAAATTTGCCTGCAGATAAAGGCCTAGAGGTCTATCAAGTCTGCTCGAATGTGCAGCTAGCACCTCTTATTCTGCAGCTGCCCCTCCTTCCACCCTTCCCTTCATTAACCCTCCCTTGTCCTGTCCCATCCTCATTTGAAGCAGTCCACTGTTCTACTGCATACCACTTCAGCAGGTAACGCATTCCACCCAGCCACCACCCTCTCTGTAAAAGTGTCTCTCATCTCCTCCTGAACCTTCCTTGCTCCAGTCTCATATCATGGCCCTGGTGGCCCTCCCTCCCTCTTTGAACAACCCTCTGTACCCATCTTGTTTATTCCTTTCATGTATTTAAAGGTTTCAATCATGTCACCCCTGTCTCTCCTCTCCTCCAGTGAGTACATGTTCAACTCCTTCAACCTCCTCTCATATGATAAGTCCCCCAGCCCCTTGATCATCTTTGTCACTCTGCGCTGCACCCCCTCCAGTAACTTAATGTCCCTCTTCAGATATGGACGCCAGTACTGCACGCAGTACTCCAGGTGTGGTCTAACTAATGACCTATACAGTGGCAGAATCACCTCCTCCCTCCTCGAGGATGTACCCCTTGCAATACAACCCAGCATTTTGTTGGCCTTTGCAGCTGCCTTCCTACATTGTGCCGAGTTGTTCATTGACCCTGTAATGAGCACACCCAGATCCTTCTCCTCCTCTGTCTGGGCTAGCTGCACTCCCCTAGCTGTAACGTCTCCTTGGGTTCTTCATCCCAAAATGCAGCACCTTGCACTTTTTGGCATTAAAGCCCAGTTGCCAGGTGTCTGACCAGGTTTCAAGCTTTGCCAGATCACCCTGCAACCCCTGCCATCCCCCTAGGTCATCCACCACCGCGCCTACCTTGGTATCATCAGCAAACAGACTGATCTTGCTCTTGATGTCCCATGATATGTCTGCAATGAATATCCCAAACAACACTGGTCCCAACACCGAGCCCTGTGGAACACGGCTCATCACTGCCCTTGGGTGTGAGAGCTCCCCACTCACCACCACCCTCTGTTGCCTTCCCTGCAGCCAGTTTCCTACCCATCTCACCAGCTTTGCACCCGCCCCTGTGCCTACTAACTTCCTTCCCAGCCTTCCATGTGGCACTGAGTCAAATGCCTTACTGAAGTCCAGAAACAGGACATCCACTGCATGGCCCCTGTCCAGTTGCCTAGTTACCCAGTCATAGAACTCGACCAGGTTGGTTTGGCAGGATCTGCCACGTATGAAGCCATGTTGTCTGCTGTCCTGTAGTCCTTTGGCCTCTAGGAGGGCCACCAGCCTCTCCTTCAGGAAAGTCTCCATTAGCTTACCCACGATGGATGTGAGGCTCACTAGTCTGTAGTTTCCCAGTTCATCCTTGGGGCCACTCTTGTGGAGGGGCACCACATGAGCCATCCTCCAGTCCTGAGGTACACACCCCGAATGTAGTGAGGCATTAAATAGGTCTGCCAAAGGTCCTGCAAGGACCTCTGCCAGCTCCTCCAGTACCCTGGGGTGGATGCCATCTGGGCCTGGCGCCTTGTCCACCCTCAGTGCCTTCAAACCCTCTCGAACTCTGCTCTCCATGATTTCCCCATCTGTCACCACTTCCCCCTGCTTCTGCCATTTCTCCCACCTTGGGTGTCACCCCCCCTTCTCTTTAGTAAATACTGAGCAGAAGTACTCATTTAGTGCTTCTGCCTTATCGCACCCTGCTTCCACCCAACCCCCCTCCTTCCTAATCCTTACTATGTGGTCCTTACAGCATCTTTTCTCCCTGATGTACTTAAAGAAGTCCTTCTCCCCCTTCTTAATGCCTTGTGCCAGCCTGAGTTCCGTAGATGCTTTGTCTCCCCTTACTGCCCTTGTCACCTCCTTCGATTTTGTCAAGTACTCTTCCCTGTCCTCCTCCCTTTCTGTTTTCTTGTACTTCCTAAAGGCAGCTCTTTTCCTCCTTACCTTTTCCATGACCTCCATGCTCAACCAGATTGGTTTCTTTGCCCTAGCCTTCTTGCTCTGGGCTTTGCAGCAGGTTTTGGTTGCCTCCACTATCCCCAGCTTTATGAGCTCCCACCTCTGGTTAGTGTCCATACTAGATTGAATTCTGGCCAGGTACCCTTTTACCACTTCCCCCATCCTCCCAAAGTCAGCCCTCCTGAAGTCCAGCACTATTGTGCCAGATTCCACTCCTTCCTTGCCCATATCCAATGTGAGCCATACTGAGTGGTGGTCACTCCCTGACAGCGGTTCCTCCACTGTAAGTTCTCTCACAAAGTCCCCATTTGCCAGCACAAGGTCAAGGGTATTCCCTAACCTGGTTGGTACACTGACCATTTGCAGCAGGAAGCAGTCCTAGAAGGCATCCAGCAGTACCTGCTCCCTTCTGTTTCTGGTTGTTGGGGTGCTCCAGTCCACTCCTGGCATGTTGAAGTCCCCCACAGTCACCACACTACCCTTCTCACAGGTCCTCCTGATCTGTCCTGCTAGTTCCCTGTCTAACTCCTCCATCTGAGATGGTGGCCTGTACACCACTCCCATTCTAAGAATCCTATTCTTGGAATCCTGGATTTGCATCCAAAGTGACTCCGTACTACCTCCTCCCTTCCTCCCTTACACACTTCAGTCCTTCCTTCACATAGTATGCCACCCCTCCTTTCCCAATCACCCTGTCCCTACTGAAATAACCTGTACCCTGGTACAGACAGGTCCCAGTCATTGTATTGGGTGGCCCATGTTTCCATGATGGCTGCAATGTCCACTCTCCCTCTGCCATGAGAACCTGTAACTCTGCAGTTTTCCTCCCAAGGCCCTAGCATTAAGGGTAACCACCTTCCACCCTTTTCCCCCTCCCATCCTGCCCTCCTTTCCTAGCATCACCAACAGTACTTGCCATTTGTCCTTTGTCACTGTTATGGGGTAAGCTCACATGGTTTCCCAACCTGTGGTCTCTGCATATCTCTTCCCAACTGCCACCCCCACTCCTAGTTTAAATTTCCAACTTCCTCTATGTACGCCCATCCTCTGTTTCAACACTTTCTTTCCTCCTCACTCAAGTGTAGTCTATCCTTGTCATAGAGGCTACTGTCCTCCCAGGTCCTCCCCACCCCAACAGCCCATACCTTTAGCACAACACCAGGTTCTTAGCCATCCGTTAAATTCCTCTATTCTCAGCTTTCTTGTTGTGCTTGCTTTGGCACCAAAAGTATCTCTGAAAAGTTACTGATCTTCCTGCCCCTCACATAATTGTGCTAGTTCCTCAAACCTCCTCTGGACTGTATCTACTGTCTTGTCAGCCAGGTCATTTGTCCCAAGATTTATAATTAAATGAGGCTTGTCCCTACCCCTTCTAGCATATTTCAGAACAGACTGTCCCACCCTTTCCGCTGTCATTCCTGGCATGGCCTCCACCCAAATGCGACTATGCCTCTCCCCCTTGTTACCCCACCTAACTCCCTTTAGTATTGAGTCCCCCAGCACTAAGATTCCACCCCTCTTACTCCCTGCTTGCTTCCATTCATCTCCCTCTCTCATTTCCAGCTCCTCTTCTTCCTCCTGCACATTATTTCCCCCTTTTATCCCTGTTGCAATTCTCCCAGCAGAACTTCCCCCCACTCCAGTTTGGTCCAAGCATTTATCAGTTACTCCTCTAATTTCATCATTTCCCTCCTCCACCTTCTTCCTCTCTAGCAGTGCACAACTATTTTCTGAAGGCCCTTCACAAATGCCCGCTCCCTCTCTCTTCATAGTAACCTGTTCTCTCCTTTCCACTCCATGACTTTTGCCACTTCTTCACCTCCCCTCACAAGTCCCTATCTCCTCCTTCCATTTGTCTTTTGTCTCCTGACCTGGTTTCCCTGGTAATTGTTCTTCCTGGCCTGGGCCCCTTTGTCTCTGCTTCCCTTCTTCTGACCCTCTCCTCACCACTGTTGGCTTAAATTGCCCTCCCTCATCTCCCCTTCTTCCTCCCTCCAGTATTGGGCTAAACCCACCCCCAATCTGTCTTGCCTGTCTTAGTTCCTCCTGCAGACCCTCAATCTCCTTTCTAAGTTTTTCTGTGTGGTTGCACACTAAACATCCTCCCACACCCAGGCAATTTTTAGAAAGATTGGTGCACCGCAGTTGTTGCAGCCTACCACCCTACCCATTGCTGTCGTTGCCTCATCAGTGACCCCCACCCTTCCAGATGCAGGATACCAAACACTCCCCAAGTCTCCCTCTCCCTCCTCTATCAGTGCAAAACATTTCTTTTTCCCTTACCTCCTTTGTTGCAACGTTTAGATATATTGAGCAACTGCTTTTATATTCCTATCCTTCCTATCCACACTCAAAACAGACTTTAAGTAGCCATTGCACAACCTTCTTCAAACTCCTACTCCTCCTTTCCCCAATGCAATATCAATGCAAAGAAGTAATAATGAAAGCTCCTAGATTTGCATTTACTTCCCTTCCACTGAGAGAGCACTCACCTCTTCACTTGCTGCTGTTCCTTTCCTGGATGTCTGCTTTTGCTATGAGAGGTGCATATCCTTTGCCTGTTTGAGGAAGTGATGTCAGAACCCCTGGTATAAAGGAAATAATGGACCAGGGTGGGACCAGCCCAAGTCTTCCAGAAACAATCAGGTAGCTGAGGCCTCTGGTCAGACCATTAGCACCCTTCCCCCACTCTGCACTCAAACTTTGCAGCTAGTGAAGCCAGCAACAATGAATCACAATTCTACTCAAAGCCCCCAAAACAGGTTTGCTACCCAAAGAAACAGGACTCCAATTCAAACAGCTTCACCAACAACACATCAAAATAGGCTTGGAATTAGAAGATATATGTCTCCAGTTCAAAGAAACAGACCCAGTTAAATCACACCAATTATGTTTTAAAACAGAAGAAATAGGCCTCTACAAATGCAGCCTGCCACACAGTGAATCAAACAAATGAGCCCACTTATAGCTACCAAAACATGTTTCAAAATTCCAACAGCCCCAAACAATACCCTGCTAGCCCCTTAGTAGTAAGAAAGAAAAGAAATAACCTTCTACCAAGTAGAATCCACAAGAAACAATGCCTGAGATATGCAGCAAAGTTGAGAAAAACCCTATCTATCCCATTATACAACTTACCAGCATTTTCTCAGTTTGCGTTCAGCTTTGAAGAGTGCAGACGTGTTCCCGGTCCACCGAAGATCATCGTGCCGAGGTCCGGAGGTAAGTATGGGGTGAGGGGGGATATGGGGAAGCAGGGTGCGCAGTGAGTGGGTGCAGGTTGTGGGAGGGGGGCAGGGAAAAGCGCCGAGGGACAGTTTTTGTATTTACAGGTTTATTTTTTTTAATAAGATGATGAGGGATGTTTGCCATGCTGGGGTGGGCTCCCAGCATGGCAGCTGAAAGACTGTTTGGGGGGGCTGGAGATGATAGGGGATTGAGCACCCCTGGCAGCCACAACAAATTTTGCCACGGTGGGGTGGGCTCCCAGCATGGCACCTGGAAGCTTTGGGGGGTGCCTGACGCTGACCGGGATTGGTCACCCACGTCGGCCATACAGTGTGTGCATGGGGGGGAGGGGGAAGGTGCATGAGCACGCAGTATGCGTGCGTGCATGTGTGTGTGTGTGGAGGAGGGGGGGAGCTCTGCTCACTGAAGTGAAGCACTCCCTTTCAACTGTACGACCACTGCATTATCAACTGCTGTCATAGACAGCTGCAGCAGTGATTGGGGAACTGGGGCCACGCCTGCAAACACACTGATTGAATTGGAAGACGGGTGCCACACCTCCGAAAACTCGGATGATGGCACTATGTTTCTTGCACATGTGTGCAAGCAACATAAAAATGCATTCTATGATTGTTCACATTCTGTAGAATGTGCTGATGTAGCTGCTAGTTTGATTCTGATTCATTTTTTTCCTTTTTAAAAGTGAAAAACAGACTACTCACCATACTGATGTCACCACAACAACATGCGTTTGTTTCCATTCCTTAATCAACTATCACTACATTTTTCCTTGACTTGGAAACACCCCCAACACAGTCTAGCCACTCAAAATGCAGTGGTAGCAGAAATGGCAACATAGTAAGGTGGATAGCTAATAGCCACAGAACACCCTGGCACTTCAAGCATAGTCTTCATCAGGGGGGAGTGGTGCTAGTAGCTAACATCCCCATTTTTAAATCTGGCAAATTAGTTAGATTGCTCACAACTGAGTGCAGTAACTAAGAAATATGCTTGCTAAATTGCCTGTTTCAATTAATCTGTATATAAAAAGTAAAATTAGAGAGAATGACTAGAGAGGAGGAATGAAAATAAAGTGCAACATTTTACAATTGTCTGTAACTCATAATACCAATTAAATAAATTTATAAACACCAAGTGATGAAAGTATACTTGTAAAAACATTGTTTGTAACATTTCAGCTAGAAATGCAAATTCAGTTGTAACCCCCCTTGGGATTAGAGTGCTAGGTCAGTGTACTGGGCTGTACACCAGTAGTTACTTTTCTAGGCCCTGAGCCCTGGCCCTTAAAAGATTAAATTCTTTCTCTCTTGCGGACTGTCTGCGATTGGTGGGGAGCACTCTGGAGGATGGTCTTTTCTGGTCTGTGTGGGAGTATGCAGCAGGAAAAGAGAGAAAGAGAGTGGAAGTGGGAAGACTGCGGAGGGGGGGCGATTGCCCACTTTGGGTGTTGGGACCATTCTTTTTGGGTGGTGTAGGAAAAAAACCTGACTACCAGGATGTGGCGGCAGTCATGATTAAGAAACACCCTCCCCCACCCCACGTTCGCGGGGAAAGCTGCACTGCCATGTGGGAGTGAATTTGGGACCACCAGGTAAGTGGCCATGAGGGAATTCGAACCTAAGTTTGGAGGGAGTCAGCAGTTGGGCAGAGAGATATTCTTGGCCTTCACATCTGCAGAGGTAATCTTCAAGTACACTGTGAGCCCCTTTCCCTGAGTTATGAAGAAGAAGGGGTGATAGAGGCAGAGGCAGAGCTAGGGGACATTTTGAAAGAGGTGGAGGAGGAGGGGAAGGACTTCCCCATGGATTACCATTCAGAATTCCTTTCATCCCAGGGGAGGTCATCGGCCACTGGGCCACCTAAACCCGGGCCCTGAGAGACTTTTGCCAGATCAGGGAACAAGAGCAACATGAATAGTAGTACAAAGAAGGCACATGGCTTGCCCCGAGACAAGCTCCCCAATCAACTGTAAGGAATCTGCTAGAGTGGTCAGAGGCTGAGCACATTGTCAGGAGGCAGATTCAGCAAGAGTACCAATAGTATGAGTATCCCTATTTGCCCATGTGGATTTGAGACATCATAGATTAAATCTGAAGATAGAGGGGAGACAGCTCAGGGGCAATGTGAGGAAGTATTTTTTCACAGATAGGGTGATGGACACATGGAACATCCTTCCTGGGGAGGTTGTGGGGTCTAAAACTGTGGGAGAATTCAAGAATGCATGGGGCAAACATAAGGCAATTCTTGTGGAGGGTAGGAAGAAATAGACTGTTGGTTAACTAGGATCTGCAGCTTATCCTGTAGGTAGGGAAATGGGTAGACTAGGTGGCCAAGCGGTCCTTATCTGCCATCAAAGCCTACGTTTCTATGTTTCTAGATGCTAAGAGAAAGGAGTGGATCCATACGACCATTCTCCAGAAGATGTACCATAAACATGGCCTGGACATGCATAGCCCCACTATTTCATTACAAGAGGCTCACTGTGTTGCCAAAGAAATTTGTGAGTGCAGTGCCTATGACAGCCTGACTTTGATAAAGGATTTTGCTGTGTTGCAGGATTTGTATGGCGGGCATGCAAGATACTGTGTGGAGGCCAGGGACTCGTATGCACAAAGTCAAAGGGGCGTAGCCAGGATTTGGTGGGGGGGGTCCAAATATTTCTAGGAGGGTCCAGGGGTATGCTCCTCCAGAAAAGTTTGAAAATCTAGGAGTTAAATGGTGCAGTATAGTGCATTTTTAGGCAACAACCACTGAGTGCAAAAGACGTCAAAATTCAGGTTGTCAGTCTCATCCCTCCCTGTCCCAGGTTTTTGAGTTGAACTCAGGATTTTTTTCTCCCTTTTTATATTTCCATCTTTATCTTCTATAGATCTCTTCCCATTCTGTTACCATCCCTACACCACCTTCATTGTTTTTCTAGCTCTTCCTTTGAAGTTTTTTTAAATTTTCATTTCCTACATTTTCATTACTGTTTCCTGTTCTCACCTATCACCTTGCCTCTTATGTTCCACCTCTCTCATTGCATGTATTTCCCCTTTAATTTCCAAGTTTCTCTCTTCTCATTTCCTGTTGATGACATTCATGTGTAACCCCCTTGTTACCCGGGGTTACTAGAATCCCAGTAAGACCTAGTGGTAGGCAGGGAAGGCAGCTTGTGAAACTCCAGTTAAATGGGTTTCACACTGTCTCACTCTGTCTCAGTCTCAGCTGAGACTGAGAGATGACATCACCATAGAACTGCCGCAGCTGCATAAGCCACATTGGAATCTGCAGCACAGGGAGTGAGATAGAACTTTGGGAGTTGTCAAAGTCAGTTTGCTGTTTACCTCCTTGTGAGAAGGAAGTCTCCTGTTTACTGTCAAGCAGGAAGGAAGTGTCTTTTGTTTACCTCCTTGGGAGAAGATCAGTGTCCAGTTTTAAGTGGTGGAGACCGCTGTCCAGGTCTCAGTGCCCCCTCCCTCCGGGGGGGGAGTAAAGTATCCCTCTGTGGATTCCAGGGGCAATCCCCTAATTTCCACTACAGAAGAAAGCTGCCTTTTCTACAGTTTCTGTTTTGGTCTGATAACAGTGAAAGAAGTTGTACTTCGCCTGTGGGGCACCTGCAACGAAAAGGTGAGTGTTTTGCTTTAATTTGAGAGGGCAAACAATATGTTTCTTCAGTTTGGAAAATGTGAAGAAAGCTGGGATGTGAACTACTATTTGGGAGGTCTATTGTACTAGGACAAACAAATGGAGTAGGTTCAAAATTTAAAGTCTTTATGGATTCAAGTAATGTTGTAGAGGGGGTGCTACAGGTCATCCACCGTTTAATCTATATTTCAAAGTTTTAGTTTCTGTTTGTCCAGAGAAATGGCCGGGTATGGGCTGTGGGAGCTGGAGGTGGGAACACCCCCCATCTTTAGTAACCAGGTCCACCTCTATGGATTTCTACTGTGATTGCTACTTGCCTCATGCGCCTGGCCAGTGATGAGGTAGGTACCCAGACGTGGATGCAACTTGGGAAAATCTCTGGAGTCACCAGACTCTAAGTGGTGTGGAAGCCACAACTTGGGAAAATAATTCTCCTTGTTTGATGGGAGTCCAAGGAAGTAAGAAAACAATCTCTCTAGAGTCGCAGACTCTAAGTGGTGAGAGCCACAAGTTGGGAAAATAATTCTCCTTGTTTGATGGGAGTCCGAAGGAAGTAAGAAAACAAATCTCTCTCTAGGAGTCGCAGACTCTAAGTGGTGTGGGGAGCCACAACAAGTAAATTGGGTTCATTCTTTAAATGGACCGTCAGTCAAGTGGCCGTCAGGGGAGCTGGGCCAGTCGGGCTGTGTATCCAAAGTGCATGCAAGTCCGGGCTGTGTGCCTGGTGGGTCCAGAGCCAGAAAACCAGTAGAAATGGGTTCATTCTTTAAGTGGACTGCCTTGTAGTCTCTGATTTGCATTTACAGTAAATGTAGCCCCTTGGGGGTCCATCTATGCTTTGTTATGTTCAGCTAGTTATGAATAAAAGCCACACTGAAAAATCCCAATCCTGGTTCTGGACATTACAGTTATTGCTTCCTGTAGTCAGATTTACTTGGGTGCCCCTGTGCAGAGTAGCCAAACCTAGGTCCCTTGTGCCAGGTAACCTTATCCTCCCCGAACTCAGGTCCCCACCAGGTATTGCTGCCAATGCCAACAGCATGCCACCTGTCATTTTAGTAAAAAGGCAGGGGTGAGGGGTTACAAAAATGGAGGCACCGCTTTGGATTTGTTCGGGAAGGAAGGTGCTTGGGCCAAGTGGCGAGTGTTTTGGCTATCTGGCAGTGGGTAGCCCAAAAGCTGAAGCAATTTCCCTAGTGTGTTGCTGTGTGCTGTGAATCTTGTGCTGCTGTTTAAAAATGCCAACTGTTTACCAAGGAGCTGTAAAGCCAAAGAGTGTGCCCTTGTCCTGCATCAAAAAAGTTTACAGTGTTTTTTTCAGTTTTTAAAATGAATTCTGCAAAGGAAAGTGTGGAAAACTAGGGGTAGCAACAGAGAAATTATGCCCTGGACGTTTGAAATGCTTTTAAAGTGAATTCTGTGAAGAAAAGTGTGGAGAACTAGGGGTAGCAACAGAGAAATTATGCCCTGGACGTTTGAAATGCTTTTAAAGTGAATTCTGTGAAGGAAAGTGTGGAAAACTAGGGGTAGCAACAGAGAAATTATGCCCTGGACATTGGAAATGCTTTCTGTGTAAAGAGAGACTGCAGAGTTAATGGCAATGTTACATGGTTGAAATGGGCTCCGCGTGAGTCAGTTGAAAAAAAAAGTGTATTTTACAGTTTAAATTTGCTGCGCCGCATCGCCGTGAGGAGAGGAGCCTCATGAGGAAGAAGAGGCTCATTTGCATGGCGTCGTGTGGTTGGTCAGTTTGCCATTGGTCCCGCCCCTCAGCCAGCTCTTCTGAGACTGCCTCAGCATTCGAGAGGGAGACAGAGAGTAGTACGTGTACTGGCAGTGGAGGAGCGTCTCGAAGGATTCAAAGCGCTGTAAACATTGAAAAATTGACTTTTAAGTTTAAAATCGGGCTCAACCCACAAATCAATCGTGGAAATAGTAAATTTGGTGGTTAAAACAATGATCGCGGAGACTGCCCGCCCGTTTGCATACAGAGGCCTTCAAAATCTGGCTGCAGGCCGTTTTACCCCATTGCAGCAAGTTGCTACTAATAACAGTGAGTAAACAATTCAAAAACTGCTCAATCACTGATTTTCAGTAATGCCATACAAAATGTGTGTGCAGCAGTGTAGTCGCTTTGCAAGTAGCGACTGTGTGAAGTCCTGCCAGCAAGTGCAAGTGTGTAAAGCCATTGAATTTGTGCATGGAAGTAAAATAGCCTCAGTTTAAAGTTTGCAGCCAGAGAGAGACTGTGGGTTGTAGCAAAATGCAACACTAGTAGAAGCAGGCAATCCTGTGCTGAAACCTGACGCTTTTAAGGGACTGTGAATTAAAGTAAATGTTACCAGCATGTGTAAAGTCCAAGGAAAATCCTGTAAATGTGTGAACAGCCAAATAAGAGCAAGTTGTGCAGTTTGAGTAAAAGTTATCAGTAGCTGGTGTAAATCGGGTGCACAGTGGCTTGACCCAGATTCTAAATGTTGATGCACAGGAGTGCTGCCACCGCCATTACAGGGTGGGGTAGTAAAGTAAACACAGCAGCAGGAGGAGCCATTTTAAAGCTACAGAGTGTGTTCATTAAAGTGGGACTTTCAGTTACAGTGAACTTTTGTTTATTTTTCTGCAGTTATGGCCTCAGGACCAGCTCGTTACCCGGATCATGCCCAGGTTGCAGTAACAGCAGCAGTAAATAGACTGAGAGATATTGAAAAGTGGTGCTATGGAGGGCAACTCCCTCCTGATGTGGCAATTTCTAATTGTCCAGTGCGTGTATGCCAGATATGCTTGAGTGCTGGAAGGGATGTCTTCATGATTCCTCACTGTGCTGGATGCCTTCAAAAATATGGCTTGTATAAAGTGCCTCCAATTCGTTTGGCTCCCACATGGACAAAAATTCAGGAATCTGCAGTTGGCAGCACACAGCACCAGGCGGAGCCTGTGGAGGAAGGTCCCTCAGGGGAGTGTGTCACAAAGCTAGAGGGTGCAAAATTAGAGTCTGAACCTGAAGTTGAAGTTTTGGATGCTGGATCTCAGAAAGAAAGTTCGGATAAAGCATCAATAGACCCCTGGGTGGGGGGCCTAGCCCAAGTCTCTTAGGTGAAGATGAGATGCAGGAGGACTTTGAATGGGAAGTGTCGACCTCCGCTCCTAGTGAAGAATGGATAGTCTCAGGGGTGAGAACGACTGCTCACTCCTGGGCTCAGATCCTCAGTGAAGAGAAAGATGAGGGGGAAACTATGTGGCCTTGTGAGAAAGGAACGGGTACACAGCCTCAAGATCTTGCCTCGGAGGAATGTGTTGAAGAAGGTGGTGATGCCACTGCCCTGGCTTTACAAGAAGAAGAAGTCAGGGATCCATTTTTAATTTCTGTGAGAATGCAAAGCTGGCAGAACTAGGACTGGCCACCCCCAAGCCAGGCCAGCGTTCTTAGATTGACCAAAGCAAGTAAAGAGGAGAGACTGGTTCGTAGAAAGGCAAATGAAATCTATGGTATGACCTTTCCTACCTTTCCTCGGAGAGTCTGGGAGGAGATTGAGGACTGCAGGAAATCCTGGATCTGGGATGAAGCAATGAAACATGTGCATCCTGGGGCCAACCAGCATGTAAAAAATAGACTGTTCCACGAAAAGTATACGCAGTGGAAGAGAGGCAGGCCACTGTTTATGAACAGAGTGAGAATAGTGGACGGAGAGGGACGTGAAATCTCCCACTGTGTGAGTTATGTGCACCCAGACGGGGTAATAATTCAAGCACCTGACCCCCGGTACTATTGGCCTCAGTGCAAGGACCTCCCAGTAATTAAGCCCGTGCCTACAAAATGGAGAGCCGAGCAGTGGTAGTCAATACTACCACACTAGACTGTGAAGTGCCCTTATTGATCCGCCAATATTAATAACCAAGGACTCAGGTGCTCCACATTCATCAGTCTACAGTGTACTGTCCTGTTTCAGCAACCATCTACTGGCCCACCAGATGACTTCAGATTCAGAGAGGACACCAGCTCAGCTGTTTAATGTTCATTGCCTGGTAATCGGATGACGTCGGACCAGCTGTTTTTCTTTTTGTTCCTGTTCTAAGGTTCCTTCTCCAGAGATGACATCAACCCAGCTGTTTCCAGATGTGCCCTCCTGTGGTTCCCAGAAGATGTCCGCCCAGCTGTATCAGAAGAAATGCTGCCAGGGAGAGTCTTCGGCCATGGACCAGGTTTGTGCAGTTCGTATACTACCAATGGCTGGTAAGTCCGAAACCTTTTCTATCTTTATGACATTGCAGTACACACCCTACACTACAGACTTCAAAAATGTGTGAACTGTCCGCAAAGACTCTCCCCTTCGGGACTTTGGCGTTTTAGAACTGTGTTTCATGGGGCTCTGGCCCAGGACAGACTCTTTATTGGACTAGCCTTCAGACCTTGTGTTCACTAGTTGGGACTTTTAGGGCACTCCATCCCCCAAATGTGTACTGTAAATAATGTCATTATTGTACTCTAATGTAAATACTGTTTTTCTACCTTTTTCCAAAAAAATCTTTTTGGGATTGTTCAGTGTTTTTGTATGGTAGGGGTTGTTGTTTAGGTAGACTGTGTATGCAGATTAGGAGTGTGTTTTGTTTTGTTTTGTCTTTTTCTGACAGGTGTTTCTGGGAAGACAGAAGAGAAGACAAGAAGAGGAGGAGGAGCTCATCGGAGTTCCTCGTCAGTGCTTTATTGTGTAGAATTTAAAGTACTGTGTTGTTATTGTTATGGTTGTTACTGTATTAACCCTTTTCCTTCCACAGGTGTGGTTGTGGGGGTAGGGAGGAGGCAGTAATTGGTATTTTAATGGTGGGTTGCAGGTTGCCCAAGGTCGGGGAGGTCCCCGGGTTTTGTTTTTGTTTTGGGATGTTATGTTAGAGGCAGATAGGTTTTCCCTAGAGGGTTAGGGGGCATAGACAGGCTGTGGTCCTCAGTGGCCATAGGGACTGCAGTACTGATCTATCAGGGCTATGCTCTGGACAGTTCTACCAGAGCCACTAGGTGTCCATAGTAAGTGGATAGAGTAGAGGCTGAGATGTTAGCTACAGGCCTCTAGGCCCTTAGTGTTGCCTGCCTGTGCTTGCACATGGTAGGAGGGGGCCTGATCACCCCCCTCTGCAGGTAGCACATAGGGTGGGATGGCCTAAGGCCGGGTGCATAATGACTGGGAACAGTCATTTTCCTGGTCAAGGGCGAGTGTAACCCCCTTGTTACCCGGGGTTACTAGAATCCCAGTAAGACCTAGTGGTAGGCAGGGAAGGCAGCTTGTGAAACTCCAGTTAAATGAGTTTCACACTGTCTCACTCTGTCTCAGTCTCAGCTGAGACTGAGAGATGACATCACCATAGAACTGTCGCAGCTGCATAAGCCACATTGGAATCTGCAGCACAGGGAGTGAGATAGAACTTTGGGAGTTTTCAAAGTCAGTTTGCTGTTTACCTCCTTGTGAGAAGGAAGTCTCCTGTTTACTGTCAAGCAGGAAGGAAGTGTCTTTTGTTTACCTCTTTGGGAGAAGATCAGTGTCCAGTTTTAAGTGGTGGAGACCGCTGTCCAGGTCTCAGTGCCCCCTCCCTCCGGGGGGGGGAGTAAAGTATCCCTCTGTGGATTCCAGGGGCAATCCCCTAATTTCCACTACAGAAGAAAGCTGCCTTTTCTACAGTTTCTGTTTTGGTCTGATAACAGTGAAAGAAGTTGTACTTCGCCTATGGGGCACCTGCAACGAAAGGGTGAGTGTTTTGCTCTAATTTGAGAGGGCAAACAATATGTTTCTTCAGTTTGGAAAATGTGAAGAAAGCTGGGATGTGAACTACTATTTGGGAGGCCTATTGTGCTAGGACCAACAAATGGAGTAGGTTCAAAATTTAAAGTCTTTATGGATTCAAGTAATGTTGTAGAGGGGTTGCTACAGGTTATCCACCGTTTAATCTACATTTCGAAGTTTTGGTTTCTGTTTGTCCAGAGAAATGGCCGGGTATGGGCTGTGGAAGCTGGAGGTGGGAACACCCCCCATCTTTAGTAACCAGGTCCACCTCTACGGATTTCTACTGTGATTGCTACTTGCCTCATGCGCCTGGCCAGTGATGAGGTAGGTACCCAGACATGGGTCGCAACTTGGGAAAATCTCTCTAGGAGTCGCAGACTCTAAGTGGTGTGGGGAGCCACAACTTGGGAAAATAATTCTCCTTGTTTGATGGGAGTCAGAAGGAAGTAAGAAAACAAATCCCTCTAGGAGTCGCAGACTCTAAGTGGTGTGGGGAGCCACAAGTTGGGAAAATAATTCACCTTGTTTGATGGGAGTCAGAAGGAAGTAAGAAAACAAATCCCTCTAGGAGTCGCAGACTCTAAGTGGTGTGGGGAGCCACAAGTTGGGAAAATAATTCTCCTTGTTTGATGGGAGTCCGAAGGAAGTAAGAAAACAAATCTCTCTCTAGGAGTCGCAGACTCTAAGTGGTGTGGGGAGCCACAACAAGTAAATTGGGTACATTCTTTAAATGGACCGTCAGTTAAGTGGCCGGCAGGGGAGCTGGGCCAGTCGGGCTGTGTATCCAAAGTGCATGCAAGTCTGGGCTGTGTGCTTGGTGGGTCCAGAGCCAGAAAACCAGTAGAAATGGGTTCATTCTTTAAGTGGACCGCCTTGTAGTCTCTGATCTGCATTTACAGTAAACGTAGCCCCTTAGGGGTCCATCTATGCTTTGTTATGTTCAGCTAGTTATGAATAAAAACCACACTGAAAAATCCCAATCCTGGTTCTGGACATTACAGTTATTGCTTCCTGTAGTCGGATTTACTTGGATGGCCCTATGCAGAGTAGCCAAACCTAGGTCCCCTTGTGCCAGGTAACCTCATCCTCCCTGAACCCAGGTCCCCACCAGGTATTGCTGCCAACGCCAACAGCATGCCACCTGTCATTTTAGTAAAAAGGCAGGGGTGAGAGGTTACACATGTTTTGCAGATTTGTCTTGAGAATCCCTCCTACAACCCAGCTAAGGACTCCCAGTCAGCAAGCAGTGTTCTAATAATTCAGCTAAATGCTGCTTGCCACCCATTACTGCCCAATAACCCAGCTTAGGGATCCTGGCAACACTGCTCTAACATTCCAGCTACTAAGGGCAGAGCTATCCCAAACAGTTCTGTTTTCTCTGGATTTCAGCACTGTTTATTTAGGTAATTTCTGTTTTGTATTTATTTCATTCCTCTATTTTTATGTTCTAACTTTCTCTTTTTATGTTTGCTTGCACACATGGGTAAGAAACATAGTGCCACCATACGAGTTTTCGTAGGTGTGCCTCCCCGACTTCCAGTGTCCTGGTCCCTTTTGCAGGTGCAGCTGCACCCCGCCAATGAATGTCCAAGCTGTCTATGACAGATGTTCAGATGCAGTGGTGTACAGTTCTGAGGAAAACACTGCCACAATCAGCAGTGGTAACGTGTAGACGATTTGCATACTGCCATCAGCAGTATGCATACTGCCTACATGTACGTCTTCACTGCAGCTGAATTGTCATAGACAGTTCGTCACCCCCCCCACAAACACTTATGTAGCAGGCTGAGAGCCTACTCCAGTGTGGCTCATTTCCTTCCCTCCATCATGCTGTACACTGTATGACTGACGGGGGTGCCCAATCCCCCACTGGCTCCACTGCTCCCCCAAACAAACTTCTAGGTGCCATGTTGGGGGCCCGCCCCAGCGTGGCAAAACTTGGAATGGCTGACAGGGGTGCTCAATCCCCTGTCAACTCTACTGCCACCCCCCAAAAAAAATAACCTTCCAGCTCCCACGCTGTGAGCTCACCCCAGCATGGCAAAAGTCCCACATCATCTTCCTGAAGAAGATGCCACGCTGGAAGCCCACCCCAGTGTGGCAAAAGTTGGTATGGCCAATGGGGGTGCCAAATTCCCTATTGGCTCCACTGCTGCCCCCCCAAAAAATAACCTTCCAGCTACCACGCTGGGAGCCCACCCCAGCGTGGCAAAAGTCCCGCATCGTCTTCCTGACGAAGAAAAAAAAATTGTAAAAAAAAAGGTCCCTCACTGACTGTCTTGTCCCCCTCCCACAACCCGTGCTCACCCTCTGCGCATCTACCTCCCTACACACCCCCGACCCCATACTTACCTCTGGAGCCCGGCATGTCGATCTTCGGTGGACGGGGAACACGTCTGCACTCTTCAAAGCCGACCGCAAACTGAAGAAATGCCGATAAGCTGTACAATGGCATAAATGTTTTTTTTCAACTTTGGTGCATATCTCGGCAATTTTGAGGAATTTTATCACCAACTTTTCAACATGGGGTTCTTGGGACCCCACCTCATGAACTCAGTCACTGTCATTTTGTTTTTCTGTCCCAAAAGGTGATTTCACGGTCACTGCACGGAACCACCTTTCCGGACCAAGTAACAAAACAACAGGTAAGCCCCCTAAAACCCTATGTTGAAAATCTGGTGAAAAAATTCCCAAAAATGACTATTATAGTAGAAGCCACTTAAACGGGACGCTGTTAATGGGGACGTTTGGTTAAAGGGGACGATCCCCTGGGCACCGATTTAGTGCCAATGTTAATCAATGGGCCCTTCTCATCTTTAAAGGGGACATAGCAAGCCTGTTTATGGGGACGATTTTCTCCTCATTTTGCCCTTAACTTCCACCTAAGAGTCATTTTTTTTGATGTACTAAAATTGATAATCAGATGCTTCTTCACTCAGAAACGATTAGCCAGTTAACACCTGTTGACTATAAAATTGTAACTAGAGCAGTTGACCACTATTGCTGTGTCTTTGTTGTTTCAGTACCTTGGCACTTTTATCTGGATGATGGAGTCTTAAAGAATCGACCTGCCTTTAGCAGATAAAATAAAAGTTATAGAAGCACTCCAAGAACCTGGTGCTTCAATGGCCAAGGTCTCAAAACTCTTCAACATATCGAAGAGTCAGGTTGGGAGAATCAGTCAAAAAAAATCTGAACTTTTGCAGGAATGGCATGCTAACAGCAATCCACAGTGTAGAAGAAAGCATGAAGGCAAAGACACGCAAGTGGATGAAGCACTGCACCAGTGGTTTGCAAGTACTGTCAGCATGGATGCTTGTATTTCTGGCCCTGTTTTAAAAAAAAAAGCTTCTGAGATAGCCACATATCTTAATCACATTGATTTTGATGCAACCGATGGGTGGCTGTCCCGATGGAAAAGCAGATGAAACATTGTCTGCAAAAAGGAGCAACGGGAACGGCTGGATGCTGATGACGATGCAGCATCCGACTGGGTAAGAAATGTCCTCCCGACGTTGATTGCTGATTTCTCTCCCGCTGACATCTTCAATGCCGATGAGGCTGGCATTTTTTTCAGGGGATATCTGGACTGTGGCCACATACAGAGAGATATGGAACTAGTCGGCGGAAAGAAGGCTAAGGACCGGGTCTCATTGCACCGCTGTGCAAACATGCTTGGCACAGAGAAATTACCTTTACTGGTCATTGGTAAGAGCAAACGACCCAGGTGCATGCCGAAATTACTTTCCACACTCCCTGTTCAGTACATAAGTTCGGCCAATGCTTGGATGACCAGCACAATATTTTATGAGTGGATTGATGTAAGGAACTCTAAGCTTAGGCGGCGATGCAGCAGGGTGATCCTCTTCATAGACATCTGTTCTGCCCACCCTACACACATAGCTGGTAGATTCAGTAACATCATAATTCATTTTCTGCCTCCTAACATGACCAGTCTAATTCAACCTCTAGACATGGGCATGATAAGAAATTTGAAAGGTCACTACTGCTCGCTGTTTTCAGAACGTATAGTGGGCATAACTGACAGTGGCACCACGTCCTTGGCATCAGAAATTGTCCAACGTGCAAATCTCTTAGATCCTGTGTACATGTTGCACAAGGCATGGACATCTGTAAAGCCTTCCACAATTGCAAACTGTTTTTGGAAGGGGGGTTTTGCTTTAATTGACGGAGAAGCAGAGGATGCAGTTACCAAAGGAGGACATGAGGGCGCTGTAGGCGCTGTGTCTCAACTGGACGAGGATCTAATGGCCAAATTGCCCCTACCGGATAATCTGACACCAGAGAAATTCTTGTCTTTCGTCGACATGGATACAGACGAAGCGACGGATGGCGATCTGACTGTTGCCATAATTTGTGAAGCTCTATACACCATCAATCCTGGATCGGAGGATGAGGACGAGTCTACAACAACACTTGAAGTGGTCAAGGTTATGAACAAAGATGTCCAAGAACATTGTGCACAGTTGAGAAATTGGTGCCTACAACATGAGCAGATGGAAAACTGGGAGCACATTTTCAGCCTTGAAGGTGTGATTCTCCAAGAGATGGCAAGAGAATCACACCAGAAGAAAATTACAGATTTTTTTCACTGAGGTCCAAAAGAAAGAGAGCGAGCGAGACTCCATCGGACAGATAAGTGAGCCAGAGTGTACTGTTCAGTACTAATCTGGTCTGGTCTTAATTTAATTTACATTTTCTTATATTCTTATTTTAATCAATTGTTTAATAAAGGTTTACAGAGACTGAAATTCAGACAAAACAGCATGAATTCAAAAAAGAACTGTAATCACTTTGCTGTACGTCTGTGTCTGTCTCTGTCTGTGCTGGCACCTAGTTAGCGATATTGTGCAGTGCTGCATCTGATAATGGGGACAATCGCTTAAAGGGGATGATTAGTTGTCCACGGAGGCGTCCCCTTTAAGAGGCTTCAACTGTACAAGCGTGCATTGCGCTGTTTCTACACACGTTTGTAAGTTCGTGAATTTTTAATATTTTCACTCCAGATTTTCAACATTGCTATTTTACCACACGTCCTTATGAGCAGTACAGCTGTCATTTTTCACATCTCACCTAAAATGTGTTTTCGCGCATTTAGCACACAATGGCGCAGTCGGGGTGCGAAATCAATGTTCGGGGCGGATTAAGAAAATCACATTGACACTGTTCATGAGCAGTGGTCTTAAAATGGCTATGTTAAAAATTTGGTGACAAAAGTCCATAAAATGAGTATGTTACGAGCGTGCATTGCACAGTTTCCACACACCCTTGTAAGTTCACGAATTTGTAATATTTTCAGTCCAGATTTTCAACACTGGCATTTTTCCACATCTCCTTATGAACAGTACAGCTGTCATTTTTCACACCCTTGCTGGAATGTGTTTTCGCACTTACGGCGCAGAAATGCGTGGTTGATGTGGGAAATCAGTGTTCGGGACAAATTAAGAAAATCACAGTGATACTGTTCATGAGCGGAGGTCCCAAAATGCCTGTGTTGACAATGTGCTGTAAAAATCCCCAAATTAATTACATTATGGGTGTGCGTTGCGCAGTTTCCATGCATGCTCGTGACTTCGCCATTTTTTTATATTTTCACTCCAGATTTTCAACATTGCCATTTTTTACACCTCCCCATGAACAGTACAGCTGTCATTTTTCACATCCTGTTCAAAATGTGTTTTCGCACCTGTGGTGCTAAATGGCATAGTCGCTGCGCAAAATCAGCTTTTGGCTAACAAACTAATATTGCCACTGTTCATGAGGTGGGGGTCACAAAAAAAACATGTTGAAAATTTGGAGTGAAAATACCAATGAACACCTGAGACATTAGGGTTTCCGACCATAATGCCCCACCCTGTAGAGACTGACAGGCATCAGGGGTGTGACTTGGGATTATCACCTGTAATGCTCATACCATTCCACCCCCATCCACACCCTGCAGCCAGTGAGAGGCATCGAGGTGTGCCTTGGACTCTTCGGCCCCAAAGTTCACCCCATTCTGCTATACTGCACCCATCGCACCATATTTCCTGGTGGAATGGGACAAGCATAAGGCCCAAAGACCCCAAGGCACACTGTGACACTTGTCAGTGTCTGCAGGGTAGAGTGTGGTGAAATGGCAAGCCATTATGCCTGACAACCCAAAGGCACACCCCAATGCCTGTTAGTCTCTTCAGGGTGGTGGTGGGGTTGGCTTCAGTTAAATACTTCACTGCCATTCCTATTATGCAGCTCTCTAACTCCTACACTACCAATGCCAATGTCAGCAAGCAAACATTCGGCATTGACAAATGCTTGTTAATTCTGTGTTTAGTGTGTATTTCATCCAGAGTCCTTGGGATAGGGTGATTTAAAAAATAAAATTACTTTGCCTCTAGCAAGGAGCAGGCATGATGAACCTAGAGTACTTTATAGCCTTAAATTATGCCACTAGTAAGCCATTCTATGGAAGGATTTAAATGTATGGGAGGAGTGGACTAACAAGTGGCAAATGAAAAACAACAAACAGCAGTGGACTATTACAAAAAAAAAGTCCTGCTTCAATTTGGGGAACCACATGGAAACTGGAGTGGCCAGCTGTGTTAACATCCAAAGAGCAGCACAAGTGAATGCAACAGGATATTAAGGTAGTACTTGAAAAAATATATCAATTTGTGCTAGAAACATAGAAACACAGGCATTCTGGGCAGAAAAAGGCCCTGTAGCCCATCCATTCTGCCTAGACCTACAGTATCTAATCTTAATTGTGTGAGGGCTCTAGTGGCCCATCGTTTCAATTCCCCCTCCCTTTTTTCATCGTCCTCACCAGCCCCTTGTGCCTATTCCACCAATGCTTCAGTTCCTCCACCACTAGCACATACTTCTCTTGGTAGCCTATTCCACTTATTCCACCCCTTGTCCATCACCATTTCTGTGAAAAAATGTTTTTGACCCCCTCTTGAATTCCCCACCTCCGTCAGATGTCTGTATTAACAAAGCTAAAGGTAACAGTTTACTCATCCAGAGTGATCAATTTACATAAATAAAAATATGTTATATTTTTCAAGTACTGCCATACTATGACTGTTTCTTCTGAAGTGCATTCACCGTGCCCTAGGTCTACTACATGGTTAAAAATAATGAGCATTGTACTCTTTATTTTCAACTATGTAGTAGACCTAGGGTTCCTCATTGATCGGAAGCTAAAACTGCAGCAGCAGTAAGGTACATTGAACACTGGGCTGCATTAAAAAGGTAAGTCATGCATAGAAACATAGAAACATAGACTCTGATGGCAGATAAGGACCACTTGGCCCACCCAGTCTGCCCATTTCCCTACATACTGGATAAGCTGCAGATTCTAGTTAACCAACAGCCTACTTCCTGCCACCCCCCACTACAATTGCTTTATGTCTGTCCCATGCATGTTTTAATTCCCCCACTGTTTTAGACCCAACAACCTCCCCAGGAAGGCGGTTCCATGCATCCACCACTCTCTCCGTGAAAAAAAATGTCCTCACATTACCCCTGAGCCGTCCCCCCTCTATCTTTAAATTGTGCCCCCTTGTTCTTACACATCTCTTTTTCTGAAAGATGCTACCCTCCTGGACTTTGTTGATTCCCTTGAGGTATTTGAACGTTTCTATCATGTCCGCCTGTCTCTCCTTTCATCAAGGGTATACATATTAAGCTCTCTCAGTCTCTCTTCATATGGTTTCTGATGCAGACCCTGCACCATTTTAGTTGCCCTCCTCTGGACTGCTTCCATCCTGTCTATGTCCTTGCGTAGTTGAGGTCTCCAAAACTGCACACAGTGCTCCAGATGGGGTCTCACCAACTGTCTGTACAGGGGGATAACCACTTCCCTTTTTCTACTTGCGATGCCCCTTCCTATGCATCCCAGTATCCCCCGGCTCTCCTCACCGACTTCTCACATTGCTTACCCACCTTTAGATCATCTGATATGACTACCCCAGGTCCCTTTCCATTTTTATTGTTGTTAGTACCTCCCTGCTATTGTGTACTCTTCTCCTGGGTTTTTGTTTCCCAGGTGCATTACTTTGCACTTCTTTGCATTGAATCTAAGTTGCCATATGTCTGACCATTTCTCCAACCTTGCCAAGTCCCTTCTCATCCTTTCTACCCCCCCTTGTGTATCAACTCCGTTACAGATCTTTGTGTCATCTGCAAAGAGGCATACCTTTCTCTCCAGACCCTCTGCAATGTCACCTATAAAGATGTTAAAGAGGACTGGACCTAGTACTGAGCCCTGAGGTACTCCACTAGTGACCCCCTTTCTTCAGAATGTGTTCCATTCACTATTACCTTCTGTGTCCTGTTGTACAGCCAGTTTATTACTCAGGCTACCACCCTGGGACCCACTCCCAGGCTGGCTAACTTGATTATCAATCTGTGTGGACTGTGTCAAATGCCTTGCTAAAGTCTAGGTAGGCCATGTCCACAGCCCTCCCTGGTCTATTACTTTGGTCACCCAGTCAAAGAAATCTATTAGATTCATCTGACATGACCTTCCTGCTGTAATCCATGTTGCTTTGGGTCCCAGCCCGCTGACCTCTAGGTACTCAACAATTCTTTCTTTCAGAAGTGATTCCATCATTTTCCTACCACTGAGGTCAAACTTACAGGTCTGTAGTTTCCTGCTTCTGCCTTGCTCCCACTTTTGTGAAGGGAATCACATCTGCCTCCTCCAGTCCTCAGGTACCACCCCATCCTCCCATGATTTGTTAAAAGTGTGGTCAGTGTTGTCACTAGGTCCTCCTTTAGTTCTTTTAGATTCTGGGGTGAATACCGTCCAGGCCCCATTGCTTTGTCCACCTTGAGTTTTAGAGTTCTTTAGGACTCTTTCTTCTGTAAATGGACTGGTGTCAACCCCTACCCAGAGTGCTTCTATTGTCTGGTTTAGGTAACTTCTCCTCATCTTTTGTGAATACTGAGAAAGTATTCATTCAATAATCCTGCCTTTTCACTGTCTCCCTCTGCCCACCTCCCCTCTCCCTTATTAACTTTCACTATTCCTCCCTTAACCTTTCTATGCTGCCTAATGTACCTATAAAAGGTTTTATCCCCCTTCTTAACTGAATTGCATGGAACTGGAAGTGATAGGGTCTTCTTGTCTTTCCTTCAGTTTCTAATGTGTCTCTCATTTGATTCAAATTTGACCCATATTCTTTCCACTGACCTGCCAGGCATATTTGTGTGGAACTCCTAAAATTGCCATATATTTCCATTAAAGTCCAAACTCCTCTTGTAGCCCCAAATAGACACCCAGGTCTTGTTTTTTTTTCTCCCTCCCCCATCTCAATTCTCACACTCAGTTGTGTCACTTTTCCTTTGCCTTATCTGCCTTCGGCCCCTGCAAATGATGGACAGTTTAACACAACAGTCAATGTGGCTTTAGGCAGAAGACATGATATTGATTGTCACTTGCTGCTGCATATGTTACTGCCACGGCCCCGGGCTAGACTGTGGAACTAGGGGAACTTGCAGGACTGTTACCGCCTATCCTCCTCACAGTCTCCAAGCTGTCTGACCACTCACTGAGAGACCAAGCCAGACTAGTCCGAAATTAAAAAATTTTTGTTGCCACCATGCTGAAAAGACAAGTAAGAACAGATGAGCTGAGAGAGCTTAATGACACATCCAACACACTGTGACAGAAATCCAATTGTGCAGCGGACTCGTGTACTCAGAGCTTCTCCAACACCACGTGACCGTGCAGCAACAATATCATCTGATCAGCGAGAGCTGTCCTGTCCCTAGCAGGGGACAGGGCTTGGTTGCATATTCATGAGCCGCCCGCCTGCCTGCTCCATGATCTTGCTACTACTGCCCTTTGATTTCCCAACCCAAACCCCACAGCTCAGCTGTCACTAGTGAGTACTGTCTGACAGTGTCAATGCCACAGCTTTTAAACATTGACAAGCGGAGGGGGGTTCTGTGCACCCAGAAACACCCCCGGCTACACCTATGAGTCTGATCCATGCTACTATTTCGCCAGATGGTAAGTTGCTGTTGCCAAGCAGGATTGCAGATCATCTGAGTGTTGTGACCCCCACTGAAGAGTACAAACGGATGACATCAAACCTTTTCTTCCTTTTTCTTTAGTGGGTATGATGGACTAATAGCCTGGATTTGCATTAAACTAGTGAATGTTGTTAATGTGGAAACAATTGTATTATGGGAGGGGTCAAACTATGTAGCTTGTGTGCTTGCCATTGTAACTGTAACATTCTGAAAATCAACAGTCAACTATGTTAAAGTGGGAAAGGTTGTTGCCGTACAGTACGAGGGTAACTCTGGTATATGAGTGTAATCCCCATTTGGCCATTGTTACTGTTTCTAGTATAACAACTGTTCCATTGTAGCCACTTAAGTTTGTTAAGTGGGAATGGAGACGGTAGTCTTGGGCAGTGTTCAGGTAGATTAGGTGGCAGCTACATTGACAGGACCCATTGGCTTGAGTAGGGAGGCATTAGGCCTGGGACACCACCCCCTGGGTACTTAGGCAATCAACCCTGAGAGTCCAGGAGTGTGGGTGGCCAGGGAGAGCTCGATCATGTCTGGAGAGTCAAGCTCTAGGGGCCCTGATTTCTGTTAAATTTAGGTTATTCCAGCTTTGTGGTGAGGCAGCCTGAGCTCTTCTGGGGTAGGATGGGAGGGGAGTGCACATACTCTTTTTGCTTGGGACCTGGAGTGGGGGCTGGTGGTGCTCTGGGAGCTCACCAAGGATATCGAGCGTTTAAAGGGGGAGAGTTGTAACCCCCCTTGGGGGTTCAAGTGCTAGGTCAGTGTACACTAGTAGTTACTTTTCTGGGCCCTGGGCCCTGGCCCTTAAAGGGTTAAATTATTTCCCTTTGGGGACTGTCCGCAATTGGTGGAGAGTACCATCAAGGGTGGTCTATTCTGGTCTGTGCAGGAGAACGCTGTGGGAAAAGAGAGAGAGAGTGGAAGTGGGAGACTGAGGAGCTGGGGCGATTGCCTGCTCTGGGTGTTGGGACTGTTTTCTCTGCGTGGTGTAGGAAAAAAAAAACAGGTGCTGTGACATGGCAGCAGCTGTGATTAGGAGACGCCCTATGTGAGAAGAAAGCTGCACTGCGATGCAGGAGTGAATTTGGGACCACCAGGCAAGTGGCCGTGAGGGAATTTAAACCCAAGTTTGGAGGGAGTCAGCAGCTGGGCAGAGAGATGTTCTCAGACTTCACGTCAGCGGAGGGAATCCCCAAGTACAGTGTGAGCCCCTTTCCCTGAGTTATAAAAAAGAAGGAGTGGCAGTGAGCACTGAGATTTGGTAGCCCCTGGGTCTGAAGGGAACACATAAGGCCCTGGGCAGGTTAGTGTCAACTGCTGTGTGAAGCAGGGAATAAGGAAGAACTGAGTCGCCTATCGGGGATGTGCCGGCCACAGGTCAAAGGGGTAATCGACCGAGGATGGTGCATAAAAGCCATGATGCTGGATGAGATGTACTGCCTAACTCAGTGAATATTTAGTCTAAGTGAGGATAAGACACTGTCGATGCATGGGTCCTACCATAGAGGATAGAGGGGCAGCCATAGCCAGCATGGGAGTCTGATTTGAAGCTGCCCATGGGATGAAAGTCTGTGCTGTGTAACATGCCTTTGAGTGATATGCATGCTGTCTAGACATTAGGGGTCATCAGTACCACACTCCTTGAATATGGACACTGAAAATCAGGACTCACTGAACAATATGTGAATTCTGAGCTAAGGGACCCCTCAGTCCAGATAACCATCCCCCATAGAATAAACGTTTATCAACTTAATCACTCCATGGAGGTGTCTAGTCATTAAAGGATTCTGTTGTTGGTTTTAATGAAGTTTGGCCTTTAATCCTTTATGAATCTGTTTTGCAATGGACCAATTTTGCCTCCTAGCCCTGCACCCCGTGAATGGAGTCTGCACCCCAGGTCCGAGGAATCAAAAACACAAGTCATCTTTGCAGTTTCTGTTTTGGTCCCGGTCCCCCATCCCACAGATGTTCCATCAGCATACCCCTAGACACTGGGGAGGGGGGGACTAAACAGTTATCTCTGATTTATGAAAAATGGGTAGGGAGGGAAGAAAATCTTAAATCCACGTAAAGTAACTGATTCACAGACAGCAGTGATTACTACAGAGACAGTAGATTTGAAGGATTTAGAGCTGCACCAAGGATGGATCTGTGATCACCCCATATATTCTGCAGCATTCCTAAGTGGTTTTACAGAGGGGGATGAGCTGACCTAAGGCCATGATGTGGCAATAGATTTCTGGAAGGAGACAGAGCGGAAAAAATAGAAAAGTTAGTCCAACCACAGGGTTAGAGGTTATTAAAGCAGGTTATAAGCACAAAGCAATACTAATGCAATTAAATCATCCTAATTTCTCATTAGAAGACTCCACACATTCTTTCTATAGGAAGGGTTTTAATTCCCATTTGCTGTTTAGTCCACCTGGCTATGGGAAACCTAGCGAGAAGATACAAAAACTCTCTCTCTCTCTCTCTCTCTCTAGTTTTCTAAGTCTATCACCACCCCTCAGATTCTTGCATACATGCTACAATGCCATGAATTTTGTACCACTTGGGTAACAGTTGTGTTTCTTGATGTAATGTCTACCAAGGGGTTTATCTACTTGACCTACCCAAGTATTGTGGATGTGTTCCTGTATGTTCTGTTTTAAAGGCCTGTTTGTCCTTTATATAGCAGTGGGAAGGAACACCGAATGGCATATACTACAAACTCGCTGCTACAGTTCAGGAATGTTCTAATTTCTACATCCCTGTTGTACCCATCCAAATGGAACGTAGTGCCCTGGTTTCAGTAAACACAGATGTTGCAGTGGCCAACTTACCCACACCGTTGGGTGGTGGTGATAACCAATTTCATGGAGGTGGGGGGGGACCACTGTGGTGGTAAAGCAGCTATGAACCAGTTTATCTGCAAGGTTCTCTACTCTTGAGACTATGATTCTCAGCCCTTCCCCTAGTTCAGTGGCCAAAATGGTATCATTCTGTAAAACCAGTGAATATTTCCTGATGATACAACCAGTTTGGCCTGAAATTTTGTTGCACTTTGTAACAAAATGTAGAGGCTCTTTATTTCTGCCCATATTTTAAACTTGGGCTTAAGGAGTGATTCCCTTTCATGATTTCTAGCTTTCTTCAATGTTTATTCCTTTGTACCCTCTATCCAAAATCTCTGATAGATTTCTCTTGACTGATACTCAAAGTCCTCCTCATTTCAACAATTCCTGTGTATTCACAGAAACTGCCCATATGGTATAGAGTATATTAGTCTTCGCAGATGTGAACTCTCAGCCCCCTCAGAGGGCTAATAATAGCCGTGGGCTTCCGGTCCCCCTTTGTTTGCACTCTTTGATCTCTATCCACATGCAGACTAATATCAAGAAAATCTAGATACATTTGTTCCAAGTTCCTGTGAACCTTAGATTAAACATATTGTCATTGAGCCATTCCAAGAATTTGCCAGCCACTTCCTTGGACCCCTCTCACACTATTATGATAGCATCGATGCCATTTCTTAATATGACATAGATATGGATTTTCCACTCTTGAGTAGATGAGGGATTCTTCTCAGAGTCCTAGGAAGAGATTGGAAAAGGAGGGTGCAATTGCTGCACCCATATCTGTACCATTCATCTGTAAGTAAAAGTACTGTTAAAATAATTACAAGTTAGGACAAATCTGAGGGCCTCAGTTCTAAATTCTGTGGGTAGAACTTCACTTTGGCAATGGTTTCTCGGAAAGTGGCCACAGGCTTGAATATCTTATCTAGTTCATGATTTATGCTAGTGTATAGTGATTAGACATCAACGCCGACTCACAAATACCCATCATTCCATTTAAAGTCCTTGAACTTATCCAGGACATCCATTGTGTTTCTAAGATGAGATGTCAGACTGGTCACACATTCCTTCAAGAAACAATCCTAAAAATGTACATAATTTATCTGTCAAGGATCCCACCCCTGACACTGATTGGATGTCATGGAGGCTGATCCAGACCCTTGTGAATTTTGGACATGGCATATAATGTGGGAATAATGAGTGAATCCTCCCAGAGAAATTTAAATCCCTTGTTAAAGATAAAATTATTCACCCTGCCCCATTCGAGAAGGTCAAGTAGACTTTCTTAAAAATGTCCATGGGTAGGCCATCCTGCCAGCTCAGAGGTAGGGATACCACTTGCGACATCACCGACCCGGGTTTGGGAACAAGCCTGGGCCATCAGAGGACCAGACAGGGGGAAGATGGCAGAGCATCCCATCAGATGCTTTCCTCCTCCTCCTCTGGGGGGAAGGGCCACATCCTACTGTTTTACCACCACCTGGGTGCACATGGGTGGTGGTGCAGGGGATCGGCAGCTTATGGGAAGGGCCTTACAGCATGGCACAGGATTGGATGCAGCAGGATTCCCAGCAGCCAGTCCTCTTATGTGCTTCTGGCAGCTGGGGGGGGCGTGGGATGAACAGAAAATGAAAAATAGAGGCACAGGATTGGGAGGATGAAGCCTTCACCAGCCCACCACTTCCACCGCTGGGTCCGTGCCACCATCCTTGGAGGGATGCCATCATCCTTCATCTCCACTGTGGGTGGCTAGATGTCTGCAAGGGGGAGACACCATGGAGCTGAAGGCATACCCCAGCCATTGGGGGGGCAATACAGTGGTGTGTCGTGAGTGGACTGTGGTTTCCTATGGATGGCTGATGGACCTCAGCAGGAACGTACAAGGGCACTGAGGCAGTAGGTGGAAGGAGGTCCCAACCTGGCTGGAAGCCCAGGATCATAAACAAAAAACATTAAAAATGTCCATGGGATTACCATTCAGCTTTCTAGAGTTGTTTTCATTATGTAACAGATCATGCATACATCTTAAGTAGCTATTTTCATCTAGAATCATTATATTTCCACCTTGGTCTCCTAGTTCAATAACAATATTTGACATTTTAATAAATTCCTAAGGTGCTGTTGCTTCATCATGTGTTACATTACAGCAGACAAAAGGCGGCATACTGTTCAACAGATCATTATCATGGAATCATAGAATCATAGAAGCTTGATGGCAAAAAAGGACCTTGTGGCCCATCGAGTCTACCCCACCATTTCCTTCTTTACTCACATCCCTGCCTGTCTCCATCCTCCCCCTGTTACTCAGCCTTACATTCCTGTCCCATGCCCTCTTAAATTCTTCCACCAATTTAGTCCTCACCACATCATCTGGCAGTCTGTTCCAGGGCTCCACCGCCCTCTCCATGAAGAAACAACCCCTCACATTGCCCCTTATCTATTTCCTTGCAATCTGAAGCTGTGCCCCCTAATTCTGTCTCCCTCCTTCCTCTTTGGAAACCCCCCTTCTCCTACTTTATTGAGCCCCTTTACATATTTAAAGGTTACAATCTGGCCACCCCTTTCCATCCTTGTCTCCAGCAAGCACAGATTTAGCTCTTTACACCTCTGCTCGTATGTCTTCCCCTACATACTCTGCACCATATTTGTTGCCCTTCTCTGAATCCTCTCCAATGCATCTATATCCTTGCGGAGGTGTGTTCTCCAGAACTGAACTCCATACTCCAGCTGCGGTCTCCCTCTCCTTGATTAATGCTTCCATTACCTTCCCCATCACAGATGTGAGGTTGACAGGTCTGTAGTTTTCCTTCACCTCCTTGCTACCTCCCTTGTGCAAGGGCACAACGTCTGCCCTCCTCCAGTTCTCTGGCACTCTCCCCATATCCAGGGACAGGTTGAAGAGCCTTCTCAAGGACGCAGCCAGCTCCTCCCTCAATTTCCTGATCACTCTGGGATGCAACTGATCTGGCCCCATTGCCTTATCCACCTTCACTCTGTCTAGCTCTGTCCTGACCCTATCCTCAGTGAACGGACTCTGATCCACCTATTTTCCCTCCTCCCCCTTTGGCTTTAGCACAGGACCCCTACCTTCCTCTTCCTCCATGAATATCAAGCTAATGCACTTGTTTAATAGCTTTGCTTTTTCATAGTCCCTTTCCAGGTTTAACCCTCCTTCCCCCCTCAGTCTAGCAATCCCCTGCCTTGCCCTTTTCCTCTCCCTCACATTCCGTCTTTCGGATGAGACATTCAACCGAGGCCCCATCTGCCTGGATTGGTGGTAGTTCAGGTGGATGTTAAAGATCCCATGGCACTTATCAAAAAGAGTAGGGGAATTTTTATTATCATAATCAGCAAACAAAAAAAGAATTCAAACAGTGTTAAGTCACACAAAAACATCAATACAGCATATATATATATCAAAATACCAGCAAGAAATATTACAGTCATACATTCTTAATACAATATAAATTATAAACAATCCCATCAAAGATATATTACAAATATTTAGAGGAAAATTAATAAACAAACCAATATAACATCTAAGAATATAAAGGAATATTTACTCTTTCCAAAATCCAACATTTAGTAAGGCTCTGTATTAAAAATTTTTAGAGCAAAACTAAAAGAAAAAAGGAAGAAAGAAGGGGAGAGAGAGAAAAAAAAATTCAAAAAGTCTGAATGAACTATACTACATTTAACCCATTAAGGTTATAGCCAATCTATACAGTCCCATCTAGACTGACAAATAGATAAAGAAAAATCCCCATAATCCTGAATTTTCAATCTCGAGATCGCATTAGCAACCATACCAAATAATGCCTCTTGTGAAAAGTATTGTTGTTGATAGTGAAACGCATCTCACATGCCATATATAATACTTAAAACAAAGCAAAATCAACCACAATGTCACTTTATCATATTGAAATGTAGTTACTGGCAAAATCCCTGTACATAACATTTCTAATGTCAAAGGGTATAAAGGAAAGGTAGGCCATTTCCTGAAAACAAGGCTCCAAAATTCTATTATAAAAGGACATTCCAAAAATAAATGTTCCATAGTCTCAACTAATTCAAAACAAGTACCCTAGGGCAATACCGATCAGCAATCTGCTTATGCTTTAAATTAGCACGAACATTTAATTTACTGTGTAAAGATAACCATAGCACATCCCACATGTGAAGTGGGATCCGGGGAGAGGTTAACATATTGCCAATTGAAAGCTTTATTTGAGATGAATAACAATCAAATGGGGCCGAATCTTGAAAATATTTTTGTAAAATATAAGCATACAGTTCTTTCCTACTAAAATGCAAGAAGGTATGCCTTGATATACCCCATAATTTAATTTTTCCAAAACATAATTTAAGAGATTGTGGGAGATGATTTATGGACCGTTGTCTTGGGAATACCTCATATTCAGGCCAGAAAAGACATAAATCACCCATAGTATCCTGAAGCCATGATTTCCATTGTGTGTCTCTATCTGTAAATAAAGGTCTTAAATTTGTATAGAGAAACAAAGTGAAAAAGAAAACTACAGGATGTAACATTTTTAGACCCCCATGTTTTTTTCTCCCTAAACAACAAAGCTCTCTTTATGGGGTTTAGTCTACTGCCCCAAATACAAGAAAAGAAACAACCATATAACTGTGTCTCCAAAACTAGAGGAAGGCTAAATACTGCACTTAAATATAAAAATATAGGTAATAACAAAGTTTTGACCATTTGAATCCATTTCAGTTTAGGCAATCTCCATGTATTCCAAACAACTACCTTAGTTTGTGCTTCTTGTAGTTTAAATTTCCAGTTTAAATATGCTAAATCTCCTGCTCCAAATAAAAGGCCCAGAATTTTACAAGTATCCTTAATCACCAGTATACCAATAACCTGTGTAAAATGAAATTGCTCTATTCCCAATGTTATACAATTACATTTCTCATAGTTAATTTGTGCACCAGTATATAACAAAAAACCCTGCAAAACTCTTTTTAAAGCAAGTCCAGAGGGGAGATCCCCGATCAAGAAACATAAATCATCAGCATATGCAATACATTTCACTTCAGAATCAGTACTTGAAAAAGAGAGTCCCCATATACTATTATGACCATACACCTGCCTTATTAAGGGAGCAATAGTAAATAAATACAAATGAGCACTAAGGGGACATCCCATAATATGGGATATATATTCCCTAACCATCCATTACAAAAGGCTTGAGCAGTAGCGTTAGCATAACAGGTTTTTATCCATTCTATAAAGGTATGTGGTATACCATACACAGTTAAACAATTCCATAAATACCCATGTCTTACATTATCAAAGGCTTTTGCCTGGTCCAAACTTAAAATCAAACCTGTAAGTTCCCCTGTAGATCCCTTATGAAAAAGTTCATGCAAAAGTATTAAACTATCAGTTATGTTCCTATTAGGAATGGAACATGCTTGTGCAGGGTGTAAAAGGAAATGTGCATTAAGTAACAGTCTATTGTTTAATATTTTGGTAAACAGTTTAAAATCCGTATTAAGTAGAGTTATAGGTCTCCAGTTTAACAAATCCCCTCTATCCCCTTTTTTGTACATAAAAACCACTAGCCCTTCGTTCATGCTTTCAGGCAATATTCCTGTTTCTAGAATTTCATTCAAAACTCCAGTAAATTCTTCCAATAACTGTTGAAAAATTATTTTGTACATTTCATAAGGAATACCATCCTTCCCTGGGGCTGTACTAGCTCTTGATAGTGCCAGAACTGCAGAGACCTCTAGTGTTGTGATATGTGCTACTAAGATAGATGGCCCTGAATCTGAAATTTGGAGAAAATTATACCGTCCCAACCAGCTAACATGTGTGTGACTTAGAGGTTCAGCAATTCCAAAGAGATTCTGCACATGCCTATCAACAATATGCATAACCTCCCTGTGATCTGTACACCAAACCCCTGCCTGATCAGTAAGACCTATCATGTGTTTCTGATGTCTTTGAGAAGCACTAAATTGAAACAAATTCAAAAAGGCCTTTGTACCCTGGGTACCAAAACTTTGTTCATTATCCAAAGATTTGGCACGGTCATATTGGAATTTATTCATCTGTTCTCTTATTTTGTTTAACCTGGGAAGGACTGAGGCCTCGACGTTAGCTGCACAGAAATGCAAATCCAAAAATTCCTTTCTATATTCTAAATAGGTATCAGCTTTATATTTACCATATAGTCTCCCTATAGTTTGAAAAAAAACATTTAATATCAGTTTTTGTATCCATCCACCATTCCCGATAAGTATCACAGAGACATACAACAGATTTCCTGGCCTGTAGAATAGCTAGGAAACCCTCTTCTACAGTAGGAAGAAGTAATAGAGCCAAATTCATCCTCCAATATCCTGGACCACGAGGCATAGGCATATGACTTGCCACCGTAACTGCTATAATGGCATGGTCAGACGAAGTAACAGGCAGTGTTCTATTATCTATAACCTTTAGGGAGTCTGAAAGAAACCAAAAATCTATCCGTGTGGCTTTATTGCCTTGAAAGAATGTTTTTGCCGGAGTCCCTGTAAGGGCCATAACATCACTAAGGCCTGTTTGAACTAGTGAATTATTAAGACAAGTAGCATCAAAAAACATTTTAGTGGTTCGACATCCCCTATCCGTCCTATATCTGCTACAATTAAAATCACCACCCAAAGAAACATACTTAGAGGTAAATAAATAAGGTTGAAATAAACAAAATATCTCAATACGTGCAAATTTAGTCTGAGGTGCATAAACGTTTATAAAACGACACTGTAATCCATTAATCACTACATCCAACAACAACACACGACCAGGAAAAAGATCTACTAATTGTATTACCCTTGCAGTGGGATTATTAAGGGCAATACCTACACCAGGTCTTCACCCACTGACCAATGCGTAACCCCCATCTTCAGCCAGCAGATGCTAATTCAACATCAGGTTTGGAATGCAGTCTAGTATCCTGCAAGAAAACCACATCATAATCCTTATTCTCAAAAAGGGACAGAATCAACACCCGTTTCCTCTCAGATAGCATACTATTTACATTCAAAGAAGCCACCGAAAGATTGTAAACTGCTAACATCAGAAGAGAAAAAAACCAGCCATATCCTCAAACACATTATAAACACACTATTTTTTCTTTTTACCTTTCCTCATTCCCAGTCTGTTCTTTTTCTTTTTAACCAAGTCGCCTTGTGGCAAACTTTGATCTATATCAGATGCACCATCATGTTGTGAGGAATGTACAGAAACTGAGTCAGACTCAGTACCTGTATCATCCTGTAATACTATAAAGGGATTTTGCGTAGATGTTGTAGAGGGGTCAGGAATCACCATTCTGGTATTTCCAGATCGAAGACTACGTCTTCTGGAAGTTACCAGGGCAAAGGCCTCTTCAGGCAAAAGAGGTGGAGGCATTGAAACTAAACCGTCACCAGAAACCTCCACCTGAGGAACAAGGTTTTCTGTTACTGGCACAGGTTCAGGAACATCAGTAATTATCTGAGGCTGAGGTTCATTTTGGATCAGGGCATATTCATGACCAACAGAAATATGTGATGGAGTTCGTCCAGGGGGCGGGGGAGGAGTTCTATGCCTTAGGGCACCTTTAATCACTGTATTTATATAAAAATCTTGGATACTATAGTCTCCAGATTTATTTTGAGCAACCAAAGGGCAATCAACAAAGGAATGTGCTTCTTCACAGAGTGAACACTTACTAGGGTGGTGACAGTCAGAAAAGACATGCCCCTGTTCTCCACATTGAGCACATTTAACAATTTCACACATTTTACTCAGATGTCTAGCAGACCCACACTTATAACAATGCCTTGGTTTCCCTAGGTAGAAAATAAAACAACTAGGTAAATGCTGTATGCCTTCATCAGTTTGAAATAAATTAACCTTATATCTCCACCCTCCATTCCAAAAACCTTCATCATCTAGTGTAGGTTCAGGATTCCCCTGAACAGTACATTTCCTTTCTAACCAGGATGTTATATCTTCAACGTTCACTCCCTCATTCCAAAAAAGAACAGTTATTACCTTGAATGATTGTTTGGTGAGAGGGATTGCCTGGAAATGTGACCAAGCTGGATTAGTTTTCAAAAGAGCATATCTCATCCACAACTTATTTAGCAAGTCTGGTGTACGAAAACTAATGTCATAGTTATTGTCCCCTGGGGTGTGTATAAAAGCGTACACCCCACCAGAGGAAAAACCCAGCATTTGCTTAAGTAGAACCTTTCCTATATAGAAATGATCTGGCATACCATCCATAAGACCTAAAAATCGTAAACGCACTGCATTTCTACGTTTTGCCAGAGTAACAGATTTTTTAAACAAACTAGCAAGTGTAGCAGGGGACTGAATAATAACAAGCTTATCTTGTACTGGATTTAAATCTGAAACCAAAACATTCACATTATTCAGTGCTTCAGGAGTGTCAGCTTGCAATAACATTGGCTCTGGTAACACGGACCCATTAGCTTGCAAATTAAGTAAACCAGTTTGAGGAGACAAACATAAAGGAGAGTGTAAAGTTTCTACAGCGGAAGTTTCAAAACAATCATACCCATAGCTGGATACAGCGTACCCCAAAGAAAATTCAGTCTTTCCCCCACCTTCCCCGCTTGTTCCAGGCAGGGGGAATACCGGGTCGGCTATCCAGCCTCCCTCATCTGTTTGTATCCAGCCCGCCCCCCCGGAGAGCTTGTTGTGGGGACCAGGACTCACTAACCACAGGGTTAGAATCCTGGGGCAGGGTTTCATCTGTCGATAGATCTGTCCTCGTGAAACCTTTTAAAACCTTAGGCACAGTACCCGGTAGGCCCGTAGGAGAATCCAAAACAGGCCGTTTTCTTTTTCGATCTTCTTCAGCCTGATGTTGTAGCTTTTTTAACTCAGCCATAGCTTCTTCTATAAGCTTCCGCTTTTTTATACAGCAAAACATTAAACTCCTCAGACCCCTGCGGGGGGGGCCTGGACTTCACACATAACTGTAACTTTTTCTCCTACTATCTCTCCCGAGATCCAAGGCTCCTCTGAAACTGCCTGGTTTCTCCAACGCCATGCTCGCAACAACTTCCGCATTGTGCACCATAAATTCTGCCCGTGGAGATTCCGGTATGCTATGCTGGCCACCGCATGGGTGCATCCCAGTCATACCACTGTCCCCACACGGAAGGTTCAGGTGTGGACAAGCAGCCATCCTACCTCCGCTGTTCTCTGCAGCCATCTGGATTCCAAAAAACGTGCTGACTCTCTCACAGCACCTCCACACAGACTAGACGAATTTCCCCGGTGTCCAGGCCAAATTTCCCTCATTCACTAAAAATACCACCAACAGCTTAATCTGGTTCAAGGTCAGTTGGCATTCATCTGTATCCCCCTTCCCCAGATCGTGCCTGAAAATAGGCAGGATTTGTCTAGTGCACTTACCTGGTCAACAAAAACTAAATAAAATACCTGAAAAAGGTTTTATCCCCCCCCCCACCCCTTGTTTTTTTTGACTATCTTCTTTTCATTGGCTGCTTTTGTCCTTCTGATCTTCCTCATTGCCAGACCCCTCTTTTCCTTATATACCTCCCTATCTTCCTCCAAGTGTCCTCTTGAATTTTCTGAAAGCCCTCCTCCTTTCCCTGACTGCTCCCGGCACCTCCCTTGTAAACTAGAGCTGTCTCCTCCCCTTTTGCTCTTTCTGACCTTTTTTATGCACATTTCTGTGGCTTCCAGAACCTCTCCCCTGATAGCTTCCCATAGTTCCTCCACTATATTCCTCCTCCTATATTCACCGTACCTTCCATTTCTCCCTCACTAACTTTCTCATCTTGTCAAAGTCCATGCATCTGAAGTCTGTGACTGTCGCACAGGTTTTACTTGTCTCCCTCCCTGCCCTGACCCTGAACCTTACCGTGCTGTGGTCACTGGTGCCTAAGGCTTCTCCCACCTGCACCTCCTCCACAGCCTCCCCATTTGTTAGGACCACATCTAGTAAGTTGTTTCCCCTTATTGACTCCCTGATTACCTGTTGAAGGAATGCTCTCTACAGTATGGCTAATATATCCCTGCTCCTTGTCAATGCTGCATCTGGGATTTTCCAGTTTACATCTGGGAGGTTTAGGTCCCCCACCAGTAGTAGTTCTCCTTTTTGGGCCAGCCTTGTGATTTCCTGTGTTAGCTGTAGATTGTCCTTCTCCCCTTGTGCTGACATCCTGTAAATCACCCCCAGCCATAATGATTCACCCGTCCTCCTGCCTAGCGTTACCCACAGTAGCTCAGTCTCCCATCTTCCTCTTCCTGTCCTTCAGTTACACTTATGCCTTCCCTAACATATAAGGCAACTCCCCCTCTTGCCCACCCTGTCCCTTCTGAACAGTCTGTACCCTGGAACGGATGTTTCCTAGGTGTGAAGCTCCGTCCACCAGGTCTCACTTATTGTGGCTATATCTAGTTCCTTGTCCCCCATGATGGCCTCCAGTTCTGCCATCTTATTTCCTAGACTCCTGGTGTTGGTTGCTAAGCCCTTCCACCAGGTTTTCCTTCTGTCCCCACCATCTCCTGTCACCCTCATGCCCAACATTTGTAGCGCTATTTTGGGAGGACTGGTAGCTCCCCAATTTTCCTTCCTTGTGGAGCAGCTTCCCCCCCAATCTAGTTTAAATTGTATGTTTCTGCTATAAATTCTCCTAATTTGCTCTTCAGTACCACCGCCCCCTCTCTATTCAGATATGGCTTGTCCGGAACAAATAGGCTCTCATCCTCCCATGTTGATCCCCAGTCTCCCACTAACCCATAACCCGTTTGCTCACACCATCCCACCAGCCACTTGTTGAACTCCTTGATCCTCATCTTCCTATCAGTGTTTGCCCTTGATACTGGTAACACCTCGGAAAAAGTCACTGATTTGAACCCCAGACTGCTACAGTATCTAGCGAGAGCTCTGAATCTTGCCTACACCTCCAGCAGGCTGCTCCCCACCAGGCCATTCATTCCTAGGTGGAACAGCAGGTGTGTTTTCTCATCCTGCTGCTTTCCCCTTGAGGAGATATAGTGAATGACCTTTGCTGCCGTCATGCTCAGCAGGCACTCAACCCACACTGCACCACTCTTGTTCCCCCTGCACCCCCATCTAATTCATACTAACATACTAGATGCCAGCAGAGTATGCCTGTTGGTCTATCAAGTCTGCTCATGATTCAGCACCCTGATTGGGTACCATAGCCCTCTATCTGTCTCCTTCCACTGTTACTCCATTCCCCAGTCCTGTCCCCCCTCCCCAGGTAAACCAGCCTCTGCTTCACCCCTTGCTATACCTGTCCCATCCTTTCTTGAATCCCTCCACCGTAGTTGCCTATACCAGCTCCCTGGGCAGCGCATTCCATGGTTCCACCACTCTCTCTCTCAGTGAAGTACCTCCTTCTCTTTCCCCCCAATCCTACCACCCTCAATCTTCCAACTGTGCCCTCTGGTGATTCCACCCTCCTTCAGTCAAAAGATCCTATCTCGGCTTACCTTATTTACTTCCCTGAGGTACTTGAAGACCTCAATCGTCCCTCTGGTCTCTCCTCTCCTCCAGTGAGAACAGGGTGAGCTCCCCTAGTCATTCCTCATATGTCATATCCCCCAGGCCTCAGAGCATTCTGGTTGCTCTCCTCTGAACCCTCTCCAGGAGTTGGATGTCCCTCCTTAGGTGTGGCCTCCAGAACTGCACACAGTACTCAAGATGTGGTCTAATCAGGCTGTTGTACAGTGGCAAAATCACCTCCCTGTTCCTTGAGGTAATCCCTCTAGCGATGCATCCCAACATTCTATTTGCCCTGACCACAGCCGCTCTGCACTGCTCTGAATTATTCATGTTAACATCCACCAAGACTCCTAGGTCTCTTTCCCCTGCTGTGGTCTGCAACTCCCCCCCCCCCGGGTGTACACATAGTTGATTTTTTTCTGCCCTATGTTTGGCACCTTGCACTTGGAGGAGTTAAATTTCAATTTCCAGGAGTAGGACCACCTATCCAGAGTATCCAGGTCCTCTTGCAGGGCCAGTCTCCCCTTCTCCCCCTCACCACCGCCCCCAGCTTAGAGTCATCCACAAAGAGACTCATTTCACACCCAATACCTTCCCTGATATCGGAGATGTAGGCGTTAAACAGGAGTGGTCCCAGAACTGATCCCTGTGGGACCCCACTTATGACCTCCCGAGGAGATGAGACCTTCCCTCCGACCACTACCCACTGAATATGACCTAAAATCCAATTTCCAATCCACCTAACCATCAATGGGCCTACCCCCATCCCCCCCAGCTTCTCCCTTAGGCCAATGTGAGAGATTGAATCAAATGCCTTGCTGAAGTCCAGGAACAGTACACCCACTGGTCTCCCCCTGTCGAATGCTGATGCCACCCACTCATAGAACTCTACAAGGTTTGTTTGACATGATCTACCCGGCACAAACCCATGCTGCCGGTCATCCAGGTAACCCATTTCCTCCAAGAAAACTCCCAGCCTTTCCTTAAGTATGCTCTCCATTACCTTCCCCACCACTGACGTCAAACTGACAGGTCTATAGTTTCCTGGCTCTTTTCTCGACCCCCCCTTTATGGATAGGCACAACATGCGCCTGCTTCCTATCCCTGGGCACCCTCCCTGTCTGGAGCGACAGGTTAAAGAGATCCGCCAATGGCACAGCCAAAACATCCTCCAACTCCCTCAGCACTCTGGGATGAATAGCATCAGGCCCCGGTGAGTTATCCTTTTTTAGGGACTGGAGGGCTTCCCACACCCAACCGATAAGAATATCAGCATCTGTTTCCCCCCCATTCAGCAGAACCAGCCTGATATCTCACCCCTGGCCTATCTCCCCCAGTGGCTTGTTCTTCAGCAGGTACCACAATAGTCAGGTCTGCTGCACCTTCTGTGTCCTTCAACCCCTTTTTGTAAGTTCCCCAGCCTCCTTCCTAGTGAACACTGAGGAAAAGTACTCATTCAGTACCTCCGCCTGCTCTCCAGCCCCTTCCACCCACCTCCAGCTGTCCTCAACCTACTGAGCTGGCCCTTGACCTTCCTCCGCTCACCAATATACCTAAAGAACACCTTTTCCCCACCCATATCCCATGTGACAGCCTCTGCTCTTTCTAGGCTTTTGCCCCCCTCACCACTCTGGTGACTTTACTGGTTGCAAGGCGATAGTTTTCTCTATCCCTCCCTCTCACCCTCTCTCCTCTCATTTTTTTGTACCTATTGTAGGTAGCTTTCTTCTCCTTTACCACCTCCTGCACCTCCTTGGTCCACCAGCATGGTTTACGAGATCTACCGCCCTTGCACTGCACTCTTCAACAGGTCCTGGTGGACTCCAGTAGCCACTGCTTTATGATCTCCCACCTACCTTCCACGTCCAAAGCTGGTTTTATCTCCCACAAATGCCCCTTGAGAATTTCCCCCATGTTCTGAAAGTCTGCCCCCCTAAAATCAACTATCATTGTCCTTGAATGATCCCCCCCCCCAATTTAAGCCAAAACCAGACTGTGTTGTGGTCGCTCCCAGCCAGGGGTTCTTCCTCAACCAGATCTCGTACAAGATCCCCATCCGCTAAAACCACAGCCAGGATATGACCCTCCCTCATTGGGTCTATCACCTGCTGATTGAGGAACGCATCCAGGAAGCCATCCAGCAGCTTCTGCTCCCTGGTTACAGTAGACGTCATAGTACCCCAATCAGTATCTGGCATGTTAAGGTCCCCCATCAACACCACTCCTTCTCCTTCCAGTCCATACTGCCCCTTAATGTTAGCCAACAGGTAATCTTCCAGGTCCTTCACTAGTCCTGGGGCCTATATACCACCTCCAACTTGATCTTCTCTCCCACAGAGGTTCACAAGGTGACTCATAGGGCCTCCCCATTGCCCTCTGCTTCCTCCACTTGCGTAATCTCGATGTTATCCCTCATGAACATTGCTACTCCTCCCCCTCTGCCCACCTTTCTGTCCTTCCTTAGCACAAGGTACCCACTCAGATTAAGGTCCCAGTCATGACCAGGGGTGGCCCAAGTTTCAGTGACCGCTGCTACATCCACCCCACCCTCAAACAGTGTGGCCTGAATCTCAGGCAATTTATTCCCCAGGCTCCTGGCATTTGTTAAAGCCACCTTCCAACCTTCATCCCTAGCCCTCTTTACCATATCCTCCCCAGATCTTTCATATGTCCGTCCACACTTCTCCCCTAGGGTACCATCTGTCCCCACTCTATGGGGTTGCAGGCCAGTCCTACCAGAGGTATGGATGACCGGATCAGCCCGGCAGTGCCCCTTCCCCCTTCACAAGTTTAAACCCCATCTAGACTGAATAAAATCCGTCATCCCCTGTTTTAGAATTTCCTTCCCTTCCGGATTTAGGTGAAGCCTATCCCGGGCATACAGTCCCTTGTCTTCCCAAACTCCCCCAGTCTCCCAACATCCCAATCCCCTGTGCTTCACCCCACTGCCTGAGCCAATTATTAATCTCCCTGATCTTCTGTTTGTTCTCTACAGTGGCCCTTGGCACTGGCAGGATTTCCAAGAAGGAGACTGTGCATCCATTGTCATGACAGACCCTGGCCAGTTCTTGGAACCTTGCCTGAATTTCCAGCACACTATTCCCCTCAATATCATTTGTCCCCAGATGCATCAGGAAGTCCGGTGATCCTCACAGTGCCTCGCCAGCTCATGCACCATGAACTTCACCCTATGCACATTCAGACCGCAAATACCCAGTACCTTAACTGGACTGGATTTTCCCTCACCCTGCCCCATCCAATGAATGCCCCTGATCATGGAGTCCCCCAGCAGGAGAACCTTAGTGCCCCCTTGATCTTTTGTGCAGCTCCTTTTTGGACTCCTCCACCAGCCCCTTCACTCCCCCTCCTCGAGACCACTTCCCCTTGACTTCTCTCTGGACCCTCTACAAGAGAACTCCTAGCCGCCATACCCCCTCTTGTTGCACCTTTTATAACTGAGTTCCCCAGCTCCCCCCAGTTTAACCTCCACCCAACTCCCTACCCCAGTCGAACCTTTTTCTCTGACCTCCTCCCCCCCTTCCAGCTCCCACCTCTCCAGTCCCTCCCAACACAACACTGTCATCACCATCACCCCTCCTACCTCCTCCCCTTTACTCTTGCCCCCTTCTATGCCCACCTGCAGGTCCCCCTTACCTTTGGGCTTTTCTCCGGTATGATCCTCCTCTCTTGAAGGACACACCTCCCTCATCTCAATCTCTCTTCCTTTCTCACCGAGTTGACTTGCAGCCTACACACCTTCCCTCTGCTTGTTCCCTCCCTCCCCCTCTTTGACACTTGATTTGCCCCCTCCCCTGCTAGCATACTTATTTAAATTACCGATGCCCACCCTCAACCAATTCACTGTATCCCTCTCTCCTCCACCCTCCTTTTCCTCCTCTACCCCCCTCGCCACGTCCTCTCCAACCAACTTACTCAATGGCTAAAATTTATTATAGCACTCAAAGCCAGACTCCTTTTTTTGTCCTGATTTCCCACTATCCACTCCTCCAGTAGGCCTCCTGTCAGTCCCAACCCACCTGTTCTCCCTCTGCCTCCTATGATTTAGCTTGTTTCCTCTACCAGTTACCTCCCAGGTAGCTACCCCCTTTGCTACTAGCCCATGCCCCATAGGTTCTCCACTCCTGCCTGATGAAACGGATCCAGGTCGCACTCTATCACTGCCCTCCTGCACCCCACAGGCCCTCCCAGACATGTTTATCCCCCCCCAACAACTCCAGTTTCCTCCATACCCAGTCAAGCCTCCTGAGACCTTCTCACACAACTGCCTACAGACTGGGGAACCTCCCTCTCTCCAGGCCCAGTTTAGGACCATGGCTGCCCCGCAACTAGTGCACCCTACAATCCTGCCAAAGGTGAATTCTTTTTATTATAGAGTCCCCAACAAGTAAGACACTGTTCTCCACCTTCCTTTGGTTACAACTCCCTTCTATCCTTCCTCCCAACCCCTTGCATCCCGTTTTCTACCCTGTCTTCAGTACCCCCTTTGCCCATTTTGCCATGGTCATGTTGGTTCCCCTTGGTATAGCAAAATGCTTTGTTTCCAACTCTTTCTATAGAAACCTCAACCAACCCCATAGTTTTCCCTGTTTGTTTTCTCTTAGCAAAAAATTCTCACAGTCGACTGTTTGAGTCCTTTGCTAAGAACAGCAGCCTCTGCAGGAGTTTAGATTACCTCTGAGAGAGTTATGATTTCTTTTTGTCCTTCCCAGTGCTCCTGAGTTTTTTTTTCTTCTGCCATTTCTGCTTCTGAGTGTTGTTTTGCGTTTCTGTTTTTTTGAATCATTTCTGCTTTCCCTTGTTCTTGGCACCTTCCAGTGTCTCCTTCTCAAAAAAAAAAAAAAAAGAAGTCTGAGAAGTTCCTTCTGCTGTGTTAACCTCTGGTTCGGTGGACTGCATTTTCAGATGGCCCTGAATGCCGCAAGCCCTGGGTACACCAAACATACCGTATGGCACATGAGGCTTGCTGCATTCTCTTGGCTGGCAATCAGGATTCTCAATCTTGTGTGCTAGTTGCCACAAGTTAGACCAGCTTTTCTGGTCTAGCTTGTGGCAATGCCAGGTACCCTTTTTATGAGCTTGTACTAAATATTTGATGTAAGCTGCTGTAAATCGGGTAAAGTGTCATAACTGCACCTGACCTATGAAAATTGGGGACAGTTGCAACAAAGGTGTTTGGTGCAGCTACACCAAAAAAAGGTTTGACACAGGCCTTGACACAATCCCTGTGTCACCATTTAAAGATGGTGCCCACTGTGCACACTTTCTTGGATTGTCACTTTTTTGTTTCTGACTGTGGTGAAAGATCTCCCCCTACTGGCAGACCTTGATCTTTTCTGCCAGGTTAAAATATTCCCCACTGTGAAAGCTTCATTTTCTCTTTCCAGCTTTTTACGGCTGCAGTAGGCAGAGCCTGCAGATGTTTAGCATGTACAAAAGGAGTGACGTCATGTTTTCTGTCTGTGGAACTGACTGAAGGTGTAAATAGCCTCCTCCACCTTACCCTCCTCCAAAAAATGTTTTCCACCCTCAAATAAATACGCTTTCATGTTAGTCAATGGTTGCAGGGTACTATTTTCTTTCTTAAATGGGTGGTACAAGAACTGGAACCTGAGTAGTGGGAGGTAGAATTGTTTTTTGGGGGGGAGTAAGATCCCCCCCCACCTCCACTCGAGAAGCTCCTAAAGATCCACCCCACCTTTCATTTGATTCATGTGGGAGGGGCATGAGGTGGATCTATCATGTTGAAACAAGACTCACTAGTTTAGGATCTGGACCAAGGAACAGAACAAGTCTGTGGAGACCCTGCATTTTGTTAAGGACTAGTAGAACAGAAGATACTTAATTCCTTCAAACTGACTTAAAACCCCATGGAACAAATGATTATCAGAGCCACCTCAAAAGGAAAGTCTAATTAAGAAGTGTCTGAAACTACACCTTTCAAGGAAAACAATAGACAACTTTCTGGTTGAAAGAGCCACATGTATTTCTTAAACATTTATATACTAAAAACAAAGATCGGCTTTTGGGATTAACAATATTTGTTTACCATATTCTCTCTCTCTCTCTTGATATATAATATATATATATATATATATATATATATATATATATATATATAGACTTTTTAGTAGTTTCAAAACTTTGAAAGCATTGGTGTTTGTAATGCATTTAGAAACACATTTTTTATTTGTCTTTACAGTTAACCATGCAGGTTCATGTGAGGGGATATTTCTTGGGGGAAGGGTTCAAATTATTTTAATCATGGGCACAGTGCTTGGTAAACACACCCTTTGATGAAGTGTATTTTTTTCTTTTAAGTTTGAGAAGTGGAGTTGCCTTGCACATGTTAAAAATACCAGCTGCAATTAACAACTACTTGTAGAAACAAAATGCTGTTTCTTTTTTTGTGGGGGGGGGTCCTACTTACTTTTTTCCTGGCTCAGTTTATATCAGCGAAAAGAAAGACTGGAATATCTATCACAGCTGCCATTCCCCTGGGCATGCCATTTATCACTCATTTAAAATAACACAAATGTAGTTTCACATGTTTACCATGAGGGAAGCAAGAAGATGAAACAGCATGGTTAACAAATACATTAATTGACACCTGTGAATGAGTGGGGAGGGGTAGTTTTTTCTAACATTCCTGGTGAGTTTGTACTCCCTGGAACCTGCTATTCAGGTTTTTTTTTAATTGCATTTTGTCCTGGGCAATCTTCCCAGAGTGCAGTTTGCTCTATTGTTTAATATCTCAGTGGAGACAACTGACTTGTTACATTTTTTTTTTTTCAAATTAACCACAGACATCATGGCAGCCAAAGGAGACACACTTTGAGTCTTAGGGTATGTACAGCATAATTAATAAGTTTTCACATGCATAATCTTTCCATTCATGTTATTGCTAGACTTACTGCAGCTAGCTTGGCTTAAGGAAGGGTGAACATGGTCAGGACCCCTTAGCAATTGAAACACATATGCAGCAAATAAATCCTGATGTGCTAACTGCCTGCTGGGGGGGTGATGGACATCAAAATGGAAAAGAGTTTTGGTGTAATCATATTGGATGACATAAAGGTGGCAAAATAATATACCAAAGCTGTGAGGAGAGACAGTGGAATGCTGTGGTGCATTAGCAAGAGGTATTACCAGCAGAAGGAAGGAGGTGTTGATGCCACTGTGTAGATCACTGTTGAGTCCTGATTTGGAATATGGTGTCCAGTACTGGAAGCCACATTGCTGTCATGCAACTTTAAATCACAAATGGGTTCAATGGTTCTACTTTAGATTTCTGTCCCTTTCCCCTACTTCTCCCACTAGTTATGCATACTCTTTCCATTCATGTTATTGCTAGACATACTGTAGCTAGCTTGGCTTGAGTAAGGGTGAACATGGTCAGGACCCCTTAGCAGTTGAGATGCATATGCAGCAAATAAGTCCAGATGCGCTGTCTGCTGAATATGGAAGGGTTGCAGGAACCCAGGGAATGATTACGGGAAGGGAGAGCTGATGGTCATCAAAAGGGAAAGGGATTTTGAGGTAATCATATTGGATGATCTAAAGGTGGCTAAACAATGTACCAAAGCTGTGAGGAGAGCCATGGGAATGCTGTGGTGCATAGAGAGTGGTATTACCAGCAGAAGGAAAGAGGTGGTGATGTCACTGTGTAGATCACTGGTGATATCTCATTTGGAATATAGTGTCCAGTTCTGGAAGCCACATTTCTGTCATGCAACTTTAAATCACAAATGGGTTAAATGATCCTATTTTAATTTCTTTCCCTTTCCCCTACTTCTCCCACTGGTTAGCCTTATGGAACACAACCAGAACATATCTTGGCTAGAGTGATGAATGCACCTACACAAGCTGCTTCTCAGTCTACAGCACTGTCTCTTTAAAATGCTAACTTCTTGTTGAAAATATGGCATAATTTTTCCATCCATGCTTTTGTTAGACATACTGTAGCTAGCTTGGCTTGAGGAAGGGTGAACATGGTCAGGGCCCCTTAGCAACTGAGATGCATATGCAGCAAATAAGTCCAGATGTGCTAACTTACCAAGTAACTGTTAAGTGTCACAGTTTGCATTTTCTTCTTGAAATGGTTACTTTTGCATTTATGTTTATTTTAAAATATTTAATATTCTGACCATGTGGTTATGTCACGGACCGTAACTGATCTCCAGCCTTAACCCTCAAATTGCATGGAAAATAATGCTTGTACACAAATCTAATAATTTTGCCACTGTGTTCTGGCATGTTCATGTGTGTGTGTGCGTGTGTGTGTTACTTAAGCAAGAAATGTACAGCTGCCATTTTTTACATCCTGTTCAAAATGTGTTTTTGCACCTGTGGTGCCAAATGGCACAGTCGCTGAGCAACATCTCCTTTCAGCTAATGAACTGATAGTGTCACTGTTAATGTGGTGAGGTCACAAAAAGCACATGCTGAAAACTTGGGAGTGAAAATATCAAGAAATTTCCAGGGCATTAGGGTTTGTGACCATAACACCCTGCACTGTAGGGACTGACAGGCATCAGGGATGTGACTTGGGATTGTCAACAGTAATGCTCACGCCATTCCACCCCATCCCCACCCTGCAACCAGTAACAAGTAACGAGGTGTGCCATTGACTCTTCAGCCCCAAAGTTCACTCCATTCTCATATACTGTACTCATTTCAGCATATTTCCTTATGGAATGGGGTGAGTTTAAAGTTTGAAAACCCCAAGGCACACCTCAACTCTTGTCTGTGTCTGCAGGGTAGGGTGAGGTGAAATGGCATGAGTGTTATGGGCAGTGATCAGAGCCACGGGAAAATTGCAGAAAAGATTACCCAAAATTGCAGAGCATTTTGAAAAAATTGCAGTAAATTGCAGGGATTCTACTATAGACCCTGAGTGCTTCACAATAAATCTTTTAATGTTTTCTGCAGCATGTATTAGTCAGTATAAATTGCTAAATGAATACATTGACACCTGAATATGTTTAAAACATAAAGAAAAATTTATGTTCCTAAAAAGAATACTAACCTGGTAAGCTATCGTAAGCATTGCCTAGCTTCCAAAATTTAAAAAATCTGCCTTATACAGTTCTAAATAGATTCTATAAAGTGAGCCACAGCAAATCAATATTAAATAAATCCTGAAGAAATATTTTTTTTTTTGTTTCTGGCTGTAGAATAATGAAGCCTAATCAACAGCGATTTACAGTACTCTGCCAGCTATTCATCCACTTTGGTACAAGAAAAAATAAGCAGATAGAGTGGTGAATAATTGAGTTTTAGTAAAATGTTGTTAAAGATTTTAATAGTCATAATTTGTACTGTAGGTACTGTACACCATTCTTGAAATCACACATTTAAGCATTAAATCTGGGGGTTATTGGGGCTGGCAGTATAATCTAGAGGTAAGAGTAACAAACTGTGAATGAGCTGACGACATCTAGCAGACCTGGGTTTGATTCCCACAACCTCCACTTGCATACTGTGTGATTCTGAGAAAGTCACTTAGCCTCCTCAGTGCTCCTGGATTGTACCTGAAAACAGGCACTTGTGCCTAGTGGGCTTTACATGGTTACCAAAAAATGTAAAAAAATACCAATATATTTTTACTGAGTCATACAGCAGTCAGGGTACCCTGTAATTTACCTTTGTTTTACTCTGGCTGCAATGATTTTGTTTAGGTAAAGATAAATGTTAAGATACATGTTGTGTTTCATAAGCTTGTTTTTAGACTTTAGTCAGGTTTTTATTGTAATCTTTGCATGTGAGCATCTAGAGGGTAGTTGCTAAGAGTGAAATCACTGTTAGCAACTAGCTTATTCAAGTTTAAAATTGGCAGGGCCATCATAAATCCTCAGTTGTTTGAATCAAAACAAGTCTGAATAAAAGTATGCTCACAAGGGATAACCTGCCCTGCCACTTACAGAAAGGCTTCATAGCTAGCACCCCATTTAAGTGAATGGGATAATTTGCACCTATTCTCCCATCTTTTGTTTCAGTCTGTGTGGCAACAAAAAGTTATCTGATAGACTACTTCAACACAAAACATATGTTAAGTGTTAAAGTGTACTTATGCTTGGCCAGTGGATTTTGAAACCAAACAAGACAAGGATTCAAAAGAAATCAGTGTCACATAAAACCCTTGCTCTACCTTGCACTGCATTGTTTCGGCTAAACCCAAGTCTGCATGCAAAATTGTCAATATATTTGAGAGTATTTTATTAAAAATGTTAATACTTTTTACACAGTTCAATATACAAACTCAAAAAATACAAGAAATTGTGGAATATGTCAGTTTTTGAGGAGAATGGTGAAAATTGCAGATTCCGCAAAAAAATTGAGGGTGCAATTTTCCAGTGGCCCTGGCAATGACCCAAAGGCACACCCCAATGCCTGTCCATGTCTGCAGGTTGGGGGTAGGGTTAGTGTCTCTTCAATACTTCACTGCCATTCCTATCCTGCCTGTCTGTCTGTGTGTCTCTCTCTATCTATATGTTTATGTAATTATCTATCTTTCTATTAATTGCATGTATCGCTATTTTTACCTATTTCTAAAACAAACTTGCATATCACATTTGCCTGCACTCTGAGCACATACTTATGAAACTGTGCATATTTGTACTCCGCTTCTGCGTAGACCTCATACTTTCCTAATATTCCCATTATCATGTTTAACTACCTTGTCCTTATCAAAAGCAACCCCTCTGAAACTTAATATCACATTTTCTGTAACAGTCCATCATCATTACACCTGACTTCCTGATATCAACACATTGCTTAAATATAACTTACATCACCTCATGGACAAAAACCCTGTTTCTCTTAAAAAAAAAAAATTAATAAATAAATAAAAATGTGTAAACAATCCCAAGGCTAAACATATGCCAGCCATTACTTTTTCATGTACTGCCACCTTCTGTACCATCATGGGGACTTGCATATGTTTCCCTTGATGCTTTGCATTATTGGGATATGTGCAATTATGTTTTCTTTAAAATGTGGCTGTCTGGCCAATATCATCCAGGATAACACATACATCAGTGGCATTTGCTCTGGGGTTCTTTTGTAAGCTTCCTGTTCCTTCCATTAAAATGTACACCTCCATATATTTTCTTAATAATGTGCATGCCTTCCTTAGAACAGAAACTAAAACAAATCTTACTACTTACAAATCACTGTGTTGTTTCTTCATACCTCCTTAAGAATTCCACACAACTTCACAAACTTCATTAAGTAGCCATGGTGGATCTGACCAGAATTTGTTCTGTTTGAGGTTTATGAAGTCTCCTTCATGTTTATCAATTTTAGTTTTTAGATTCTGGTCCAAGTCATTAAACAAAGGATTATTTTTATGTTTACTAATCTCTTGTTGCATTATTGCAAATTAATTTCTTTTTTTACTGCAGAATATTTAACAGTAATCTCTGCAATTATCAACCCAGTAATGGTATTTGTGCAAAGTTCAGCTGCCTGTAACCATTGGTCACTGCTTGAAAAATGTTCTGTCCTGCAGTGGAAGCTTGTTAACTCTTAGACCTTTGGGTGACTGTTATGATGTTATAAATATAATGTTGGAAACACAATCTTTCCTAACTCAAAAATAAAAGCTTTAAATCAGTGTTGTCGGTATTTGTTTTTTTGCCTGATTTATGGTTCATGATTTTGCCTTTCACTCATGCTTTCCTTGCCAAAAAGCTCCTCTATATCAATTTAGCATGTTGGAACTTCCAAATTGTTTACAATTACGGGAGATGCTGCATTCTCGGCATGAGAGCTCATGCTATTCTTGTCTTGTAGTCCTCTAAATCCAGCCAACTTGCCTGGATATACTGTCCAGCAGAACATGTTCTTGCACCTCTCACTAAAGATAGATTTTAAATAATGGCAGTACTTAGCTGGCATCCATGGCCACACTTCTCAGCAATATTCATCTCAGTCCAGTAAATAGTGTGCTCAGCAGATTTAAAGTCTGGTGCTGGGCAGGGAGCTGCTGACTCCCAGCAACAGCAGAATACAGTTCAAGTAGAGCCAGACACTAGGGTCAGTGCGGTACTGCTCAGCAACAGAATCTCTCAGAGAGCTGGGTTTATATCCAAATAATTTGTTTTAGTTCATACACACAGTAACACAAATGGCAGCATAGTAAGGCGGATAGCTAATAACCATGAAACACCCCTGAACTTTGACTGTAGTCTTGGTCAGGGTGTCTGGTTCTAGTGGCATATATCCTCATTTTTAAATCTGGTAAATTAGTTAGACTGCTCATAGCTGAGTGCAGTAATTAAGAAATGCTCTGGCTACATCATCTGTTTAGTTGATCTGTATATAAAAAGCCAGATTAGAGAGGATGACTAGAGAAGAGGAGTGAGAATAAAGTGCAACATTTTACAATTGTGTGTAACTCATAATACCAATTAAATAAATTTATAAACACCAAGTGATGAAGGTGTACTTATCCAAACACATCTCGTTAAGTTCCCTGTAGACTGGTGGACTAAACAGCATATAGGACTTAAAACCCTTCCTATAGAAAGAATGTGTGGAATCTTCTAATGAGAAATTAGGACAATTTAATTGTGTTAGTATTGCTTTCTGCTTATAACCTGCTTTAATAACTTCTAACCCTGTGGTTGGACTGACTTTTTTATTTCTTTCTCACTTTCTCGTTCCAGAAATCAATTGCACATCATGGCCTTAGGTCAGCTCATCCCCCTCTGTAAAACCACTTAGGAATTCTACAGAATATATGGGATGATCACAGATCCATCCTTGATGCAACTCTAAATCCTTCAAATCTACTGTCTCTGTAGTAATCACTGCTGTCTGTGAATCAGTTACTTTACGTGGATTTAAGATTGTGCCTCCCCCCCCACCAATTTTTGTAAATCAGAGATAAAGTAATTGAATTTGCAATATATGCTGAAATGTCACAAACAATGTTTTTTTTTAAATGTTTTCATAAGTACACTTTCATCACTTGGTGTTTTTAAATTTATTTAATTAGTATTATGAGCTACACACAATTGTAAAATGTTGCACTTTGTTCTCATTCCTCCTCTCTAGTCATCCTCTCTAATCTGGCTTTTTCTATACAGATTAATTTAACCAAGCAATTTAGCCAGAGTATTTCTTAATTACTGCACTCAGTTGTGAGCAATCTAATTAACTAATTTACCAGATTTAAAAATGAGGACATTAGCCACTAGAATCATACCCCCTGACGAAGACTATGTCAAAGTGCCATGGTCTTCTGTGGCTATTAGCTACTCATCTTACTGTGCTGCTGTTTGTGCTACTGTATGTATGAACTAAAATAAATTATTTGGATATAAACCTAACCCTCTGTGTGATTCTGTTCCTGAGCAGTAGCACACTCACCCAAGTGCCTCACTATCCTTGGACAGTATTTTCTTGTAAGAACACCAGAAAAGGGGGTAGAAAAGTCCAGATGTGGCCCAATATAAGCTCTATATACAGGAAGAAATTACATCTCATCACAAGGAAGTGTTACATTTAATTGACCAGAGTATGGTCGCTTGATAACTACCTCCTTCGTAACCTCTCTATTTGTGAAATTTTGCTCGTACAAAGCAGCTGTATGGTTCCAGTGAATGTGGCTAAATGTAATCCATAAAGTCAAAACAATGTTCTCTTGGCCCAGTTATTTTCACATGCAGAAAAGGCTTTCTACGATGCCTCCTTTTCATATTGTTGGCATAAGTAGAATTTTTTTTGCTCTTCCCCTATCCTTGGTCGGCCGCTCCTTCAGGCCACCAAGGCCCCTTGCTGCCACACATGCCCCATTGCCATCCCCTTCCCCACTATTGTTGTGAGCTGAGTAGCCTGGCATAACCCTTCACCAGCTGGGCCCCTCATCTGTGGGGGCTGTTAGGGAGGAGAAATGCCTGAAGGCATCTAATGCATCCCGGGCATGGTGGGGACAACATGAACACTTCTGGGCTACTGTGATGATGGGGACTTGCAGTCATCATCTTGGCTGGCTGAAGGGGGATTTTCCACTATTTCTCCCACCCCGCCCACCCCCACTCACACAACAGGCCAGCCGCAGCAGTGTCCTAGAGGCAGAGGCATTCGGCAGCATGTCGAGGCCTCAGACCACAAGAATGCCACCCAAGCCATCCACAGGAGTTGACAACCAGCAATCAAGCCCCCCCCCAGGAGGAGACTGCCTCCCTGCCGGACTCCACTCCAGACACCCGGGCTTGGGACACGAACCTGGGTCACCAGCATGCAGAGCAAACACCTTCGCTGGGCACCACGGAGCCAGCCATAAGTAGAATGTTTAATTGTGACATGCCCCAGGAATTAGACTTCTTATTTATTGCAAAGACTTCCCCTGAAAATCCCATGGATCATATGTCCATCCCTGTTGATGATACGCAAAACTCGCCAGTCTTCTAGAAATGCTATGCTGTCATCTACTGTTTTTCTCTTATTTACAGGACATAACATTTTATGATAAAACAGATGACTGATTCATTGGTACCAGTGCCATCTTAAGGATATGGGGCAATATTTTTTTAAAAAAAACTTACTATGGTATTTACTGCAGTTGTATGACCTTACATCTCTTAAAATTCTTTTTGACAAAAGTTTAAATACTGGCACTGTCCCCTCCGAATGGAAACATGCAAATGTGATTCCTCTGTTTAAAAAGGGGGCAAGAAGCTCACCAGATAATTATCATCCAATTAGTTTAACCCCCATTATCTGTAAGTTGCTAGAGCGTATAATCAAAGATAAATTGTCGCCTATAGTGCAAGGTCTAGATCCATCCCAGCATGGGTTTGTTAAAGGTCGATCATGTACAACAAACCTAGTGATCTTCTATGATTTTATAAGTGAACAGTTGGATAAAGGCAAATCATGTGATGTTATCCTTCTAGATTTTAAAATAGCATTCGACTCGGCTCCCCACTGGGCTCTAATTCAAAAGCTTCTGCTTTGCAACATCAATCATTTATTTATTAAGTGAATTGCAAATTGGTTATCTGATAGAAAGCAGAGAGTGATTATCGATGACCATACATCTATTTGGAAAAATGTAGAAAATGCTGTTCCACAAGGTTCTGTCCTAGCTCCAATAATCTTTAAGATTTTCATATCTGATCTATCCTATAACATTCAAAGCAGCATCACAAAATATGCAAATGACTGTAAAATTGCTAACATCTGAACAAATTCTGAAGAGTACATGGTCATTCAAGAGGATTTAAGCAGGTTAGAAGCATGGTCAGTAAGATGGAACTTGCATTTTAATATATCCAAATGTAGCATTCTACATTTTTTGGAAAACACAATCCTAAATATGTATACCAGGGCCCGGATATTCAGACTGCGCCAGGCTGTGGCGCAAGCCTGGGCACAGCACAACTTAGCTGCTCAGGGGCTTTGACTGGGAGATATTCAATGGAGCTGCGCCGTGGCACAGCATCATTGAATATCACACCCTGGCCACCCGCAGTGCTCATGGCGCAGTGGCACTGTGCCAGCACAAGTGGCCAGAGTGTAGCAGGGGGATGCACTAGCGCAAGTTCCATTGCGCTATGTGCAACAACCGTGATATTCAAAAGTGCACATGCAAATGGGGTCATAATGCATGCAAGACGCAAATGGGTCCATTTGCATGTCATTATGGCTCCATTTGCATGCAGGTGCACCAATCCTCAGCGACTTGAGCCTGGCACCATGCCAGACTGCAGCCGTTGGAGACCAACGCCCTCTGGGCAGCTGCGGCAATGTGCCCCACTGCCCGATCGCAGACATAGGTTGAATAATACATTCGTCCTATATCCCTGGTGGTCCAGTGAACCGCTTGCAGCCCAATCGCGGGCATTAGTACAATTAAATTCATTCCTATATCCCTGGTGGTCCAGTGGACTGCTTGCAGCCTGATCACAGGCATATGTTTCAATTTAAATGTCCAATATCCCTGGTGGTCCAGTGGCCCACTTGCAGCCTGATCGCAGGCTTAAGAATGTAAATATATGTCCTATATCCCTGGTGGTCCAGTGGACCGCTCGCAGCCCAATAGTGGGCTTAAGAATGTAAATATACATCCTATATCCCTGGTGGTCCAATGGACTGCTCGCCTATCGCAGGCTTAAGTATAGAAAGAAACGTCCTATATCTTCGTGGTCAGTGAACGACTCACAGCCAATAGCTGGCATTCGTGAAAGTTAAGTCCATATCCTGGTGGTCCAGCGGTACCCACCTCCCACCTGCCCACTGAGCCCCACCACCCCATTCCTCTCCGGGTCAGTGCAGGCAGCAGCACCCTACCCGCCTGCTGTCCTGTTACTGCCGACCGACAGTGTGGGATGAATACACCATACAGCGTGAGTCAATGGGCAGCCCGCACCATACTGAGCATAGTACAGATATGTGAATGGATCTATCTACATATCTGGACTGTGTAGACGGTACGGCTGCACGCCATTGGCTCACGCTGTGGATCATCGGGCGACAGCCCTACCATACACTGTCAGTCGGTGGGTGGTGGGCAGCAGGCGGTGTAGCGCCGCCACCACTGACCGGGGGGAGAGAGAGGTGGTGGGGCTCAGTGGGCTGGTGGGGAAGGGAGTACCGCTGGACCACCAAGGAAATTGGACTTAACTTCTTACACAGATGCCTGCAATCAGGCTGTGAGCGGTCAACTGGACCACCAGGGATATAGGATGTGTTTTTTCAATACTTAAGCCCGCGATCAGGTTGCAAGCAGTTCACTGGACCACCAGGGATATAGCATGTGTTTTTTCTATACTTAAGCCCGCGATCGGGCTGTGAGCAGTCCACTGGACCATCAGGGATATTGGACATGTGTATGGACTACAGATGCCCGCATTCGGGCATGGTGAGGCACCGCCATGAAGGTGCAGCCAGAGCTCAGGTGGCCACCCATAGGTGGCAGCTGCCGTGTTGCACTCTGCAATCCGGCAGCTCACCTGTGGATGGCCAGCAGTTGTTACTTTTTTTTTTTGCTCACCTGTGTGCAGCGCAAGTAGGGGTTGCACATGCATGGACTTAGCACATCCCGGGCTGAATATCGGGATGTGCAGAGTATGCATGGGCACGTCCCCACTATCTGCACCGCATACATTACTGATGCGCTCCAGCACATCGGGATTTGTGCCAGACACAATCCCCGTTTGAATATCGCGCTGGGGTGCATCAGTGGGTTGTGCATGGTGCAACACTGTTGCGCCATGTGCAACCCTTCTGAATATCCGGGCCCATCTCTAGAACACTCCTCTGTTAAGCAAAGACAGTGAAAGAGACTTGGGTATTATGGTCGACTCTCATCCAGATTTTGACACACATAACACAAATACAATTAGTAAAGCAAATAAAACCTGGTGGGCTATTCGCCATAATTTAACATAGAAAAGTTCTGATATTTTGTTACCCTATATAGGGCGTACTTAAGACCCTATTTTGACTATGTCTCACAATTGTGGAATCTTCCAAAAGGAGGGATATTGCTAGAATTGAAAGGATACAGAAAAAGGTGACTAAATCTATTATTTCCAACAAAAACCATCTTATATGAGGATAGACTCGCTAAATTTAATTTAATGATGCTCAAGAATAGGAGTCTGAGAGGTGATCTCCTATTGGTTTGGGACATCATTCATGACCCTTATTTATTAACTGAATGTGGTCTGGATTTTAAGTAAATTCGAGTGCCTACTAGAGGACATCCACTGCAACTTACAAGAAATAAATGTTATTCCAAGAAAAGGGCTTATTTCTTTTCTCAGAGAGTTGTCCGACCATGGAATCTGCTTCCTTTGGATATTATTATTAGTAATAATAAAACTACTTTTAAGAATAGACTTGACAACTTCATGAGATCAGGAAAGCTCTTAAATTTCTATATGTAAGCCTTGAAGCTCTATGGGCCTATAGCCCTTTGCTTCTTTCAGCTCTTAGTATGGTTCTTAGTATGGTACGTGCTTTGGCTCAGTCCTCCTTCCATCTCCAGAGTATTCTTTTTTGTTTTTTTTATCTTAGCTTTTTGGCTCTCCCCGTCGATACCTCCCTCCTCGGCAATGGGGGAGGCACATAGTGGCTCTGGCACACAGCTATGGCCCCTCCTTCAGAAGGGCTCAGTCTCAGGACCAACCTTTTCCAACCCCTACCCTCTTGACAATCTCCCATGGGTTACCCCACCCCCCATGGCAGGGGTGAAGGTGTCGGTTTCTCTTCCCCCACCACAGACCAACATCTAGACTCCAGTGGGCCTGGCTCCGGCACTGTCAGTGCCATCATGGAGCCTGCCAGCTCTGATATTTTGCTGTTTTTCTTCCCTGCCCCTTGCGGTAGTTGCACGCACACGTGTGGAGGCACACACATGCAGCGACCCATGGCACCTTCCCAATTCTTAGTCACTCCCTGACTGCACTACCATCGGGCCTCCACCCGGGGGCAGCTCTTCAGTGGGAGTGGCTGGATCCCTACCCAAGAGTGGAGAGCTGCCTGATGGCCTCTCAATCCATCTCTTGGCCTCCCCTCCACCGACTCCCGACGGCCCAGGCTTGTTCCCAAACCCAGGTCACCGGAATAGCACGAGGTGTGGCGCCCAGCGCCTCAACCCTCAGTACCACCAGTCCAGCTCATCTCCACAGTATTCTATCCCACCCAAGAAACCATTGCTTTCCTCAGGCTCCAACCTCTGTATAGCACCCTGATGTAATTGTGGTTGCTCCCACACCACACCCTCCACACAGACTGGGACAACTGATGTGGTGATATCACAGTAAAGCATATAAAGTGTTCAGCATTTGTTACTAGACAGAAAATAGTAACAAAAGATTTGGCTGGACCTTTCTGTGTGGTGGGAGGTAAGACTCCATCTTGCCAGACAATCCTGATACATTTTAAATACCTTTGTTTTACCTGTCATTCCACTTTGGGAGCAAATGTCTTAGTCAGGCTATGGTGGCCAGTCACAATCCAGGCAACATATGCCTGTACATAGTGGGGCAGGGGGTTATGCTAGGGCAAGTGGGAGGGAAAGAAGCATTTAAACTGGGTAAGGTGGATGCTAGCAAATGGGTGGAGGGAGGGGGTCTACTAGGGAAGGGTTAATGCTAGCGGATGGTTGGGCCAGAGGTGTTCATAGTGGGGTAGGATGGTAGCCAGTAGATAAATGGATATATGGGGTTAAATAATACATTGGCAGGGTTGACTTTAGAATAGTGGATGCAAGCAGAGGGTGTAGGAGTATACATACTGGGGCAGGATGGGTACCTGCTGATGTGAGGGGGCAGCAATTCACATATTTGTACAAGGTGGGTGTCAGCAGATGAGAGGAATGGTGGTGTGTAATGCATTGAGGGCAGGATGGGAGTTTGAGGGACAGGGATGTGAAAAGATGTGAAAATTACTGGAGTGGAGTGGATGTTGATAGCTGGGAAGAGGATCAAGGGAATCAAAATATAGAGGTGAGGAGACAGTCAGCAGATAGGAGAGGATGGGGATCTCCATACTGAGGCAGGGAGGGAGCCACGGTGATATTATACTTCCAAACAAATGGTAAGGAACAATAGCATTTCTGGATAACCCGTAGCCATAAAAAATAGGAAACAGAGAAGAAAGATATACAGAATGGAGTCAAAAATGCAGACAGATACTTTCAGATTAGAAAATACTTCATTTTTGATTTTCTTTCTCATTTTTTGGTGGTTTTCTGGTATTAACATTAATTTCTTAAAGGTTCTGATTTGAATCAGAATCAATCAGAATTGTGCAGAACTCTGGCATGGATGCTGATCCTGTTAATAAGGATCAGGACTTTTAAGGGTCTGCCCATCCCTACCTCCCATCTGAGACCCGGGGGGGGGGGGCAAGAATGCCAGAACACAGTGTCTCAATTGATAGAATTTGAAAGCAAAGGCAAGTGTCACCCCTATTTGTACCACATAGGACTGGAAAGGGATGAAAGTGTTATTCAGGGTTAAATGTTCAGTAGAAGGAATACTGACATGCTGCCTGTGGTTAGGTTCTAGGATCGCACCCCCAATTTTAAAATTGGGGTTTTGGAACAGCTGTTGAGAGATATTTTTCTGAAGCTACAACATTTGTGCATGCACCAAATGGACCACATGACTGAGGTATGCTTAAACTGACGGGGTACACAAGCTGGGGAAGTAAATAATGGAGATTAGAGCTGAATCCCACATTCTTGTGCTAGGTCTTCTACAGATAACCACTGTGGTTGTAATTTTCACCTCCGCCTTGTTCACTTTCTGGGTGCCATAAGAGGTGCTTGCTACCACGTATAGCAAAGTAGTAGTGTAGAAGATTGGGTACTCTTACTCCTCCATATTGTTTAGACCTCGCTAGTATCTTGTAGTGATACCTTGCACCCTTACCCTGCCATAGAAACTTGGCAATCTTTGTGTGCAGTGTAGTAAATCACTTTAGAGGTAGAACCAGATTGAGTATGCTGAGGGGGTACAAAAGTCATGGCAATACATTCATTTTAACGGCATTAATACAGGCTAGGAGTGTGAGAGGGAATAACACCCAATGAGTTAAGTCTTGATCTATAAGCTTGAGGAACGGCTCCAGATTTTGTTGAGGCAGGTTGGATTGTCTCCTTGTAATTTTGATACCCAGGTAAGTTAAATATTTAGGTTCCAGCTGAAGGCTAAGGCCTGGGGTAGATGATTTATTTACTTGACTGTTTAGGGGGAATACCCTCATTTTGTTGAAATTTAATTTGTAAGAGGCAAATCGGCTATAGTCTGCAACTACCAAAAGTACCTTCAGGATGGAAATTTGAGATTCTGTCACATGAAGCAAAATATTGTCAGCATATGTGGACAATTTATACTCCTGTTGGCCAAAGTTTATGCCTCTGATAGTGTCAGAAAGTTTAGGTTTTAAGGTAAACAGTTCCAAATATAAATGAAAGAGCACAGGGGACAGAAGGCACCCCTGTCGTGTCCCTCTAGATAATGTATTAGAATCCCATTACAAAAAACTTGAGCAGTATGGGACTGTAGAGCACATGGATTCATTTAATGAAGGAGTCTGGAATGTTAAACTTCTTCAATACCATGAAGAGGTAGTCCCAGGCTGCACAATCAAATGCTTTCTCTGTGTCCAGGGAGACCAGAACCACTGGACACCCTTCCCCCATGGACGCAGAGATAAGGTGGAGCACTTTCTAAGGTGGTCATGAGAGATCCTTCCTGTCATGAAACTCACCTGTTCCGGTCCAATCAATACTCGCCACACAACTTCCAGCCATCGTACTAGAATTTTGGCCAAAATCTTTAGATCAGTGTTTATAAGGGAAATGGGGCGATACTTCCCTGGCTAGGAATTCATCTCTACCTGGTTTTGGGATAAGGGAAATCCTGGCCTCTGTAATGGTGCTATCTGTAATCCCTTCTTCTTACATACTGTTGAAGAAGTGAGCTAGATGTGTGGGGTTAGTTCTCAGGAGAAGTTCTTGTAGAAATTATAGGAAAATCTATCTGGTCCCAGGGCATTGTCTACATTTAACTCATTAATCATGGCTGCAACTTCCTCTGCCCTAATAGGACCTTCTAAGTGAGCCTGTTGAATCTGAGTAAACCAAAGTAATTCTAAGGCTTGCAAAAATTATGGAGGACCTTGTCAATGTCGCCCATCCCTGGGGTCGTGTTATATAAGTCGTTGGTGAAAAAGGCCAGTTCTGCTCATCCAGCTTACAAGTGTAAAAATAAAAAAATGAAAAACGAAAAAAATGAAAAGTCTTGCTAAAGTTCTCTGACCGCCTCAGTTATCTCCCTCACCCTGATTTTAAGGGTTGAGTCACCAGTTTTTCTAATCCCACATATTAGTTTCTTGACCTCTTGTTGGTACAGCCTTAAAACCATCAACTTCTTGGCCTTTTCTCCATGCTCTATATATTGCACTCTATATTAAAAGAGGTCTTGTTCAGCTTTTTCATTTAATAGCTCAATATACTGTGCTCTAATAGTATTCAAATGACACCAGGTGGCCTCAGGAGTGGCTGGAGTTAAGGTTTACTCCACAGCTCTGATCTCAAGGAGGAGGGTTCTAGCTTTTGGCCTCTTCAAGTTTTTTACATTTGGTGGATAAGTGGATTATTTCTCACTTCAATACACTTTTACATGCACCCCACAATGTATCAGCCCTTCGAACTCTACCCTCACTAACCAAGAAATAATGCTGAACCCGTTCCCTAATTTTATCCACAATAACTTGGTCATTAACAACTGGACATTGAATTTTCAAGTTTTGTCTGAGTCTGCCTCCCTGCCAAGGTCTATTTGAAGAGATACTGGATGATGTTCCAAAAGCACCATTATCTCCAATTCACAATGTTGGGATTTTGTTATTGAGCAAGAAATAATAAATTCTGGAGCACATGATTAGTTTATCTCCAGGTTCTGGACTATGTTCCAATCACCACCTAAGATTAGGGGCAGGGATGTGAAAGTAGTCAAAACAGTTGCTAAATTCACAAAAAAGGCAGGAGATTCCACATTTGATCCCTAGATGAACCCCAACACAATCTCCACCTGTCCCAGCCTCCCATATGAAAACAGAAACCGTCCTTCTGGGTCTCCTATCACTTGTATTAAAGTGAAAGCTGATTGTTTGGCAGTTAAGATAGCCACTCCTCTGTCCTGAGCTATTACCTGCCCCAAATGCTTGTCCCACCCACTCTCGATGGAATCTCAGAATATGTTCCTTAGGTAAATGTGATTCCTGTAAGCAGGTCATATTAACTACTAGTTTTTCAAGTGTTTTAAGACACTGCATCTTTGTTCTGGCACCTGCCCCCCCCTTAATGTTCCAGCAGGCTAATTCAACTGTGCTACTCATAATTAAGGAGAAGTGCCCTAAACTGACTGTGCTGGTGTACCAATACCATATGTAGCAGAATCTGAAATGGGTCACATTCCCCCTCCCCTACCCCCACCCCAAGAACAAACCAGCTACAACAAGTGAACACATGATAAGACAAGCAAAACAGTACTAACATCCTAAGTACAAAGAACAAGAATAACACCACACTCTCTGGTCTGATTAACCTAGCTCTGAGCTTGCCGATCCTTAATTGATCGGTCGCAGCTTCAGACAAGCACTCCAGCCAATCAAACTGTTGTGTGTGGAAGGCATGATTCAATTCTAAAAATAGTCCCTGTGATATCCATTGAACTCCAGAAAATGGTCAAAAATGGAAAGAACAGGATGAGTGGGGGAACAGCAGCGTAAGGCAGCCAAATCAGTCTTAAGGGGCTCCACTTCCCTTGTCTTGAGATGTGATCTGAAAACCAGTGAGACCCTTTCCCCAACCAAGGAGGTGGCAGTGAAGTTGAAGTATGCACTGTTGTCACCCCCTCTCCCCCCACTGCATGAAAATGCCCTAGGCCACCATGGGAGTCATTAACAGGCATAATGTAATATGTAGTAAAATCAGTAAACAGTGAATTGAACATTGTAACTATGCTGTTCCTTCACAAAAGTGGGAGCAAGGCAGAAGCAGGAAACTACAGACCTGTTAGTTTAACCTCAGTGATAGGGAAAATGATGGAATCACTTCTGAAGGAAAGAATTGTCGAGTAACTAGAAGCCAGAAGGGCACAGGACCCAAGGCAGCATGGATTCACAGCAGGAAGGTCATGCCAGATGAATCTAATGGATTTCTTTGACTGGGTGACCAAAGTAGTAGATCAGGGAGGGGCTGTGGACATGGCCTACCTAGACTTTAGCAAGGCATTTGACTCAGTCCCACAAAAGATTAATATACAAGTTAGCCAGCCTGGAAGTGGGTCCCAAGATGATAGCCTGGGTAAAGAATTGGCTGGAGAATAGGACACAGAGGGTAATAGTAAATGGAAGTCCTCCTGAAGAAGGGGTTACTAGTAGAATTTTATGAGGTTCAGTATTAGGACCGGTTCTCTTCAATGTCTTTATAAGGACATTGCAGAGGGACTGAAGGAAAGTATGTCTCTTTGCAGATGACACAAATATCTGCAACAGAGTTGATGCACAAGGTGGGTGGAAAGGATGAGAAGGGACTTGGCAAGGTTAGAGGAATGGTCAAATGTATGGCAGCTTAGATACAATGCAAAGAAGTGCAAGGTAATGCACCTGGGAAACAAAAACCCAGGGGAAGAGTACACAATGGGGGTGAGATACTAACAACAACAAAAATGGAAAGGGACCTGGGGGTAGTCATATCAGATGACTTAAAGGTGGACAAGCAATGTGAGCGGGCAGTAAGGAGGGCTGGGGGGATACTGGGATGCATAGGGAGAGGCATCACCAGTAGAAAACAGGAAGTTGTTATCCCTCTGTACAGACAGCTGGTGAGACCCCATCTGGAGTACTGTGTGCAGTTCTGGAGACCCAAACTCTGCAAGGACATAGACAGGATGGAAGCTGTCCAGAGGAGGGCAACTAAAATGGTGCAAGGTCTGCACCAGAAGACATATGAAGAGAGACTAAAGGAGCTTAATATGTACAGTATAGCCTTGAGGAAAGGAGGGAGAGGGGGGACATGATAGAAACTTTCAAGTACCTCAAGGGAATCAACAAAGTCCAAGAGGGTAGCATCTTTCAAAAAAAGAGGTGTGCAAGAACAAGGGGGCACAATTTGAAGATGGGGGGGAGGCTCAGAGGTAATGTAAGGAAGTATTTTTTCACAGAGAGGGTTGTGGATGCATGGAACCGCCTTCTGGAGGAGGTTGTGGAGTCAAAAACGGTGGTAGAATTCAAGCATGCATGGGACAGTCATAAGGCAATTCTAGGGGGTTGGGTAGAAAGAAGTAGGCAGCTTGTTAACTAGGATCTGCAGCTTATCCATTAGGTAGGGAAATGGGCAGACTGGGTGGGCCAAGTGGTCCTTATCTGCCATCAAATTCTATGTTTCTGTGCTGAATTAATAAGCTTTCAACCAGGTTCTCTGGTGGGACTTAATAAGTGTGATGCTAGGAGGCAGCATAAGCACTACAGGAAAACTGCCTCAGAGAGCATCCTCTGAAAATGACATGGGTGCCATAGTTCTAGACCAAACAGCTGTGTATAGGGTGGTCACCATCACCAATTTGGGGCTGAAATTTACAAACTAAGGAGACTGATCAGAATATGGTGGGCACGAGCAGGAAGAGAAAGAGATCGTCTTTGGGCCCTTGAGTCCTCACATGAAAAAAGACAAGAGAGGAAGGGAATGTCACTCACACCGCAAATCACAGGAAATGTGCTGGAATGCAACTGAGAAAGCATTAGGCAAGACAATCTGTTTCACCAGCCCAATTTCTCATGTCCAGGGATGCCTTTTGCTGCCTCTCCCACTCCCTGCTGCCAAGACTCCGGGCAGCACCACTGTCAGACCCTTGACACTCACCAGTTGCCTCTGATCAATTAATTGAGCCCAGTGAATGTACCAGAAAAGGTACACAGGTGAAGCAGTGAAAAGTATTGCAACTCCCTATCAACCCATAGAAAAGCAAACCATCAGTAATGAGTCTACTAAAACATATTGATATACCAAAGAACAGTAGTAACAAGACTGTGACTATAACTAATAATCTGACAATCACACCCTCCACAGAGTAACAAACCCACTATGAGAAGGTGGTCTGAATACAGCCTTGATGCTACCCCGTATTTAAAAAGAATAACAATCCTAGAGGGCAGTCTGCATGACAAATACCAATGTATAGCTTATAGATTGAACAAATGTGCTCAACTGCGGCTGCCACTATCTTTTGGGGGCCAAATTTTAATATCAGAAGAACTGCCCAGAGTCTAACGGCTGCGGGAGAGAAGGGAGGGAGAGTAGCTATTGTTAAATAAGAAAAACATAAATGTTATTTTATTATTACACTATTTTAGGATTTCTTAGAACTAGTAATGACAATCTTACCAATTTGTAAAAAAGTGTAACAAAATCTAATTTTTTTGTATTTTTTTTATTCATTACTAGGATTACAAATACCTTGCAACCAGGGGTTCTTTTACAAAGGTTCCATGTCAAGGGGACAGACAATGTGTACATAGGTGCAAAACTAACAGTGTGGTAAATAACAGAGGAGAGAATTGCAAACAAGTGGTACAGAAATGTTACAAATGAAGAAACAGGTGGTACAGAAATGTTCCAGTAGGAAAATTGCTTGACAACAATAATGTATAACAGTATTACAACAGACAAGATTGCAGTCCAAATATAGCAGACTTTGTCCATCTAAGAGCTAAATAAGGAGTACAAACAGCAGGTGGAGGTGCTGCAGGGGGAGTGGAGGAAGGAGGTGGGGAGGAAGAGGTGACGTATTGGAAGTAGCAGCTAGAGGAGAAGGACAGGAGGTAGCTGGAGGTAAGTGGTGGTGGCAACTAGGGAGTCCAGGGACCAAGAGGAGAGCAGAGATGGGAACTAGAGGGCACAGTCACAATTACTTAGTGTTGCAAGGTGTCCACGAAGTTTGGATTTCAAAGTGCCTAGTTTGGGTTCAGAAAGGACTTCAGAGGGTGGGTCATTCAACCAAGCTGGCATTCTGTAACAGAAAGTACTCTGGACTTGTGAGGTCCGGCAGCGAGGGACGAGGAAAGCCTGCTTAGCTGCACTATGCGTATGGCGTTGGTTTGCTGTAGGTAGAAGCAGGGACTGAGTGGCTAGAGGAGTTCAGACAAGTCATTTTTTTTTTTTTTTGCTAAAAGACAGGTTTGATATTTTATTCTACCATGTAAGTAAAGCCATTCGGTTTGCAGATAGAGGTCACAGGTATGGGTACATTTGTCGGCACCAGTTATCTACCTGCAGGCCTTATTTAGTGAGATCATCAGTCGCTTGAGAGTGGTATCAGCGGCAGCACTGTAAATTATCAGGCTGTAATCTATGACAGACAGGATAGAGCTGGTGACTGCTAATCTTAAGGCCACAGGTGTGAAACAGTGCCTATGTCTGTACAGGACCCCAATCCTACTGTTTACCATCTTAGAAATATGATTGACATGCAGGGCATATGATAGTGAGCTATCTAGTGTAATTTCTAGACATTTGAATTCATGCACCATTTCCAGGGGTTGATTTAGGTTATTACAGATGGTTATGTAACCCCCCTACAAATGGGGGTCACTAAAAAGCCTTCCTTGGGTGAGCCTAAATGCCCTCCGCTCGGCTGGTGTCCTGTATTTCAGCCAATTTAAAAAATAATTGAGTGAGAGTGCCTAATGCCTCCGTGTAGTGTTGCTTTAAGAGCTGCCAAACTGCAGTATAATTAATTTGAACTGGGGGGACTGTGTGTTTCCCTGCTCGAGTCCCGCCTGGGCCACTGAACAGATTGCTTCATTCTGCAATCGCTATATGCGCAGGGGGAGCTCTTTAAAAAGATTTAATTATCTGCTGGTAATTGGTTAGAGTGATAATGACAGTACAGTTTGTCTAACCTGCCTTTCTTGCAGATGGGACTCTGTGTGTTTTGCCCCTCCATTTTGGATCTGAACTGCTAAAGAGGTCTAATCAATGGGGAAGGGTTCCTTAAAATGGAGCCTGCTGGCAAACCAGAACTTAGACTCTCAAGTGGAGCCAGCCACAAGGGGCTTGTATGAAGACAGCCTCTGGGAAATGTAGTTTGGACCGTGGTGCCTTTTTCTCCAATAGAGAGAGCCTGTTGTGAATGACAAGGAGGCTCAGCCCACTGAAATCTTTTGGACCTGAAGGAAATGTCTGGACTGCCTGCTGAGAGAACCAGCCTGAGTATGGAGCTGGAAGAGTGAGTAGCTCGTGGGGCTGCTACCCACAGGGCAGTGCGGAAACCGCGCAGGAGGCCTGAAAAAGGCCTGTCTTTCGGCAGCTCTCCTGAAGGGAGAGAAAAGGTCTGTGTTTTCTCGGATCAAGTATCCGAACATGTGTGAAAAAGGAAAGCAGTTGTTGTGGCCTAGATCATGGGCAACCAAGTGTGGAGAAGAGATTCTGAAGAGGAGCTTTGATTTTAAGACAAAGATTCTGAAGAGGAAGCAAATGCTGAGGTGCCCTGAGGTTTGGGGCAGAAGAGAACCGTGTTGAAGTTGGAAGTTGAGGGGCAAGCTGCCCCTGTGTGTTCCTGCAGCCGTAGTGCGCAGTAGTTCACACGGGAAGCGCGTGTGAGGCCACAAAGTTGGCCTGCAGCCATTGGCAAGCATAATTCAGACAGTGACTCCGAGCTTTCAGAAAGAAAGAAGAAGCAGAAGTCATTTTTGGGACCAGACTTAACCTGAAGAAGACCGAAAGTGTGCAGAATTGCGATCAGCCTGTCAGGACTCTGTGGTCTGGTACAGTAAGTGACCTTTACATATAAATGTGCGTAGTGCTTGTGGGGATTGAGATTTGAGTAATTCCCCCATGTTGTGAACTGTATGCTGTGCTGGGAGTGTGATTCCCTAGCAGGGTTCGAACTGAATCCGAGTTTGAGTCATGAGAAGAATGCCTTGGTAGCCAGGCTCAATCTCCTGAAGTGACCAACTGCTTGCCTGGTAGTGTTCTGTGTACATATAAAATGTGCAGTGAGCTGGAAGTCGTAGCCAGCATCACTTGGACTGCATCTGCCTGCATTGAGTGCAAGTGAGCCCCGCCACAAGGGCTGGGCTAGCTATTCTGTTTCTCCTGGCAACCCAGGACAATCTGCATCCCATCCAGCTTTCAGCATTGAATCTGTGAGTACAAATCAGGGTAGCTCCCTGCCATCTGTCTATCTAAATTGCAAGTGTTTCATCTGATTTATTTTCTACTTTTCTTCATGAACTGAGCCAACTGGCTCCGGATTACAATTGGGTATTGTGCAAGTGTTTTTCTATCACAGGGCCCAACCAGCTGCACCGATTCTGGCTAACCCCCACCATCCTGGGTACCCAGTAAAGTGACATTTAGGGATTCTGAACATGTGCACAGTACAGTGGTTATTGATGTGGCTAACCTAATTAACCTGATTCCCCCCGTCCTTGTTATATCCCCCTAAATAAATCAGATCTGTTTGTTTCAGCAAAGTTACACTGTCTGAGGTATTCATTTATGTTAAAGTATTGTACTGTGGCTTTTGCACTGTATCATCTTGTTTTACAGGAGGTCTCCAGAGTCCAGTCGACAGGGCCAGTCCTGGGGGTAAGTGTACCTTGTGAAGATATTCCTGATGCATTGTGAGGGCCACTAGTGGGAAGAAAGGGGGGTTACAGTGTCCCAGAGGGCTGTGACCAAGTTAGTTTAACTATTGCAAACCCTGACCTCTGGGTGGGGGCAACCGCCATTGGACCTAGGCCCCTCAACCTGTTAGTAGTTAAGCAGGCAGGGGTAGTAGCCCTTGGGATAATGCCACCTGTGGGTTACAGTTAGGTATGCAGATTTGTATTTGTTTTGGGGGCTTGCAAAGAGCATTGTTTTTGTCTTTTTGTAACTCATTAATAGTTTGTGGTTGGCAAACCAGGATTCGACTTTTGTGAAGTTGAGTTGAAGATCATTAGTGAAGGGGAGGAGGTCAGTGTGGCTGGAGAAGAGAATGGCATCGTCCACATAAAGGACTAAGTTGCTATCACAGGCTTTGGGTAGGGTATTCAGGAAAAGGCTGAAAAGTAAGGGCCCAAGGATGTATCCTTGTGGGACACCAGAGTGGACCGGGAGACTACTTGATAGGGAATCATTTATTTTAACCTGTTGTGTTCTGGTTTCAAGGTAGCTTTTGAATCAGCTTGCTACGGCAGATGAGAGGCCTAGGGAAAGGAGGGAGTTTAGGAGGAGGGAGTAATTAACTATCAAAAGCCTTGGTCAGGTCAATGTAAACTGACCCAACTAAGTGACTGCGACCCAAGACTTTGTGAATATAATTTGTGTATTTCGATAGGGCTGTGGTGGTACTACGGGCCTGACAGAAACCATGCTGCTGGGGCATTGAATGTTGTACTAGGCAAGGAATTCAGTCAGTTGGCTAGCAACTACTTTCTCTAGGGCTCTGGATAAAGGCGGGAGAATTGAGATGGGGCTTTAGTTTGAAACTAGTGATCTGTCCCCGCTTTTGTGTACAAGTGTGACAACAGCAGACTTCCACTGTTTGGGGAACTGCCTTAGGGACAGGGACAGGTTCAGAATGGTGGTAAGGGGTTTTAGCATGATATCCAATGATAGAGATAGTAGTTTCATACCAAGGGTGTCACTGCTGTACCTGGTTTTGCCTAGTACACTAACTAGATATTTTTTGGCCTCAACAAGTGTGATTCTCCTGAAGTAGAAGGGGGGGTGTGTGGGGGAGAGGGACAGCAGTGTAAAGGGGGCTACTAGTGTTGGATGCGTTGAAGTTGTTGAGTGGAAGTACCTGGCTGAAATTTGTAAAAGCTACGTTGAAAGCATCAGCGACAGAATTAGGGTCTTGTACAGGGGTGTCATTAACAACTAACAGAGTGAGTGCTGCCTTACTTGGCTTACCAGTGAGGTCTTTGATTTTTTTGCCAGAAATTACGGCTGTTTCCCCAAGAGTCTGTGAGCTCACTTTGAAAGTGGGCAATTTTGGCCCTGCAGATTTCCTGGGTGCATGTGTTTGCAGCAGCTCTATAACACTGCTTATCATCTGGTTTACCTGTGGACTGTGCAATGTGCCAAAGATTATCCCTGGCTTTCATCTTGCTTAATAGTTCAGCAGTGATCCATAGGCTAGTTACCCCCCTGGACTTAGATTTACAAGCTGGGGCAAATATGTCACAGGCTTTATTAAAGTGTGTGATAAGGTAACTTAGTGCATGGTCTACATTGGAAAATGAGCCTGGAGTGACCAGTCACACTGTGCGAGGAAGGCCTGAAATTGATCAAGTATCCCTTTTTTCAGCATGCACTGATATGTGATTTTTGGTTGGGATTTGACGGTTTTATTTGACCAGAGGCTAACAAGAGGTGAGTGGTCACTCAATGAGTCAGGAGGAACTGTGGTGCTAAGGTGTCTTTGAGGGTGTGTGGTGAGAATTAGGTCTAGGAGGGTGCTGTTGCCAGTTCTCAGATTGGCTCTCATGGGGGAAGTTACCAATTAGGAGATGCTGTGTGCTGCTATGACATCTTTAAAAGGGGTGGCTTCTAGGGCCAACCAGTTGATGTTAAAGTCGCCCATAACAACAACCTCGGATTGACTTGGTAAGCTTTCTAGGTGATCAGTTACCATACTGGTGCTTGATTTATTTTCATTGGGGGGGGGGATGTATACAGTGGATACATACAGGGATTTGCCATGCTGTCCGAGGAAAGCGCTAACACCAAGTATTTGGGATTGATTAGCTTGGGTAGCATGGGGTAGTACCTGTCCCTTCAGGGGGTCCTTCAAATAGATGGTGCACCCCCCTCCCCTTTTGCCTACCCTATCTTGCCTAAACAGTGTGTAGTCGGTATAGTTAATACGGAGTCAGATATTTTAGCTAAAAGCCAAGTTTCGGTCAGCATGAGCATGTCATGGTTATCTTGCATCACCCAGACTTGGAGGTCATCGAGTTTTGGTACGAGGCTCCGAATGTTGATCTATGCTAGTTTAAGACAGCCATTTTTTACATTGCCCGATTGTGGGCCATGCAAAGGACTTGGGTTTGGGTGAACATTCCCAGAGATAAGAAGTAGAAGCAATGTGATCCTGTAGAGCTAAGGTTTGAGGTGTTTGAGCCCAGCAGTCCTAGCTCAAGGGCCTTGTTTTTTTGGAGTTGTATGAAGGGGGAGGGTGGAATTGGGGGAAGGGGTATATGAGGACACTGGACTGGCTAGTGAGGAAGTGGTAGCCAGTGGTTAGATTAACATTCCCACCAGGATTGGAAGTTAGGGGAGCAGTACCCTGAGTGGGAACGGTGATGGTGTATTGGGCTGTATTTACTGGACCAGAGGATGCATTGAAGCTGGTAAGCTTTAGATAGAGGAGAATAAGGGTAGTTAAGGAGGTGAAGTGTAAAGACACCATATTAGTATAGCATGGGGGGAGTCTGTAAGTCACCCATACAAGGGCTTTTGACAGGCAAAGAAGTCAGGTGACTGATGCGTGGAAGAGTAGAGTGAGGTGAGAGAATGCTAGTAAGTATAGGGACTATAAATAACCATTAGGAAATAGGGCTGCTGCATTAGCATATTGGTTAAGGTGGCTGCCCTCAGAGTAGAAGGTTGTGGGTTCAATACCGGCCAGTGGCAGATGGGGAAAAACAGGGGGACAGCAGGGAGTACAGTGAATCAGGGTGCAAAATAAGGGGATGTAGGTACACAGACAGGAATGGGAAGTAGCAATTTGAGGGAGGGAATAGGGGGCACAACAGTGACTCCAAGTGGTGGTACAGTATAAAAAGCTAATGAAAAACTGGGGTGATTAATCTGTACAAGATCACGTGACAAGGTCACATGATTGTTGTGACCCATAAATCTTGGGCCAGGCCAGGTTGGGGTTGGGGGTGGGGTAGTTGACACGCAGTGTCGAAGGGCTAACACAGTCAAGTGCAAGCTCCTTTTCTCAAGACAGGGACAGGATTTTTCAGTACCTTGCTAAAGTGCAGGCTTCACTCCTGGGCTGTTGTAGGCTGTACAACTCCATTGGGAATTCTGAATAAAATGGAGAAGCCTATGGGGGAGGTGGGGGGAGAAAAGATTCAGTGACAGAGGGCTCAGTTAAAACAATAGAGTAAGGGGTTTGGTGGGAGGAACACAGAGGAAGAGGAAGGGGAGCCCCTACTGTGCATGCATGGAAAGAGTGGAGTCCTGAACGATAGTAGCTTGGAGAGTATGGATGCATTAAAACACTGAATTCGGATTACAAGTAAAATCTCAGACTTAAAGCAAAAGAGGTAAGACTGTTGAATAAACTGGTAACTAAGAAAATAAAACTGCTGCAAAATAAACAGTGCTAAGTGCAGAGACTGGCAGAAATCAGATTAACAAGCCAAAAATATCTTAAAGCTCCTAGCAGAACACCAGTGTCATACTGGTGAAATAAGCACAGATCTTGAAGTTCTGAGGAAACTAGTTACAGTGTAGCAAGTTGGTACAAAATCTAGTTGCAAAAAAACAATCTAAACTGCTCTGTCGACGGAAAAGGCAGAGATGAACACAATTAAGTGTAAGCTCCTTCTCTCAAGACAGGGACAGGATTTTTCAGTACCTCGCTAAAGTGCAGGCTTCACTCCTGGGTTGTTGCAGGCTGTAACACTCCACTGGGATTTCTGAGTAAAATTGAAACGCCTCGCTAAAGTGTAGGCTTCACTCCTGGGCTGTTGCAGGCTGTAAGACTCCATTGGGAATTTATTGTACAAGGGTTCCAATTAGAAAAGCACAGATTGCCAATATGACATTATCAATCCAGAACCATCATATCAGTTGACCCAAACATCAGACACAGAAATACCAATACATTTGTTCCTGGATATCATGACAGTCACAGAAACATGGTACACACAGAACCATGACTGGGACGTAAACATACCAGGATACACTATCTACAGGAGGGACAGGGAGGGTAAAAGAGGAGGAGTAGCTCTCTACATAAGAGAAGGAATCAAAGCAACAGAACAAAAGGGTAAACAGGGAGGCGAAGAAGCACTGTGGGTCAATTTGGAGGTAGGCAATGGCACCACAATCCGCACAGGGGTTGTATACAGACTCCTCTCAGGGGGAGGAAATGGACAAGGAAATGATAGAAAGTATACTTAGAATGGCAGATAAAGGGGAGATATTGCTGATGGGTGATCTGAATATGCCAGATGTTAACTGGAGTGCAGTTGCAGCAGCCACTTCTAAGAGTGGGGTTATTCTAGATGCCCTACAGGGGGCATGCCTTAGACAGCTTGTATTGGAACCCACTCGAGAGGGAGCAATCTTAGACCTGGTCCTCTCAAATGGAGATGGAGACAGGATCACAGATGTAGAATTGGGTAGCCATCTGGGAACTAGCAACCATCGAACAGTATGGTTCACAATAAACACAGCAATAGAGTCAAGCCATACAAAGGCAAAAGTACTGGACTTCAGGAGGGCTGACTTTGCCAAATGGGTGAGTGCCTAAGGAATTCACTAGCAAATGGGCAGGAAGGAGGGGTGGAAGAACAATGAGGAATAATAAAAACTGCCATCACAGAGGTAATGAGCCTTTGTGTGAAGCAAATAAACAAAACAAAACGATGTAAGAAACCACTATGGTTCTCAAAGGAGGTGGCAGTGAAGGTTCAAGAGAAAAAGAAAGCATTCAGAAAGTACAAGGAATCACATAGATACATAGATACATAGACAGTGTCGGCAGATAAGGGCCTATGGCCCACCTAGTCTGCCCATTTGAGCTTGTAAGTTCAGTTTGTTTTCCTAGAAGTCTGTTTCCCCTTACCCCTGCCCTCTAGAATTCCTTTATGTCTATCCCATGCATTCTTAAATCCCGTGATTGTTTCAGCCCCCACTACTTCCTCTGGCAGGGTGTTCCACTTGTCCACCACCCATTCTGTGAAGAAATTCTTTCTCATGTTTCCTCCTCACAGAAAGAGGACAGACAATTGTATCAGTTAAAGCAAAAGGAAGCTGGGAAGGCAGTCAGAACAGCAAAGGCCCGAACTGAGGAAAAGATAGCCAACTCAGTTAAGAAGAGGGATAAAACCTTTTTTAGGTACATCAGGGAGCAAAGGAAGACTAAGGGAGGGATAGTGAGGCTTAATAAAGGGAGGGTGGGCAGAATGACTGTGAAAAGGCAGAGATACTAAACAAATATTTTGCTCAGTATTTACAAATGAAGAGGGAGGCACCTAAAACAAACCATAGAAACACTCTGGATACAGAAGTTGATACCAGCCCATTTACAGAAGAAAGGGTTCTGAAAGAACTCTTAAAACTGAAGGTGGACAAAGCAATGGGGCCTGATGGGATTCATCCCAGAATTCTAAAAGAACTAAGGGTAGAACTAGTGACACCACTGACTACCCTCTTTAACAAATCATGGAGGATGGGGTGGTACCTGAGGACTGGAGGAGGGCAGAAGTGATTCCCCTTCACAAAAGTGGGAGCAGGGCAGAAGCGGGAAACTACAGACCAGTTAGTTTAACCTCAGTGATAGGGAAAATGATGGAATCACTTCTGAAGGAAAGAATTGTTGAGTACCTAGAGGCCAGAGGGGCACAGAACCCAAGGCAGCATGGATTCACAGCAGGAAGGTCATGCCAGACGAATCTAATAGATGTCTTTGACTGGGAGACCAAAGTAGTAGATCAGGGAGGGGCTGTGGACATGGCCTACCTAGACTTTAGCAAGGCATTTGACTCTGTCCCACACAAAAGATTAATATACAAGTTAACCAGCCTGGGACTGGGTCCCAAGATGATAGCCTGGGTAAAGAATTGGCTGTAGAATAGGACACAGAGGGTAATAGTAAATGGAGTCCACTCTGAAGAAAGGGGGCTTACTAGTGGGATGCCGCAGGGTTCAGTATTAGGACCGGTCCTCTTCAATGTCTTTGTAAGCAACATTGCAGATAGACTGGAAGGAAAAGTATGCCTCTTTGCAGATGACACAAAGATCTGCAACAGAGTTGATGCACAAGGTGGGGTGGAAAGGATGAGAAGGGACTTGGCAAGGTTAGAGGAATGGTCAAATGTATGGCAGCTTAGATTTAATACTAAGAAGTGCAAGGTAATGCACCTGGGAAACAAAAACCCAGGGGAAGAGTACACAATGGGGGAGATACTAACAACAACAAAAATGGAATTGGACCTGGGGGTAGTCATATCAGATGACTTATAGGTGGGCAAGCAATGTGAGAGGGCAGTAAGGAGGGCTGGGGGCTACTGGGATGCATAGGGAGAGGCATCACCAGTAGAAAACAGGAAGTTATTATCCCTCTGTACAGACAGCTGGTGAGACCCCATCTGGAGTACTGTGTGCAGTTCTGGAGACCCAATCTCTGGAAAGACATAGACAAGATGGAAGCTGTCCAGAGGAGGGCAACTAAAATGTTGCAGGTTCTGTACCAGAAGACATATGAAGAGAGACTAAAGGAGCTTAATATGTATAGCCTCGAGGAAAGGAGGGAGAGGGGGGACATGATAGAAACTTTCATGTACCTCAAGGGAATCAACAAAGTCCAAGAGGGTAGCATCTTTCAAAAAAAGAGGTGTGCAAGAACAAGGGGGCACAATTTGAAGATAGACGGGGGGCAACTCAGAGGCAATGTAAGGAAGTATTTTTTCACAGAGAGGGTTGTGGATGCATGGAACCGCCTTCCAGAGGAGGTTGTGGAGTCAAAAACAGTGGTTGAATTCAAGCATGCATGGGACAGTCGTAAGGCAATTCTAGGTGGTGGGGGTAGAAAGAAGTAGGCTGCTGGTTAACTAGGATCTGCAGCTTATCCATTAGGTAGAGAAATGGGAAGATTGGGTGGGCCAAGCGGTCCTTATCTGCCGTCAAATTCTATGTTTCTGTGTTTCTATGTTACCAGGTTGTATAGTGAGAGGGGTCACCAGCAGGAGGAGGGAGATCATAGTTCCCTTGTACACCCAGCTGGTTGGGCTGCATCTGGAGTATGGGGTCAAGTTCTGGAGGCCTCATCTAAAAAAGGATGTGGAAAGGCTGGAGCGAGTCCAGAGGAGGGCAACCAAGATGGTGAGGGATCTTGGCCAGTTGCCATATGAGGAGAGCCTGAAAAACATAGACATGTGCTCACTGGAGCAGAGCAGGAGAGAGAGGACATGATTGAGACATTTAAATACTTAAAGGGGATTGATAAGATACCTATAGGGCACCTCTTCCAGTTAAAAGAGCATCCCAGGATAAAGGGCCACGATCTCCAAATTGAGAAGGGACGGTTTAAGGGAAACATTAGGAAGTACTTCTTCACTGAGAGGGTGGAGGACTCCTGGAATGGCCTGCCAAAGGAGGTGGTGGGGAGGAAACAGTGGGAGGTTTCAAGAAAGCTTGGGACATACACAGAGGGCAGTTGATGGAGGGTGGAGGGAAATCAGGGAAGGCCTAGCAGATAACTAAGCAAAATGGACAGACTAGGTGGGCCAGACAGTCCTTTTCTGCCATCACATTCCTATGTTCCTATTTTTTATTGTATTGTTAAGTATCCTGCTATCCTCAGCTACTGCCATAATAAGTACAAAAATTCCAGACTCACATTGCTAGCGGGGTTACGCACAGCTTTAGTGATGCCATCGCTGGCTATTGGACTGTGCGGACAACTTAGATAACAGTTTAGCCTATATATATATATATATATATATATATACATTATTCCATAGACAGGTTGTCTCCACCAATTCCACAGGCTTTGCATGATTTTTAGAAATACATGTTTTCCATGAGAGTCAAAAATGACCTCATAGGTGCAGTGCCTTCTCTCTGGTAAAGGAATAATATGTTTACCAGAGAGAAGGAGACAAGATATCTGGACTATTCCCAAACAAGGCAGCCTTTTCAAGGGAACTGTGTGGTACAATCTGAGTTATCAATCAATCTTTATTTTACCAGGTAAGACACCATTGAGTTAAATCTCATTTTCAAGACGGACCTGGGTAGAAACAAAGTACAACAGCATATACACAAAAGTAACAACATGGAAAAAGAAAGCACATAATACAAGTGAACAGAGCAGGTGATTCAGAGGTACTATTACATAATTGAATAACATCGGAATACATTTTACAAAATGTTGGGTACATACAGATTACCTAGTGGTAAACATAAATACCAAATTATATACAGTAGCAACATATAGCCATGGCCCTGTGACTCAATCTAGGAAGTTACATAGTAGTGGGGAGAAGAGGAAACAAATAAGATATACTAGCAAACGTGCTGTTGAGACCAGAGATCCAAGCAGGAGACAGAAAAGGGAATAAAGGCCATAAAGGATGTCCACCAGGGCAAGACAGTGGTAGTGGACAAGCAAAGTGCTAAGTAGACCATCAACAGTTGCATTTGCATGCCTCTGGGAAGGACTGAGCAACCATAGTTTTGAATGTGGATAATGTTACAGTCATTGACAATTTGAGTTTTTTTTGCAGTTTATTCCACATGGAGGGAAGAGTAAAGCTTATGAAAGAGCGACCATAATTAGTTCTAGCTTTGGGGATGATGAGAGAGCTATAAGAGAAACTTCTTGGTGAGTAACAACCTGGTGTGCAGACAGGCATGCAGTCCGTGATGTATTGAGGAAGCTTATGTGTAATGGTTTTGAATGTCCAGATCACTGCATTTTTTTGATATCATAGCTTTAATGACGTCCAACCTACCAGGGAATAGAGGACACAATGGTGTGTGGAGTAAGGTACACCAGTGATGAACTGTAGAGCATGGTGGAACAGTGTGTCTAGCTTGGCGAGGGCACTGCTGATTCCTTGTCCATACAAGATATCAGCATAGTCTATGAGCAGGAGAAAGGTAGCTTGGACTAATCACGTCTTGGCTTCTTTGGTGAATAAGTGCTTGATTCCAAAGAAAGCGCCTAGCCTCCACTTAAGCTTTTTCACTAGGTCCTCAATATGCTCTAAAAAGGTCATCTTGTGATCAAGGTTCCATGTCAATTCGGCCAAAAAACAACAGCAATTACAATTTCAGCGACTTTTCCATAGCGACAGTAAGTACAGCGAACTGCAATATCAGCGCATTCATTTTCAGCTACAATTCTACATGTTGAGCTGAAAATTGTAAGCCAAACCATGCAGATAGTCATACCGGAAATGCACCCCATGCTCACAAACAATCTGGCATAGCTGCTCTGTGAGATCACGGTACCGTCGTCTACTACCCCCTGCTGCAGCACCCAACACCACCTGCTCCATCTTCACTTCAGAAATGCGCTGTTCCTCCTGCAAACAATGAAAAAATCTCCACATATTTGGATGACAGTTATGCAGGGGGTCTGCGCAACCCAAACTCCCCACTGTTTCTAAATTAACATCCTCTGAGGCGCACCTGGACCTCGGAAGTAGGTTATATGACACTGTGTCACTATAAGCTAGCGTCGCTAATATTCCTTACTCGCTAACATTTCAGCCACTGTATTTGAGTCGCTGAATATGACTCACTGTAATTAGCACGCTGAATTGACGTGCTAACGTGATCAACCCAAATGCCTAGATATTTAAATTTGGTTACATATTCAAGCGGCTCGCCTAAGTGGATGGTAAGTTTAGCGAGAGTGTGAATGGTAGCAGCTTGATCTACTTTGGCAGAAGGCAAAGAAAGCATGACCTTTGTTTTTCTGGCATTCAGTAACAGTTTAAGGTTTAACACATTTAGTTGAAGTCAGCTGAAATCAATTTGGAGGTCTCTGCATGTGATTTCTGGTGAAGGTCTGTCAATGTAGATAACAGTGTCATCCACGAATAGATGGATACCCGCTGAGCTTATGCCATCGTTGAGGTTGTTGATGTAGATGGCAAATAACAGAGGCCCAGAATAGAGCCCTGAGGGACCCTTTTCAAGAGCTGGTTGAGAGAAGAGACATCGCCTTCAGCTTTGACTTGTTGGTACCGTCCAATAAGGTAACTATTAAACCATTTCAGAGCTGTAGTGTCAAGACCAAAGTTTTGAAGGATGCTTAGAAGAAGGGTATGATCCACAGTGTCGAGGGCCTTACTTAGGTCGAGGAACAAGACACACACATGGTTTTTACTGTCCAGGGCTTTCAACCAGTCATTTGAAACTTTGACAAGGGTCGAGATGGTACTGTGGTGAGGTCTAAAGCTTGACTGTACTGGAGTGAGTAGGTTAGCAGTCTCAAGGTATTTTCTCAAATGGGAGTTGACTACTTTTTCAAGGAGTTTGGAGAGAGCAAGAAGTAGAGAAATGGGTTTATAGTTGTCTAAGTCTGTGGGGTCGCCTGATTTAAAAAGAGGTATGACTAGGGCTATCATTTTTTCATTGTAAAAATGTGCCAATTCCGTGGCACATGCACGTGAAAAAAACAGTAATTTCATGTCACAGCACAGTCCAAAAATATAGATTCTCTCTTATTTTTTTTTTGTTGTTATTTATTTTATTTTTGAGAATTCATTACTTTGTGATCCCTTGTTGCATCTTGTTTGGTTTTAGCCAAGAAGTAAGGAGTAGGGCATAAGATGTAGGTAGTGTAATTAGCATGTTTATTGAGGATTCGGATAAGTGCCATGGAGAAGTTGGAGAATGGAGGAGGCTGGAAGTTGACCTGTAGATGAGCGGCGGTGGTAGCGTGTAGTGTGGGTCCGATATCCTCATCAAAGTTCAGTCAGTATCACTGTGCTTCTTACAAAACCCATGGTGGTAGCATGTATTGTGTGTGCAATTAACTGTGGGACCTGGCTTTGCGAGTGACACTTCGTTTTCAGTACTGTGCTTCTTACAAAGCTCGTGGTGGTAGCATGTAGTGTCAGTCCAATTAACTCTGAATGAAGGACCTGGCTTCAGGAGTGACACTTTGAGTGTCTAAACTGATTTATTTCAACTGTCTACTGCAGTTGGAATGAGCAGTGTGAGTCTGCAGTCTTTAGGACTGGTGTGCCAGTCTGAATTTAACAACAAAAAAAAGTTTTACCAATTTCACAGAATTGAGCTAATTTCATGGTAATCATGAAATCTGTAACAGCCGTGAATTTATTACAGCCCTAGGTATGACTTGTGCAGTTGTCCAGATATCGAGGAGGGCACCCTGTGCTAGTGACTTATTGAAAAGGTGAGTTATGGGAACCGCCAGTACGCGATAACCTAACTTTAGGAAGTATGGGTTGATGTAATCTGCTCCAGCACTTTTTTTGGTGTCAAGTTGTAGTAAGAGGTCTTCCACTTCTTTCAAAGAAACAAGGGAGGGGGGAGGAGAAGATAAGGTCCAATCCTGGGGTGGCGGGAGAGGGGTTAGGTTGGGTCTTAATGCATAATTGGTCTCGCCAGGTCATGGCAGGGGAAGAGTCGAAGGCCAGTCCAGATGTGGCAAAGTGGTTGTTGAAGAGTTCGAGTACGGATTGTTTGTCAGTGAAAGATGAAACACCAGATGTAATTTTCGCAGGAAGGGAGTTGGGAGATCTGTGGCCCTCAACATCTTTGAGCATCTGCCAAAATTTGGCTGGACAATTGGTAGCCAAATCCAGTCTGTTACAAAAGAAGTCAGCTTTAGCTTTCCTGCTTAGTTTTGTACAGAGGTTCCTGGCTGTCCTGAAAACAGTCCAGTCAGCAAGAAGTTTAGTTCTATGAGCAATCTTCCAGAGGGAGTCTCCGTGAAGAAGTACAGATTTGAGATAGGGAGAAAACTAAGGACACGACTTGTTCTTGGTTCCTACTTTGATCAGTGGAGCATGGTGATTTATAGTGTTTAGCATGGTGTTATGGAATGTCTCATAGGCTGACGTCACAGTAGGGGCCAGGTAGAAATATTGGCAATCAGAATGTTGCAGGTCAGTGATAAAGGCAAAGGGATCCAGATCGCAGCAACTTCTCCTGAAGGTAAATCTCATAAAGTTATGGGATATTTGCAGCATAAACAAGCGCATTATTCTTCCACCATCACTTTATAATTTGAGATGATTTCCTCTCATTCTGTCTGTATTTAGCTCCATAAATGTGCCTATCCTAAAATACTGTAGAACTAGAATGTATTGCTGTAAAAATAATATTGTTATAATCGCACTGTGCCTTTAAGGAGCGATATTACGTTGTCTGCATTCATTCATTCATTGATTCCATGCTGCAAGCACGTGGTGCTTCCGTAACTCTGTAACTTGGCAATGAGCACTTGAATCACTGTAAAAAAAAAAAACATGGACGCTACTGTTTATTTATATGTTTTTTTAATATTATTTTTAAATGCAGCACCTAAAAACCCTTGTATAACCCTTCTAGTGAAAGTTTTTATTCCATCAAAGCGCCATCAGTGTCTTTATATGTGAATGCTCAGTTGTCCTTTGATCTGTGGATGTTTATCATCAGTAACAGGTACGAAGGTCTGAAAAAAACAGGAATAAAACGTTTTAAAACTTTTTGAAGACTTTTTTAATTTTAATTAGAGAAGATTGCAAAGGACTTATTGCCAAGAACTGTTTATCACTAGCAAGTAAGTTCTTCATGATGGCAGCTGGCTCTTGATCCTCTCGATCCTCCCTGGTCTCATGGTTGTCAACAACAGGGTCTGTTGGGGAAAGGGTCGGTGAAGGGGGTGACATACAAAAAAAGTACTGTAACTGTCATGAGAGCTGCATTTTACAATACAATTACCATCAAGGTAGTGCGTGTGGGTGTCCAGTATTCCTGCTTGACAGAACCCCTGTATGTGCTCTGTGGACCTCATACACAGCTTCACAAAGGAGTTGACAAGCCATTTAGCATGCTGGACTTTAATGGTCGCTGATCTCAAGTCCAGTTTTATGTCAGAGCTTTGGCTGCCACCCTGAAGTTGATCTGAGATAGGCTTTGAGTACCAATCTGTGAACTGAGTTTTTAGTTCATCCTTAAAAATTTTATTTATTGAAATATCCAGGGGCTGTAGCAAATCAGTACATGAGGCAGGCACAAAGATAGCAATAATGTTGTTCCTCTCAAACTCTTCTAGTACATCTGACGTAGAGTGGCCCCTGAATAAATCTAGGATTAGGATGGTACGCTGGACATCTTGGAGGCTCAAAGTGTGCTTCACTTTCTTAATGTTAGTGTAATCAATGGTGGTGATTGAGTTGGCCCAATGGTTCTCCATGTGGGTTAAATTCCAATCTGCAGGAAGAGCAAATGAAGGATGACACTGCCCTGTCTTGCCCTGATAAATAACCTGAGGTGGGAGGCAGTGACCTGATAACGAGCAGGACAAAACAACAGTCACTTGTCTTTTGTCTCCCAGCCCTGAGTCCTCAATCTGTCTCTTTCCAAAAGTGTCCATCGTCCATGTAGAGCAGGGAATAAGGTTGACCCCTGTCTCATCCAGGTTTAGCACTAGTTTACGAGGGACCAATTCCTGCATTGCAGCAACTTTTATGAGACTTAGGAACTGCTGCTTTAAATCAGGGAAATCGACAGAGGTTTTGCATGCAGCCTTCATTCCTTTCCATTTGCTATAGCCCATCCTATTTAGAAAAAGCCATGGCCACTGCCGTGAAAAGGATAATGACCCTGGTTCTCTTCAAGCAGGTGTGGGTGGGTGGTTTGCACAATACCAGTTGCTATTGCTGCCAGTACCCTGCCATTAACAACTGCACCTTCCGACCATAGTGATCTGATGATGGTTTTCAGTTGGGACTCCACATCAGTCATTAAAAGTGGTGGTCTCTCCCGAGGTTTAATAGGAAGTTCTTTGGTCAGGTTTTGAGGATCGGGTTGTCTTTCAGTTTTAGGAGATAGTCTTGTTTGAAAGTACAGACTGTACTTTCATTGATCTTTGTTTTGTATTTTCCCCTCATAAAAACAAATGGCGTTCATAACACCATGTTGGCAAGAATATTCACCTATTTCAAATCGCACCTCAGGTGCATAGACTGTATATGTTACCTTTCTCTTTTTGGGAGGTGGAGAAGCAGTTTTAAGTTGTTCAGTAACATTTTCAGCCATTAACCGGGAAACACCAGTGGTGACAGCAAACACTCCTGCATCAATATCCTCAGTTTGAAGTGCTGCAAAGTTGCGCCTCACCGGCTTTTTGGGTGGTGTGTAAGCCACTGCACCAATGACATTGTCCTTCATGGAGCAGCCACAAACTAAACAGAGCAGAAGAGGTGTGACTTATTTGTGTCAAAAGACAAGATAACAGCTGACAGCGATATACCAGTAGTGGAGCATGATTGAAGTTTGGTGCGGTTCTGAAACCGAGGACTGATCCGTGATATAAACTTTACACGGTTATAAATAGTTCTACAGTAATATGTGTTTAATGAACTAATGCTAAGGTTCATAAGATTAATATATATTAATGCAAGCATATAAAGTTTAAGAAAATAGCTGTCTTAGTGCTTATACTGTGCTCATAGAATCTAATAAACGAGTTCTAGCTGCTTCAGTTTGTGTTTGTAGGAAACACACACTGAGCTCATAAAGTCTAACTAATAATACAAAAGATCTAAAAAACTATCTGTCACAGTGTGAAGACACTGTGCTCATAGAATCTAAATAATGTACCAGTCACAGCACCTCATAGGTATACAGTGCTCATAGAATCTAATTATCTGTCACAACAAATGTGCTCATAGATCTGATTAATGATATGCTCATGACTTCTATGACCTCCTACACCATGACCTCTCAATCCCAACAGCTATTGATCTAGAATTTCCTCTTGTGAAAACCTAGAGAGGAAAGAGGAGTCTTGAAAACTGTTGATCACAGGAGAAGAGCTGGCTCATAGCTGGGATAATATTATGCTATATGGCCTGACTGTCAAGCCAAAACTCCTCACATGGGATTATAACTCGCTGCCTCTCATCACCCCCATGTCCTGAAGAAAAGACCCCAGGCAGAGCCCAAGGCCACCCATGTTACTCACCAACAGCCCCCGCTCAAACAGCTAAATCCAGTCAGTATGCCAAACAAACAACCTCAGCATTAGATGGCTTAAAACAAAGAAACTTCATAGATGTGGACTGAAAGCTAACTTATGTCCTAAGAAATAGAGGTGGATTATGTTCTTTTCTTCATGCCCTGTAGGTCTCTGTGAAGGCTTTCAGACATTGCTGTTACTTGCTTCAGTTAAGGTGCTGGTCCTCCTCCTCAGCAGACAGGTGAGAACAGGTCAGGGAGCAGATTGGAATGCTCTTGTCTCACCTGTTTAGCAGTCACAAACTGTTTCTGGCAATCGCTAATGGTGATGATCAGTTTGGCTGGGTACAGCACATGGTAGCTGATTTGAGACACTTGCAGCTTGGATAACACCTCCTTGTATTCCTAGCATTCCTATCAGATGTGTGGGCTTGGAGTTTTAAAAATATAAATTCAGTGACCTTCCCATAGGATCTCTTTCAGAGTTCGTCCATGGGCTAGGATATATTGCTTGTCCAGGTAGTTTAACAACCTTATGACCAGGTGTAGCCTTTGTCTTCTGCTGGGCATGGCCACAAGGAATGATATGCTTATTCAATAATATAATTAGGTCCATTTGGTGAAGGGCTGGCCAAATTTTTGTAGGAGTTGTTGAATGAAGAACAGCACATTGGGGTCCTTTGAATGCTCAGGTAAGCCTACAATAATGAGATTAGTTCTCCAGTTGAGCTCCTCTTGGTCCTCTAAGTGTTCCTCCATCCTTGACACTTTTCTGTGCAAGGTCACCAACTCCAGTTCAACTCGAGCCTGCCGGTCTTCCATCAAGCTAACTCTGTCATCAGTGTCACCCATCTGGCAGTTTAGATCTTCAATAGCTGGTTTAAAGGTATGGACCTCGGTCACATGATGATGGTCTGATGTACAGCAGCAAGTTCCCAATGCTCCGTTCCTCCCCCGCTGATTCCTGCAAATAACCCACAAAATTGAAACAGTAATCTAATGAGCAAACAATGAGAAGGTGAAGAAACATCTTCTGGTGACGATAGCTACACATAGAAATGGAGGTGTACATGCGAAAGGCACCTCCGTGGCACTCCCAGACTCCAACTCCTGAAAAGGACAAGGCCGCGAAGTGACCAAAACAGCAGGCCACTAGCAGTGCTAAAACTTCACCTGGAGCCACAGCCCTCTCAGAGGAGAGATTTATAGAGCTTATGCAGCCAATGCAAGACTCGATTGCCAGCATTTCTGATGAGTTACACCAAATCAGATGTTCGTGGGCAGTTTAACAATTCGAGTTGGGGATTTGGAAGCAAGACTGGTATAACTGGAAAGAAAACAGAGTAAAATAGATTTGGATACTACCAATGTCTCACAAAGGGTATAAAAACTGGAAGAGAAGCTAGAAGATTTGGAGGGGAGAAGTAGGAGGAATAATCTCCTCGTCATCGGGATTCCTGAGAAAGAAGAGGGCACTTCCCCTATATTTTTTCTGCAGAAGTTTTGTGAGAAAATAGCGGGACCCTCCCCAAATGGTACCACACATGTGATAGAATGAGCACACAGGGCACTTCGCCCTTCACCGCCACCCGGCTCACCACCTTGGCCAATCATGTTTAAACTCCTGAACTTTCTGGATAAGCAACACATCCTAGCAAAAGTCAAAGCTTTATAGGACATGCAGTGGGAAGGTCAAAAAGTGCGTATAACCCAAGATCTGCTCTAATCTGTTCGTGCAATGAGGCAGGAACTGCATCCTCTTGTCTTGAAGCTGGTTGCAGCTGGAAAGCAATTCAGAGTTAAGTACCCAGCGGTGCTTCAAGTTAAAAATGGGGACAAATGGCTGACTTTTGAAACCCAGGAGCAGGCCTCTCGAGAGCTCAAGGAATTATTTCCTGACCTTTACAAGTGACTCTGAGTGACTAGGGAGTGGATACTAAGGTGCGACACTATGTGAGTAAAAAGTTACTTTGAACTTGTTTAAATGAGTACCTCCAGATTCCGAACAAAGAGGTGGGTGAAGTGCTGTCTCGGCTCCTATGATCTTTACAGGGGCTAGTTTGGTAATATGTCACCTTAGATGGCATAAGAGGGCACAGAAGGGACTGCGGATGGCCTGAGAACAGTGACTGAACAAAAACCTCAGAGAAGGTTTGAACACTGGCTTTTCTTTTAAGAATGGCTTATAACGGACCAACAAGATAGCTGTACTCGATACCCTTTGAACTCTGCCCTGAGGACATCACTGTGACTTAACATAAGGCTTGATCCTCAGCCACTAACACCCCCTTGGGTAGTTTCTAGACTCAGGGCATCTTTCGTGATAGTTTTGTCTGATACCAGAATACAAAGATGCGCATTCGCTTTGGAAGTACTATACTTCATTAGAAAAAGGAGGCAATTCAGAGAATCCAATTTTGTGTTAAAGGCTCTGACATAACCTCCATACTGATATAAGATTTAATTATGTTGGTTACTTGATGGTTGGGTGACTGTTAGCGGGGGGGGAGAGGGGGAGCGAGTGGTCTGATCGCAGACTTGCGCTAAAACATCACCTGGCAGTATATTTGTGCCAGTGCAGTTAGTTGGACTGGGGGTAGTTAGAGTGGGTAATGGGGAAACTTCATGTTTTGTTATCTGTGGGGGTGGGGGAGGAATACTGAGTTGGTATTTTTGTAGAATGTTATGGTTTTTCCGGGGTTAATAGGGGAGGGTATGCCAAAAATGTGTACTTTCTGTTCTATAACTGATAAAGGACTAAGATTGAGATAACTTCCTTACATGATCACATCTTAACTTTAGGTGTCCATCAGCAGACTGAAAATGAGTGGACCATATAACATATTGAGTTGGAATGTTAGGGGGGGGCCCGAGACAGATGCAAACGACAAGTGATCCTGAAAAATCTTTTGCATCTTAAAGCAGGAATTGTCTGCTTGCAAGAAATGCACCTTCGAAGGGAAGACACTTCATTGCTATGTAGAGGCTGGGTTGGCCAAGCCTTTGGTGTGGGTGCCTCCACAACTAGTGGGGGAGTCGCTATTTTGGTTAGTAAGAATGTCCCCTTTAAGATAGAACAGGAGACATGGTATCTCAATGGGAACTATATACTGATACATGGGGTATTGGCTACTCAGCAAGTTCTCTTGGGTTCAATATACGGTCCGAATGTGGTCTCCCCTTTTTTTTGTCAACCTCCTGGGCCTTCTGGTCTCTAACTCACCCACGGTTACAATACTGGGAGGGGACTGGAATATTACTCCTCAATTACAGCTAGGCAGGTCGGATTCCAGGAGGTGTGGTTTGTCCCCTGCTCAACAAGCATTAAAAGATTTCATGTATGGGGTGGGCTTGATTGGTATTTGGTGGGTTTTGAACCCTACTGAGAGATGTTATACATCCCCCCCCGCATCAAACCTGTTCAAGAATTGTTTTTTTCTTGCTGAGCTCTTTTGCTATCCCAGGGGTTTTAGATGCAGTTATTCATACACAAGTTATATCGGACCATTCTCCTATCTCCATTGTATACATGTTGGGTCTAGGAATTAGGAGAGATACCCTATGGTATTTGAATAATCAGCTGCTACAAGTCCCGACTACCTTGGATCATGTTTAGGATTTTGTCTTGCACTTCCTAGAAAGCAATACAGGGACTGTACCCAAAATAGAGGTAGTTTGGGTGACTTTAAAATGTGCATTAAGGGGGGAATGTATATGCCTATCAGCCACCAGAACTCGCCAATTTAAGGCCCAAATAGATGACTTACTCTGCTTAATCTAGTCTGTTGAAAGAAATATTAGTTGCCATTCACTGGAACAGGACTGGATTAAACTACATAATTTGCAGACCCAGTTCTCTGACTTTATGTCCCAAAAGTCCGAGTTCTCTCTTATAAAAAACAAACTTAAATATCTTGAGTCTGGAGAATGAGCCGGAAAATTATTGGCTATCCGACTCAAGCAGGCGGAGATTGCCAGGTTTATCTCCAGCCTACGCTTTAATACCAATGGCCACGTCATCACAGAACCCAGCGGAATTGCTGAGGGATTAAGGAAATACTTCCAAAATCTCTATGCAGTCCATGAGTAAGAAACCCCCACAGTGGAATAAATTCAATAGTATCTAGAGCTAACTGAGCTCCCATGTCTATCCCCTCCTGAGACTGCCTCCTTGGGGTCCCATATTCAGATATGGGAAGCACAGCAAGCTATCTGACAACTTCTCTTGGATAAATCTCCGGGACCAGACGGCTTCCCAATTAATTTGTACAAGGCTTGCATATCTGAGTTTGCCCCCCTGCTGACAGAGGTCTTTAACTCCTGGTACAAGAATGGACTATCTGAACAGGGATTTCTCAAAGCCCTTATTGTAGTCATACCCAAACAAGGAAAGGATCTGCAGTACCCAGAGAACTATCACCCCATTTCCCTCCTGAACTCCAATATTAAAATATTAGCTAAAGTGCTAGCTAATAGGCTGGGTCCCATCATGGGTAAACTCATAGGCACTGAACAAGTAGGTTTCATGACCGGTAGGCCTTCTAGCGACCATATGTGCAGATTACTGCATCTCCACTCATTGGCCAAGAAATCAGATATCCCGACGGTTTTATTATCTCTAGATGCCGAAAAGGCCTTTGACCAGGTCTCTTGGGATTTTCTGTTTACCGCCTTAGAGAGTTCGGTTTGCCAGATGAGTTCACTAAACAGGTCCGTGTGTTATATACTTCCCCAATGGCCCGTGTCTGGTGCAATGGTGTTCTTTCAGATTCTTTCCTGTACGCCATGGCACCAGGCAGGGCTGCCCCTTATCCTCGCTGCTATTCAACCTATATTTAGAACCCTTCATTAGAAGGTTAGTCTCTTCTCCACACCTTCGAGGTGCTGTGGTGGGAGGACAACATCTTTTATCAGCCTACACCAATGATTTTTTGTTACACCTGGAAGAATCCGGAACAAGTATCCAAGCTTTATTTGAGGAAATTGATCTATTTTTCAAAGTGTCCTACTACAAACTAAATCTCACGAAAACCAGAGTCTTTCCAATGAATGGCAGAACTATGCAAGGGGACATATCGGAGTTTGGTCTGGTATGGGAACCAAAATCCTTGACTTATTTTGGTATTAAAGTAGCCAGAGAGGTGTCTACAATGGTAAAGGAGAATCTTGCAAACTTAATGTCCAGACTGAAGACAGATCTTGATAGGTGGGGAGCCCTCCCAATCTCCCTAAGGGGAAGCATCAACACAGTAAAAATGAATGTGCTCCCTCAAATTCTCTATCCCATGAGTATGCTGAGGCTCTTCCTTCCTAAGTCCTAGTTTGCTCATTTGCAAAAAATGTTGAACTCTTATTTATGGAAAGGAAAAGGGGTTAGACGAGCGTACTTCAAGTTAACGGTGCCAAAGTTACAAGGGGGTCTCTCCCTTCCCTCCTTTTTTACTTACTATAGTGCACACCACATTAGCAAGCTATGTTACTGGAACTGTACTCCAGTTCAGCGAGGTTCAGAAGCATATTCACCTCTTTGGCTGGACAAAGAGGAATATTTGGCCTCCAAAAATCACTGTACCCTAGCATCTCTGGTGTATTCTTCCCCGAAACATCTCCCTAAGTCCTTAAAAAATATTCCAATGGGATGGTCCCTCAAAGCTTTACACCAGCTACAGAGACATCTAGCTCGCGACTGGCATAAGTCCCTTACACAGCCGATGGTGGGCAACCCTCATCTTAGAATTGGAAACAAGCCCATTTCTTCTTCATATTGGGCTTCTCTAGTAGAAGCCAAGTTCTTGGATATAGCCCCTAATGGAAATATACTTCCCTTTCTCCGATTTCAACAGCGATTTAATATTCACGAAAAACACATTTTAAATATTGGCTAATTAAACAGACCTTGGCTTCCTTTCTGGGGAGTATGTCGAACTATACTCCCCCAAAAACAGAGCTCTCTTCCCTTTTTCAAGTGGCTAAACTGCCACATCCAGTATCAAAGGTATATAAAGTCCTACAGTCCCTAGACTTCCACTTGCCACAAGATGTGTGCTACTATTGGACCCAAAAACTACGCATTGCAGCAGATGTTCATATCTGGAAACAGATTTGAGGTAATATTTACAGATTTATTAAGCAGGACAGACTTTGGTTAATACAATACAATATCATGTATAATTTGTATTTCACTCCAGAGAGACTATATAAAATGGGCAGGCTCCCTTCCTCTCAGTGTCAGTGATGCTTAGAAGCAGACGGGGATCTATACCGTATGCTATGTACATGTTCAGAGGTTTGTACCTTTTGGCATGCCACTAGAAGATCATTAGACCCAATGTTAAGACTTGACTCACTGTTCACACTGTGTCTGTCTGCTTAATAGTTTCCCCAGGGTACCTTCAAGGTTTCGGAAGGCACATATGGCCCTAGTATCCACTGTGGCCAAGCTAATAATCATGGGACTTTGAAAGGAAGAGTCCTTGCCACCTATGTTGGAATGGCATAGGGAAGTTCTAGTGGCTCTCTAGCTGGAACAACACATTGCGTTGATGGTCAATAGACTTCAAGATTACAAAAGCAAATGGGGTTCCTTGGATGCCTTGCTTACTGTCTAGAAGCCCTAGAGATCAAATCCGCTCACTGATAAACTAGGCTCTCCTTGACAATGACCACTATATCTGGCAAAGGAGGGTTGGGAAGGGGGTGTGGTGTGGTGGTTAGATTAGGTATAAATAATGTTGTCTTTTATTGTTTATTTCTGTATAATGCCTGATGTATGCAGTCCTGTTATTGTGCGCTACAGTCTGTCATTATAACCTTGACTGCGTCCTCTGAATTTTCTGAGGTTTCATGTAAGCTGAATAAAGTATATTGAATTAAAAAAAAAAGACATGGACCTCAGTGGCTATTTCAAGGATGGCTTCTTTCAGGCCAAGTTCTAGTAGAAAGTGGTCCAGTGTAAGAGGGTCTGGTGAAGGGGACTCAGGTGGCCTGAGCACAATCTCAGAGTGCGGTCGTTTAGGCCCAGACTTTTTCTACAATAGTGGTAGCAGAGTCACCCAAGTTAGAGTGGAAGCTGTGTCCATCTGAGGAGCCGCTGACATTTTATTGAAGATGAATAGGACACAAAGATCTGCAGCAGAGTTGATGCACAAGGTGGGGTGGAAAGGATGAGAAGGGACTTGGCAAGGTTAGAGGAATAGTCAAATGTATGACAGCTTAGATTCAGTGCTAAGAAGTGCAAGGTAATGCCCCTGGGAAACAAAAACCCAGGGGACGAGTAAACAATGGAGGATGAGATACTAACAACAACAAAAATGGAAAGGGACCTGGGGGTAGTCATATCAGATGACCTAAAGGTGGGCAAGCAATGTGAGAGGGCAGCAAGGAGGGCTCGGGGGATACTGGGATGCATAGGGAGAGGCATCACCAGTAGAAAACAGGAAGTTATTATCCCTCTGTACAGACAGCTGGTGAGACCCCATCTGGAGTACTGCATGCAGTTCTAGAGGCCCAGTCTCCGCAAAGACATAGACAGGATGGAAACTGTCCAGAGGAGGGCAACTAAAATGGTGCAGGGTCTGCACCAGAAGACATATGAAGAGAGACTAAAGGAGCTTAATATGTATAGCCTTGAGGAAAGGAGGGAGAGGGGGGACATGATAGAAACTTTCAAGTACCTCAAGGGAATCGACAAAGTCCAAGAGGGTAGCATATTTCAAAAAAAGAGGTGTGCAAGAACAAGGGGGCACAATTTGAAGATAGAGGGGGCTGCCCGAGGTAATTAATGAATATTTTTTCACAGAGGGTTGTGATGCATGGAACGGCCTTCTGAGGAGGTTGTGGAATCAAAAACAGTTGTGGAATTCAAGCATGCATGGGACAGTCATAAGGCCATTCTAGGGGGTTGGGGTAGGAAGAAGTAGGCTGCTGGTTAACTAAGATCTGCAGCTTATCCATTAGGTAGGGAAATGGGCAGACTGGGTTGGCCAAGCAGTCCTTATCTGCCATCAAATTCTATGTTTTTATGTTTCTATGTTAATTTGTTTCAGTACAGGAAAAGTTATTGAGGAATGCAACTAAATTTAATGTTTTTTGGCTGAGACTGGTGGAGGTTGATATGCTGTCACTACAGCGACAATTTTACCGAGACCAACGCTACAGCAACAACAGTGCCAGGTCGCTGTAGTGTTGGAGCAGGACCCCAGCACTACTTCCTGGGGGTCTTGCACCCTCTCCCCGAATCAACTCTGACTCGGAGTTGATTAATTTAGAAAACACAGGCAAATGCGGCTGACATAAAAGTGTCGCTGTAATGTCAGTCAACACGTGGAGGTTCATTTTCCTACTACTGCACTCTAGAGCGCATCATGTAACTCCATAGAAGGAGAACTTTTAAAAATATATACAAACATGGTGGCTCCCAGTGACTGAAAGCCGGACACCATGCATGGTGGTAAGGGCCAAGGAACCATGTGACTGGCTTTGGTGCTACAGCCAGTCACAATTCCAGTATCATCTGAACAGCCAATCCGACACTGAGTTTCAGTCCTAAAAGAGAGGCTTCTCTTGAGAGTCTCAAATGAGGGACTCAGAAGGTGAGCTGTGGCGCTAACAGCCCTCATAGAAACTGTCTTGATGAGGCTCTAAGGAGTTTCTCTGGTGGATAATGGAAGCACACTTGTCTTCAACTAAAGAACCTTCTAGGAAGAGGGTGCTTGACTAAAACAGCAGAAGGAGAAATTAAATTGAAGTTGGATGGGGGTGATATAACCTCACAGCCTGGAGAGGGTTGTGGATGCATGGAACAGCCTCCCTGAGGAGGTCGTGGAGTCAAGAACAGTGGGGGAATTCAAGAATGCATGGGACAGGCATAAGGCAGTCCTAGTGAGGGGTAGGAGGAAGTAAGTTGTTGGTTAACTAGGATCTGCAGCTTATCTGTTAGGTAGGAAAATGGGCAGACTAGGTGGGCCAAGCGGTCCTTATCTGCCGTCAAATTCTATGTTTCTATGTTTCTACAGCGTTCCCAGCCAGGATCAAGTCCAATAGTTCAAGTACTGGTTACCACAGGACCCATGCCTACTGCTGTTCTAGAGGAACCCAAAGAAAGAAGAAGACAATGCAGTGAGGGAGCTCCTGTCTGAATGTAAACCCCTGCAGAGGAGAGAGCCACTGAAGTGGTAGCTAAGTAGTTGTACCTCAGCCACTGTCCAGGTGAGGGTGTCTGATCTTTCCACAAGGAGGGGCCTGGAGTACTGCTTCTGTGTGCAGTAGCAGCCACCCACCAAGGGGTGCAACAAAGGGTCCTAGGGGCAAAGCCAATGAAAGGCCCTTGAGGTAAAAACAATGAAAGGGCCTTGGGGCAGACCTGATGAAATACCTGAGAGGTGAAGGTGATTACAGTCAAATCCACCTAAAGTCCCATGCAAGCATGAAGTCTCCTCTCTCATCTGTACCTATAAAGCTGAGGTGTCACCAAGATCCAGTTCTGCACAGAAATGCAGGAAAAAGGGAGAACCACCTGTGAGAAAACTTCTGAACTGTGGGTGCCTCAAAGCTGCAGTTCTTTGGATTTCTTTAGGGTTATATAGTTAGGATGGGCACTGAAGTCATGGGCAGGATTGTGTAATTATCTGAATAGGCCCAGGCAGAAGACCTGCATGGCCATCTAGCCCATCCCATTTCTGGATAACAAAAAATGGCCCCTTGTCCACTTTTAACAATTTGATTCAAGGTTTTGTTGCTACTCCTGTCTTCAAGAGCAAACACTCCACTACCCTGGTTAGCTACAGTATAGTACCAGCAACTCTGTGAGGTACCAAGTGCAACAAGAGAGCGTTTGATAAAGTCTTTGTGTGGGTATGAACTTAGTGAACCTGCTTTTGTGGAACTGGGACTGCTGGGGGGGCTAGCCGCAGTTTTAAAAGTTTGAATAGAGTAAGAATTCCACAATTGCTTCCGATGTTTCCATATCTCCCCTTGTTCTTTCCTTACCCTCCCTTTTAAGTAAATTGTTCATTTATACATTTTACTTTTGGTGTCCTGGGTATTGCTATTGAGTGCATTAGGAGGTATCTGCTAGTGCACAGGTGGTTTACACTGAATTTTCCTCGGTGGTGGATTAGGGTTCAAGATGGTAACCTGTTGCACTGCTACTCCAGGTGGAGGCACATAGGTCATATAGGTTATACAGAGCTTTATTAAGACCGAGGTTCATTATAGCTTGCTGTTAGGGTCAATAGTGCCCAACAATGTTATTGACAACAAGATGAGCATCCAGACGGGCCTTAAAAATGTTCATATTACTGCTGGCCATTACCTCTATTGGAAGCTCATTCCAGATCTTAATCACCCTGACAGAGAACCACTGCTTCCTTTTCATAATGTTAAATCTTTCTCTTTCTAACTGTAGAGGGTGGGTTCTGGTATTGTAAACCTGATCCCTATACATAAGGCCCAGCTGTTCCCATAGCTGCAAATCGGCTACAGCTTTGTGGATCAGGCACATGTCCCCCCCAATCTGTGAAATTCCAAAGAGTGCAGACCCAATGTGTCTAATCTTGCCTTATAATCTAATCCCTTAACCTCCTTAATCATATGGGTTGTCTTTCTCGGAAACCTTTCTATGCCATGTATCTCCCTTTTACCACCAGGTGACCAGAACTGGATGGCTTCCAAAGCAACAATACTCGACATGTGGGTGCACCAGGGATGTGTAGAGAGGAAGCAGTACCTCCTTGTTCCTACTCCTGATGTGCTTATTTATGCAGTATAATATGCTGCTAGATTTTTTAATGATCTGGTTACAGTGCATCTTTTTTTTTTTATTTCTTTATCTCCTTCGGAGACCCTTGGAACTCTCTCAGGCCACTGCATGTCCCCAGCTCTACCACCCACTGTGGTCTCCAACAACCTCAGATATGTTACGGTTCCTGCGGAGCCCCTGGGGACTCAGCCCCGCAGGATATCGAAGGGCCGGTGATGGAGGTCCAGTATTGGACATGTGGCAAGTGGACCTGCAAGCCATTGCTTATCCAAGGTCTGAAGGGGTTTTTCCCCCCTTTAGTTTCCTCCACTTCCCATCCTCCCTCCCCCCTGCGTGGGCACCTCTGATGCCATGGCGCACGGCAACCCTGCCAGCGTCAGCCATGCTGCGACGTGCAGTCCGGGTTTCTGCAGTGCCCCTGATCACCACCAGGGGCTGCTGGAACTCCGGACACCACCCAGCCCTCCCCTGGGGAGAAGAGAGCTGCCTATTGAGTGCTCAATCTACTCCCTCCCCTGCTGACCCCCGGCACCCAAGCTCGCTCCCGAACTTGGGTCGCCAGCATGGCGCAAGGTATGGTGTCCAGCGCCTCAACCCTTAGTGCCACTGGGTCAGCTTACAGTGCATCTAAGGTCATTATTGATTCTAATACCCAGGTCTCTCTCATCTTGCACTTCTTTTAGTCTTAGCCCACCCAGTGAATAATTTGACTGCCTGTTGTTCTTCCCAAGATGCATCACAGTACACTTGTCAATATTAAATTTCAGTTTCTTTGCATTTCCCCAGTGCTCTAATTCCTGCAAGGCTAATTGCAGGTGCCTACATCCTCCTGGTTATTGACAATGTGTCCTATTCTTGTATCATCGGCAAACTTAGATACCCATACTCCTGCTGTGGTGTTCATTGAGAAGATGTAGATGTTGAAAAAGCAAGACTGTTATTTTCTTATGCTGTTTTTTTCCTGCTCATGAAGGAACCCAGGACAATCTCCTCAGAGTCGAAGGGAGGAGAAGTGGGTCCCAGGTGGCCATCAGCACAACCATAGCAACCACCCTACTACTGAAGCACTCCAACCATAGCATAGGCAAGGTTGGTTGGACCCTGCATTACATGTTCATGTTCAGGGTTGCATTAAGGTGTGCTCCCTGTGAAGGACAAGATGGGGTTAATGTTCAGAGTAGCAGTAGACTGTGTTTCTGATAGCTGTCAAATCCTACAGGTCTCCTCAATATAGGAAGGAAAAAAGGCTTTGGATCAAAAAGGGATGGGATCGAGCAAGGCTGAGGTTCTCCACCCATTCATCTTCCTCTTTATCATCTTCAGAAACCAGAAGGCCTTCTGAATCCTGAGGGAGGATTAAATGAATTATTGTTGCTTTGGAAGTCTTCCAGATCATCTGGGTAAGGGAGTTCCCTTGCCCAGACAGGGCTGCAAAAACATTCAGATCTGGAAGAATATCCTTTTTAAGTTCAGGCTTGTGCTTGCACACAGTGAGCATGTTGGTGTGATAGTGGATTTTGAGAGGTGTGTCACTGTCAGTCCAATGCAGGGCAGTCACCAAGGAAGGGAAGGGGAAGGGAGGGAAAGGGGAGGGTGAGGGGGAGGAGAAGGGGACATTTTTTAACCAGGAAAGGCACAATAAGCCAGAGCTTGTTTCTGTGCGGGACCTGGGAGCACAAGGAAGTTAAACGACTTGCTCAGGGTCACACAGTATGCAGATAAGAGCTGATGAGATTCAAACCCAGGTCTCCAGGTTTGCAGCTCAGTGCCCTTAACCACTAAATTATACTTCCTCCAAGGGGCTCAACAGTGTCATACCAATCATCAGCCTGGCTGATTGTGACACTCTTCTGGGCTTGCTGGGCAGAAACTGTGTAAAGTTCAAAGAAAAGAACCACCTGAATCATAGGACAGCTCTTTCCTTTGATCTGTATAACACCATCCAGCAAGCACAGCCAGTCAGTATCATGGTCAGCTTGTTGTGGTCCTCCCCCAAACCTAAACACAATCCCTCCCACCATCTGCCAAGTATCCTTCCCACCTCCCATTGCTTTCCCATCCCTTCTTAATTGTCCCGTACTGGGGTACCCAATCCCTGGTATCAGATAGTGCCCCCACCCCACCCATTTTCACTGAGCGGCACCGGGAGGCCCACCCCCAGTGCAGCCAAACATAACATCAACACTAGGTTGTCCAATCTCCAGTGTGGGTACCTGAAATAAAGAAAACCCTCTGCCTTTTTTTTTTTACATGTAATCCCACCCTATGCCAAGCATCCCTCCACCTCCCTATCACTTTCTGTGCCCATAGAGATTAAACTGACACTGAGGTGCCCTAACCCCAGTGTCAGTACCTGAAATAAAGAATGCCACCCCTTATAATCTTTTTATATTTTGACACACCCTGTAAAACAGAAAATGGTCTATCGATGTCTGTTGCTGCCACCCTCCACTGCCATTACATTCCCCTGACATCCCCCAACCCTTATTTACCTACCGTGGGTCCAACAATGTAATCCTCTCTGGACCAGAGACATGTCTTTACTCTTCAACACCAAACAGGGAACTGAAGAAATCAGGTATGTGGTTCACTGTATTTCAATGCATTTTGATCTTGTATTCATAACTTGGTCTTGTTTTTATTTTTTCCCCCAAGTTTTGAACATGGCCTTTTCAGGGCCCCACCTCATGATTGAGGGTAGTGAAATTCTTCAAATCTGGCCTGAAAGGTGATTTCCCAGTCACTCTACAAAATCACCTTTTGGGTGGGATTTGAAAATACTCACCTTCTGGGTTCATGAGGTGGGGTTATAAGAAGATTATGTTGAAAATTTGTGGTCAAAATATCAAAAACACCAACTTTATGAAGTTACTTTGAGATTTTTCAATGCTAACTTATAACTTTGCAAATTTTCAATATCTTAACCCCGAATTTTCAACATAGCCATTTTTTCGCACAGCCTCATGAATGCCACATGTGCCATTTTCAAACCCTGGGACAAAATGTGCTTTTGCACTTGTGGTACAAAATGACATTTTGAACAGTACAGTATTTTGTAAATGACACCTGTCTTCTTCAGAAGAAGGGATCATAAAAAGACTACATTGAAAATCTAGAGTCAAAATGTGAAAAAACAACTAAGTTATGAGGAAACATTAAACTGTTCCAACGTTTACTCATAAATTTGCTTTTGTGGATTTTGGCCCCTAATATTCAACATATCCCTTGTGTTAACCCACCTCCTGAACATGACAGGTGTCATTTTTCAAATCCCCTTTGAAACATGTTTTCGTAGCTGCACTGCAAAATCACCTTTCTTATGGGATTTAAAAAATTCCACCTGTTTGAACATATCTGGTCATAAAAAGACTGTTAGAAATTTGGGACCCACTTAAAATTAAATAGTGCCTTGCAGCTAACTTATCCTGGGTAAATACAATCTAAAAATGTGTAAAAGCAGGACACCGCTGAAAATGAGATATTGCATCCCATCTGGTCTATCCAGAGTAAATATTAGGTAAAAATGTATAAAAGCAGGACCCTAGTACAGCAGAGCTCCCACTGAACTGTCCATCTATGCTGCTCTGTCCTGGGAAAATACATTGTAAAAGGTGGACCCCACTGAAAATGTAACTTGTTTTTCCACTGGGTTGTCCTGGTTAAATGCATTATAAAAATGGATAAAAGCAGGGCTCCACTGAAAATGAGATATTGGATAGTCTGGTGATATCAGCGTCCGGGATAGTGACTTAATCTTAATCGGGAGAACCATTGACAGAGAACTCTAACTTAATCCTCCTAAAAAGAATCTCGAAATCAATAAAAAGAGCTGAATTGCAAGGTAGAGTCACTCCTCGAATGCACAGAAGTTGAAGGTTCAGTTGCAATACACTCGGTAATAGTAAAATGAGGCAGTCTAAATTACGGTCACGTGATAACAGTCCAGTAGCCTCCCAGGATTCCACGTACTTGGCCAGGTCAGGCAATGAAGATGAGGAAGGCGGCATAGATGTAGGAAAGGGTCTGGGCAAGGGAGACACCCAGGCCATCATGAACATGCTACACAAAATTGATGGCAAGATCACAGGAATACAGAAAGATATCAAGAAGTTAGAGCAGTGCACAACTTCTCTGGAGTCACAAATGGAGAACATTCAGACAGAGCATATGGCGATGGGACGATCCCTGTGTTACTTATATAAGAGAGAACGAGAGTTATCAGTGAAGGCAAACGACACAGAGGCATGCTCCAGATGAAACAACATAAGAGTCTTTGGAATTCCTGAAGGGGAAGATCAAGAAGATATGCTCACATTTCTGGAATGTTGACTGCAAAAAGAGCTAAAGTTATCAGTAGACTCAGATCTGGGCATTGAGCGGGCGCATAGGGCAATAGCTCCAAAACCCAAACCAGGAGTGCTGGCCTGCTCGATCATCATTAAATTCCTCAGCTTCCCCATAAAAGAAAAGATCTTAAGGCTTGCCTGGAGAAAAAGATACTTCACTTTTGATGGGCACGTGGATCAGGATTACCCCCCATTGTTGTGGCCAAGATGAAAAAGGTCTTTCAGGTCGTGAAACAGCTTAGAGAAAATGGCTTAAAAGCACAGGTTTGTTACCCAGCATGGCTCTGGATACAAGATGGGGTCACCACCAAATCTTTTAACTCGCTTCTAGCAGCTGTGCCTTCTTTGAAAAATGCTAATATTCAAACGCCAGATCTAAGGAAGGAACAGGCGGAAGCTGAAATTGAGGAATTGTTGTGGAGAGTGGCAGTGTCTAAGAAGGGCAGAGGACGACAGCGAGCTCAAGGAATTCTACCCCGCACTTGGCAGCATGGCTGAAAAAGAACCTGACTACCTAAATTGAAGGGCATAAGCTGAGCTGACTAATTCTACTACTTATTTTCAGCAATAGCTGAGAAGAGGGGCAACCGGAGGCAGGAGGGGTTAGTTGTTTTTGTTTTTCCTCTCATCCCAGGCCCTCTTGAAAATTCTCTCGTCCAAGCGGACTATCTCATGCATAAAGGGTACATCAGAAAGCAATACTAGAAGGAAAAACAGAGGGAAAACTGAACTCATGCTATCTCTCTTTATAATTTACTTTTGCACTTTAGTTTATGGCCCTGAAAATGTGCAAATGAGTTGTGTTTTTTTTCTTTTGCATGGCTTCAAGTGTAAATTCTGAACTGGCAAGGAGAGAAAGGGGAGAGATTAAATAACCACAATAAGCATGGTGGACACCAGAGAGTTTACAGTCTTTTACCCCAGATTTTAGACTAAGGACAGCGGATATATGCCCAGATGTTTAATAGGGCAAAATTGTTATATCTGCATTTGTTTTTCTTTCTCTTTTTTCAAACTGACAGGAATCCTTATAAGAACATTGCATTTGCTGTTGGTTAATGTTTTAAGTAAGATATGAAGCTCTTTATGGGAGTGGAAGGTTTAAAGGTTTCAAACTGGGTACTGGGAATTGCGCTTAAGTGGGTGAAACATAAAACTCACTTTATCTCTGTAACATAAATATTTAGGAGGTTTCTACTAATATAATTAAGCTATTAACTCCACCGGGGGTGTCCAGTCTTGGGCCCGTGAGTTTTAAGTAGAAGGAGGAGTAGCATGGTTGTTGACCAACACTCCAAGCCCTAATAGATAGGGTGTACCTTCTTCAGACACGTTTTCAAAGAAGTGACGGCAAGCATCCCGGGAGGACTCTTGTCCTCTACCACTAAAGTTCATCATTCTGTCTTTGCACTGTCTGATTAGTTGGGGTTACAGTCTAAAGAAGTTTGTTATGACTGATATGTGTTTTTATATGACTGTGTATGTTTTGACTTATATGTACAATGTATAATTTTTTTCATTTAGGGCCTGGGACTAAAATGGGGGCATGGGGAGGGGGGAGTCTGGGGGTTGGAACTTATTGGTTTCAACTTTTATAAATGGGTAGTTTAAATATATGTGGATGGAACGTAAAGGGGGTAAACAATGTGGTCAAAAGAACAAATATTCTACAGGAACTACAAAGAGTTAAATGCGACATAGCATGCCTGCAAGAAACTAAGCTCTCTTCTACGTAACATTTAAAGTTCAGAAGGTTGTTGGTGGGAAAAAGTTATGCAGATTCACATCTAAAGGCAAAGAGGGAAGGGATGGCTATTTTGGTACGGAAGGGGCTACCATTCCAGGTTACCCAAATCCACTCAGAGGGATATGGAAGAATGGTGAGGGTAATTGGGAAACTAAGTGGACATCCTCTACATTTAATCTCTTTATACACACCCACTCCCCCGACTGGGGAGTTTTCAGATGTCCCTTCCAACTTATGGCTTCCTTACCAGAGGCCCAGATCTTATGTCTAGGGGATCAAATTGCATAGAAGAACAAGGGTTAGATAGGAGCAACTGGAAGGGAACACACTCCAAAACATGTTTGAAGTTACTGAAAATTTTGAGAATAGAGGGGGGACTCGAGGATCCCTGGAGAACTCAAAACCCCACTTCAAAAGAATATACCTTGTATTCAGCAGCATGTGATTCATATTCAACACTAGACAGGCTGTACACCCAAAACACCTATGTACACACAGTAGTGGAAACAGTAGTCCATCCGTTATCATTGTCTGACCACGCTCTGTCGATGCATAGAATACAGTGGGGACCCCACTGTTCTGGAAATCAGTGGAGGCTCAATTCAGGTCTACTACACGATAAAAATGTGCATTCTCCAAAAGAAGTGATAAAGAACTTCACTGGTGAAAATGACACCTGTAAAACACACATTAAATTTGTATGGGATAGCTTAAAAGCGGTGGTGTGTGGTCATGCAATATCACAAGCTGCATGCAAAAAGAAAATATACCAAGCGGGATGGAAAAAGACGAAAAAGCCCTAAAGGTCTTAGAAATAGAACACAAAAAAATCAAGGGATTCGGCAATCTTACCTAAAACTAAAGAAGCCAAAGATAAACTGAATGACCTACTAGAGGGAAGGACAGAAAATAGCATCTGTTTTTTTAAATCAAAAATATTATGAAGAGGGGGAGAAAGCTGATAGATAATTAGCCCTAAGATTCAGAAAACAGGAAGCAGAGAGATATGTAGCCTGGACAGCAGGAACAGGCCAGGGGAGCAGGATAGCCATTAAACTAGAAGAAATTTCAGAGGAACTCCAGAAATATTATGCACAATTATATGGGAAAGAAAGACAAGAGGGGCATTCAGACAAAAAACTAGACGTTCTGGAGGGAGTAACACTCCCTGAACTCTCCAAGGAACAACAACTCTTAGAGGCTCCTTTTTCAGAAAACAGTATCCAGGAGGTGATAAAATCCTTAAAGGTAGGGACGGCCCCGGGGCTGGATGGTCTCATATCAGAGTTTTATAAAGTTTTCTCTAAGGAATTGGCCCCACTACTCACTAAGGTATGTAACGCAGCACATGAGGAGGGAGCTACCCAGATTTCGGGGGGGCAACCATTTCAGTGTTACCTAAGCCAGGTAAAGAGGGAACCTCGTGAGCTAATTTCCACCCCATTTCCCTACTCGATCATGTTCAGATATTTTCAAAAGCAATAGCAGTAAGGATTCAGGAGGTTATTATATCTTTGGTACACCTGGCTCAAACAGGATTTATCCACAACAGGCATATACAAGACAATGTTCACCTCTTATTGAATGTCCTGGGTACGACAGATTACCTTGCATCTAAACCCCTAAAAATGGTCATTTCTATAGATGTGGAAAAGGCTTTCTACTGATTGGATTGGGAATTTTTAAAGCCACTTTAAAAAAAATTTGGATTCAGGTCTAAATTTCAAGGGTGGATAACAGATTTGTACCGAAACCCAACCACTAGGGTCAGGGTGAATGGAGTTTTTTCCCAGATGTTTACTATAAATCAAGGGACATGGAAGGGCTGCCCATTTTCCCCACTTCTATTTGCTGTTAGTATGGAGCCATTGGCAGCCAATATTCGCTAGGCCCCAGATTACCAGGGCATCAAGGTGGGAGGCGAAGCGATTCGCATCTCCTTATATGCAGATAATACCTTACTGTATGTCTCTGAACCTGAAAAAACATTACCATAATTATTAGACATGTTGAAGCAGTTTGGCTCTATATCAGGGTTTAAACTAAATGAGTCCAAAATGGAGATGCTGCCCCTTGGTTCCTCCATAGGAGCAATGCTGCCAAATTCTCTTCTATCACTACATCTGTGTTCCCCTCCCCCCCCCACTTCTCTTTTCCCTCCTTAAGGCACTGGTCCGTCCTTTTACCTGGTGAAGATGGAACAGAAATATTCATTTAGTATCTCTGCTTTTCCCCCATTATCCTCCACCCACTCCACCCCTTTCTTAAGCCTAACAATCCCTTCCTTCTTGTCCCTTTTCTCAGTTATATAGTGAAAGAAAGCCTTCTCCTACTTCTTAATTCCTTTAACTATCTGCAGCTCCTTCTGTGCCTTTGCTCTCTTGAATTTCTTACTTGCCTCAATAGCCAACCGTAGGTCATTTTCCATATCCACCCCTCTCTTGGTCTTCCTGAATATTCTATAGACCAACCACTTTTCCCTTACTGCCTGGGTAATCCCAGAACTGAATCAGCTGGGCGCTTTGATGTTCTTACCCCTGAGCCTAACGCACTCATCTGTGGCAACCAGTATTCCTTCCTTAATGATGGACTACATTTGGTCCACCCCCATATCTGCTCTGATGCCCACCAGATGGCTCTTTAGTACTTCACCCATTTTTCTGAAGTCTGCCCTCCTGAAATCCAAGATTTTGGTCTTAGTCGGGATGCTTTCCCTGCCCATATCCAACTGGAACCACACTGTGCAATGGTCACTTCCTCCCAGTGGCTCCCTGACCATTATTTCCTGTACACACTCCCCATTTGTGAGCACCAGACCAAGAATTGCCTCAGCTCTTGTTGGTTCAGTGATGCTCTGAATCAGTAACCCACTCTGCAGTCCTTCCAGGATCACCTGACTCCTAGCACATGTCACGGATGGTATTTTCCAGTCCATCCTGGGCAGGTTGAAGTCTCCCACAATTATCACCTCTCCTTTCCCCACAGCATCCAATATTTGTGAGCTCAGTTCCCCGTCCCTCTCCTCATCCTGACTGGGTAGTCTATAAACCACCCCCAACCTGACCTTTCTCCCCCTGTTGGATCTTAACTGAACCCATAATGCCTCCACCTCCTCGTCCTCTTACTCCTCCCTCATGCAAGTTATTCCCTCCCTAATATAAACTGCCATCCCTCTGCCCTTCCTGACTACCCTATCCCTCCTGTATAGTTTATATCCAGGAATCGCAAGGTCCCAGTCATGGTGTGATGTTGCCCAAGTCTCGGTTACTGCAGCTTTGTCCACCCTCCTGTCCACTAATAGTGCCTACAGGTCTTCCATCTTGTTTCCAAGACCCCGTGCATTCAGAGACACCACCCTCCACCTAGAATCTGATCTTCCTTCTATTCCCTCTATTCTTCTATTCACATTTATCCCCTCTGTGTGCACCCTTCCACGTACCCTTGTTATGTGTTCCTCACCCCTCTACTATTTGCTAACTGAGTTCTTGCCCCTTCCACCTCCTCCCTCCAGACCTCTTCCATCACTATAGGGGGGGTCACTGATTTCCTCCTCTCAGAGTCTGTGGGCCTGCACACCCACAGTCCCCCCCTCAGTAGTTTAAATTAAATGTAGTGGTTATGTATTCACCCAGTTTGTCCCCAAGTACCCTCAAACTGTCCCTACTGAGGTGTAGCCTGTCTGGTGAAAAGAGTGCTTTGTTTGACCAGGTCTCCTCCCAGTCCCCAGTGCAGATGAACATCTCCTCCCTGCACCATTTCCTCAGCCAGTCATTGAAATCCTATATTCTTCTTTTCCTGGTTGTGCTGGCCCTTGGTAATGGTATCACCTCTGAAGAGGCCAGTGAACATCCTTTCTCCCTGCAGATCTTCCCTAACTCGCTGAACCTACTTTACACTACCTCCACCTCCTCCCCAGCTAGGTCACTGGTTCCCAAATGTATAACTAAATTAGGTTTTCCTCCAACCTTCCTTCCTTACTATTTTCCTTATTCTTGGGCCCACCTTCCCTGCTGTCATCCCTGACATACAAGCCACCTTCCTGCTTGCATTTGGGTCCCCTTTTCTTTCCCCAGTGAATACCCCTAATTATGGAGTCCCCTATGATTGCAACCCTTCCATCCCCTGCATCTGCGCTCCCCGTCCTTCCTTTCTTACCTTCAGTACTTGTTGCTTCCCCACCTAACTGCTCCCTCTGCACTCTGGTAAACTTATCTCCACATCCACAATTTATCTCCTTAACTGTTTTTCCATCTCCCAATCTGCCCCTCCCCTTTTGACTATCTGTATCTGTTTTCAGTTTTCCATTCCCTCTTCCTTTCCTTTTCCCTCCCTCCCCCCTCCTTCACTCTGTTTTGCCTGCCTCCTCTTCCCTGCCCACCCTGATTAGTTCCCTCTCCCCGCTCATGTACTCCTACTCTCAGCCCTGGCACAACCTGACCTCCTACCTCACCTCCTACTGACACTTCCCTCCTTCCAGACAGTGGTGCAAATCTATTCACCAAAGGCACCCTTTAGAATTTCCTACCCCTGATGCTACTTCCACATTCCCACCCCTTCTCCTTACCTCTTGCCATTCCTACACCCTGGGATCCCTATTCATCTGAGGAAAGCTACTCCTGTATACTAGGTGCTCCTCCCCACTCCCATCACCTGCCTGATGCCCTCTCTCCTCTGGACATCAACCCTCTGCCTTTCCCTCCACTGTTCTGCTCCTTTGACTTCCTACTCCATCCACCCCATCTCCCATATGAGTAGCCTTATTTCAGCCCTTAGCAGCTCCAGGCTCTTTCACACAGGACATCCCCCTTTACTCCACATCACCTCCAGAAAGACTGCTGCCCCGCAGCTATTGCAGTTTACCACTCTCCTGCTTCCATACATGTACCTATTCCCCCACTTCCTCCAAGCCCAGCTTCTCCTACCCTCCAGTTATTCATAACTATAAAATAACTATACCATTCAAAAATATACACATTTCAATCTCAGCTCCTTACCATCAAAAGGTAACAACATGGAGGTTAATGTATGGGCATCAGTTAACAACAATGCTGTATCCACTTCGAAAGGTTATCATGGCAACTGTGTAAACCTCAAGAACGAAGCTCAAGAGGTTTATTGTTGCCTGGTAACCTCGAGAAGTGAATTCAGCGATGTTGTTAACTGATGCCCATACATTATCTTGTATAGTGTATGGGCTCAGTACACTGAAAAATTCACTGCTGGAAGCTTACTTTATGTTTAAAAAAAAAAAAGAAAAAAGACGTGCTTTCCAACATTGAATCACCTCCCCAACCAGTCACAATCAGTCCCAGACCCTCTCCTGATATCACAGACAACATTTTTTGTTAAATACATCTAAACATGGCTGCTGTTTGGTAGGGGAAAACTATGATTTCCCTTACTTTATCTGACATTCCTTGCTTTTGTTTTTTTCTTACTGCTGCAGCCATTTCCCAGAAATGTGGCGCTGAACTTATGCGCATGCTCACCCATGTTCCATGCTGTTGTACCATCAATGTAACATCCTCAAGATGGTACAACATGTTGACATCACATTGATGGTACAACAGCATTGTGTTTCCATCGATTTTTATACACAACAGCCCACTCCCATACACTATAATCACAATAATCTACGCAAGCAATAATACCTGAGAGGGTGGGTGGTATTGGGCTATACCCACCAACCCAGGGGTGTAATGAGGCCTGACACTGCAGGTGGAGGGCCTTATAGCCCCTGGAAGGGTATAGCCTATACCGCCCACCCTGGAGGGTATTATCGCGTTTAGAAAATGGGCACATTTTTTTATATGCTTAAAACTATAATATATTTCATGTAAAAATTTTGAATATATTTAGTATTTTCTTTATTTTGTAAAAAAAAGTAGTTCCTCCGCTTGTGTCATACTTGTGGGTAATGTGTGAAGGTGATTGCTGTGGTTAGAGCTCAGTGCCCCTGCCCTTCCCCAAGACACACAGACTTTTATTTGGTAAAAATGGTTTCTTACTAGAGATGAGCCATTTCTTACTTGAGATGAGCCATTTCTTACTTGAGATGAGTCGTTTCTTACTAGAGATGAGCCGTTATATGGTGTGGTACACTTGGAAGTTCAGTAAGGAGGGATGTGAAGGGAGACAGGATTGCTACATACCATGATTTTCAGTGGCACAGAGTGGGAAAACAGTAGCGCACTGGGTAGGAGATCAGTTTATTGCTTGTGAAGTGGGAGCTTAGCAACAGTGGCAGAATTGCGGTGCAAAACGTATGGCAGTAGTTTGTGAGAAGAACATACATTAAGATGTTGTGTTACTGAGTGGCTGTGGAGAGTGAAAAAAGAAATAGACAGTTATTTGTTTTGTGTTGGAAGCAGGGCAAGCCACAAAAGTGTTTGGGGTCAGAGGTCATAGTCGAGGTCGTGCTGTGTGTGGGATTGCAACAGACGGATGAGTAATCTATTGGGTATGATGTACAGAAAGAAGATTAATGAATTGGTGGAATAGTTGTGGGATTGGGGCACTTCTTTCATTGAGGGTGTTCTGGCAGTAAAGAAGGGAGCATTAGGGATGCCAGTATAACTTGCTAAGCGAGACAAAAAAATGACACACTTTTGAAATGAAAAGTCAGGGGGTTTAGCCAATTAGAGAAGTGGCTGGGCATCAAGATCCTTGTGATAGGGCAGGCTAGACTGGCACTTTTAATAGGTGGGCATTTGTTGTCTGGTAGATGCCCACCTAGAGAAGTGTGTTAGCCAAACAGAAGGCTCAAATAGCGTTTCTCATTTTCAAACTTCTACTAATACAGATTCTATCACAGAACCAGTACACAATCCCAAAACATCTGCTACTTAGCAACAACAAACAGGTGAACACATACCAAGCTGATGAAACTTTTCTTAAAAATAGAAAAAAATGTAATCTTTCAAAACCAGTAGAAATCAGCAGTCCCAAAAGCACCTTGAACTACAAGAAACAACACAGTACCACACCACTGCCACATTAACTAAACAGCTCTAAAAGATTGGAGAAAGAAGAACAAATCAGAGACAGCACAAAAAGATATAATGTACTGTAAAATATTAGGCAATGGGTATACACAGTTGTTTAACAGAGATAAATAAAGTACCTACCAAAACAGACAGAATACCCACAAATGACACTTAGATTCTCAATATCAGACACTACCAAAGGCACATTCAGAAATGGTTTCAACTATAGTATTAAAATTAACCACATAAGAGTAGAAAGATCACACTAAACAAATGTGTTGATCCTTCTGACTTTCAACCACACAAATTTTGTATCTTCCTGGAGCCTACAGGGCTATCTTTCACAATCACCTAAATTTACATAAAACAAAACCATTTTTAAACTGAAAAATATAATAAAAAGCACTTAGCTTTGGGAGTTCTTCTCAAACACAGTCACTCAGCTCAAAGTTCTAGAATCAGAACCATTATCATTTACACAAGCGGACTGCACTATTATGGGTAGACTTGGAGAGAGACACCAGGAGACTGGCACAAACTGGAAATTTGATATATATGGATCAGAATAATCTGAAGTTACTAGATACAGTGAACCCCTGGGCCTTGGGATTTAAAAAGGTGTGGGTAGAAGTCTGCACACAATATCATCTTAATATGCAGCTGGGGTGGACACTCCCCTTCGGGCTTGCTTGGATTTCCTGCCATTCAAATTAACGGGAGGGTTGAATGGGTGGAAGAGAAAGAGTCTTTCAACTATAGGGCAATTTTGGGAAGGCAGGAAGGCAAAATCCTTCACTCAAATGAATCAGGAATTTCAGCTCTCTCCGGAAGATATTTTTTTATACCTACAATATAGGCGCTATTTGCTAGACCCCAAAAGGGAAACCCAGCTACACCTGTCTCCCAGTCCATTGAAACAATTGTTGTTGGAGCTGGCAAAGGTGAAGCGTACCAGATGTGTGGTCTCTCAGATCTACCAGCTCTGAATGGAATTAAAAATAGATGAGGTAAAACACATTAGAGACAGATGGTGGGCAGAGACTCAAATAGAGATATCAGAGGAAGAGTGGGGGAAGGTGTGGATGGGAATTTTTGAAACGATGGCCTCACCCTCATGGCGGGATTTCTGGTGGAGACAGGGGGCCTGACAGCACCGGTGCTCGAGCACCCACAAAATTAAGCAAGGCACCCGCAAAAAACGGACTGTTCAATTTTAATTCATTCAATTTCTCCCACCATTAAACAGAGGGATTCTCCTTTAAAAGTCTCAGAGCCCTCACCTCGGCATTTTGTCCCATGGAAGCAGACTCCTTCCTTGTTGAAGACGTAGTAAGCGTCTGACGTCATGTGAGCACACCCAACAGCCAATCGGATGTGCTCGCCCTGTTGTATCTGCTGATGCGCCAACGTTTGAAACAAAAATACAGTGGCTGTCTTTCCCACAGCGACACTAAGAGCTTTCATTTCAGTAGAAATACCCACCAGGCAGAGCCGCAGAAGCTGGATTTAGCGTGACGCTGGTCTAGTTGTTCCAGCCTGGGAATGGGTCCCAAGATGACAGCCTGGGTAAAGAATTGGCTGGAGAATAGTACACAGAGAGTAATAGTAAATGGAGTCCACTCTGAAGAAAGGGGGTTACTAGTGGGGTACCGCAGGGTTCAGTATTAGGACCGGTCCTTTTCAATGTCTTTATAAGCGACATTGCAGAGGGACTGGAAGGAAAAGTATGTCTCTTTGCAGATGACACAAAGATCTGCAACAGAGTTGATGCACAAGGTGGGGTGGAAAGGATGAGAAGGACTTGGCAAGGTTAGAGGAATGGTCAAATGTATGGCAGCTTAGATTCAATGCAAAGAAGTGCAAGGTAATGCACCTGGGAAACAAAACCCAGGGAAGAGTACACAACGGGGTGAGATACTAACAACAACAAAATGGAAAGGGACCTGGAGGTAGTCATATCAGATGACCTAAAGGTGGGCAAGCAATGTGAGAGGGCAGCAAGGAGGGCTGGGGGGATACTGGGATGCATAGGGAGAGGCATCACCAGTAGAAAACAGGAAGTTATTATCCCTGTGTACAGACAGCTGGTGAGACCCCATCTGTAGTACTGCATGCAGTTCTGGAGACCCAATCTCTGCAAAGACATAGACAGGATGGAAGCTGTTGAGAGGAGGGCAACTAAAATGGTGCAGGGTCTGCACTGGAAGACATATGAAGAGAGACTTAAGGAGCTTAATATGTATAGCCTCGAGGAAAGGAGGGAGAGGGGGGACATGATAGAAACTTTCAAGTACCTCAAGGGAATCAACAAAGTCCAAGAGGGTAGCATCTTTCAAAAAAAGAGGTGTGCAAGAACAAGGGGGCACAATTTGAAGATAGAGGAGGGGCAGCTCAGAGGTAATTTAAGGAAGTATTTTTCACAGAGAGGGTTGTGGATATATGGAACCGCCCGGAGGAGGCTGTGGAGTCAAAAACAGTGGTGGAATTCAAGAATGCATGGGACAGTCATTAGGCAGTTCTAGGGGGTTGGGGTAGGAAGAAGTAGGCTGCTGGTTAATTAGGATCTGCAGCTTATCCATTAGGTAGGGAAATGGGCAGACTGGGTGGGCCAAGCGGTCCTTATCTGCCATCAAATTCTATGTTTCTATGTTTCTATTTGCAGCAACTCGTTTGGAATTTAAAAAAACTGAGATTAGCCTGCCCTGGTAATCTCTGGGTTTACTTGGGTCACTGGGTGGAGGTAGGCTTAGGGTAACCTTGAACTGGTAGGGCACTTCAGATGTTTGGGAGATAATAGGCAGCCAGCACATTTGGAGCTGTTCTGTGTGCCATGGGGGTTGTTGCTGCCTGTCTGGTGTTGATAGACCGGTCGGGGTCCTTGATGCGGCGCAGATGGATATCTGGGGCAGTGATTTGAAGACAGAGCATGCAAGCAGCTCATTATCACCCGTATAGCAGCACAAGCAGGGAGAAGGAGCTTGGCAACCCCACCATGGACAACTTGTCTTCACCAAGGTAAGGAGGATTCCAGGGGCAAGGAAAAGACATGGCATTAGGGGCATGATGCAACTTGTCATTTGTTGTGCACCTATTTATTTCCTTTTTGTATCTAGTGTTTTTCCCCCCTACACACATCCATTTTCTTTTACAGTCATTTCATTGCCCAAATTGTGAACAATCATAAAAGTCAGTTTTGTGTCCTTAACATCTCTGGGCATGTTTCTCCCCCAGACTAACAGGTAGTTTGAGTAAGAGCACAATTTGGATTTGGCTTCGGTGTCTGAAGGGGCCAGAAGTGCCTTCTGCTTTCTGCATTCAGTTGAGCTCAGCAGGTTTCATAGACTCATATGGTTGAAAAACTAGTGGGAGTAGAAAATAAAAACAGGCTAAACGTGAACAGTGGCACAAAGAAGAATAGCTAGTTCTGGGTGGGATGGAATTCATCTGAACTGACTATCCAGTGACCACCAGGAAAACATTTAAAATATATTTCATTAATGTTTACTATGGCCCCACCTCAAATTTAATGTAAGCTCTAGCCCTGAGCAACTTGAAACAGACAGAAAGGAGCAAGCTGGAACTCTGCAGCTTCCCTGCTGCAGAACCATGATCAGCAAAGGAGGGAGACGGGATGAAAAAAAAGAGAACTTGCTCTATGAAAAGTGTGTGTCTGTACTTTTATACTTTGGAAAAATGCCTTAGCATGCCTTACAAATGTATAGCACTGGCCTTCAAAATTCAGAGCAAATGGCCAGAATGTGAATCATTTTCTTATTTTAAAGAATAATATTTCTGAGAACAGTGGTCCCCAAATGTTTAGTGTTAAGGAATGTTTCTGTCAGTTTTTTCACATTTTAATAGATTTGTGTCCGGAATAGCTTTAACATTATGTAGAACTTCAGTAAACCTTCACGAGTAATGTTAAATTTTGAGTGTTAAAATTAAATCATAGTGCTATATGAAATTCATAGCAGTTGAGAGGTATGATGTGCAGGTGTTAGGAGGATTTTTCACATGTGAGGTGTGGATAATCTCACAAACCCCCACTCAAGGGGTTTATGAGATTATCACACACCTAGGGTTTCGAGACAGTGCATGGAGCACCCAGGGCACTCTACGCCTTGTGAGGTGGTGGCACTGTAACCTGAACTATATTCAGGCATTCTTGCAACACCTGGAGGCATCAAAGATCCCTCCAGAGCACCCTCCTATGGGTCTTGGCACATTGCTGGGCATCAAAAAGTCCTCAAGTGCACCCTTGCATTCTCTTTTGTGGAGTAGTGGTGGTGGTGCATATACCTTCCTAAATGTATCAAAATAACCCAAAAAATGCACCACAAGGCATGAAAAATCCTGTAGCTTCTGGGGGCCTAGGTGGCCCCCAGACTGCTGGCCTTTTATGATTGCCCTGAGCACCCAAACATGTTCAAAACTTGGCACCCCTTGGCCTGAGGCCCAGGTACCGGGGGGGGGGGGAGTAGCTGACAGTGTTCTGAGTCCTTAACGTAGATGGCACAACCTCCCCCACATTTTCTCTGCCAAGCGTCTCGAAAGAGGTTGAACCCAGGCAGGGCTACCATCGAGTCAGGAGTCAGAGGGGACAGCCAGGTTTCATTCAAGGCAATGACATCGGGCTGATGCTGGAGGACCCATCCCTGTTACGAGTCCCACTTTTTTAGCAGGCTACAGACATTGAGTCTGGCAATGCGAACCCAGCTGATGGGGGTATGGTTTGGCATTGAGGTTGCAAGTGGGCCAGGGTTTGGGTGGATATTACCAGATATAAGGAGGAGCAGGAAAAGGAGGGACCTGAGTACGGAGTTCCAGGCCAATTTTTTGATATGATGAACTATGCGAACAGAGGACCCAGGTGTGTTGGAAAGGGAGATAATAGGGAGAGATAGAGTGCAGGGGGCAGACAGGAGAAGAGAGTGAGAAGAGAGGGATGCCGGATTCAAGGGTTGCATGGGGTGCAGCTTCTGGTGGAATAAAGACCTAATGAGAGTGGTCCATCTATGGCAGTGGTCATAGTAGCAAGTAGTAGGGGAGGGCAGGAGGAAGGTCCCATCGTCTGGGGGGGGAGTTCACAGTGCAGATGGAATTCTCCCTAATGAGCTTCACTGGAGTCTCTGGATGCCAGGCAATGTGCATGGAGGAGGGTGGCAGCCAGTCGGCCCTAGGGTAGTCAGTGGCTCCAGAAGCTTGACTCATAGGGGAATTTAAGGGGGTGGAGAATGAGCACAGGGGACAGTGCAGAAGAAAGAGTAAGCACAAAAAGGAGCATGGTGAGGAGGAGGGAGGTGGAAGGGTGAGGAATAGCCAGTAGTAAGGAACAGAAGAGAAAAGAAAAGAAAAACAAATCGGGGCTGCCTCTAGTGGTGACAGGGTATAGGCTGCAGATGGAAAAGTGGTCTGATTGGCTCAGGCCAGCAACCGAGGCCTGATCACCTTGGTCTGGCGTTGGCTCATTCGGCGATTACCTGTGTGCTTGTCTTGGGGGAGTGGGGGAGGGCAACTTCACCGGCCCTCACGACCTCTGATGGATCCTTGATGGATCCGTGGCTCTGTGAAGAACAGAAAGGCAAGTAAGGGTATAAATAATGTTAAGAGGGGGAGGAGATAGGCTAGGAATGGGGTGTGGGGCCTGTGCTGGCAAGGGAAGGAGTCTGAGAAATGCTGCTTGTTTTAATCAGCACAGCTAATGCAGAGTGAAGTAAAGCCAGGTACAACTACTCTAAGCCGCACAACTGAGATCTGCATTAATTACTTAATGTTCAGCTAGTTAAAACCAGTCTAAGCAGCACAATTAAAATCTGCATTAATTGAATAGTGTTTGGCTAGGTAAAACCAGTCTAGGTAGCTCAAGTTAATTCTAATTAAGTACACAGGAACATCACTATGCTGCTGCAGCAGCGAGAGCCAAAGACATAAATTAAAGTAACCCTTGCATGCAGTAAGAAAGCTAGCATTTGCCAGAAAATATTTAAAGTACCCCCAGTAGACAGTAGCAATGCAATTAGGTAGCTAGCATTTTTAGGAGAAAAAAACTATCTCCACTGCCACGCCAACAGTTAATACTGTGGTGGTTTCATAAAGTTCAAAATGGCGCCAATTCTTAATTCGGAATTCAGAGGAGCAATTTGGAGGCCTGATCACATCGGTCTGGCGTTGGCTCAGTCGGCGATTACCTGTGTGCTTGTCTCGAGGGGTTGGGGAGGGCAACTTCACCGGCCCTCGCGACCTCTGATGGACCCTCAATGGATCCGTGACTCTGTGTGCTTGTCTCGGGGGGTGGGGGAGGGCAACTTCATGGCCCTCATGACCTCACGACTTAACATCCTCTTTAAACAATCAAATTGTGAAAGAGATCTGGGCATCTTAGTTAAGAATAAATTATCATCCATCTCACAGTGTAACAAGGTGGCCAGAACAGCTAATATTATCTTAAAATAAATTAATAAAACCTTTATTAATAAATCCGAACAGTGCTTAGTCCCATTATACAGGGCATATATTAGACCACATCTAGATTATGGATCACCCTTTTAGAGCCCATACCTTAAAGGAGATATAAATCAACTGGAACAAACTCAAAGGCGACTTACTAAAATGATACCAAGACTCAAAAATAAATCTTATGATATGCGACTCAAAGAAACAGGACTGTACCCACTTCATTAAAAAAGACTCAAGGGTGATATTCTTCTCACATTTAAAATATTAAAATCACCTATACAAATGAAACAATGCAGACTAACATTATCCAACAAACGTACAGTAGGTAGACTTCATAATATACAGCTTTTAGCTGAATGGGCAAACACCAACAAGTGCGACAATTACTTCTGTATAAGAGCATCCAAGCAGTGAAATTCATTACCACAGGAACTAATTAATCTAATTAATTTTAACACATTTAAATCAAAGCTTGACACATGTATAAAGTCACAGAAAACAAAATGATCCACTATTGAGGGGGGCAATCACAATGGTCCTTGGGCCTTCTTTTGTCCCATACAAATCCAGTAAATCCAGTAACTGATCCAGGGCTAGTTCACATCTGCTGCAGTCAGTGTAACTGGTCCAGGGCCAGTTCCCATGTAATGCAGGCAGTGTAACCTGTCCAGAACCAGCTCAACAGTATCCAGGTAGTGTAACTGATCCAGGGCCTGTTCCCTTCTGCTGCAGCAGTGTAACTGATCCAGGGCCAGTTCGCATCTGCTCCAGTCAGTGTTACTGATCCAGGGCCAGTTCCCATGCACTGTGGTCACTGTAACTGATCCTGAGCCAGTTCCCATGCAGTGCAGTCACTGTAAGTGATCTAGGACCAGTTCCCATACACTAATCACTGTAACTGATCCTGAGCCAGTTCCCATGCAGTGCAGTCACTGTAAGTGATCCAGGGCCAGTTCCCATACACTAATCACTGTAACTGATCCTGAGCCAGTTCCCATGCAGTGCAGTCACTGTAAGTGATCCAGGGCCAGTTCCCATACACTAATCACTGTAACTGATCCTGAGCCAGTTCCCATGCAGTGCAGTCACTGTAAGTGATCCAGGGCCAGTTCCCATACACTAATCACTGTAACTGATCCTGAGCCAGTTCCCATGCAGTGCAGTCACTGTAAGTGATCCAGGGCCAGTTCCCATACACTGTAATCACTGTAACTGATCCAGGGCCAGTTCCCATGTTACCCAGGGAGAGTGACTGATGCAGCACCAATTTCATGTTACCATGGCAGAGTAACTGATCCCAGACCAATTACATGTTATCCAGGGCATCGTAAAGGGATCCAGGACCAAGACCCATTTTACCTTGGGCATTGTTACTGATGCTGAAGCAGTTGCACATTACTCCTGCACATTTGTTCAGTAATGAGACTTGGGAGGGCGCTGTACCTCTGTATGAAACACATTTCTTGGGAAGGGGTATGGTAGTCTGTAGCTATAAGGGGGGGGGGCATGGGATCCTGAATGCAAAGTTTATTGAGGATTAGAGACCAGCTGAATGTGTTGTGATGATGCAACACCATGCCCACATCCATACACTCTGACACCCCATACACATATGTCAAAACGCATGATCCCATAGCCCCGTACAAGCAGTCATGTTAATCATGACCCCATGCCACCGTAGCCAATCACACCCAACAACCCCTTACACCATGCATGCTGTCACTCCTCAGGATCCCACTGTGGAAAGTGAAAAGGTGGTGGGGAGGGCTGGAGGGATGCTGGGGTGCCTAGGGAGGGACATCACCAGTAGACAACAGGAGGTGGTAATGCCACTGTACAGACAATTGGTTACACCACATCTGGAATACTATGTTCAGTTCTGGAGACTGCCTCTTCAGAAGGACATTGACAAAAAAGAGGCAGGGCAGAGAAGAGCAATAAAAATAGTGAAAGTATTGCACCAGAAAACACATGAGGAAAGACTGAAAGACCTCAATATGTATACCCTGGAGGAAAGGAGGGGATATGATAGAGACATTCAAGTACCTCTGGGGAATCAACAAGGTCCAGGAGGGCAGCATCTTTCAAAAAAGAGATGTGCAAGAACAAGAGGTCACAATATAAGGCCAGAGGGGGTAAAGACTCTGGGGAAATGTGAGGAAATATTTTTTCACAGAAAAGGTAGTGGATGCATGGAACAGCTTCCCAGCGGAGGTCGTACAGGCTAAAATGATTGGTGAGTTCAAGAATGCATGGTGAATCAGGAGCTAAGTATGTAGGGAAGTGGGCAGACTAGGTTTGCCAGGTGGTCTTTATCTACCTTCAAAATCTATGTTTCTATGTTCCTACCCCATGCACAGTCTCATCCACTGATCCCATACTCCCTTGCACATGGTTACATCCAGCCATACCATACCCCCATGTACGTTGCGACATCTCATGCTGCCATACCCACATGCACGCTGTGACACCTCATGATCCTATACCCCCATGCATGGTGTCACACCTCATGATCCCATACCCCCACACAAGCTGTCACACCTCATTATCCCAAACCCCCATGCATGGTGTCGCACCTCATGATCCAGTACCCGCACACACACTGTCACACCTCATGATCCTGAACCCTGTGCATACTGTCACTTCTCATGATACCGTACACCATGCATGCTGTCGCTCCTTATAATCCCGTACCCCATGCATGTTGTTACTCCTCATGATACCATACCCAACGCAAGCTGTCTTTTCTCACAATCCTGTACCCCATGTATGCTGTCACTCCTCATGATCCCGTACCCCATGAATGCTGTCACTCCTCACAATCCTGTACCCCAAGCACACTGGCACTCCTAATGATACCATACCCTATGCAAACAGTAACCCTTCATGATCCCATACCCCATGCGCACTGTCACACCCACCAATCCCATACCCCCATGCATGTTTTCACACACACCGGTCCTATTTACCATGCACGCTGTCACTCCTCGTGATACCATACCCCCATGCATCCTGTCACACCCTCTGATCACATACCCTCATGCACACTGTCACATCCATCAACCAACCCCGTGCTCTTTGTCGAGCTGACACCCACCCCGACCACATACGCATACATACACTATCAGACCCATCGTCCCCATACAACCTGTCACTCACTGACCCAATACCACCATGCTTGCTGTCACAACTCAAAACCTCATGCCCCCCAATATGTCATCAAGGCACAGGTCAGGAAGCATAGGAAAAACCAGGAGCAATTGGAAAATTCTCAACAAGAGTATTTATTTCTACTAGCAGTAACAAAAAATAAAATTCTTCAGTATTATTTACAAAGGTAAAATAAACAGAAGACCCATCACAGTTTTCCTTCAATCTCTGTGAGTCCATCTTGCAAGCAATTGCAGCTCTGTCTTATAAATCCTTCCAACCCCCCATTCTTAACAAGCATCTTCCAAAGTGTTCCTGTATGTTTCAGGCAGGTGCTGGCAGGAACACAGTGTGCCTGAGCTGAGGCCCCTTTTCCACAGCTCTTTTGCTAAAGGCTTAAAAATTGCACTTAGATAACCACTTGATTTTCCAATAGCTTTTTACAATCACCTCAAGCTATAATTATATACATTTAAAAAATTAACACTATTTAATTTCTAAACAAAGGGATCCCAATATCAGTTACATTTCCACATAAACATTTGCATATATTTTTATATCAGCAAATATGCAAGGGAGGAAAAGACAGATAGCAAGGGAAGACTGAGAGAAAATGAGAGGCAAATAATTACGAGACTGTCGGGGTGATCAAATCCTAGGTCTCACAAGAAAATTTGGTTGCGCAACCAGACAGACAAAAGACATCATTCAAAATCTCCATAACAACTGCTACAGGGTCCTATTTAACCCTCTCACATACACCCCCCAAGAGGGAACCTGTTTTATGAAACAGGTTTCCAAAACGTTCTATTAATTCTCTACTAATATTAGCTTCTAACTTTCCCAAATTAAGCACATGTGTGTTATCTGTTTTTTTCTGTAACATTACAGCAAACAGTAAAAGTTCAGACCCATACATTTGTTTTTCAACCTTCAGAACCTCAATTCCAGATCCATATCTTGACAGAAAATCAGCATTGATATTCTCTTTACCAGATTTGGGTATCACCATGAATTTAAATGGCTGTAGTGCCAGGTACCACCTTGTGATTCTGGCATTTTTGTCTTTCATTTGGTTGAGCCAACAGAGAGGATTGTGATCTGTTATAAGTACAAAGTCAGTTCCTAGTAAGTAAAACTTAAAGGACTCCATGGCCCACTTTGCTGCTAAACATTCATTTTCAATGGTGGAGTACCTTTTCTCCCTGTCATGCAACTTCCTACTTATGTACAGAATAGGATGTTCCATCCCATCTATATTTTGACTTAGGACTGCACCTAGGCATAGCTCTGATGCATCTGTTTGTAACAAAAACAGTTTCTCAGAGTCTGGGCTTCTTAAAACAGGGGCAAAACATAATGCAGCCTTAATGGCTTAAAAAGCTTCATCGCACTCTGAGGTCCATTTCACATTATTTAGGTACCATTTGTTCATGAGTTCAGTGAGGGGAGTAGCTAACTCAGCAAAGTTGGGAACAAATCTCCAATAATAACCAGCCAGCCCTAAAAATGACCTGACATGTTTATTTGTTTTAAGAACAAGGCTGTTAGTCACAGCTTCTATTTTAGAAACCTCTGGCTTAACTTCTCCATTTCCCAATGCATAGCCCAAATATCTGGGTTCCTGCATGCACAATGCACATTTTGTTCCAGGTGGCTTTTCCAGCCTGGACTGTACACCATGACATCATCCAAGTATGCAGCACATAAACCAGTGCGAGGTGATAAAATTACATCCATGTACCGTTGGAATGTAGCTGGCGCACCATGTAAACTAAATGGCATGGTGGTGAACTGATAGACTCCAAGAGGAGTGGCAAATGCAGTTTTGTCTCTGGATTCTTTAGCTAAAGGTATTTGCCAATAACCCTTGGTGAGATCAAGGGTACTGATATACTTTGCACTCCCCAGTCTGTCCACCAAATCATCTATTCTGGGCATAGGATAACTGTCAAATTCTGACACATGATTAAGTTTCCTAAAACCAAGGCAGATTCTAACACCCCTTTCTTTTTTGTTTACAATTACCATTGGAGACAACCAAGCACTTCTCGACTCCTGTATAATACTCAATTCTTTCATTTTTATGTTTGTTTGTGCACATGTGCAAGAAACAGAGTATGGCAGCTTGCTGTAGTAGTGAGTTGTGGAGGTGTGGCAGTGCTTTGGCCAGTGCCAACAGTCCATTTTGGGGCTGGTCTCTGTGGTGCCAATAGAGGAGCACGCTGTTGATGACAGCAGTATCGTAGTGTGCCACCAACTTGAAAGAAACTCACTGTTGCAATCAGGGAGTGCCCCATCATTTAACAATCAGTTGTTTTTGCTGCTGGGGTGGTCCCTGATTCCAGCGGCTAATCACAGCTTGCCTTGTCTGGTGTCCCATTTCAATAAACATGGCAGCAGCTGTCGCCGGCCACCTCTCACAGTCCCCATGAAAGCTGATGGGGGTGCCCAATCCCCTGTTGGCATGCCTCCTCCCAAGTTCATTTGCTGATGGGGGAGCCCAATCCCCATCTGCATAATGCCCCCCAATTTGTTGTGTGTCGAGGGGGGTGCAGAATCCCCCCTAGGCTTATGCACCCCCCAAACACTATATGTGCCAATGGAATGCCCAATCCCCACTGGCTACAGCTCCCCCAACAAACACCCAGGTAGCACGCTGGAAGCCCACCTCAGAGTGCCCATTGTCCCTGTAATAGAAAAACCATCTTGAGAGGTCTTTTTTTTTTTAAACCCTGTAAAAACAGAAAACTGCCTCTCATTGTCTTGGGTGCCCCCTTCCCCAACCTGCAACACCCCCTGTGCACTCAACCTCCCCACACCCCCCCCACCTCATACTTATCTCCGGAGCCCGATGCGACAATCTTCGGTGGAGTGGGAACACATCTGCACTCTTCAGAGCCGACTCCGAACTGAAGAAATGCCAGTAAGCTGTATAATGTCATAAATGGGGGGTAGGGGGGTTCAACTTAGGTGGATATCTTGGCCAGTTCTGCGAATTTTGGCAACAAATTTTCAACATGGGGTTCTTGGGACCCCATCTCATGAATTCAGTGACTGTCATCTGGTTATTCAGTCCCGAAAGGTGATTTCGTGGTCACTGTGCGGAATCACCTTGAGGGACTGATTAATGAAATAACAGTTTCACTGTTCATGAGGTGGGCTCCCAAAAAGTCTATGTTGCAAATTTGGTGAAACAATTCCATAAAATCACTGTTTTAACGAGTGTGCATTACGCAGTTTCCATGCACACTCGTAACTTTGCAAATTTGAAATATTTTCACTCCAGATTTTCAACATTGGTATTTTTTCACGTCTCCTTATGAACAGCACAACTGTCATTTTTCACATCCTGGCCAAAATGTGTTTTCACACTTCCGGTGCACAATAGCACAGTCACTGTAGGAAATCAGTGTTCGATAGAGATTAAGAAAATTACAGTGACACTGTTCATGAGCGGCGGTCCCAAAATGCCTATGTTGAAAATTTGGTGACGTCCATAAATTGACTATGTTATGAGCATGTGTTGCGCAGTTTCCACGCACACTCGTAATCTCAAGAATTTGTAATATTTTCACTCAAGATTTTCAGCATTGTCAACTTTGCACACCTCCTTATGAACAGTACAGCTGTCACTTTTCACATCCTGCCCGAAATGTTTTCGCACATCTGGCACACAACGGCGTAGTTGCTGTGGGAAGTCAACATTCAGGACAGAGTAAGAAAATCATAGTGACACTGTTCATGAGCAGAGGTCACAAAATGCCTATGTTGAAAATTTGGTGAAATAATTCCATGAAATGACTGTGTTACGAGCATGCATTGCGCAGTTTCCACGTACGCTTGTACGTTGGAGCATTTTTAATATTTTCACTCCAGATTTTCAACATTGCCATCTCTTCACACCTGCCTATAAATGGTACAGCTGTCATTTTTCACATCCTGCCCAAACTGTGTTTTCACAGATGTGGCGCAGAATGCCGTGGTCGCTGTGGGAAATCAATGTTCGGGACAGATTAACAAAATCACAGTGCCACTGTTTATGAGCAGAGGTCCCAAATGTTTTCATGAGGTAGGGGTCACAAAAAGGCCATGTTGAAAATGTGTAGTGCAAATACCAATAAACGCCCAGGGCGTTAGGGTTTCTAACCATAACGTCCCACCCTGTACAGACTGACAGGTGTCAGGGGTGTGCCTTTGGACTGCCGGCTGTAATGCTCATGCCATTCCACTCCTACCCCCACCCTGAAGCCAATGACAGGCATTGAGGTGTGCCTTGGACTCTTCGGCCCCAGAGTTCACCCCATTCTCCTACACTGCACCCATTTCTGTGTATGTCCTTATGAAATGGGGTGACTGTAAAGCTGAACACCCCAAGGCACACCTCAACACTTAGTGTCTGCAGGATAGGGTGAGGTGAAATGCCGTGAGTGTTATGGGCGACGACCCAAAGGCACACCCCAATGCCTGTCCATCTCTGCAGGGTGGAGGAGTGGTTGGCGTGAGTTCAATACTTCACTGCCATTCCTATTCTGCCTCTGTCTAACTCCTGCACATCCAATGCTAATATCAGCAAGCAAACATTCGGTATTGACAAGTGCTTGCTTGTATTTCCTTAACCACATCAGCTCTTAACCGCTCTGGTAACCTGTATGTCTTTTGCCTAATAGGATGAGCATTCGTTGTCCCTATAACATGCTCAACCCCTTTTGCTCAGCCTGGTATTATGGTAAAAGTACTGTTAAATGTCTTTAGCACATTACGAATGTCTGCAGTTTGTTCTGAGGTTAAGGAAACATTCATCTTTACAGCATTTACAGTTTTTTCCTGTCTATCATAAGCTACATCAATATCTTCCTTATCGATTTCTGGTAAAACTAGTAAAGCAGCTTTTGGCATTTTTTTCAACCCATTTCTTGAGGAGGTTAGCATGGTACTGTATATCTTAGTAGGATTTTTCCTGTCAGGGGTCTCAATCTCGTAGTTAAAGGTGCCAGTACGTCTAAGAACCTTATAAGGTCCTTTCCTCTTCATTAACAGTTTATTTTCTATTGTGGGTAACAGTAGCAAAGCCTTTTCACCAGGCTCAAAAACGTTTTCTTTAACCCCATGGTCATAATATACCTTCTGATGGTTTTGGGCCTCTTCCTGATTATTATGGGTAATTTCAACATATTTTGCCAGTTTCTTTCTTGGAGCACACCTATAAGATGCTATAGCTTGTTTCTGAGCGGGGTTATCTTCCCACATTTCTTTTATCACATCCAGTGGCCCTCTTGGCTGCCTTCCATACAACATTTCAAATGGTGAAAACCCTGTTGATGCCTGTGGCACTTCTCTGTAAGCAAAAAGTAGGTAAGGCAAGTATTGGTCCCAATCTTTCCCTTTCCCTTTTACAAACCTTTTTAACATGCATTTTAGGGTTTGGTTAAAACGCTCAACAAGACCGTCTGTCTGAGGGTGATGGTGGAGGTTCTTATGGCAGTGATACCTAGTAGTCTGTACAGCTCCTTAAGTAATGCAGCACCAAAATTACTACCCCAATCAGTAATAATTTCTTTAGGAATGCCCACTCTGCTGAGAAGTTTTGCAAGCTCTGCTGCCACTTTTGAAGCTGTGACAGTATGCATTGGAACTGCGTCTGGGTATCGAGTAGCATAGTCGCATACTACCAGGATAAATCTATTACCCTTTTAACTTTTGTCTAAAGGACTGACCACGTTCATTACAATTCTCTCAAAAGGCACATCTATCAAGGTTAGGGGCACCAGGGGCACCTTGTCTTTTCCAGTGATTGGGGCTACCCTCTGACACTCAGTACAGGAACTACAATACGTAGCAACATCTTCACGAATTCCAGGCCAGTAAAATCTATACAGCAATCTGGCAAGGGTGTAGTCCCTCCCTGAGTGACCAGCCATAGGACTATCATGTGCTGTCTGTAACAACTCTGTTCTATACTTCTTGTTGTATAACCAATTGATCTGTCTGTTACTGTGTCTGAGGTTAACCCAGACTCTGTACAGTTACCCATTACATTTTTTAAACATTGGTCCACCTGTTTTGGTTTCACCCCCAGCTGCTTAAAATAACCATGGAGAGAAACATTGTTAGCTTGTTCTGAAAGAAAATCACAATCAGTTATCAATTTAGTTTCAGCATTTTCATATTTTGACCCTTCATGTCCATTAGTCATTTGTTGCCACAGTTTCTTCAGCCATCGTCTTTCTTTCCTGGATTTATGGATCTTGGAGCTCTGCTCAAACAAGTCTGAATCAAAATCACTGAAAGGAAAAGTGTCCCCACCATCTGAAATTTTCTTTGCCTGAGCTCTTGTCACCTCAGCTGCTGAAACATCAGGATGTACTTCCTCCTTGATTAACTCAGTAAATCCTGGAAAGCCATTTCCAATAATCACAGGTACAGGTAACTTAGGTACTACCCCCACTTTCATTTGGTGTGACACACCCTTAATGGTCAGAGTCACTTGGGTGGTAGGATAGTATTGACTGTCCCCGTGGATGCAGATGGCACCAGTACCTGGTCCTTTTGCACAGTGTTTTCCCAGCACTTCAACATGCACTAGGGTCTGTCTGCTTCCTGAATCAATGAGTCTCTTTACAGGCTTATCCCCCACCTTCACATCTGTTAAGTACTTGCCCCAATTTCTTAAGGACAAATCTGCTCCAGTGCCACTGTCCTTAGTATGGCAGTTTCTTGCAATATGGACTGGCTTTTTACAGTTATAGCAAATAATGTCTTTGGGTACAGATTTGTTACCCCCACCAGAGTTCTTATCAGACTTGGAGTTTAAATGAGAAAAAGAGAGTCTTACTGGTGTTTGGCTGTTACCTCGCTGCTGTCCAATGATCTGTAGGACTGTTTTGCCCTCTAGTTGGAGCCATATTATCAAGAGTTTTCTGAGTCGGATGAAGGCTTCTCAAGGAATGTCGACTGAGTTATACTTCAGAGATTGAAATCTCTGTCTGTATGTGTCTCCCAAGATGTCATACCTTTTCAGGATTTTGCTCTTCACCAGGTCATAGCTCTCTGACTGTGCAGTGTCCATATTGCTGTAGGAAAGTTGGGCTTTCCCTGTCAGGTAAGGTACCAGTCTGATTGTCCATTGCTGCTCTGGCCATTGGCAGGCTGTGGCAACTCTTTCAAAAGTTGTCAGGTATGCTTCGATATCATCGGAGGGACACAACTTTGTAAGTTTAGTGGCTTTTAAGTTGCTTGTGTTTTGTTGCTTATCTGCATCTCTGCCAGATCCTCTGCCTTTGATAGCTTGCAAGGCATCCAGCCATCTCTGCTCCTGTCGCTGCATTTCTTCTCTCATCTGCTGCTCCTGTCGCTGCATCTTTTCTCTCTTCTACGCTTCTAAACGCTGAATCTCTTTTTCTCTCTCTACTTCTCGATCTCTTTTTGTTGTATACCCCACCATTTGATAGAGTCCATCAGGCTTTCAGGTTCTGTCATTGACAGTTCTTTTTCTATAATTTGTGTTGGCTATACAATCTCAGCTTGGACTTCTGTCTCTGCTGGTTTGGCTGCCATTCTCCTGGTAATCACTCCTGGACCTGCTGCTGTAGAATCCATACCTTTCTCTATGCTTCCCTGATACTAGATCCAGTACCCATGCACAACACTCCTGGCTTAGAGTATGCATGGCATAAATCCCATTTAGACTGACACCATCTGTCGTTGAGGCATGGGTCAGGAAGCATAGAAAAAACCAGGAGCAGTTGTAAAACTTACAACAAGGGTATTTATTTCTACTAGCAGTAACATAAAAAATAAAATTGTTCAGTATAACTATTTACAAAGCTAAAATAAACATAGGATCCATCAGAGTATTCCTTCAATCTCTGTGTGCCCATCTTGTAAGCAATTGCAGCTCTGTCTTATAAGTCCTTCCAACCCCTCATTCTTAACAAGCATCTTCCAAAGTGTTCTTGTATGTTTCAGGCAGTTGCTGGCAGGAACACAGTGTGCCTGAGCTGAGGCCCCTTTTCCACAGCTGTTCTGCAAAAGGCTTAAAAATCACACTACGGTAACCTCTTGATTTTCCAATAGCTTTCTGCAATAATCTCAAACTATAATTTTATACACTTAAAAAATTAAAACTATTTAATTTCTAAACAAAGGGAACCCAATATCAGTTACTTTTCCACATAGAGATTTGCATATAATTTTATATCAGTAGATATGCAAGGGAGGAAAAGACAGACAGCAGGGGAAGACTGAGAGAAAATGAGAGACAAATAATTGCGAGACTGTCGGGGTGATCAAATACTAGGTCTCACAGGAAAATTAGGTTGCGCAACCAGATAGACAAAAGACAGCATTCAAGCTCTCCATAACAACTGGGACAGGGTCCTGTTCCACCCTATCACACAGTACTCTGTCACACCCATCAGCCCCATGCATGTTGTCACAACAATGGACCCCATAACACCAGGCACGCTGTCACAACTCACAATTCTATACCACCATACATGCTGTCACACACGCCAATCTATTGCATTCTGTTAGACCCACTGGTTGACCCCATACTCCATGCATGCTGTCACATGCTCTGCTCTAAATAAACAGGGATGTGTGAGTGGCAAGATCAGAACATAATTTTTCAAAAGTGGTTATTGTACCCTATCTCTGCCATAAGACAGATTACACTGGTGGATCTATTGTCAATGTTGTGGGTATACTGGGAGCAGGGACCAAAAACAGGAATGGAGATTGTGCACTTTTTGGGTTGCAAAAGCAGGAGTCCAAATATCCACTGGGTTCCTGGTACTACAACAAAGTTACTGTCCTCAGGGAGTACCAGTTCAAGTTAGCAAATCCTCCAGTTAAGAAAAGTGAGGGAGCCTGCCACCCATTTCTTGGGGAGGAGGGTTCATGGGAACCCGAGGCTGTGGTGGTGGAGTGGGTACAAGATCCTTGGTGGAAGGGGGAATTCAGGATCCTAATGCCAAAGCTAATGGGGACCAGTAGCCAGCTGTAAGGGCTGTGGTGGGGTTGGGCTACAAAACATTCCAGATTCAAGACAAGGCTCCTCTATGCAACTCAATCCTTCCAGGCTCTGGACTAGCTCCCCTTTCTATCTGACCAGTCTCCCAACATCCATACCCACTTGTTCTCCCCAGCAGACCACCCTCCCTTCTTGGACAACCCTCCCATCCAACCTGCCTCCATGCATCTGAACCCATCTTACCACCCCCAGATCAACCTCCCCTTTCCCAATGGCTGACCACTGTCACTGCATGTGGACCACCTCTACATCCACATCAGGCCAAACACTCTTCCTCTAGCTGAATCACCCCCAAGACTCTGGAAAAGCCTCTACCCCCAGCACACCAGGCTGTTTGCAGCTAACCCTACCCTACACCAGACCATTCCCACTTTCATTGTACCTGTGATGGTAGGCAGTGCATGGATGCTATAGGGAAGGGCAGGTACTGCAAAGAAGATGATGGAAATGGACAATTTATGAAATCTACAGCACTATTACAGCTTACCTACCTTGCAAAGGTCAGAGATTTCTTACTTGGGTACTGGGGAACCTGGCACTGGGGTATTCAGGTGGTGTCTAGTTGTACCTGTAAAAGAAGAATAGCAATGGGGTCACAAAGGATCTATAGCTCTTTAGGAACAAAACTGGACCAATAGGAAAGGTTAAGCTGCCCAAATCAGGACTGTCCTGTGAAAATCAAGACAGGTAGTAACCCTACCCCCTACTCCTCAAAAGTCACAGAACTGCCACCCACCCAGCAGTAACAGCAGTGACCATCTACCCCTTGATGGCGATTTTGTTGGATATCAGACCACAGCTATTAGCGTAGCACTCAAGTTATACTACTTGCCCACTTACAGCATGCTCTATGCCACGTCAGTCTGTCGGTTATTTTTTATTAGTTTATTTGAGTTGAGGGGCTTCACACCCCCCCTTGTTAAAAGCAACAAGGGGGTGAGGGGGCAGAGCCCCCAACTCAAATAAACTGACAAAACCGAATCAACAGCAAGCACGCAACCAAAGTTTATGGCACGCTCTATGCCACGATGGCCTGTTGGTTATTTTTTATTAGTTTATTCAAGTTGGGGAGCTTCAACCCACCCATGATAAACAAACAAGGGGGTGTGGGAGCAGAGCCCCCCAACTCAAATAAACTGATAAAACAGAAATTAGCAGCAAACACGTGACCAAAGTAGCCTAGCATGGCTACAGTGTAGCACAAGAATGTGACAAATTACACTGTATTCCTTGTAGCCTTACGGTATGCTAATAGTGGTGGTCCGATGTTCTACACAATTGCCCCCAACAATCATAACACTGCCTCCCCACCTAACAGTCACGGCCCTGATCCCCCAAACACAACAATTACAGCACTAACACCCGTTACTGACACAGCACTGCCCCCAAACCTCCCCCAAAGTCACAGGGCTGACCCCTCACAGTTAAAGCAATGCCCCTCCCTGACAGTCAAATCACTGCCCCCCCAACAATCACAGCACTAATTCCAATTACTGATACAGCACTACCCCAAACCTCCCCAACAGATACAAGGCTGACCCCCATAGTTAAATCAAATCCTCCCCACAGTCATGACTCCCCAACTGCAACAGTCACAGCACTAACCCCCCATTACTGACACAGTACTGCCCCTGAACCTCCTGCCACAGTCACAGCACTCACTGGCAGTCCTAACTCTGACCCCCACCTCCTAAAGTCACCTCCTTTGGTGTGGAAATTAATATATAAATAAAAATACTAACAACTACAGTATATAACTCCAAGCAAACATGAGCTACTCTATTAAAGACTCACTCAGCCCAACAAGAACAAGGAGCATCATGTTTACTTACAGTATTAAAAAAAACACAGCCATGGTGCAGATGCCCCACTGCCAACAGAGGCACTAAATCTCCGTCTTCCCGTTTGTTCCTCTGCAATGTTTCACAGCCAGCATAACGCCCACAGAACCTGAAAGAAAGACTAGAATTGCAACACCCCTCAGCAGTGCCTAGCGGGAGTATGTTGAGCCATGTTGCGGATGGTAAAATAGTGCCGGAAGTGCTGCGCTCAACATTGCAATCAATCTGTTTTGGAGTAGAGTACTGTTAATAAAAAAAATATCTAAAGGCAGAATACATCTTGAAAGCATTTTTTGGAGCCAGGAAAAAAGTGATTGTTGTTGACATTACTGGGCCAAGGTAACACTGCAGATTACAAGTTCAGGGGAATTTACTGAACTGTAGTTATACAGTGATTGGAATATGTGAGCCACTGCTGTGTGGAATCTAGTGTCTTCAGGGATAGGTATAGTAAAAAAAACAATAAAAAAATACAGTTTAATTTTTTTAATATAATATCTCTGCATATTAAAAACAATACGTAACATAGCTTATAATGTATTTTTAAAGTCTGCATTGCTGCACTGTGACCAGGAATGAACTGGTGTGAGGGGTTGGGGCTGCTATTCAGTATGCCATCCATTTCTTGGGAGTGGGCAACCTCTCTGGAGATACCCCACAGCCCAGCCTCTTCCCCCAGCTGACCAGCCTCCCTGTATCTGGATGAGAATCCAATCCCATACCACATAACTCCTATGTAGCTGGATCACCCCCAAAGTCCCCAAACTATCCTTCCTCCAGCAGGTGACTGTCTCTGCAGCTGCCCCCCCAAGCACCCTCCCACTCAACCATTGTCTCTATATCTGTACTCACACTAAGTCCTGTACCAGCTGCCTAGGATGACCACCTGCCCTGCATCTGGACCTCCCTTCCATCCCTGGAAAGTCCTGCCCGGCGATTGTGTAGAATATCGGACCACCATGGGACCTGCGCTATTAGCATAGAGCTCAAGTTATACTACTTGACCAAGTCAGCCAGTTATTTTTTATTAGTTTATTTGACCTGGGGGCCTTCGCTCCTCACACCCCCCATGTTAAAAAAACAAGGGGGGTGTGGGGGGTAATAAACTGACAAAACCAAATTTAACATCAAGCACACTATGTAGTGGTGTATTCTTTGTAGCATTGCACTACGCTAACAGCGGTGGTCCAATATTATATACAGTCGCCTACTGCCCCCCCACAGCTGGATTGCCCTTCCATGCCCCTTACCAGCATGTCTAGCAGACAACCCTACCTGCAGTGGGACCTATCCTGACCATAGATCAGCCCCCACAAGTCTGAGCACCCTTCCAGGAGGTGAACCCCTCCCCCCCATGTCCGGACCAGCATCTTACCCCAGATGACCACCATCCCCGGAGCTGGATCAACCCAAACCACCATTTCTGCATATGGACTACCCCCACTCCCTGCAGCTGGACCACTCTTCCAGTCCCCAGGCCAGCCTCCAACAGATCTCTCTGCAGCTGTAACACCCCCACCCTCCCTGTAGATAGACCACCTTTCCAGAGCCAGGACCAGCCTTCCCCATGCTGAGCACCCTCCATAGACCACTCCACAGCCCTCACTTTCCTTGCAGATGGATCCCCCCAATACCATTTCCACCCATGGAGCAGCCCCTACCCCTCATCAAACTGACCTTTCATTGAGCTGGTCATCAGTCCTTACATCCACCCCCAACCCCCAACTGCAATGTACTTCTGCCTTTATGTCTGAGTTCACAGCACCTTCTATGTGTAGCAGCACTTTTAAATGAGGGACAGAGCAATTCTGAGGAGCTGAGTGAAATGAGGGACTCTGTAGAGGTATGGGACCACCCACCCACTGCAGCTGGATGCCTCCCCGCCCTCAACAGTTGGAGCACAGTTGAAGAAAAGACTACCTGTGTGCTCCCCAGCCCCTATCTGTAGTTCGGGACAGGGCAGGGGAACCGAATATTTCCATGGTTTCAGCAACACAGAACTGCTGCTGCAGTGGTATGAATGCTACCTGGCCCCAATCTACAGTTTGAGGGGGACATGAGAGCTTAAAAATGATCTGCATGCAGTTTCAGAGCAAAACAGCTTAGAAACCTATTGTACAGAATAATCGGTGCAAATATTATCAATGAAAAGGACATTCCTTTTATGTAGTACAACAAATGTACTATCAAATTAGCAAACAAACAAGGTTTCTGAAGAATGTAGCAAGTAATTGGGATCCCTGTTATACTGACAACGGCAGCTGTCAAAGGCTAGTGAGAATAGCTGCAAGCCCCTAGATGCAGCGTGTTTTTACCATCCAAAAGATGGCGGCACGCTTTACGTGCCTCAAAAGGGGGCGTTGCTATTCTAGTCTCTTTTTTTGAGTTCTGTGCACACAGAATGTGAAAGACTAGTGTAACCCCCCTACAAATGGGGGTTCCCGAAAACCCTTCCTCGAGCTTGCCTAAATACTCACTGCCAGGTTGGTGTCCTGCATTGTAGCAGTTTAAATGTGTTTGCCAGAGAGTGCCTGTATAACCTCTGTGTACTGTTTCTTTAAGAGCTGCCTGGATTGCAGTCATAAGTAATCTGAGAGGGATCTCTGCTGAAAGATGTAACTATTTGCTGAAAATCATTTAGAGTGATAATGATAATGTAGTTTGTCTAACCTGCCTTCATTGCAGCAAGGACTGTTTTGTTTATCTCCACTATCTTGGTCCTGGACTGTGAATTGGACCAATCAGTACTGGTGGGACCTAAAATGGATCAGGACTACAGGAGCTGTCTGGAGTCAAAATCTGTAGGAACTGTAGTTTTGGGCCTTTTTGTGCCTTTTTGCACCTGAAGGGGGAGCCTTTGTTGTGACTGACAGGAGGATCAGCCAACCGAACCTTTTGGATCTTGGGGAATTTCCCAGGCTGCTGCAGCTAGTTTCAGTTTTGAGCTGAAAAGTGAAGAAGTAACAGCTCAAGTGATTTTGAGCAGCAGTTCTGTGTAGTTTTGCATGGGAGAACTGTGAAAGGACTGAGTGTTGGTCTGCCTACTGTCCCTGAGAGGGGAAAATAGAGTTTATTCAGACTGAATCTGAGTTGTGAGGACTATTTAAGCCACTGGACTGTGACCAGGCTTTAACCTGAAGAAGACCGAAGATTTGCTGAATGCAATCAGCCTGTCAGGATTTCCAGCTGCTTTTGAATCCCTGGTTTGTGCAGAGACTTTGCGATCATGACCGGAGAGTGGTTTGCCTGGTACAGTAGAATCCTTTACATGTAAATGTGCTGTGTATTGAAAGTGGGTCGTGATTTGGTTCCCCACTGTGTGAACTGTGTTCTGCTTGCTGGAAGCTTTATCCAGCCCAATCGGACTGAATCCGCGTTCATCTCCATTCGGCCTGGGCCATGCCATGCTGGCCCTGCCAGACTACTCCACTGTACAGAGAAAGACACCAATGAGGACCTGCCTGGGGATCAGCCGATCAGCCCCCTGCTCTACGCTTGAACAGGAACGACACCTCGGCGAATCGTGTGGGCCCTGCTTCTCCTGGCACTCCAGATTAACCACCTGCTGTCTCGATTTTCGTCTAGCCTGTATCCAGTCTTGGGTATCATGAGTAATCATCAGGGTAGCTCCTGCAACAACAGCCTAATTTAAAAGTGTGTCATCTGATTGTCTTGTTGTTTTCTTTTCACGAACTGAGCCCTCCGGCTCCGGATTATAAATAGTGTGTGTTGTGCATGTTGTTTTCTTCCATCACAGGGCCCCAACCAGCTGCAACGTTCCTGGCTAGACCACCATTCTCCTTCGGGGTACCCAGAGTGTGTGACTGTTTATGGACCCTGAAGTGCATGCATAACTGTTTGATTGATAGAGCCTTTAAGCAAATTAACCTGATTACGCTCCTCCCTTGTTCAAGCCCCTTAAATAAATCAGATCTAACTCTTTTTTGCATTACCCTGACTGTGGTTCCAATTTGTGCAAGTGTACTGTACTGCTGTTATTTGCTGTGTATACCTTGTTTTACAAGGGGTCCCCAGGGCCAGACCAGAGGAAAGCCCTGGTTGTAAATGCAAACAGTGTGGGTACTTGTGTGGTGTATCGGGGGTATTGTGAAAGTGATTATTGTGTATTGTTCCGGCCACTAGTAAGGAAGAGGGGGGGTAACAGTGTACCGGAGGGCTGTGCTTAGGTTAGCTTGACCTCTACCAACCCTGACCTCCAGGTGGAGGCACCCGTTTCAGAACTCAGACCCCTTAACCTGCTACTAGCCAAGCAGGCAGGGGTAGTAGTCCTTGGGATAGTGCCACCTAGGGGTTACACTAGAATGGCAATGCCCCTCGGCTGTGCCAAGCGCAAGTACGTTTAGCTGGAAATGCTGAGCTGTACATACCAGTCTATCTGTTTTGTGAGCAAACTAATCTTAATAAAAGGATTTTTAATGTCACAACACATGGAGCCAGGAAACAATTGATGCAATTGGCATTACTGGGCCAAGGCAGCACTGCAGTTTACAAGTTTTGCGGAATTTATTAAATTGTACACAGTGATTGTAAATATGTGAGATGCTGTTGCATGGGGTGTTTATCAGTGTCTTCAGCAATTGATATAATGAAAAACACAAGAAAGCTATAGATTAATGTATTTTAATATGTATTTTGCATATTAAAAACAATAAAAGCATAATATACACTCTGCACATTTTTAAGGTATGTCTGTATTGCTGCAGTGGCCCAATAATGAGCCGTTGTGAATGGGCAAGGACTGTCATTCAGTATGCCATCCATTTCTTGAGAATGGGCATGGTAACCTGTGGCTGACATGGGACGGCTGCCACAAAAGCTGCGGGTGGTGTTAAGGCAGAGATGGGGATTGGTAGCCAGCCACATGAGGGTGGGCTAGGTTACATGCCAGGGGGGATTAAAAGTTTGAGGCCTGACCTGAATGGGCTGTAAAGGTAGAGGCATAGAGTGTGATCATCTGGGGGAGAGACTGTTCTGGTAGGTGGTCATCTGGCAGGAGGAGGCTGGTTCAGGGTATGGGTGGAGGTCCAGCTCTGGGAGGGGGAGGCAGTTTAGGAGATGTTGATCAGGGTACTGGAAGGGTGGTCGAGCTGTACTGAGAGTTTCGGCCCCAAGGGAAGAGGATATCTCTGGTATAGGGAGAGTGGTTGACAGGTGTGGGTGGGAAGGATGATCCTCAGTGAGGGTCCAGTTGCAGGAAGGGTGGTCATCTGGGGGGGATGCAGGTACAGGGGTTGTGGAGTGGTCCAGGGAAGGATCTTGACATGTATACCCTGAAAGAGATGAGAGAGGATAACGTTATTCAGACCTACAAGTATCTCATAGGGTTGAACAGGGTGCAGGTAGGGAGTCATTTTCAAATGAGGACCAGCACCAAGAACAGGGTACACACAATGAAGCTGGCATAAGGTGAGAGTTCATGAGAGATGGAAGGAAATATTGATTCACTGAAAAGGGGGTGGATGCCTGGAACAGACTGCCAGCAAAAGTGATGGAGGCTAGAATGATGGGGGGCTTCAAGCATGCACAGGATAAACATAGGAGTACTGTATATTAGATCAGAGGTGGGGGGGGGGCAGGGACCAGATAGAGTATGTGGATGTAGAATAGACAGATAGCACTTAGGCAGACTGGGTTGGCCAATCAGTCCTTTTCTGTTGACAAATTCTATGTTTCTATGAGGGTGCTGAGCTTTTTTTCTTTTGCAACATTCTGCTTATTGAAGAATAATGGCACAAAATGCCATTGTGCCTACTTCTGTGAAATCCCTTGATTGTTTTTTTAATTTATCTGTTTATGCCCCCCCTGCTGACCAGCCCCCATCCACCAGTCTTCCCAGCCCCATCACCCTGCGCATCGACTGGGACTTACCTCAGGCTGCTTGGAGGTGCCCAGCGGGCCAGATGTGGAGCCTGCAAAGGACCGGTGTCATCCTGCCTGTCGGCAACGTTTCCCCCCCTGTTTTTTCTCCCCCTGATGCAGAAGTAAAGCCATGCTACCATACACAGCATGCCAGGCATCTTCCCTGCTTCCACCCCCCCAATTTTGGTAGCATCGGTGTGCCAACTCCCAGCTTCTGGTAGGGCCCAGGTTAACACCGACCCCTGGTACCCTCCCTCCCCAGGAAAGGAGAGCAATCTTCCCGACGCTCAATCCTCTCCCTCCCCGGCCAACCCCCAATCACTCATTTGCACCTGATTGGGGGTTTTAAACATTACTCACAATTTTTAGTTACCTTTCTCATGGGAGAAAATCCATCAATATATGCCTGACACAACTTCCTAAAGCCAGGGGGTGCCGCGTTAACTCGTGCACACCAACTGTCTTCCTGTGCACTCAGTGCATTGAATGCACTAATGATTGTCACTGACTAGGGGCAGAAGTTGGCAGCACTCAACAGCATACTGAGTGCACAGAAAGCTGGCTGGTGCATGCAGGATGTCCATGGCCTTTTCTGTTTAAAGCAAGTTACTATAACTATGGGTATATATAAATCAATTTTTTACCTATCCCACCCAACAGCTGTTCCTATACAGTTAGATAAGACAGTAGCAGGGATAATAGTTTGTGGGTGTACCCTTGTTGGCAGCAGGAGGAGAATCGGGTTGGCAGCACCAGCAGTAAGCATGGTCAGACTTTTTTTTAATCACTTCATTCCTCAGCAGCAGAGAGCACGCAGAGCAATGACCTGGCCATGGTGGTGAGAGACAGAGCTAGCATCAATGGGTTGGAGCCAGCTGCAGTAGGCCGAGCCACAAAAGAGCAATTTGTGATGGCTCCCCCTGGCTTCTAAATAGAATGACCCAGTTGGCATTGTGAGTCTGCAGCAGCATCAGTGACCTCCATTTCCAAATGAATTGTTTTTTCTCCTGTTTTTATGTTTGCTTGCACGCATGTGCAAAAAACATAGTGCCATCATCCGAGTTTTTGTAGGTGTGGCACCCTATCTTCCAATTCAGTCAGTGTGTTTGCAGGTGCGGCCACAGTTCACCAATGAATGCTGCAGCTGTCTATGACAGCAGTTGAAAATGCAGTGACGTGCAGTTGAAAGGGAGAGACCACTTCAGTGAGCAGTGATAAGATAGTGTTGATTAGCATATTGACGGCAATCCTGCTTGTATACGTCTCTGCTTTCTCTTCCTGGAACGTTAATTCAGTTTGAAGTGAACTTTTCCTAGGACTATCTTTCTGGGAGGAGGCAAGTGACTAAAATGACATCCTTGGAATGTTTCCAAAAAAAGATCTAATTGCCATCCTTGGAATGTTGAGTCAGAGTTCAGGGTAGGAGCAGCATTGACAAAAGCAGGAAAACAGAACCCCAAAGAGACTGAAAAAGTAGACGCAGTTGTGGTCTGTTGGCACACCTGATCAGTATTGTAATAATATTCCCCAACCCTCTGAGTGTCACTGAATAGCGCTCCCCACCCCCCGCCTGCTGCACACAGTATGGCTGACGGAGGTGCCCAATCCCATTAGCCCGCGCCTCCCAGGAGCTCGGTGCCACTGGTGCCCCCAGCGTGGCATAAGTGAGAATGGTGACGGGGTGTCCAATCCCCCATCTGCTCAATTAAATCCCCCCAAAAGAAACAGACTTCCAGTTGCCATGCTGGGAGCCCACTCCAGCGTGGCACATGTCCGTATGGCCGACGGGGGTGCCCAATCCCCCGTCGGCTCCACTGACTACCCCCCAAAAAAATCTTCTGGCTGCCACTCTGGGAGCCCTCCCCAGCGTGGCACAAGTCCCGCGTCATCTTCCTAAAAAGAACACAAACACCTGAAAAGAAAAAAACGGTCCCTCATTGATTGTCTTGCCCCCCAACCCGCGCCCACCCTCTGCACAACCACCTCCCCACACCCCACCTCACCCCATACTTACCTCCGAGGCCGGTGAGATGATCTTCGTGGACCGGGAACACGTCTGCACTCTTCAAAGCCGACCACGAACTGAAGAAATGCCAATAAGCTGTATAATGGAATAAATAAGGTTTTTTTCAACTTTGATGCATATCTCAGGCATTTTTTGGAATTTTGGCACCAAATTTAACATGGGGTTTTGGGACCCCTCCTCATGAATTTTGGCACTGTCAGGGTGTTAATTGGCCCCAAAAGGTGATTTTGCGGTCACTGCGCGGAACCACCTTTCAGGACCGATTTACGAAATGACAATGTCACAGTTCATGAGGTAGGCCCCCAAAAACCCTATGTTGAAAATTTGGTGAAAAAATTCCCAAAAATGAGTGATTTACGTGCGTGTGTTGTGCATTTCCTACGCATGCTTGTAAGTTCGCAAATTTTTAATATTTTCACTCCAGATTTTCAACATTGCCATTTTACCATACCTCCTTATGAGCAGTACAGCTGTAATATTTCACATCTCATCCAAAATGTGTTTCCACGCATGTAGCACACAGTGGTGCAGTCGGTATGCGAAATCAATGTTCAGGACCGAGTAAGAAAATCACAGTGACAGTGTTCATGAGCAGAGGTCTTAAAATGGCTATGTTAAAAATTTGGTGACAAAAGTCCATAAAATGACTGTGTTACGAGCGAGCATTGTGCAGTTTCCATGCACCCTCATAAGTTTATGAATTTGTAATATTTTCAGTCCAGATTTTCACCACTGACATTTTTCCACACTTCCATATGAACAGTACAGCTGTCATTTTTCACATCATGGCTGAAATGTGTTTTTGCACTTCCAGCGCAGAAGTGCGTGGTCACTGTGGGAAATCACTGTTTAGGACAGATTAAGAAAATCACAGTGACACTGTTCATGAGCGGAGGTCCCAAAATGCCTGTGTTGACAATCTGCTGTAAAATCCCCAAACTAATTACATTATGGGTGTGCGTTGCACAGTTTCTACGCACGCTCATGACTTTACCATTTTTTTTTATATTTTCACTGCAGATTTTCAACATTGCCATTTTTACACCTCCCCATGAACAGTGCAGCTGTCATTTTTCACATCCCATTCAAAATGTGTTTTCGTACCTGTGGTGCCAAATGGCGTAGATGCTGTACGAAATCAGCTTTCCGCTAACAAACTGATATTGCCACTGTTCATGAGGTGGGGGTCACAAAAAAACCATGTTGAAAATTTGGAGTGAAAATACCAACGAACGCCTGAGGCATTAGGGTTTCCGACCATAATGCCCAACCCTGTAGAGACTGACAGGCATCAGGGGTGTGACTTGGGATTGTCGCCTGTAATGCTCATACCATTCCACCCCCACCCACACCCTGCAGCCAGTGAGAGGCATTGAGGTGTGCCTTGGACTCTTCGTCCCCAAAGTTCGCTCCATTCTCCTACACAGCACCCATCTCACTGTATTTCCTGATAGAATGGGGTGAACATAAGTGACAAAGACCCCAAGGCACACTGTGACACTTGTCGGTGTCTGCAGGGTAGGGTGTGGTGAAATGGCGTGGTCGTTATGCCTGACGACCCAAAGGCACACCCCAATGCCTGTCAGTCTCTGAGGGGTGGTGGGGGGGTTGGCTTCAGTTCAATACTTCACTGCCATTCCTATTATGCAGCTCTGTAACTCCTACACTACCATTGCCAATGCCAGCAAGCAAACATGCGGCATTGACAAATGCTTGTTCTTGAAAGTAGCATAATAATCCTGGCTTCAAAACATTCATTCTTGGGCTATTTAGATCCTTGGGCAGGCAGATCCTTGCCATATGCTGCCTATCCCTGAGGTATTAGCTGAGCTTTAAGGAGGAAGGTGAAGTAAACAGTAGCCATAGAATTTTGTAAACTCTAGCTCAACTTCCTGTGCTTCTGTACTCCCAGCTATGAAATTAGGAAATCCTTAAAGGGAAAGATCCATCATGCTGTGCCAACACCTTAGTAAGGAGAAGTCCCTGATTAAGCTTTTCACACCAAAATTATAAACTTGTACCTTATTTTCTGTTTGTGATATTTCATTTTATTGGGTTGATCCTGCCATCCCTCCTACCATACATTTTGTGACAAGTGCCTTTAGGGGCGCATCCCAGTACCTCACATGGCTGACAGTAGAACAGGGTATCAACTGTGGGAGAGTGTATTGGAGGTATTAATAGCACTAGTTAATAGCTCCACTTTGTGAGTAACTGAACTCGGAGACCTGCCTAGGGTAGATATAGACTGTATAGTCTATACTTACCCATAACATGGCAAACCAATTGGGAACTCACAAACCTGAATTTTTAATAGCTAGTACTATTAATAGTTACAGTACACTTTCCCGTGGATGATTCCACCTCCGATGTCAGCTGTGGGAGGTTCTAGGATGTACCCCTAGAGGCACTTGTTTCAAAATGTCAGACAGGAGGGATGGTAGGATCAACCAGTTAAAAATAAATAGCACAAACAGAAAATAAAGTGTCAGTAGTGCATGTGACTCAGTGCTCAGTGTGAGCAGTGCATGTGGCAGATTGCAGTGTCGGCACTGTACATGGCAGTGCTGCATGTGTCGATGACAGCAATGCACGTGGCAAACCATAGTGGCGTGCGTGCACGTGGCACTGCCTGGTGTTGACAGTGCATGTGGCACTGCATGGTGCACTGCACAGTGACAACAGTGCACGTGGCAATGCATAGTTATGGCCGTGCACATGACACAGTGTGGTAATAGTAGGACTGTGTGGTGTTGGCAGTGCATGTGGTACAGCACATAGTCGGTAATGCGCATGGTACTGCACATTAGTGCACATGGCAATGCGCCATATTGTCAGTGTACTGCATAGGAAAGGCAGTGCATGTGGGGGAATGAGTGTGCTACAAGAAAATGAATTCAGGTAGAAAATGTGCTTGCATGAGAGCAGGGTTATGAAAATTACGTGCCTACTGTAATTCTTGATCTTCTCTTGTATCTTCACCATTCATTACTGTTGGGTGTAAGCCAGAGGCATGCACCCGCCATGGGAGTTTTTTTGGGGGGGGGTTGGAGGGAGGAGTCAGCACCAATGGTGCTGCCCATGTGGCTGACACACTTCGTGGTGCACATGGGTTGGCCATTAGGCGCCATAGATTCCTCCTCCATCCCAGTTCTGTTGAGTCGGAGAGGAGGAAACAGTTTCCAGAGAAAGGGAGTGAGGCAAGAGAGCCGAGGGACAGATAAAGGAAAGGATATAAACTGAAAAAGGTATAAGCCAATTAGAGGACAGAAAAGAAAGAACCCTACCCTAATTGGCCATGGGGCCTCAATCCTTGGGTGGTCTCGGGAAAAGGAGAAGGCAAAGGATAGAAAGAAGGAAGATAGAAAAGATGAAAGTAAAGGATAAAGGGGGAGGGAGGGAGGGAGGAGGGCTCTCCGCCACATTAAAATGGAAGACCACTGGCTTGAGAGTTTCAAACCCCTGTGGGAATGAAGACAAAGGAGCAAGGATGTTGCTAGTCATAGAGATTATAGTATCAAGGTCTGAAGAGAAGTAATGGTTTTGCCAGTGGTGACGGAGGCAGATCTCTCCTCCCACCCTTCACCTGTAACTGTTATGAAAATCCTAGAGCCTAGGTCTCACAGACTGTCCCTTGGAGGGTGATCAGTCCTGCTCAGAAGAGGAGTGAGTCCTGACATAGGTGTAGGGGAAGAAATCTGGTAGAAGTTTTCCCACGGGAGTACTGGCGCAGTCCCCACTTCAGGAGAAGAGAACCATGGGACATCCATGCCATAAGAAAAAGAGAGGGAGGAAAATCCCATGGACTGTCCCAGGACTGCACTGATGTAAATGACAACCAGATGGTGGCATAAACCAGAGGATTATCCAAACCCCAAGAGGGGGACACCCTAGTACATCGTGAGGAAAATCTGAGGGAGTTCCCTTAGAGGTTAGGGAGAAGACCCTACTTGCCATCCTCCAGGTTGAAGATTCTGTGACTTGTTAGAGAAGGAAAACAGAGAGCTCTGAGGTACCAGGGGGACTCGGACCCCATTTGGCCTCTAGAAGGGGGAAAGCGAGCAGGGTGGAGGCGACACCCAAGCACTGAGGCCTATGAGGGGATGGAGGGTGAGATTCAGTAATGAATAGTGAAGATACAAGAGAAGATCAAGAATTACAGTAGGTACATAATTTTCATATCTTCCCTTGTCAGTCTTCACCATTTGTTACTGTTGGTTGAGTACCAAGCCCCCTGGAGGGGACCTGGTACAGCTCTGAGGGAACGGATCCCTCAGCCTCCTGTGGGTGATGCGCAGGAGAGGAGGAGGAGGAGACCCTAAAGCCACATTAGACCAACAAGATCTAAGGCTGTTCAGGATGAGGAGGTGTCCCCCATGGCCGGGGGATGGGAGGCACCCCTGTAAGGTCCTCCTTCATGCGGGAAAAGAGTCAGGTCTTCTGGAAAGCAGAGGAGATCACCCTACACTGGGCAATGGGTGACAACCTTGATAGATGAAGCTATGCCATCTGCCTAATGCAGATCGCTGTCCCCGCAAGTCTGGACGCCACCTCATTGGCATCGTAAGACACCCTTGCTTGATGCCTTGCAAGCTCCAGACCCTGAGCAGAGAGGGCAATGGCCTGTCTAGATTGTTCCATATCAAGCAAAGATGCTAGGACTTGTGCCAGCATCAACCACAGATGCCTGTTGTAGGCAGCGTGGTGAGCCTGATGAGAACCTATATACATTAACGCACGAGCCGAAGAGAAAACTCTTCACTCTCACTGGTCAAATTCTGCTGAATCCGGATCCGGGGTTCAGTCGTACGCCAGGTGCTGAAACCCAGAAGGAGTGTCTAGGGATGTTAGCTCTGAAGGTGGGTGAGGTAGGGAACCTAGAGACTCCTGAGGGTGCAATGCCATCTCCTGCAATCCGCTGGGGCTGGGGCGGCTGGAGACTGCCAGATGTGGCTAGATGCTTCCTGGAAAGGGATGGGCCAGGAGGGCACCACCAGGTGGTGGGCACTAAATTCACTCAGGAATGGGCACATCTCCTGCTCGGTATTGCTTCTCAGCACATGAGAGATGTAATGCTCCTGGACCAGCCTCGAAAGGAACCGCTGATACTCCGTGAAATCAGCATCGGAGGACAGGTGGATGAAAGGTTCCTCTCACTCGGAGGAGGGAGACAAGGAGGAAGAGGAGCTTGAATGTTCAGAGTCCTCCTGCAGTGAGGGAGACATGCAAAAAACCCATTCATCCGTGGCCCTGACATAAGTGGGAAAGGCCGCCATGGTGGCACTAAACATCTCCCAGGTTAAGGGCCCCATAGGACCCACATGGCCTGGGAGAGGAGGAGGAGGAGGTGTCTGCAGAGGGATGGGAAATGGGCACTGAACTGATAGTGCCTTGCCTCTGTCAGGGCTCTGAGACCCAGAGATTGGCCCCGCCAGATGGGAGGACCCTGGGGCCAAACCAAGCTGTGAAGGCTGTGTTTGAGATGGCAAACCCTGGAAGAGCCCTGAGGGAGGATCTCCCCTGTGGCACGACTGGGGTTGCATGGGTCCAGAAGGGCAACCCTTCACGCTGCCAACTAAGGATGCCTCCAAGACCGTAAGGGAAAGGTGGGATTCAGCACTTCAACCCTTCCCCACTCCCCGCAGGGCAGTGGAGGGGGCACCCATGCTTCACCACAGCCCCTCAAGCCCTCAGGCTCAAAGGCTGCCCCCTTCCTTGACCCCAGCAAAGTTGGGCCTACCAATCCCACAGGCCTCCCAAGGGAGACCGTAGAGGAGGGGGTTCCAATCCCCATCTGGGGGGCCAGGGCAGCACCAGGAGTGGCAGCTGCCATGGTCTCCCCAGGAGAGGACACCCCACCCTGAGTCCCTGTGCTGCTGTCCCCAATGGATCCACACTGGATGGCCTCAGCCGTTTGATTCACTGGAACTACAGACTCTGGGGACTCTGTGATAGGCAGCTGGGCCACCTGGTACCGTGTCACAAGGTCTCTCTGACTCCAAAGAGTCGGGGTGGAAGTCTGGATTGGCCTGCAAGTCATCCTCCTCCAAAGAGGAAGTGATCAGACAGACCTCCAGGCTAGCGACCACGGGATGGCCCCTGGTGGCAGCCCCGCATGCGGCACTACAACGGGACACAGCACCACCCATGGTGCCGCCCCAATCACCAATGCCATGACTGGTGCCGGGATCCAGGACAGCACCAGGAGGTGGTGCTGAGTGTCCCCCAGTGCCAGACTTGGTAGCCATGGGCTGCAACACTGAGGGAGCCTGCCCCTCTGTGGAGGTAACTGCCGGGGCGGTGCCAGCAACGTGACTCTGCAGGGAAGTGTGTTGCTCCTCTGACTCTGCAAAAGAGGCCTCCTCCTCCTCAGGCAAGGCTAGAACTGGAGGAGGCCACCTCCTCACCGGGCCGTATTTAATTATTTATTTATTTGCTTTTGTTAACCAGGTGAGTCACACTAGACATCCAAGTGCCTATTTTCAGGTGAGACCCGGGAGGGTTACAAAACTGGGTTACAGAGAGTTTACATACAATCATGAGCGAGGTTTACATCGAAATGCGGAACGAGCATAAACAGGGTAAGGAGAGTTGAGTGAAATAAACAGTAAGTCAAAAGCTTAGGTTTACATCAAGATACATGACAGCTTGACAGGGCTATCGTAGGAAGCTAACATATGGAGATAATATAGTACAGGAAACGTACAGTGCAAAATAACAGAGATACAGTACTCCGAGGGGTAAATAAACCGGGGGATACAATATAAAATACACCACAGTGTAGTTCGGTGCATAGAGGTGAGAATACCCTTCTGCCAACAGAAAATCATAAACAGAATACAAGTGCTAAGTGGGGGACCATGACCACCTGGGATAGAGCAGGCTCAGGTGAGACATGGGACAGTTACAGGGCCAGGTACCAGGGGTTAAATAATATTAATAGTAGCCCTTAGGAAGGCAGGGCCTGTCACATCACGTCAGAGCACGAGTATTGCGGGATGCATGAACAAGTGGAGGGAACCCTCAGGTAACTCCATAGGAAGGATTTGAAGCCCAGATGGGAGAAGGAGGACTGAGTATAGGCAGGGAGCGAATTCCAGATATAGACCCAGGAGGAGACCCGAAGGAAGGGTAAAGTGTCCTGGCCTTGGCGACTCGTGAGCGACGCTGTCCTCCAAATGTCAGGGGAGTTCTGATGACTTTCAACATGCACACTTCAAGAACACGGCGGTCCATGGAGAAGCAGGCATCACAATGATCCATATTCTGATTGGGTCCCAGGCATCGCAAGCAAACATGCCAGTCCAAAATGGAAAAATGTCAGCCACACAGGCACCGACGCATGGAGGCACAGCCCACTTTGGATTTTCTCTTTGCCCCCAAATCAGACATGATGCAAATACAATAACCAAACTTTAGCAAAAGAGCCCGGCACTGTCGCAAGGAAGAAATAAAAGGAACAGGCTTACCAAATTACCAACGGCATCGGGCAGTTCAGAACCGGGATGAATAAAAATGGAGAGGCGGCATCAAAGAGCAAAGGCCTATGATGCAGACTTAATTCAGTTTACTTGCACAGCAGGTGGAACTTCAACAGTGGGAGAAACAGAACTGGGATGGAGGAAGAGTCTACGGCGCCTAGCGGCCAACCCGCATGCACCGCACAGTGTGTCAGCCATGTGGGCAGCACCATCGGCACTGACTCGTCCCTCCAAAATAAAAAAAAAACTCCCATAGTGGGTGCTCGCCTCCGGTTTACACCCAACAATAATGAATGGTGAAGCCTGACAAGGGAAGATCTCTAGTTATTTATTTATTTTGTGTTAACCATGTAAGCTCTCTAGACAGAGGGTATTGTGCTCAACTGACTTATCCAGCTAGTGACAAATAAATAAATAAATATGAAATAGAGTTAAACATTAGGGGCTCCTCCCATGATTGCTGAATGCACAAAAGTCAACCTGGGTGTGTCTCTTTGAAGTGCCAATAAAGGACAGTTATCGGATTACTGTGATGAGCATCTGCTTTTATAACTGAATCAAAGTGGGCAGCCACATGATACAGTGTGCTGAGATCCTTCCAGGAGGTTGCTGGGGGCCAATTTGTATATTATATTTGCATAGTAAAGAAGAGGCCAATGCAGATGTGATGCTATGTCAGTCAAACTCTGTAACTGAGGCATTTATTTTGGAATAGAAAGCCAATTTTAGGTTTTAGCTTTCTTTCTGTATTTTCAGATTGGACATTGTGTGGCAAAGATTGTATAATCCAAACCATCTCGAAGTCTCTGGTGTAATGCTTCCACCAAACAGTTTTCTTCAACCCTGTACAAATTATTTATATTAATGGTGGGGGGCACATTATGTGCACAGCCTCCTTGGTGCATATTTTTTGTTACGTGGTATACAGTTTGTGGATACTGGTGGTAACAGAGAGATGGCGAGGGTTACTGGGGTGCCTGCAATTTAACAGTTTCAAAACTATGAAATAAAATAAGTATGTGGTTGATATCACACATAGGTGTTTGTAATTTTTTTTTTTTTACTTTGGGGCCATTTTCTAGTATTCTGTGTGCTTCACTTCTGCTCAGCCACCATACTGGATTTCACAGAGTGTGTGTTGTAAAGTATATGCAAAACTGGGACTAGTGAAAAGCAGACTGGATGGATTGGGCAGAAGTTGCGCTAATATTGCTGGTTCAGCCACTCTGGATGGATGGACTGGTCTGGCTTTTATTTATCTATTCCAGTCTGGTCCCAGTGGTCCAGGTTTCTCCCCAACCTAGGATGGTGTGACAATCAGACTACTGGGACAGGATGAGATGAGTAAAAGCTGGACCAGTCGTCCATCCAGAGTGGCCGGATCAACAATATTAGTGCAACTTGTGCCTGGTCTGGCTAGTCCATATGTTTATCAATCTGGTCTGGTCCAGATAGGGCGGTCAGATTTTTACTAAGTCCCTGTGTCAGACAGCATAATCTACCCAACTCAAAGTAGGACTCTTTCATACCACGTTAGGACAATATTTATTAGGGAGATAAAGAAACGCACAATTTTTTTATGAATACAATGAAGACATCTGAACCACACCCTCCATACAGCTGGACCAGCCTTCCCCAGCTGAGCACCACCTCTGGACCATTCCATGCACCCCAAATCTGCATCCGCCTGGACCACCATTCCTGTCCACAGACCAGCTGCTCTCCCTCTGCAGCTGGAACAACCACCTCAATCAAGAACTCTCCATACAGCTGGACAAACCTTCCTGCCCCTGCAGCAATCTCCCCAAGATGAGCACCCTCTTTGTTCCACTCCACAGCATCCAGATCTGCATTTTCCCCTCCGCCAGCCACCCTCCATGGACCAGAATCTAGTCTACCACCCGTACATTAAGCTGGACCATCCTGCCCCCCACAACCAGCTTCCCTGCATCTGGACCAGCTTCAGACCCTATACCAAGAAAATACCCTGCAGCTGAGTCACTCCCCCAAGCCCACAGACAAGTCTCCCTCAGCAGACCACTATCTCTGTAGCTGGTCCCCCCAGCCCCAGACCGATAACAGAGAATGGGGGTGGTGGCAGGGTTGTGGGAGATGAGTTGGTGGGTGGGAAGGGGGTTGTTTGGGGAGGGGACAGTGGATCAAAAGGGAATACTTAAGAAAATGGAAAAGAGCTATCAGGGGGGTGAGTGTGAACCAGTGGATCACCAGGGTATTGTACCATGACAGAGACTGGGAGTTTTGGGTGGATGGCTACAGTCCCCCTGCCTTCAGGAGGGGGCAGCTAAGTGCCCAGTTAAGTGGAGGTTTTCAGTGGTGGTAAACCGCTCTACTTGAGGAGCTGTTTACTGCCACCAAAAATACTTTAATATCCCATTGCACTGGTATTCAAGGGGAGACACCATCATTTATGTAGATGCAACAGTATAGTAGTGCCTTGGTTTATGGGTGCTCCCGGGGCCTCTGAATATGGGCCCACCAGAAGTGCTCCCACTAACTTGGGTTAGCACCCGTGTTAATGATTTTACATTATATTTACCTTTAAACCATATTAGCATGGGAATTAACCTTTGACTATCAGCTACAGGTAGTTTTAATTGATAATTGCATTTTTCCTCAAGTTTAATGATGTAAGTTTGATCGTTTGACATTATGCACGTCACTGCTAATATGGATGCTGCTGTTGTAAGTCCCCATATTCAGTGCTATACGTGCGTGTACTGCAGCCTGATGCATTGTACTTGTGATACCACATGGCAGGGTGTGTGTGATATTGACATGCTAGTCTAGTGGCTCACACATCACCTATCACATTACGTATATTTCTTGGTAGTCTAGCACTACCACACTCCTGATCACCAATCATTCATGTTATCCATATATGTCTAGCAGTCTAGTGGCCCCTGTCCCCCATCCTGTTACCAACCACCCACCAAGGGCCACAGGCATGCATCACCCCTCACCCAGACTGCTATTCATCATTATGGTGGGGGTACAGCGGCAGCCGGCACAATCCTCCACTGACCTCCCTATGCCAGACACAGTCTGACAGTCACAGAGTGCGATCTCATTATTGGAAGTGCTCTGCAAGGGATGCACCAGCCAATGTTCCACTGTTAACAATAAGTGGTGCTTGGGTCAAGGGGTTGGTAGGGGTCCTCGGCCGGTGGCAGGGTGTGGAGGTGGTGATCAGACAGAGTGGTGGAGGACCACTGAACTACTAGGGATATACAAGTTATATGAAGGACTAGTGATCAGGGGGTGGAGGGACCACCAGACTAACAGGAAAATATAGGTAACATTAAGGATGGGTAATGGGCCGCTAGACTACCACAGCAATATCAATATGTAAAGACAACATAAAGGCCACAGAGATTCAAGGGGAATGGGGGGGAGATACTGTGGGTTAAGCTTGATAGAAAATCAGGGTCAGCCATCCCAGGGTTATTTTACAAACTACCAGCCCAGGGGGAGGAGATGGATAGTAAAATGATGCTGACTATCCAAAGAATGGCGCACAAGGGGGAGGTAGTGCTGGTTGGTGACTCTAATATGCCAGACATGAGCCGGCCTGGAGGCACTGAGGGTTGAAGTGCTGGATGCCACACCTCACACCACGTCAGCGACCCGAGTTTGGGAGCAAGCTTGGGTGCCGGGGGTCGGCAGGGTAGGGATTGGATTGAGCGCCCGCTGGGCTGCTCTCCTATCCTGGGGGGAGAGTACTGGAGAGTACGGTGCTCTGGCAGCCCCTCATGGAGATCGGGGGCACCGCAGAGCACTGGGCTGCATGTATGGCGTGGCCAGTGCTGGCAGGGTTGCCATACACCAGTGCACCGGGGCGTGCCCACACAGGGGTGGAGGGAATAAATGCAGAACAAAGGAAAAAAATGGCTTGTGAAGCAGGCAACAGCACCAGTCCCCCATGCCCTCCACCGGGTTCTCCTCGGCTGGCCTTCCAGTTCCTCCCTCTGGGTCCACCTGCAGTCAGAGTCTGTCTAGTAAGAGAGCCCAAAGAGGCATAGGGCTACCCTCCCCGGGGCGGGTGAAATCGGGGATGCTGGCTGCAGGGGGGGGAGAGGAGGCTCGGTCTGAGGGATCCACAGGCGGGCAGGATGAAGGACCAGATACCTGAGAGATGGCCCCATGAGCAGTGACAGGAGCAAAATAAATAAAAAAATATATATATGCCAGACATGAACTGGAGTCTCCCAGCAACAGCGTCAGCAAGGAGCAGGTTTATCCTGGACTTCCTTCAGGGAACCTACCTTAAACCACAGGTCAAGAAACTCACATGACAGGAGGTACTACTGGACCTGGTGCTCACAAACGGGGACAGTGTGACAGGGATCACAGCGTGGGAGCACCTGGGGAACAGTAACCACCGGTCAGTGTGGTTTAGCATAACTGAAGGGGCAGAACCCAGTCACACAAAAACACAAATCCTTGACTTTATGAGGGCAGATTTTGGGAAAATGGGGAAATGCTTGGAGGAAGAACTAATGGGAATAGGAAGGAATTAGGGGTGGAGGAACAGTGGGCAGTATTAAAAACAGGGATAACAAGGGCAACACAAGTATGTGTAAAACAGGTTGGCAAGGGGAAAAGGAAGAGGAACCCATTATGGTATTCCAAGGAGGTAGCAGAGAAAGTGAAAGCCCAGAAAATCACATTCATACAGTACACAAAAACCCAGGCAGAAGGAGACAGGGAGTGGTACCAGGAGAAACAAAGGCAGACAGGGAGGGCAGTGAGGGAAGCCAAAGCACATACAGAGGAGCGCATTGCAAAATCAGTGGTTAGAGGGGACAAGACCTTTTACAGGTATGTAGGTTAAAGAAGGAAGGCAAAGGGAGGGATAGTGAGGCTGAAAGGGGAGGACGGGAGTAGAGTAGAAGATGACAACAGCAAAGCAAGTATTTCTGCTCAGTCTTTACAGACAGGAGGGAGCAGGTAATAGGCCACAAGGGAATAGAAAGTGTGAGAAAGGCACAGAAATGGATACAAGTCCTTTTTCACGGGAAAGGGTCCTAAAGGAATTAGAAAGAAAAAGTTGATAAAGCTATGGGACCAGATGGAGTGCACACCAAAATGCTGAGGGAGCTAGGAGAGGTGGTGGCTGAACCTCTGGCAACCCTGTTTAGCCGGTCACTGGAAACAGGAGAGGTACCCAAAGATTGGAGAATAGCTGATGTAGTCCCCTTTTATAAAAGCAGGAACAGAGAGGAAGCAGGGAACTACAGATCTGTCAGCCTGACCTCAGTAGTGGGGAAGATCATGGGAACACTGCTGAAGAATAGTGGAACTTCTAGCAGCCAAAGGTCTACAGGACCCAAGACAACATGGTTTTACTGGGGGGGGGGATCATGCCAGATTAACCTCATTGTATGTTTCGACTGAATGACAAGGGAGGTGGATCGGGGGGCAGTAGACGTGACCTACCTGGACTTCAGCAAGACCTCTAACACTGTACTGCTTAGAAGGCTGTTAAACAAACTGGGGAACATGCGAGTGGGTATGAAGTGGTGCGGTGGGTGGGGAACTGGCTGGATTGCAGGACACATAAGATGGTGGTAAATGGCTGTTACTCTGCTGAGAGAAGGGTGACCAGTGGGGTGCCACAGGGATCAGTGTTGAGTCCAGTCCTTTTCAACATCTTTAACAGTGACATTACAGAAGACCTAGAAGGGAGAATTTGCCTGTTCGTTGATGACACAAAGCTTTGCAACAGGCTGGACACACCAGAGGGTGTGGATAGAATGAGAAGAGATCTGCAGAAGCTTGAGGACTGGTCAAGGGAGTGGCAGTTTAGATTTAATGCAAAGAAATGCAAAATAATGGGGTCTATGACAATTCACTCCTGTAAATTGGCTCCGCGTCAATTCGCTCCCGACTGCTCGCTCCCGACCAAATTCACTCCCGCTAATTACACTCCACGGTAATTCACTCCCTGTGCTGCCGATTTAACAATTAAACAATTATTAGCTGTGCAATTTAGTAAGTCATTAAATATGATGCGATTGTAGTGACCTGCATTCAGTATTCATAGTGCAAACATGGCTGCTCACTTCATCATGTCTGAGCGTAACAAAAAGAAATTGGTGGATGCTGACAACTATGTATACACTCATCACAAGTGGAGCTACAATGGAAAGTCTATATGGCAGTGTGAGTTGGCAGTAAAGAAGGTCAAAACATGTAATGCAAGGGTACATATAGAGAGTTACTAATTACCCTGCATAATTTCTACCTTTAGCAAACACACTCATGCATCGGCCCCAACAGCAGTTGAGACGGCACAGGCTGTCAATACTGCTAAGGAGAGAGCCAAATGCACACAAGACACAACTGCACAGGTTCTTCTTTTCTGCAAAGAAAATGTGTCTTTAGCTGCACAGGGGGAAAATTGTTGACAAAATCTTAAGAGCACTATACAGCGCATTCGCTGTCAGGGTGCTCCTCCAAACCCTCGAGACCTGACTGAGCTTAGTGATACTACAGCAGTACAGGACTTTAAGTGTGCAGATGGCAGGAAATTAATTTCTTTTTGTATGACAGTGGCCCAAGCACTGACAGAATTCTGGTATTTGGCACCGAATCAAACCTTTTTTTGGAGCAATGCAAACATTGGTACGCTGATGGAACCTTCAGTGTCGCTCTGCCACTTTTTCATCAATTGTACTGTATATTGGGGGAACGTTTAGGAAGAATCCAGCCAGTAGTATTTGCATTACTACCCGCTAAACGCAGGGAAACATACGAAAGGCTACTTAATGCTTTAAAAGTTTTGAACCCCCGGCTGGACCCAGCAGTAATCATGACGGACTTTGAGAAGGCAACCATTCAAGCTTTCAGATTAGTGTTCCCCAATGCTAATCACGTTGGGTGTTTTTTTCATGTTTCTCAATGCGTGTACCGAAAAATACAAGCAGAGGGACTAGTACAGAGATATGCCCAAGACAGTGAATTCAGCATTAAGTGCCGTTATTTACCTGCATTGGCATTCTATCCCCCGAATCAGGTTGTTAGTAGATTCGAAGAAATAAGAGATGAAACACTAAACATTTCCCCCCCTGAATTAGAGCCCATCGTTGACTATTTTGAAGACACATGGGTGGGGCGTAGGAACAGATGGGGGACAGGGCGTAGGCAGCCACAATATGCAATTCAGTTGTGAAATCACCATGAGACTATCACTGAAAAATGAGCCCGTACAAACAATGCTGTGGAGGCATTTCATAGAGGGATGAAGGCAATACTCTGCATGTCACACCCAACATTATGGAAGTTTATTGATGGCATTAAGTGCATTCAAAAAAAAAGGGATGCAGAGATTGAACAGTTAATTGCTGGGCAATCAACCAACTACAGCAAAGAGGGCATACAAGGATAGTGCAACACGACTTGAAACAATACTTGCTAAGTTTGAGGAACGCACCACCGAAGAATTCCTAAGAAGCATTGCACACTGTTTTGAATACTGAATGGACATCGACATTAGACTGTGTTTTTAAAATTTTAAATAAAGTTTTCTTTATCTTGGTGGATCTTGGATATAATGGTTACTATGGTTGGATATAATGGTTGCTATGGCAATGATGTCTGCAGCGTCACATCGTGTGAGCAGCCTGCGTCAATGCATGACTACTGCAAACAGATAAGGTAAAACTAATTGAAATGTTAAATGCACTTACGTAGCCTTGTAACGTGGCTTTATTTTCAGTGCAGCCCAGCATTTAATTTTCTCTTTTGAAAATGTGAAAGGCACTTTCGTAGCCTTGTACTTGTTGATCATACTGCACAGCATTTAATTGTCATGAATCCCTGCTTTGCTTCTTTTGGAAATGTTAAATGCACTTACTGCTTTGCCTGATCGTAGTGCCTTGTAGTGTAGAATTCAACAGTGGATCGTAGTGACAACGTGTTTGTTGCCCAGCGTTTAATTGTCTCTTACTGCACATACTGATCGTAGGGAGTGAAATGACGCAGAGCGAGAAGGAGTTGGAGTGAATTAGTGGGGAGCGAGCAGTCGGGAGCAAGTTGTTGGGGAATGTATTATCGGGAGTGAATTGACATGCTCCCAAAATAATGCATATGGGGCACAAAAACCCAGGAACAATATATCAGCTGGGAAGGGGCTATAGAGTACTCCAAGCAGGAAAGGGACCTAGGGGTTATCATCACTGATGACCTCAAGGTAGGGAGTCAGTGTGATAAGGCAGCAGGGAAAGCAAACAGAATGCCGGGTTGCAAAAGTAGGGTTTCACCAGCAGGAAAAGAGAGGTCTTAATTCCACTATACAAGACACTAGTGAGGCCACACCTCGAGTACAGTGTCCAGTTCTGAAGGACTTACCTACGTAAGGACATAGACAGGGTGGAGGCAGTTCAGAGGAGGGTAACCAAGATGGTGCAAGGATTACATCATAAATCCTATGAGGACAGGCTGAAAGAATTAAATATGTACTCCCTGGAAGAGAGGAGGGAGGGGGGGATATGATTGAGACATATAAGTACCTCATGGGGAGGAACAAGGTGCAGGAGAACACAATTTTTCATAGAAAAAGATGTTCCAGGACTAGGCAACATGGGATGAAATTGGAGGGAGGGAGGTCCAGAGAGAAGGTAAGGAATAAATTATTCACAGAGAGGGTGGTGGACAAATGGAATGCCCCACTGGAGGAGGCATTAGGGACAGAAACGATGACAGGATTTAAGAATGCATGGGATAGGCATCAGGGGATTCTGGTAGTCGGGAGGAAGGGGCAACCTAGCTCTAGTGAAGCTTGAAGAAGCAAAGAATGTGTGCACATGGAGAGACTAGGTGGGCCATAGGTCCTTATCTGCTGTCAACATCTATGCATCTATGTATCAAATGCAGCCTGTCATGTGCTATCACAAGTGAAGGATGGGTGATGTGAGAGGGACCACTAGACTACCATGACTGTGTAGCCGCCTACATCATGCATCATCGCTAGGGGGTGAACAGACTACATTGCGCTTTGTTCTGGAACTGGATATGAGGGATGTTTTTTTTTTTTTTTTATAATTCAACAAGATTTTTATTAATTAAGAATGTACAAACATTCGAACGTGATAATTGAGCAGGTCAAGAAAAAACAAAAACACAATATCCCCCCATCCCTACCTCTCCCCACCCCCCCCAAATGCCCAATCCACCCCACCCCCTTTGGAGTTCATCCACTTAATTATAATAACCACACACAGTAACAAAGCCTAAACAAAAGGCTTATCGGCTTAAGAGAAGAGGAAGAACCAGGAAGAGCAGGGCTATATTAAGTGCAGATATAGAGCATAAAGTTTACCCCATTTTCTGTCAAAGAGAGGGAGATGAAGGATGTTCTTAATGAGAATGTTAATGCTCCCAACAACAGCAACATCCATATTAGCAGCAAAATACACAATTGCAAAAGCTCAAACTTACATATGATTATCACAAAACCCATCACACAATAAAATCGAACTTGTGAAAAAATTCACACAGGATAATTCTATAAATGAGTTTCTGAATTAAAACTACCTATGACTAACAATCTACCTGCCTGCAGAGGGTGTGTTGCCATTATAGTCTTTTTTGTGTTTCCTTGTGCTTGCACAAGAAACACCTTGGGACAGTATCGCATTTGAGAGGCGTGTCAGGGACAAGTCCAATGCAGAGCACTGTATAGTGGGCGCGACCCTGACACACCAATGATCGCTGAAGTCGAGTGTGATGGCCATTGGAATTTCACAGCAGTTAGCCGGCTCACACTTGAAAGAAATGAACCGCACCAATGAGACAGTGTGCTTCATTCCTCTCATTTGCATAGCTGGCATTGCAAATCTGCAGACCCTCCTGCTCCCTCTAGCTGCTGCAGTCCACCCCATGCACCCTCCATTCCCACCAGCCCAGCATCTTTCATTAAACCCTCCCGCTATCTCCCACTGCTGCTGTCCTCCCCGCTGTGTCCCAGCCCATGGCATCTAATCAAACCCTCCCACTCCCTCCCACTGCTGCAGTCCACTCCGCACGTACCCTCCATTCCCCCACTGGCCCAGCATCTTTTGTTAAACCCTTCTGCTGCCTCCCACTGCTGTTGTCCTTCCTGCTCTGTCCCAGCCTCAGGCATCTAATCAATCCCTCCTACTCTCTCCCACTGTGTGTTGTCCACCCCACACCATCCATTCCTGTGCCAACATTGGGAGTGCCCAATCCCTGTGTCAGTGTCATGTACCCCCTCAACTCATGTGGCACACTAGGAGCCCACCCCAGTGTGCCCAATTTTTTTGTACCTGTAAATAAAAAAAAACACCCCAACCTCTTTTTTTTAACCTGTAAAAAAGAAAACGGTCCCTCATTTCCCCAGTCCCTCCCCATCCCCACTCCTCACTGAGCACCCACCTCCTTAACCCCTTACCCATACTTACCTCTGGAGGTCAGCTGTCATCTTCTGAGGACTGGGGCATGTCTGCACTCTTCAAAGCCAACCGGCAAACTGAAGACTCAAAGGTGAGTGCTGTATAATGGCAGTCAATGGGATTTTCAATTTAGGTTGGTATCTCAACCATTTTTAGGAATTTTGGCCCCAAACTTTCAACATGGGGTTCTTGGGACCCCACCTCATGAACACTGCCATTTCGTTACTCAGTCCTGAAAGGTGATTTCACAGTCATCGCACAAAATGAGCTTTCAGGACTGATTAACAAGATGACAGTGCCACTGTTCATGAGGTGAGGTTCCAAAAAGCCCATGTTGCAAATTTGGTGAAAAAATTCTAGAAACTGACTGCGCTACAAGCATGCATTGTGCAGTTTCTACGCACGTGCCTAACTTTGCCAAGTTTTAATATTTTCACTCTAGATTTTCAACATTGCCATTTTTTCACACCTTCTTATGAACAGTACAGCTGTCATTTTTCACATCCTGCCTGAAATGTGTTTTCACACCTATGGCACAAAATGGCATGGTCGCTCTGTGAAATCACCTTTCGGGATAAGTGAACAAAATGACAGTGGCACTCTTCATGAGGTGGGGACCAAAAAAGGTCATGTTGAAAATTTGGTGAAACAACTCCAAAAGATGGCTGCATTACACCCGGTCATTGAAAATTTTCTAGGCACACATGTAACTTTGGTAATTTTCAATATTTTCACTCCAAATTTTCAATATAGCCTTTTTGTCACACCACCTCATGACCAGTACAGCCTGTCATTTTTCACATCCTGCCCATAATGTATTTTCACACATGTGGTGTGGAATACCGTTTTCCCACAGATTTAAAAAATGTCACCTAGAGGGCTCATGAGGTGGGGTGCTAAGTGTCACAAATGTACTCCGGTGGTCAGGCCCTCTACTCCCACAGTGCCAACCCTCGAAGTGTAATATGTGAACAGAAGACAAATAAGGTAAACCTCCTGTCTGTTTTGGGTCCGAACAACTACCAGTCTTGAGTCCTGGGGTCAATTATGAACCCTTTTTCACTAGCACACCCAGTTAACAGGTTCAAATATCACACCCTCTTCAGGGAAATGCAGCACAATACCCAGTGGGCACCCAACCTGATTCAGAATCCCTCTTTTGACTCAGTTGAGATCTAGGTACTTTTCTTACCTTGGTGCATATGGTAACACACTGTAAGCGCGTAACAGTTCTGTCAGAATTATCAATACTGTCCCAGCATTCACTTTCAAAATGAGAAAAAGGCTCAGGCAAGATTTGAAGAAAAAATGTTTACTAAAATTAAAAATAGTAAATGAAATACAAAACACAGAACATATAACATTGAGTGTACAGTCATACAAATTAAATGGACAATTTAAACAAAACCGCCTTATTACTGAGTATTTAATCCTACCCTAGTTTTAATTAGCAAATAGTGGTGGTTGAATTGCTTCTGTAGAAGTGATTTAGAGAGTGTGTCTTTCAGGAGTCCAGAATCAAAAAGCACTAGGTTCTTTTAGCTTTGACCATCTATAGGGAACAAGGGTCCCACCCAGTTTGTGAGGTCACAGCTCAGTGGTGATGTTGGCTGTGAGATCACTCTCTTCCTGCATACTAAATTAGTCTCAGGCATCTGCATGTTTCTAACCATCCCACACACACATATATATATATATATATATATATATATATATATATATATATATATATATATATATATATATATTTTTTTTTTTTTTTTTCTTCTTTTAATTAGTGAGCCTGCTTTATGGCAGGTCAGAATTACCCCTTTGATCTTCAGGGGAACTTCCTGACAGCTATTTCTCCTAGTGGAGAGAAATGTAACAGGTATCTGTCAGAATTTGCTTTCCTCCTAATAGGTCATAAAGTGCAGCCTGTTTTATGGCCAGTTTCCTCTATTTACAATAAACCGGTGTTTCACAATCTGTTACAACCTGGTAGCTAAAGGAAGTGCTTGATTAGATTTTCCACTGGGTAATTGAGAGTGCAATCTCTCCTTATCACACTTTTAAAATCCCAGATCCCATAATGCCTTGCTGACTGGTATCTTTCGAAGCAGAAATGTAAAGAAACATATATTCATCACAAATATAATACCAATAATAAGCAGACTGTTATCGTCATCACAATAAGAAGACTATGTTCAACATTTAGGGTCAAAATATGAAAAAATGACAACGTTATGGCCACTTGTTGCAATTTCGGTATGCATACTAGTAACTGTGGAAATCTTAAATATTTGCACCTCACATTTTTTTTTTAATTATTTTGATTGATAAAATTGTATTTTTATACAGGTTATACTGTTAGGATTTGACTATTTTCAACAATGTCCTGTTTGTGATATACAAAAACAATACATTCAGTATATACATACCAAAAACACAAAATACATAACTATATAAAAATGTACGCTATGACTTTAAGTACAATAACTTACATGCATACATACATAGTCTGTTTCTAAAAACAAGTACATTTTTGATAGAGTTTTTCAGTTTTGTTTAAAATTTTACTATTGATTGTATAGATCGCAAGTCATCTGGTAACAAATTCCAAGACCTAGCCAGATTTATCTGCAGGGTTGCCTCCCCCATTCTATTGTAAGCTCTTACTGTAGGAATGTTCAAGCTATTTTGCCTTAAGTTGAATTTAAACATATTTTCTGATTTCAGTGTTGCTAAATTACCTAGTGGATGTTTATCATGAAAATGAACTAGTTTATGGCACCAGGTTAGCCATAATAGCTCCCTTTTCTGGGCTGGCTGTAACCAGTTCAACAACTCATACATTTTACAAGGATGTACCCTGGGTTTGCTCTTAGTAGCAAATTTGGACAGTCTATAATAGGTCTGGTCAATTTTATTTAATCCTCCCACCAGTGAATTCATATATAGGTATGAGCCATACTTCAGTATAGGTATTAGTAGTTGCTCTACCAATTTTCCCCTGACTTAAGTAGATAAACATGCTGAGACTTTCCTTAAGGCCCCTCATTTTTGGTTCACTTTTTTGATCTGTATGCTTATATGTTCAGAGTAATTAATTCTATAATCAATTTGTACCCCTAGATATTTATATGATTTTACATTTGTTATGCCAGTCCTATTCATAAGACCAATTTCTAACCCTGAGATAAGGCCTCTTTGTGGACCTAAAGAAAACAGAATCATTTGTGTCTTTTTTGCATTTCTCAATAAATGTGAATCCTTAAACCATTTTTGCATAGCAAACATATCTTCTTGGAGCATTTTTTCCAAAAAATCTCTATTCTCTGCTGAAGCCACAACTACCATATTGTCTGCATACAGCCTTACATTACTATGAATAATGTTTTTGCCAGGTCATTAACATATACATTGAACATTAGGGATCCCAGTATCAAGCCCTGGGGAACCCCCCTCCTAACCTCCCCAAGACCACACACTGAGACCCCACAAGAAACGCATTGTTGTCTGTTTGAAAGGTAGGAATAAAACTAGGCTAATGGTTCTTCTTGAACCCCACATGTATATAATCTTTGCACAGTAGTAATAACTTATGATTCACCAGATTGAACGCTTTACTGAGGTCCATGAACCGCATCCACCGCAGTGGATCTGCCCCATTCACAGATGTTGTTACCAGGTTATTAAAATCCACTAGAGCAGTGTTCGTGGACCTTCCTTCCTTACTTCCTTAAACACATATTGAACATCACTCAAGTGTTTATGTTGCTCCAAATAGTGATATAATTGTTTATGTTTTTCCATTATTTTTGAACAAATAGGAAGTGGTGCAATTGGCCTATAATTTTAAACTTTGTCCGCCCCCCCCCCCTTTGAAGATAGATATTATTTTCCCTATCTTCCAACACTCTGGGAATGTAGCACTGGTTAAACTCCAATTAAAAATATATGTCATAATGGTGCCAGAATATCATCCCCTACTTGTAAGAATCAGGCCTCTAATCCATCTAGTCCACCTGCTTTATGTACTTTCAGTTTTTTTAAGATCTTTTTCAACATCTCTAACTACAATCTTTTTAAACCTGAATCCAGTTCTCAATGATTCCTCAATCAATCCAGCTTTTCTCTTCCAGGTATCTTTCACTAATTTCCGTAAATTTATTTGAGATGTTTTTATTACTGGGTCCTGTAAGTGTAACTCTGGCAACTCGTTAAAATACTTATTGAATTTTTTTGCAACTTCTGATTGATCTTTTATAAGTGTGTTATTATCCATTAGAGTTATTAGGGCCTTTGCTCTGACTGGGTTTTGTAGTTCCCTATCTGCACTCCAAAATGTCTTGGAGTCAGTTAATTGATTTGTTTTATTCTGATAGTACCCTTTTTAGCCAATGTTACTGCTTTTGTACATTTTGACATTCAGTTTTTAAACTTATTCCAGTCCTCCCCTTCTTTAGTGAGTCTGGTCTTTTTCCACAAATGATCTCTAATTCTCATTAGAGTCTTAAGTTTTTCTGTTATCCATGGTACACCCCTATCATTTGTTCTCTTTTGTATTTTGGGAGCATGCAGTTCAATAATAGTTTTTCATTCTCCAGTAAATTCTTGAATTGCCAAATTCAAATCTGGGATCTGAATCAATCTGCCCCATCTGATATTTTTTAAACTTGTTCTAAAGAATTCTAAATTAAATTTGTTAAGGTCTCTCATCCAGTAAGTTGTACTCTCATGATTATTCTGTTTGTTTATACTTATTTTACATTTAACTGGATTGTGGTCTCCCAGGTTTAAGGGCATAATTTCCCAGTTTCTTATTTCTAGGTCTGGCAAAGCAAACATTAGTTCCAAAATTGGTCCCTTTTGTGTATTAACAGTTCTCCTGGTGGGTTTTTGTACTATTTATTTTAACTCCAAGATTTTAAAACAATTATTTAATTTTTTCACCTCTACTTTGCAACCAATCTGCATTGAAATCACCTGTCAATACCAATTTACTGTCCTTTAACCTCAGTGATAGGGAAAATGATGGAATCACTTCTGAAGGAAAGAATTGTCGAGTACCTAGGGGCCAGAGTGGTACACGACCCAAGGCAGCATGGATTCACAGCGGGAAGGTCATGCCAGATGAATCTAATACATTTCTTTGACTGGGAGACCAAAGTAGTAGACCAGGGAGGGGCTGTGGACATGGCCTACCTAGACTTTAGCAAGGCATTTGACACAGTCCCACACAAAAGATTAATATACAAGTTAGCCAGCCTGGGACTGGGACTGGGTCCCAAGATGATAGCCTGGGTAAAGAATTGGCTGGAGAATAGGACACAGAGGGTAATAGTAAATGGAGTCCACTCCGAAGAAAGGGGGGTTATTAGTGGGGTACCGCAGGGTTCAGTATTAGGACTGGTCCTCTTCAATGTCTTTATAAGTGACATTGCAGAGGGACTGGAAGGAAAAGTATGTCTCTTTGCAGGTGACACAAAGATTTGCAACAGAGTTGATGCACAAGGTGGGTGGAAAGGATGAGAAAGGACTTGGCAAGGTTAGAGGAATGGTCAAATGTATGGCAGCTTAGAGTCAATGCTAAAAAGTGCAAGGTAATGCACCTAGGAAACAAAAACCCAGGGGAAGAGTACACAATGGGGAGTGAGATACTAACAACAACAAAAATGGAAAGGGACCTGGAGGTAGTCATATCAGGTGACTTAAAGGTGGGCAAGTAATGTGAGAGGGCAGTAAGGAGGGCTGGGGGGATACTGGGATGCATAGGGAGAGGCATCACCAGTAGAAAACAGGAAGTTGTTATCCCTCTGTACAGACAGCTGGTGAGACCCCATTTGGAGTACTGTGTGCAGTTCTGGAGACCCAGTCTCTGCAAGGACATAGACAGGATGGAAACTGTCCAGAGGAGGGCAACTAAAATGGTGCAGGGTCTGCACCGGAAGACATATGAAGAGAGACTAAAGGAGCTTAATATGTATAGCCTCGAGGAAAGGAGGGAGGGGAGAACATGATAGAAACTTTCAAGTACCTCAAGGGAATCAGCAAAGTCCAAGAGTTTAGCATCTTTCAAAAAAAGAGGTGTGCAAGAACAAGGGGGCACAATTTGAAGATGGGGGCGGCTCAGAGGTAATGTAAGGAAGTATTTTTTTCACAGAGAGGGTTGTGGATGCATGGAACAGCCTTCAAGAGGAGGTTGTGGAGTCAAAAACAGTGGTTGAATTCAAGCATGCATGGGACAGTCATAAGGCAATTCTAGGGGGTGGGGTAGAAAGAAGTAGGCTGCTGGTTAACTAGGATCTGCAGCTTATCCATTAGGTAGGAAAATGGGCAGACTGGGTGAGCCAAGCGGTCCTTATCTGCTGTCAAATTCTACATTTCTATGTTTCTGTGTTTCTTTATTGTATCCATTAATTTATTTGTCAAAATTTCATATGATTTTATTTTAGTCCTTGGTTGGGTATCCATCACTCCAACTTTCAACCTAATTGTTTTTAATTCAGCGAACTATATTCTCAGACCAGATTAAGTAAATTGAGCTCAAATTGTTCTTCATATACATCATCACCCCTCCTCCCTGTTTTATTCTATCTGTTCTCACCATTCCATATCCCTTTATTTGAACCTCTGTGTCTTGTACATCTCTTTTTAACCAAGACTCTGATATGGCCAAACTATCTGTTTTTTTCTATTGCTACCCAAATTCTAAGCTCATCAGTTTTGTGGACTATACTGCAAACATTTTCATGAATTATTGCTAGATCCTCTAGTGGGCTAGGGACTGGATTAATTTCAACATCTCCACACTGTACAATTAACATTAAAACTGAACTTTTTTCCAATCCATTCCCACAAATAGTGTTCCTTACAGGTTTGATACAATTCTTAAAATGTCTCCATTGTTTGGAGAAGGGTCAGTGCATGAAATAGGGCTACAAAATTATGACATTTGTGAAATTTTTTGAAGTTCATAATTTATCAAAAAAATGTTTTTGGGGAGCCATCACCCACCTAATGTAAATGTTATATGGTGCAGGATAACTCCTTTGCTGTGTCACCAGTAAAACCAGTTACAATGTCGCACATGAACAGGAACATAAAATTGTGTATGCGCATGTAACGGGGGACATCAAACTGTGTATGCACATGTAACGGGGGACATAAAACTGTGTATGTGCATGTAACAGGGACATAAAACTATGTATGCACATGTAACGGGGGACATAAAACTATGTATGTGCATGTAACCGGGCACATAAGTGTATGTGCATGTAATGGGACATATTGATAATGTTATCATTTGGCAAGGGACCTTACATAACAGCACATGCAATAAGAGATAGGAAACAGTTGTAGAAGTTAACAAAAAGTTTTATAGGTGGAAGTAAAATGGGTAATGAAATCAAAATTGACAGAAGTAAAATGGTTTACTCTAAAAAAGTCTCAACAAGTATTAATTTTCACTCCTAAACTATATCTATATATATATATATTTTTTTTTTTTAGTCTTTGGCAACCGGGTAAGGCCCAGAGACTATCTGGAGACTACAGTAGGCATACAGGCTAGGATGGTAACTACATAACTACAAAACTATACCCAGAGACTAAACTGTACAGGCTAAACGCTAACTACTGAATTATACCAGAGTCCATACTAAAGAAAAAAAAAAAATACTGCTGAAACAGTAACTACAGATCTACTGAACTATACCTAGAGACTAAACTATAAACAGGCTAAACAGCAACTACAGAACTAATTGCCTCTAAACTAAAATAGAAATGCTGAATAAATTATACAGAAGATATGAAAATTATGTACAGAAATTACAGTTGGTGCAATGCAATGATGCAGTTTCTGCAGTCCACCTTAACGCACAGTAAGAGTAGTGTTTTAATCCCATCTCTGTTGCAGCTTGCTGAACTTTTCCGCAATGATCTTTAATTGTTCTGATTGTAAAACGTAGCGGCCATCTCCTTCAAGCTGTATCGGCCCATGAAAAATTCATATTTTCTTCATGCTGTCAGTGTCCTGCCTTTGTGGCCAAGAAAAAACACTCTGACGGTTCTGTAGGAAGTTCACTGAGAACAACTGCTTTACGGTGTCTACTGCTGTAACTTGACCAATATAGAATTCCTTAGAATAGTAGACAGCATAGAATTTATCGATCTCTGATTCCAACAATTTTTTTTCCTTTTCTGAACTTTTTGGTTGCTTGAAGCAGGCCTGTCCAATTGTGGAGCAGTGCAGTGATTTGACGTGGTTGCATCAATGTGCATGCCCCTGTCTTCCAAAGTGCTAAAAATGGTTGTGGTGGCTGCTGTTGCACCAGGAACTGCAGGAGCACTGGAAGCAGTCATGTCACTGGCAGATGGGTGGGCATGAGTGTTAGGGGATTGTGCATGACCAGACACAATGACCACAGCTGCAGAGCAAGTAGGAGCAGTGTCACTTGTGTTTTTGTGAACATTAGCAGTGGGCACAAATGTAGCCAAACTAATTAGTTTCTTTGACTTCCACTCTTCCACCAGACTATGGTTCTCACAGAGCCCAGCTTCATCAATGCAATGTGTACAGAAACTTGTACGGTTTCTTGTGGCCACCACATCATCCACTAGCGACTTCACACTTTGTACGAGTCGTGTTCCGGGTACAGCTTTTACATCTCCTCTTGGCTGTCTTTTTATTTCATTTTCACCCACCCAGAGAAATGTTCTCCTGCGATGAGTGCACCCTTCAGTGTCAGTGCCTTTTGTTAGTTCACTGCGGCAGTATTTGAATAGTTATTTTGCATTCCGGATTGCTGCCCTCCACGATTGTACTCCCATGCTTGCCTTAGACTTCACCACTGCACTTTCCCCAGCTGAGGGCCCCTTCCCATGTCTTGATCCAAAATAAACACGCTCAATTGGAAATCCATATTTGCTGCTAGAAAAGGAAATATCATAAAATTACCATTTTGACTTGTACTGCGCACCACAGCCATCTGTGACGTGAACTTGCTTGACAATGTTCAGTGATCGAATGTTCATGAGGTGTGCATTTGCAATTTCAACAAAATGCCGGACAGCATAGTGATCATGCTTGAGATCACTTGATATGAAAACGAGAGAGTCTCTGGCAGTGGCTTCACAGAGATTACAGTTGTAATATGTAACCACAGGATGAACTGTTGCTTGCTCATGGTGCCAGTGGGCTGACTGTACTTCATCCTGTAGTTTACAGGTGTAGTTCTCCGCGAAGACTAGCACCATCACCACCCAACCCCCCCCCGGGTATGAACTGCCTTATCTGGTTAAACTGATGCTGCTGCCATGCTGTAACATGCATATGATGACACAGGAAGAAAAGGTAATCTTTTAGGACTTCTACCAGCATTTGGACAGTAGAGCATTTATTTTTCAAAACCTTCCTGGTCTGTTGCACTTGGAGGCCATCAGCCCTTCTCATGATTTTAATACTGTCCCACTGCTGCCATGTTGTCCATTCTTGTCCATGTTTCTGGACTAGGTCCTTCACCACATCAACAACATTTTCGGTCTTGCACTTCTCGCATGTTTTTTGCATGCAATCAAATTTGAAGAACTTTTCCAAAGGTAGCCTGGAACACATAGTAATTTCAACTACCTGATAAAGATCTGTAACTTTGCAGCATGGAAGTTCGTATTTATTGACAAGATGATTTATAGCCTTAAGCTTCAGTGACGCATTAGCGCAATATTCATAAAGACATTGTTCAAGTTTTTGCTGCCCTGCAAGTTTAATGTGCCTTGGTCGTAAAGTGCCAAATTTTCATGCTCCGACTGGTGTATCTGCATTCTGTTGTATGAATTCTTGGTGAAGACGGTCAATAGATTTGTCGAGGTATGACCCTGTTTTGCCTGACCATTTAGAAAAGGCCTTTTTGTGCAGCAGAGGTGTGGCACTCTCTTCAAGGAATTTTTCCACTCTACTCACAGTTTCCAGTGCCAGTGCAGAGCAGTGTGTTTTTTTGGTTTCAGTCTCTGTAGAAGATACTCTCATAAGCCTCTTCCAGCTCACCCCCAATGTTGAGCTCGCAGTTCATAGCAGCTTGTATTTTTTTAATACTACAATGGTTTTTAAAAATTCCTTGTTCTGTCTGTCACTTTTCTTGCAACTGTTTTTTAGCTGGGACAACTTCTCAGATACAACTGACATAAGTTTATCTTCCAGCTGTGTTCTTGGAAGCACACCACGCTTGGCCAGGGCCGCTTTCTTTGATGGTGAGCAAGATGCCAATATCCGCTCCAAAGTTATTGCAAATTTAGTGGGTGATTTTGGCAATGCCTTTCTTGCTCTTTGTACCAACTATCTTAGAGCGGCATTATACGGTACCACTGGTGTTGTGAATGGCTCTTTTCCTGGCAGGATCATCGCTGAGGATGGTGTGGTGGTGGCAGTCACTGGTGAGTTGTTTGTGGCCACTGGCGGGGTGTCTGTGGTGGTGGCCACTGAAGAGGTGACAGTGGGCACTGGTGAGGCAGCAGCGGCGGGCACTGGTGAGGCAGCAGTAGGCACTAGTGAGGCAGCGGCGGCGGACACTGGTGAGGCAGTGGCAGGCACTGGTGAGGCAGTGGCATCGGGCACTGGTGAGGCAGCGGCGGCGGGCACTGGTGAGGCAGTGGCAGGCACTGGTGAGGCAGCGGCGGTACATCTTTTTTCATGGTACTTTCTGCGTTACTTCTCATTTATTCTTCTTCTTTTCCGACTTGTCATGTTGGCTGGCTGTTGTCTTTTTATCTCCCTCCAGTATTCCCTCTGTGGCAATGTGTCCTGATCAATAGGACGTGTTCATTTTGTTGGCCTTCTACTTTTTTCTACAGTTGATTGGGTCTTTTGTTTCTGTGCTTCTCTGTACCTTCTCATTCTCTCCTTTGCCATGTCATTATAACGGCTACGCTGATCCTCAGTCATGTTGTCTCTGTTTTTCTTGGCATGTGTTGTATTTTTTTCCAAATATGCTTGATAGGGGCCTTCATCCTTCTTTATATTAACTCTGTAAAGGCGGTTTCTTTCTTTGCTTGATTGAGCAGCAGCAGTATTATGCAATACCTCTGTGAGCACTGCTGCAGCAGATAAACATGGTCATCTTCTTGATTCCATCCTTAAGAGTTTTCAGAAAGTCTGTAGGAACAGAAGAAGAAGAAGATTTAAAAAAAAGGGGTCTCTTCTGTTAATGGAATTGACATTTTGGAATAGAAATGCCATTCAAGATGGGGTTAATGCCACACTGGCAAAAGTATATGAAGCGAGAAGTGGTACATTCTGGAATCGACAAGGCAAGTCACGAGAACAGGTTAATGGAGCAGTGGCAAAGACATGATCCATGAAGTGGTTTACATGAGCAAAAGGACAAGATGAGACGCACGACGTGCTTCACAGGACAAAAGTCAAACAAATAAATGGAGGTGCAGTGCCAAAGGCATGACTCCTGAAGTGGTTTACACAGGCAAAAGGACAAAATGAGATGCACGATGTGCTTCATAGGACAAAAGTCTACAATGAAATGGAGGCGCAGTGCCAAAAGGCATGACCCCTGAAGTGGTTTACACGGGCAAAAGGACAAGATGATACGCATAACGTGCTTCACAGGACAAAAGTCAAACAACGAAATGGAGGTGCGCAGCCACCTGCCTGCAAACAAAATGGAGGTGCGCAGCCACCTGCCTGCAAACAAAATGGAGGCACGCAGTCACCTGCCTGCAAACAAAATGGAGGTGTGCAGCCACCTGCCTGCAAACAAAATGGAGGCGCGCAGCCACCTGCCTGCAAACAAAATGGAGGCGCGCAGTCACCTGCCTGCAAACAAAATGGAGGCGCGCAGCCAACTGCCTGCAAAGAATACCACACTCAGACAACACTTGGTAAACAGGCCTTGTACAGTATGGGTATACAATACAAAAAAATATACAGATAGTGTGACATCAACAGGCTACTCATACATTAACAAAAAACCCATTGTGGTGCCCCCAACCCTAACCAAACTTCAGAAAACATCAAACCGCATGGTGTGAGCCTTTATCTGGAAAGCTGCTGTGGTGTGTAGACCTCAGTTGCACCATTTGAAACCCCCAAAGTGAATCTTTAGTATGCACAGGAGGATGCAGCATTGCATGAAAAATTAATATGCTGTGCCCACCAGTTGTCAAAGATACACCTTGGAGTTCCAAATGATGAAATCGAGGCCTACACACCACACCAGACTTCTGAATAAAGGCCCACACCATGCGTTACCCCCCCGAGCAACAGTTTTGATTTAAGCAGCAATATCACATAATAACAAAAACATCACTTTTGACCAGTTCAAACATAGCAAGAGGGTGGATTTGGCACCCCCCCCCCCAGGCAAACATCAGAAAACTCAGACGACATGGTGTGGGCCTTTATCTGGAAGCCTGTTGTGGTTTGTAGGACTCAGTCGCACCATTTGAAACTCCAAAGGGAATCATTAGTATGCACAGGAGGACGCAGCATAAACAATTAATATGCTGTGCCTACCAGTCGTACATCAAAGATTCACTTTTGGGTTCCAAATGATCCACTTGGGGCCTACACACCACAGCAGGCTTCCAGATAAAGGCCCACATCATGCGGCACCCCCCTCACCAAGCAAACACAGCAAGAGGGTGAACTGGCAACATGAGGCCTCCCCCAAACCCAGGCAAAAATCAGTCATTGCATGCTTCCAAAAAAATGGCCCACACCATGCGCCCCCCCCAGCAAACAGCAAGCAGCATTCTAGTCTAAGAAATACCACATTTAAATACAGCAACAGCATTTTGCTACAAAAGGCACCCAGGCACCCCCACCCTGCAAGCATGTGGCCAGAATGCCACAATGGTCAGCACAAAAACAGCTCAGCACACCCAAACCCACCAATTTCCTCACTTTCCAGTAAAAATGCCTTTTAAACTGATTGGGGGCAACATGTTAACAGTACAGGAGGCACAGTGTTTACATTTTTAGCACATTTTTCAGCACACTGCAGCTTTTTGTTTCACAATAAACTAGGGAGCCTACTACACCATAAAAAGAGACTTGAAACACAAATATCTTGCAGGTCAGCCAGTAGGTACCTCGCAAAAGGTGCCAAATGAAGCTTGATGTAAATCCGATTAAAATCAGTTAAGAATGCCGAAAGATGCGCTGCTCTGGCCTCTTACCTGAATAGCCTGAATAGCCCGGTGCAATATAAGATGGTCATCGACGGAGCCTGCTGGAGTCTCGACACGTAACGCTGGGGGACAAAACGACTTCAGTCCTGGATTGTGGCATGAAGAAAGGGATATATTTGTTTAGGGTTGCTGCTTTTATATCCCCTTGATGCCCGACGCACTATGATTTCACGTCACTCCATGTCTTGTGTCCTCGTCCGGCTCCCCCACCCCGAGACCTCTCGGCATGAACATCCGGGCAAGTGGACATGAACCTGTTGCCAGGTGAATGTAATCGGTGCTGATCTTGTAATAAAATGGGGAATTGCAAACAAGCCAGTCAGTGGGCTAAAAGGGACAGCAATGGAGGGAACCAATTAAGAAAATTGAGGAACATTATTTATAAAAGGGCCCCTTTGATAAAATGTCCAGACGTAACTAAGGGGGACTTAGTAAGTTACATCCGAGTCTGCTCTTCTTCCGGTTATTTTCGGGGGAGGGTGTAAGTTATACATGCAGCAAAAAAGTGCAGAGCACACAATAAATAAGTAATCTGTATGAAAACACTTTATTTCACAAGATACAAACTGTTACAACTCAATTAATACACACAATGCTGGCATGGGCAAAAATGTCACAGAGCATTCACCAGTTCTTGTTGGAATTTGCACACAAAGATGTGGGAATTTACCATTAAGGAATGTGCCATGGCATTCTGGTTAAGTTTTTTATCTGCTTGCACAGTATTATTTCAAAAGCCACTGCACTACATTTTATAATGTTTTCCCCTGCATTTGTGTTTTGGTAATGTTTTGGGGACATTAGAGGGAAACTATAGGTAACCCATTTTAATGCACTGACCCACAAGGCATTTCTCCTTTTCACTTGAGTCTCTCCCCCATCCTTAAAGAACTGCTTACTGAAAAATAATTTATATTCTTGTTGTTTTCTATTAATTTTTACTTCCAAACTTGTAAAAGAACCAATATATCCAAGTAAGAGTAAACCCTGTAAAAACATTGATTGAAACACTGATGATTTGAAAATTGTGATTCTTTTGAATCACAGTTCTGGTCAAGGTCCTAAAAATTCAGCTATTCCCCATGGTATTCGCTTAAAATACTAAAGGGTAAACCCTTCAAAATCACATACCTCTTTGCTAAACACAGCCGTTCTTATTTTAAGTGTTCCCCAGAGGTATTATCCTCTAACCTTCTGAGCACTTTTCAGCACACGTCACTCACACTCGTGCCATGGAGCTCGCTCCGTCTAGCGGCTCATGCTTTTAGGTGTCCGTGCAGCCCACCCCCAAACTAGAGTGCCCAATGATGGAGCTTCCCCATCCCCACAGTAAAATGAATGAAAATGGACTTGCAGTGTTCACTGAATGTTTATAAAAAAAGTTAAATCTGTTACCGGGGAAGTATGCAGTCCTCTACTGGTAGATAACAGCTTGGCAGTCGAAGTTACCCCCGGCCTTCTGTAGCTCTCACCTGCAGCCGGTAAGCTTGATGTTAAAAAATGCTGCTGGTACTGTGGTTTGTGTTTTCTTCCTGGTGGCTTGTGCTTCTAAGTGTCCGTGCAGCCGCCCCAAACTGGAGCACCCGATGGTGGAGCTTCCCCATCCCCACAGTACAATGAATGCAAATGGACTTGCAGTGTTCACTGAATGTTTGTAAAAAAAGTTTAGTCTGTTACCGGGGAAGTATGCAGTCCTCTACTGGTAAATACCAACTTGGCAGTCGAAGTTACCCCCAGCCTTCTGCAGCTCTCACCTAGGGCCGGTAAGCTTGATGCTAAAAAACTCTACTGGTACTGCAGTTTGTATTTCTACTCCTGCTCCATGGCCCTCTCTATCTGGAGGGAGATCAGCTCTGCCCCCCCTGACATCCACCAACTGACACCGACCAGCTACCCCAGGGCTTAACCCCCTGGCAGGGTCAGCGGGGGACCCACCCTCATCAAGACTATATCCAGTACAGTGGTTGGTGCCATGACTATTCGGGGGTGGGACCTGCGAGTTCCTCCATCATCTGCCACAAGCTTTTTTCCTCCTGGATTCTCCCCTTCAGGGGTGGAATGTACCAGGACACTGGCACTGGTGTCATGCACTTTCCTGTGCAAGCACCCCATCAGGCATCTGCCTCACCTCTGACTCAATGTCTGCAGCATCGGTGTGCCAGCCCCCAGCCACCACTAGGGGCCAGGCATGCATCGACAACTGGTCACCCCTCTCCTCAGAAAAGGAGAGCTGTCCCTGGGACGTTCGATCCTTCTCCTCCCCTACCGACCCCCAGTGGCCTGTACTTGCTCCTGAACACAGGTCGCCAGCATGGCGTGTGGTGTGGCATCCAGTACCTCAACCCTCAGCACCACTGGGCCAGCAATGCACTGAACAGTTGCAACATTATTACCCAAGCTTCTGTATTCAACTGCTGTCCAAAATATGACAGCTTGTCAAAACATAGTTCAGGCAGGCTTTTCCTTCCAGCAGAAGTTCAGCTAACACAATACACACCTGTCCCATTCGGCATTGACAAATGCTCATTTTCCTAACTGTGTGCAAAGTTTTATCAGTTGAGAGCTATAAAGAGAAAATATTGACTCCGACAGAAAAACTATGACCAACAATAGTTATGACTATTGGTAGCCAATAGTTTATTCCAAGGAGTCGTTTTCCCATTATATACCCCAAAAAGTCTGGTCTGACCAACACAGTCACCATCATCTGGTGCCCGGATGAACCACCACACCACGTGGCTGACCACCTTCCCCACCACTGGATCACTCTTTCAGGAACTGGACTAGACTCCCCTCTTCAGCTGACCATCCTCCATACAGCTGTTGTTCACATTCCAAACAGGTTATTCAGCACAGTTCAAAGATCCTTCCACTCTGTGAACTCACCAAATTCATACTCCTAGCCAGTATGATACAGAGGTATTTGGTTCTTTGCTACATGCGTGGATGACATCACTGGCTCTCACCGGGGGCAAACCCTTCATCTACAGTCCCAGACTGTGACCAGTTATGGAACATGCATACTGTTTTGTCAAGGCGCATGGCAATGTGCAGTGACGGCACTGCATGTGGCACAGTACAGTGGCAGCAGTGCATGTGGCACACTGTAGTGCGATGTAAGTGCATGTGGAGCAGTGCATCAGCAGCAGTGTGTGTGGCACAGAGCAAGCGTCACAGTTCAGTGACAGAAGTACACATGGCACAGCACAGTGGGGTGCTGACAGGTCATGTTGCACAGTGCAGCATCTGCAGTGCATGTGGCATAGTGATGTGTCAGCAGTGCATGGGACAGAGTGAAGTGACAGCAGTGCATATGGCACAGTTCAGTGACAGGAGTACATGTGGCACAGTGTGGGCGTTGACAGATCACATGGCATAGTGCAGTGTCTACAATGCACGTGGCACAGTGTTGCATCAGAAGTGCCCAGCCACGTGTCAGCAGTGCAATTGCACAGTTCAATGACAGAAGTACATGTGGCACAATGCACATAACACAGTGCAGTGTCTGCAGTGCCATGTTAGGGGTGCATGTGGCATAGCAATGTGTCTACAGTGCAGTGATGACAGTCCACATGACAATGCAGTGGTGGCATTTCATGCAGCACAATTCAGTGACTTAACTATATGTGGCACTGCACAGTGGGGTGTTGACAGGTCACGTGACACAGTGGTATATTAGAAGTGCACATGGCGTAGTGATGTGTTAGCAGTGTATGTGATGCAGTGCCAAGTCCAAAGATAACTGCACACCACAGAAATAAATGCCATGAAAAATCAGTACGATACTTAAATGCAGAGATTTAGTCTTGCACAGCCAAGCTACTTCAGACCCCAGAGCTTCGGTAGTTAAGCCTTCATCAGGGTGTGTGGTTTTGGAAGCAACTACATCCACTTAAATGTAAAACATTTAGTGACCTCATCAGTAACATCACGAGTGCTCTAACACAAAAACATTTAGTGACGGTGATACATCAATTTAAATTTTAAATATATAAACATCATGAAACAGTAGAAAAATACATACATAACTGGAAAATTATCAATGATTCCTTTCAATACATCATTCTCAATATGCATTTTAATAATTCATCACCCTTATATAAGGGACATATTAGGGAATCTTAATCCAAGACAATAAGAAATATACAAAAGAGAAAAAGTACTGGAGTTGGTCTAAAGTGAAAAAGCTGGGGGATTTATTGAAGACATCCAACATCGGGGGGGAATTAGAATTTCATATTATAGTCAGAGTTAAGGCAAAATATACTCCAATCAGTAGCCAAAATGAAGAAAAAGAGGAATAGAGGGAAGGGGGGGGGCATTGAACAACAGGAGGACTGCAATAATGTGATCACCCTGTTCAATACTTTCTCTGGTCCTGGGGATCTACAGAAAACACATCTTCTCCATGGGTCAAGGCCTAGAAATGAAAGAGAAAAGGAAAATAGAGATAGCTAATGTAAATTATTGCATAATCAATAAACATTCATCATTCATTATTTCATCAAAAAGGGTTTCAAATCCCATTGCTCATTAAGGCCATCCGGTTTAATGCTCTGCAGATGAAAGATCCACTCACTCTTTCTTTCTATAATAACTCATTTACTCCATCACCCCCAAATTTCAGAGGTGGTTGCCAATCAATGCTCATGAATTTAAGGGCAGTGGGGTCGGAATTATGATGCTGTGCAAAATGCAATCCTACAGGTGTATCCTTTTGTTGTTGCTTATATTTCTAACATGCTCTTGCATCCTTAACTTTAATGCTGTAGTAGTTCTTCCTGTATATAATGTTTTGCAACTACACCATAATACATATGGGCCCAGATATTCAAAAGGGTTGTGCCATGTGCAATAGGGTTGCTCCAGCGCAAGTCCAAAAATGTGCCATTCTGCGACATTCAGCGGGAGGCAGATGCATCCCCCAAATCACGCTGAGCAAGCGCGCAATGATAATGAATGCATGCACAACTGAAGGGGGAGGAACCATGCATAAATGGAGCAGTACGATATTCAACAACATGTGCCATGTGCAATAGGGGAGCAAGCGGAAGTTGCACAATAGCGGAAATGAGCCAAAATAAAAAGGAAGAAGGGAGAGGCACAAGAATGCTACAGGGAAGGCACATGTGGCTGAACTCTAGCCAGACAAACAGGGCAGGACAGGGAAAGGGCACCCTGAACACACAGGCACAGGAAGATGTGGGGAGCCACAGCCAGTGCAGAAGGGGGAAGTGCCACACAGCACTGAGGCCACCACAGGAAGGTGTTCCCGGGTGCAGGGGAAGTAGCAGCCAGGACAGCGGGGGGAACACAAACAGCTGCCGGGGGGGGACACAAGTCAGGGACATGGCCAGTGCCACCATCCAGATGGAGGCAGTAATGAGGGGGGTGAGAAGACAGGCAGCAGGGAGGCGTGGCCATGGAAGGGCCCTTCGGTGGTATGCCCCCAATGGGCAGTACCAAGCATGCACCAGCTTCAAGCTGTACAGCGATACTAAGATCGTGGACTGTTACCACCTGAATTGGGCAATTCTGAGGTGGCTCTGTGAGCTGTGCAGTGATGTGATGCAGGCACCCACACGACGGAGCCATGCTCTGTCAGTGGAGACTAAAGTGACAGCTTGCATATGCTTGCTCACCATGGGTACCTTCCAGAGACCAGCAGGGGACACCACAGGCATAACCCAGTTGGCCGCATCATGCCACCTCACCCAATTCCTCAGCGCACTGCTGCCACATGCTGCAGAGTACATCCATTTCCCCAGCACACCGGCGGAGCACACAGCAAACATACAGGAGTTCCACAGGGTAGCACGTATGCCTGGCATGCTAGGGGCAATAGACTGCACCCATGTGGCCACCGCACACCACCTGGCCCTGAGGGGGCCGCATATATCAATCGGAAGGGCTATGCAAACATCAACTGCCAGGTGGTGTGCGATGCCAAGGGGTGCATAATCAATGTCTGTGCCATGCACCCTGGGGGAGCACATGACGCCTTCATCTGGCACCAGTCGGCACTGTGCCACAGATTCGAGAGTGGGGACATCCCCACTGGACACTTAGTGGGTGAGTATGCAAACCACACGGACAAACATAGAGCAAGAGAGGGGCATGGTCAGAGGTGACATGGGTAGTGGCCTACATGGCCCAAGACAGGGTGATGCTGATCACCAAACTAACCTCCACCCTCTACACACTGGTGACAGTGGATACCCACTTCATCCCTGGCTGCTCACACCATACCAGCAGCCCACGACCCCATCACAGCAACGCTACAATGAGGCACATGCCACCACATGCAGTGTCATTGAGTGGGTGTTCGGGATGCTGAAGGCATGTTTCCATTGCCTGGACACCTTCGGGTGGTGCCCTACATTACAGACCCTCAAAGGCCTGTGGGCTATTCCTGGCCTGTTGCATCCTGCACAACATGGCCAATGACTGTGGGATAGCCATATAGGTCAAAGAGGGGGACAGCGATGGGGACAATGAGGACGCCAGTGACGATGGTGATGGGCAGCCCCCCTTGGGTGACGGGACCCCCAGCTGGCACAGCTGCACCGGGACACCATCACAGAGGAGCACTTCAGCCAACCCAGGTAAGTCATGGGGCCATGTGCAACCACCAGTGGCAAAGGCACAACCCACAAACACGCATGGACACACACCAAGGGTGCATGCCGTCAAGGGAAGAGGCCCGAGCATTGAACTGCACACACCACCAGGGATGGGTGAGGTCTAACACGGCACGCGGTCATACACACACACACACACACACACCTCACAAGACATGCACAAAGGGTAGGAAGCACGCCAACCCAGACCGCCACCCCTAGCCACACACATGTCCACAGACCACCACGCCCACTGCCTGTCATTGTGCGTGTGTCAAACGCTGGGCACCATTGCACACTGGTGTACAGTGCAACGCAGGCATCATCATGCACACACAACAGCGGACAGCAGCCAGGAGGGTGTGCAGATGAAACGTGTGTGCGCATGCAGGGCCGGGTACCACACCCGTGCATTGCCCGCTGAATGACACAATGCACACAGGGCAGCATCAGACAGTAGCCATGCTGAGAGACAGGTCAGTCACGCGCCACAGTGCCACGGCCACCATGGATGCATGGGCAGCCCCACCAAGACCCGCCAGCAGTGACAGGCTGACCACTGGCCTCATGGGGTGGCACCGACGGTCCCCCAGGGGTTCCACTGCGTGAATGTGACTGTGCTCACGCAGGGGTCTGCAGCACACCAAACATGCCTGCACCAGGCGTGCTCGGGATGCCCACAGCTGAACCCGGTGTCGACAAAGATGGTGTCGCACGACGCCAGGAACGGGGGGGTGGACATTGCACTGCGTGGTGTCTGCAACACATGAGCAAATAACTGTGTGCCCATTGTGGCCATGACAGCAGTGAATGCCTGTGTCTGCCTGTCAATGGCAGCAGTCACATCCTTCCACAACCAGTCCATCCCTGTCAGGAGCAGAGCAGTGTCTCTGTTGCGCCGCTCCTCTGCCTGGCACAAAGCCGCACTCAGTGCATCCACCGCCGTCACAAGCTGCATCTGCTGATTGACTGATGCTTGCAGTATGCGGGTGTGCTCATCTAAGAGGTCATCTGCCTGATTGGCATGCTGTCCCTCAGGGTGTTCGAGGCCCTGATGTTCATCACCCCTTGAGGGTGGACGCTGCACACCAGGGCCAGGCCTGGGCATGTCCACAAGTGGTGCACTGATGCCGCCCCCTGACACTGTACCCCCATGGCCATTGGCCGACTGCTGATGCTGCCCCTCTGGCTGCCAATCTCCAGGGCTCAATGCTGCCGTCGCAGTGGCCGCAACAGTCCCACTGTCCTGGACACACACCAGTGCTGCCCCACTGGTGCAGACAGGCACAGGCTTGGACTGTGATGACATGCAGGCCTCCACGGTGGTACCACCCACAGCCATGGCCGTGATGTCACCTGCCGTGTGGCCATCCTGTGGCACACATGTGTCACTGCCCATGACGTTAGCTCCATCATCATTTGTGACGGATCTGGCACCAGCCCAAGTCTCAGCATGCTGGCATCCATGGATGCTGGCACACTGGGACACAGGCAGGGCCTCCTCCACACCTGCTCCACCAACATTAGTCCGGATGTCCAGGCGGGCCCACTGTCGCCCTGACCCCCGTATTCCTGTGGAGGTGGATGGGCTCGCCTCCAGCTCCATGTTACTGGCCTCAGTGGAGAAGCCCACCACCGCTAACCCATGCAGACACTCAGGAGCTGTAAGGGAAAAAAAGCAGCATTACTGCATGTGACCTACCCTGTCCCCCCCCAATAGATAGACCATGACCTACCATGCAGTGACGGGCTACCACCCATCTGGAATCCACCACCCGGAACACCCTCAATGGCGCAACACTGCATGCTGCCAGCAACCCGCTCTTCCTGTGGGGTCAGGCGTTGCACCTCTGGCTGTCCTCCACCGGTTGCAGACCGTGCTGCCCTGATGGCAGCCACCTTCTCTTTGATCCTCCGCCTGTCCGTGCCCATCTTCTTTTTGCACTCCTGCACGGAGCGCTGGTGGCTGCCATGCAGGTTGACAGCATGCGCCACCTCCTTCCATGCAGCAGCATGGGCCTGTAGTGTTCCCTGGCATCTGCTGAGAAGCGGCTCCTGGTCAAGGTAGGCCTCAAACAGGGCATCTGTCTCAGCCTTTGTAAAGTTTGGCCTCCTCTTCCTCCCACGACTCTGTTCCTCTTCCTCCACCACACGATCGGTCATGATTCATCCTGTGAGAATGACAGGTGTTACCAGTGACTGTGCAGTCCCATGCATGTCCCAAACACCGCAGTCCACACTCCCAAACAGCATGCAACTCACCGCAATAGACTGCAGTAACCGACTAAGGCCAGTGCAGCCCAATGTTGCATTTTTATAGCGCAACCCATGCAAATGAGGTGAGGCACATCTTTAAGTGGATGCAAATACAGTGACTGCGCCATTGAATGGCTGATTAGATGATTTGCATATGCTGGCTGAATATTGCGCTGTTTCGCTTTGCACAATTGTGTTGAACGTGCTGAGCCAAGGGCGCAGTTCTGTGACATGCGCAGTACACACCTAACTGTGCATGCCCGGGTTGATGACGCAGGCACCTGCCATGCTGCTGATGTGCTGTGCATGGGAAGCAATGCAGGGCATGGCCACCATTGTGCCAGTGGCACTACAGCGCTGTTCACCTATATGGCGCTGTGGCACTGGGGCATCGTAGGCACACTGGGGCAACAACGCTGTAGGCTGCTACAGGAGGTGGCTCACAGGCACCCAATCACACTACATGCATTGGGTTCCAATCGCGCTGTGGCTGTCCGTGCGCCAGAGACCCTTGACCCTGTGCCCAACCTTTGGCCCCTAGGCGCCATGCATCAGGCATGGGTGCACCACTATCGTGCTGTTCGGTGACAGCACAATAGGGAATGGCAGCGCTGTACCGCGCAGAATCTGCACGTGGCAGGACCACGCTGCAGAGTGCCATTTTGCTTGAACCAGACAGCAGAGATGGCGCGGAGGCGTGCTGTGGTTTGGAGCCAGGCAGAGCTCGCCAGCCTGGTGGAGATAGTTGAGCCCTATGCTGGGGCTTTGTTTGGAGAGGCACCCCTGGACAGGGCCAGGAGTGCAGTCTGGCAGGAGGTGGCCGACGCCATGGAGGAAGCCACCGGTATGGGGCGGACGGCAGAGCAGTGCCGCCACCATTATGGGGACCTGAGGTGCAGGGACCTGGACCTGCTTGCCCACCTGTGGGCACGTGCCAGGAGGGACATGGTGCCACAGCCAGGTAGGTGCAATATCCATACACTTTTATCGTCCATACGGGTATCACGGTTGCATGTGTCCAGCACATGGGGGTGGTGGTGGTGGTATCGGGGTGCGGGGTGGATGGGTATGGCTGTGTTGGATTGCACACACATGGGGGGGGACTTTGCTACCGGATTGTACTGATGTTCCTCTCTCCATGTTTGCACCTTAGGGCCAGAAGAACGGCGGCGCAACAGGGACAGGAGGTGCCGTATAGAGGAGCAGCGGGAGAGGATGGGTGATGGTGGTCCGCGGTGCGTGGACCAGCCTGATGATGGTGACTGCCTTACATCCATGATTACTATTGCATGCTGTATAACTGGGCGGGCAGTGTGGCATGGCCACCATCCATTGACACCACTGCCATGCATGCAACTTGTTACAGTCAGCACTGTCCAGTGGCACTGCATGTCTGGGAGTGTGTCAATGGTGGTCCATGCGTGCACCGGGCACATGGCTGTGCCACTGCCTTCACACCACATAGCCAAGTCACTGTACGGCCATGGTGGTGCTGTGCAGGACATGGGCGGTGGGTGTGTGCAGTGGTCCACATGGCTGTGGCTGGCTGGGTGGGCAGGTCTTGTGGACACGGTCACTGTGGGTGGTCGCACACCATCACAGGGGCGTGACACATGACTGTATGCCATGCACAATGAGTGGGCTGCAGGGAGATGGACAGTCACACCTATTGACTCTGCTCCCTCGTCCTAGGTGGCCAGCGACTCCTGCAAATACAGCAGGGTATTAACGAGCTGCTCCAGGTGGCGAGGGAGACACTGCAGCTCCTTCAGCGCATACACTGCCATGGGGTCAGGAGGAAACTAAGGAGCAGACATCGGCGCAAGGAAGAGGAGGATCAGGGTGACCATTGATATCCCCATGCCCCGACTACCACCTTCCCCCCTTTGACCCACCCTCACACCCCTTCTTCCCTCTCCCATATGTTCACCCCTGCCCCTTACCCGCTCCCACCTGTTATGTGGCCTTTCCACCCCTCTTGTAAATAATTGTAAATAGTTTTTCTTTACATCTTTTAAATATATGCATTTTGTTATGACAACTGTAGTGGTCTCTGATTTGAAGCAGGCTACAGGTGCTCAGCTGCAGTGGTGTGCATGGCGTCAGGGGTGGTGCACGCATGGGCGTGTGTGTGCAGAGGTGAATCACCTATGGTGTGGGCAGGGGGATCAGTCACTGTCTGTGGTTTGTGTGTTGTACTCTGTGCACTGGATGCCTGTGTGCAGTGGTCCACAGGGCCTGCACTGTGTGCATGGCACCCCTGTCAGAACGTCCATGGCCTGTGCAGCTGACACCTTTGCATGTCTGTGATATGCATTGTCTGCTGGCATGTCAGTGGTGGATGTCCATGCTGGATAACAACTGTACCCGGCACAATGCCAGGTTGCCTACCATCACCAGTATGGTGCACATCTGCCTCCGGTGGCACTGTGGCCTCCGCTGTTGTTGTCCCCCATCCATGCTGTCGCTTGTGTCTGTTGCAGGGGATGTGCTCCAGTGTCTGTCACTTGTACTCTGGCAGCATGCTGGTGGCATACAGCTTCATGGTGCCTGTGCAGGGTGGCTGGCACACCTGTGCAATGTAGGGGTGCTGGCCATGTGTACACGTCAGCCGTGGCCACATGCCAGTGGCTTGGTTGACCCACTACTGTGTCCCTGTGTTGGTGTGCCCTTGGGTATGGGTGGGTGTTTGTCCATGCACTGTGTTGCATCCTGTGTGGTGCATGCCTCCATGCTACACTGTGCATGTCTGTGCTGGCTGTTGTGGCCAGTGCTGGGACGGGATGTGTCCTTGGGAGGATGTTCAGGGTGCTGTACCGCTGGAGGTGGGTTCCGGGGCATGCCCTGTTGCATGTGAGGTACCTCGTGTGCTGATGCATGGTCGGTCTCTCAGCTGTACCTCGGGGGGAAATGTGAAGGGCGGCACTGTGTATGCATCTGTTGCATCGCTGTCTGCTGCCACCCACTGCAGGGTGTTCATGGTGAGGCTGCCTTGCATGGCTCCATAGTGCACAGGGTTGCATTGTCACAGTGGGGGTGGTGGCATGCACGGGGTTTCCTGCACTGCTGGGCGCTACTCCTGGGCAGGGTGTATGGGGATCATGGTGCAGGGTGTGCTCTGCATTGGTGGATGGTGTGGTATGGGATGGTCAGCCCTTCTTGTGTTCTGGTCACAACTTGCCAGGGGGTGTGCTGGGGCACCATGGCCCGGCTGTGGGTTGGTTGCTGGTATCCATGGGCCAGTGGTTATTCCAGCTCTCCCCCAGTTGTGCAGTGCATGGGGTGTGAGAGACGATGTCTGTTCTGCTGTGTGTCCCTCTGCCCATCTGTAGCATGGGTGATGGGCCCCTGCATCCCTGGTTGTGCTGTTGCATTGCTGCCCTGCTGTAGGGGCATCCCTGGTTGCGCTATGGTGCATCTGGACTGCTAGGCTGAACATCCCTTGTTGCGCTGTGGCCCATCAGATATGCTGAGCTTCACATCCCTAGTTGTGCTATGGTGCAGGTGGTGCGATATTCAGTCATCGGCCGTAGGCACATCTTGGCCTGTGCAGTTTTTGAATATTGCGCTTCTTGAGCATGGGCGCAGTGGACTTGCGCTTGCTCCTGCTGTTGCGCACTTTTGGGGCGCAGTTTGAATATCTGGGCCATATTGCAAATGTAGTGTCGCAGTTAATGAAATCTTTAACAGTGTACTTTCTGTTGTTCCCTGCATGTATGAAGTCTTTGCCCACATTGCAGTAACTGCATAAAATGCAGCGATGGCATTTAAACATTCCTTTAGGCTTATTACCCAGCCAAGTTCCTTGTGTTTTATCCGATGATAATCTACTCCTAATAAGTTCATCCTTAAGATTTAGTCCTCTTAAAAAAGTCAGTCTAGGGCTTTCACCCACTACCTTCCCCAAATTTCTATCTGCATGAAGCAGGTACCAATTCCTATTTACAATGTTACCTATTTGCCCTGCCCAATTATTGTATTCAGTCACAAATGTAATGGGAACAAAATCCAAATTAGTCTCCTTTTGTGTTTCCTTCAATAATTCATCCCTTACTTTATCTGATGTCCTCTTTAAGGCTCTATCCAGTACTTGCTGTGAGTATACTCTCTGTTGAAACCTTAAACTGAGTTCCTCTGATTGTGCCCGGAAATCACAATCTTCTAAGCAGTTCCTCCTCAGTCTTAGGAACCGCCCATAAGGGATGGATTTCTTAAGTCTAGCTGGGTGGGTGCTATCTGCTCTCAACAAAGCTTTGGTGACCGTGTGTTTTCTGTGACATTTTGTGCTAATTTCTGTATTTCCACATTTAGGTCTGGTTAAACATAGGTCCAGGAAATCAATACTCACTGCATCTGATTTATGGGTAAATGACAAATTCAAATCATTAACATTAATCCACTCCATAAATGTAATCTTTTCTTCTTGTCCCCTCTGCCAAACACAAAGTATATCATCAATAAAGTGGTTCCAGAATCTAGTCCTGGGCAGGAAGGAACTATGATGGAAGATGATTTCTTCCTCCCACCTGCCCAGGAATAGATTTGCAAAAGATGGTGCCATGGACGCACCCATGGCAGTTCCACATTTTTGGAGAAAATATTCCCCTGCGAATTCAAAAAAAGTGTGAGTTAGCACAAATTCAAATGCCTCTAGAATAAACTGCACAGGTATTTCAGTCACATTCTGTTCTTTCTCCAAAAAGTGCTGACATGCCTTAATCCCATCCCCATGTCTAATCCTTGTGTACAATAATTCCATATCTATTGTAAGCCAGACCATGTCTTCCTGTCATCTTACTGTTCTAATTTTATTGAGAACTTTGTTGTATCCTTGGTGTGGGAATTTAATTTAACACTTTTTTGTAGGAAAAAATCAATAAATTGACCTAACTTTTCTGTAAGCGATCCCACCCCTGATACAATGGGCCTTTCTGGTGGATTATATAATTTTGTGTGGATTTTTGGCAGTATGTAAAAACTTGGAACCATCAGGTTTTCATTCCACAGGAATTTATATTCCCACTCACTGATGCTGCCATCTGTTATTCCTTTCTATAAAAGGTGGTGTAACTCTGTTGGATTGATGGTGAATATAACATAGTTTTCTGGATCATTCAACATATTCATTACAATTTCAACATAGTGTACTCTGTTCAAAATAACTATATTCCCCCTATGTGATGCAGTGCACTGACGGCAGTGCACATGGCACAGTGCATGGGTGGCAGTGCACGTGGCACAGTTCGGTGACAGAAGTACATGTGGCATAATGCAGTGGTGTATTATCAGGTCACATGGCACGGTGCTATTTCAGAAGTGCATGTGGTAGCACACAGAGATGGCAGGACACTTGGCACTGTGTTATGTTGGCAATGAACGAGACATGGCACTGAGTCAGCAGTGAACCTTGCACGGCACCGAGCTGGCAGTGCACTTGGCACTGCAGTGACTACAGTGTATGTGGTAACCTACAGTGATGGTAGTGCATGTGGCAAAGCATGGAGTCAGCAGTGCTCATGGCACAGCACAGTGAGAGTAGGTGCACATGGTAACAGGGGTGGCAAGCCACTGGACACTATGCTGTTGGCAATGAATGTGGCACAGCACAGGCTGCAGTGCATATGGCACAGTGCAGTGTCAGCACTGTGCATGGTACAGAACGGGAGACAAAACACCCACACCACCCTCCCTGTAGCTAGAATACCACCCAGCCAGTTACCCTACCTGCAGCTCAGCCAGCCTCACTGAAGCTGACCACTATCCATGGACTACTAAGGTCCCAGAACCTGAATCTCACCACCACAGGCAACCACCCTTCCTACAGCATGGACCAGCTGCCCAACCACAGAAGTAAAACAGAATGGCAACCTCCTCCTTTTTGAGACATAAGTGTGCTGCCATATTGTGGATGGCAAAACACAGTGCCTCAGATGGATTGCCAATAGTCTTTTATAGCTTTTAGCACCATAGTTGCTGCATCTGAAGACTCTTGGGGTCACATATTAAGGGGGGGTCACACTTAAATCTCTGTGTATAGCTCTGCATTCTCTCTCCCCCCAAAAGTGAACTGCACAGGGTACCCTTGTGGGTGTGCTGCTTCAGGGTACTCAAGTCTTGTCCCCCAATAAACCAGATATCCACAAAAGTCAAGCCACAGCGCTGAACTGAGAAACTTGCTCTCAGCCGTAAGGTAAGAATCCCTCAACATCTACTCATTGACACAAGATGGGGAGATACTGATCTAGCTGCAGGGATGATGGTGGGCTAGAGAGCTTATCTGGGAGCTGCTCCAACTCCACTGCTTAGTTTGGGGGAGGCTGGTCCCAGGGCTGGTAGAGTAGACCACCCTCCATGAAATTACACCAACCCCCGGACTAGTTTGCCTGCAGACAAGCCACCCACACCATGCCGACCCCGCTCCCACCAGGTAGAAAATCCCATCCCCTCACGCTGATGACCCTTCCTGCAGCTGGACCAGCCTCCCTCAAGCCTGAGTTAAGCACCCTCCTTGGACTACTAAAACCCCTCAAACCCACATCCCCCCTCCCAAGCCTCTGCCCAGCAGACTACTCTACCTACAACTGGACCACCCTCACAGACCTCAGCCCAGCCTTCCTCTCCCATCAACCACACTTCATGCCACTTGACAATCCTTTGGTTGCATGGACCAGCCCCCCCCAGCTGAGCACCTTCCCTGGACCACTTCACTGCCTCTGTACCTACATCCTCCCAGCCATGCCCTCTCCCCACCCAATAACCACACTTTCAGCCCATGGCCAGATGCCCCTACAACCAACCACACTTCCTGCTCCTAGATCAGCCTCCCCAAGCTGAACACCCACTCTGGACCACTCCACAGCCTTCTAACCTACATCCCACCCCAGCTGACCATTCTCCGTGCTGCCACCCCCTCCCTTAGCCAACCAGGCACCCATTCATTTCTGATCACTCTCCCTGCAGTTGGACCCCCACAACCCAACCCCAGAATTTGCATTCCCCCCCCCCCAAGTTGACCATTCTCCTTGCAACTGGAAACCTGGCCACTTTTTTGAACCAGAGCCACACTACTAGCCTCCTCCAAGCTGAGCAATGTCCCTGGAACCCACCCTATATCTCATCATCCGGGTCCCTGTGCAAGACCGGGGGGAGACAGTGATAATGCAAAGGCCCCCCCTTCTCCGGAGGGTTCCATGGCACTTGTAGCATCGTTGATTCTGACAAATGAAAGCGTGATTGTTGTGTTCCCCACTCACTAGCCCACTTTCAATGTTCGGAGGCGGGGGGGCAGGAGAACAGACTATCACAGGTGGCTCCTGCACTAGTTTACAAGAATGGGAGTTTGATGCATGCTTACCACAAATATTTACAAGGATGCTAGTGCACACCAATGCTGCTGCTACTAGAGTCCTGGATTCCTCCCCTGCCCCGATCTGCAGTTCAAGGGGGGCAAGGAGAGAAGTAAGATTATAATCGATGATTTTTGGTAGCCGGACACAGTTTCCTTACTGAACGTGATATCAGCAACAACCCCCTTGGAGGCAGCCTGTTTTTGCCATCCAAATGATGACGACGCATTTTACGTGCCTCAGAAGGGGGTGTTGCCATTCTAGTCTTTCTTTCGAGTTCTCTGATAACATCTCTGACTTCCAACATTTTGCACGCACACGCACCCGCGAGGCTGCTCACTTTACAGTGCTCGTGCCCCTGTACCATAGAGTTCAAATGCCCTGTACACACACACACACCAGCGTGCATTTACCACAGAGGTCGTGCATGTGCACCCTCCTGATCATGCCCGAGTAGGCGTGTATATGTCGGCAGGCAACCAATGGGGAACATGGATAGGCGGAGCTGCAGTACAGAGCGGAAGGACTGCAGAAGTTGGCCCCAGAGTAGCCAGCTCGAGAACGATCTTCCTGTGGCTGCGACAGCATAGTGGCACCCATAGAACTAGAAAAAAATAATTTTTCTTCTAGTTCTATGGCAGCACCATGCCTGAGAGACAGCACTTCCACGATTTTGTCCACAGCTGACAGCCAAAGTGACGTGACAATGACGGCCTTAATGAGGTGTTGCGATTTTGGGCCTGACATCAGCGGTAGAGGGCAGCCTGAGCTGGGAGGCAATCTGAGGGGAGGCTATTATCCTGCATCAGCTGGTTGGCCCCCTTCCCTAATCACATGATGGACAGCGGCGTCTTCTCACTGACCTATGTATTGGACTTGTCGGGTACTGTATTCGGTAGTGGACTAAGTGTGCCCGTTATCCTACTGCATGTCTACTGCTCTCCCCTCCATTGGTAACAACAGGGAACGCCCAGCAGGAGTAACAGGCATGGGTTATCCTGGGAGGGGAGGGCCTAACCCTCCTCTCCTAATTCCTTTATGCCAGGCATTAGCCAAAAGGAATAACAGAGGCAAACAGTATGCATGGATTGATGGCTTATTGATTGCAGCAAGAGAAGAGGGCAAGTCTGTGTAAGTGTGCCAAAAGAAAAACAAAACATTGCATCACATTGTTGCACAGAACTAAAGATAAAGGTTCAAGAACAATGTAAACCGCTATAAAAAGGGGTTGGAATTTGAAGAGCAGAAGACTGTTCTAATACAGAGCTTCCAAATTGTTACACTTCAAATGAGGCAGGTCTCACTTTTTTCTCATCAATAAAATCAGAAAGATTTCCACAATTAATTTGTGTATTTAGGTCTAATATGGTATGAATGCAGTGGACTTGATCTTTGATTTGGATGGCTGAGGGGAACTGGAAGGTGTCAGAAGAAGCAGGGGGAATATCAAAAACATTCTGAATAGCTCTGAGAAACACAGATAATGATGGCAGACAACAAAGGTCCATCCAGTCTGCCCGAGTTCCCTTAACACTGGAAGCCAGAGCTCCACCAGGGTCGTAGCCCTTCCCCATCCACTCCCATTCTTCTACACGATTCTGATGCCCCGAGCAACCACTATACTCTTTATTCTGTCCCAGCCATGCTTAGAACCACTAATGGTTTTCACACCTATCATATTGGCTGTTAGCCTGTTCTATGGCTCCACCACTCTTTCTGTAAAATAGTATTTCCTCATGTTCCTTCTGAACCTCCCTCCTTTTAACTTCCACTCATGACCACGTGACTGTGGGCTGGTATTCAAGATAAATAGTTCCCTGCAGTTCACCCTAATTCCTTTTAGGAATTTGAAGGTCTCTGTCATATCTTCCTTCTGGTCTCCAGTGAGTACATGCTCAGTGCCTTGAGACACTCCTCATGGGACATGCCCTGCTGGCCCCAATTTATTTTTGTAACCCTGCGTAGTGCTGCCTGGGGCCTATCCCTATCCTTCCTGACGTGAGGACCCCAGAAGGCACAGTACTCCAGGTGTGGCCTCAGCAAGGATCCTGACAGAGGATGTATCACTGCCCTTTTTCTGCTATCAGTACCCCTCCCAATACATCGAATCAATCAGTCTTTATTTTACCAGGCGATACACCATTGAGTTGGAACTCATTTGCAAGGTGGGACCTGGACAAGGTCACATAACATTAGACAATGCAGATATGGTACAAAATTGATAGATAACAAAATATGCTCAGAATATACAGAAGTGTATTCACATTACACACCTAGCCACCCTGCAGTCCCTAGCCATAGGTGGCGAGCTCCACGCCATTGGCGACTATAACCACAATTGGCTTGCCTTAGATAAGGCCCCCCTCAAAACCAAGATCAAGGCCCTAAACCTCACACAAATGATACAAGACCCCACCAGGCTAAACCACAAAATGCATAATCATTCCCTGCTGGACTGGGCTCTCTCTTCCCAACCCCACAGAATCCTACATGCAGGGCTGCTCCCTGACTCCCTGAGTGACCACCACATGATTTTCCTGGTTAGGAAAGTGCACAGAACCACAGCTCCCCATCCAAAGACGTTGTACACAAGGTCATATAAATCCCTGGACCCAGCCTCACTCTTGATGGACCTAAGCCAAGTAGACTGGTCTTTCATCCCAGTGGCCTCATCTATTGACATCGTGCTCAATACTTTCAAGGACAAATTTCTTAAAGTCTGGGACAAACATGCCCCCCTATGTACAAAAATAGTCAGAGGTGCCCACCTTCCCTGGATCACAGCTGATATCATCAGCAAATGCCGCTCCAGGAATCACACATGGAAAACCCACAAGAAACTGGGGACCCAAGCATCCCTCCAAGCCTATAGAGCCCTCCGAAATTCCTGTACTAATCTCATTCGCCAGGCAAAAAAGAGCTATTTTCTTTCAGCCTTTAGTGCTAACATAAACCACCCGACCAACTTCTGGAAATCATTCAAATCTCTGTTCTCTCCCCCACCCAACCTCCACCTCCGTCACTATCAGTTCAGGGCATCTACATCACCAATCCCTGCGAGGTAGCCGAAGCCTTCAATACCTACTTCTCCAGCTGCACTGACTCGCTTCTATCAACCTCCAGTGCCCACCCCACCAGGACCCCACCCCCAACCAAGGGCACCCCACAAGGTTCACTGTTCTCATTCCACCCTGTTTCCCAAGCTGAAGTTTTCGAATCCCTTCACTCCCTAAACCCCAACAAAGGCAAATGCCCTACGTCCCTGGATGTCAAGATGCTATACTTGTCTGCCCCAGCCATAGCCAACCCCCTAGCCGCACTTTTCAACTTCTCTTTCACATTGGGCAAGCTTCCCGCCGAATGGAAACTGGCTACCGTTATTCCCCTCCCAAAAAGGGTGACCCCTCCTTCCCAGGCAACTACTGCCCCATCTCCCTACTCCCAATCCTGGCAAAATGCAGGAACGCCTGGCCCTCACCCAACTCTCTCTCCACCTGGATGCCATCTACTTCTTCATTCCCATCCAATCTGGCTTTCGCAAATCTCACTCAACCATCACTTCCCTGCTTCGAGTCACAGGTGACATACTCACCGGCATGGACAACAGCCACATCACCTCTGCCATCTTGATAGACTTAGCCAATGCTTTCGACACCGTCTCACATACTCTGCTCCTCTCCAAACTAACTGATGCCGGGCTTTCCAAACCAACCACCACAAGGTTCCATGACTACCTGGTGGGCAGACATCAGGTTGTAAAAGTCACCTCACACATCTCTAACCCTCTCCCAGTTACCACCGGCGTCCCCCAAGGCTCAGTCCTGGGTCCACTGCTCTTCTCCATATTCCTAAATGACCTCCGATCATTCTGTCGCTTTGCATCCATTCAAATGTATGCAGACAACACAGTACTGTATGCCACAGGCCCCTCCACAAGCACAGTGGCAAACCTTCTCCAGCAGGATTTCAACTCCATCCAGGAATGGTTCCAATCAAACCAGCTATTCCTAAACCCTAAAAAAACAATGTCACTAACGTTCGGCTCTCAGCAAAGGCTGTCCCACCAAGCCCCCTGCCACCCTTTCAAAACCCTGGACGGGACCCTCCTGGAACAATGCACCAGCTACAGGTATTTAGGAGTCTGGCTCGACCCACACCTTGATTTAGCCACGCATATCGACTCCATACATAAGAAACTTCTTCCTAAACTCGGTGCCCTATACAGAAACAAAAGCTGCCTCCCCTCACCAGCTAGGAACGCTATTGTCCAAAAAATGATCCTCCCAATACTTGACTAAGGCAATATAGTCTATGCTATCACCCCCTCCACCACGCTGGCCAGCCTTGACACCCTATTCCACTCTTTTTGTCGGTTTATCCTCGACAGCCCACAAACAACCCACCACTGCACCTTATACAGCTCCCTAGCCCTACCGTCCCTGCAAGACCGAAGACTAACGCACAGTGCTAGGTTCGCAGCCAAATTTTGGTCCCATTCCCTACCCCCCTACCTGGCCTCTTCACTCTCACAGCAACCCCCCCCCGCTTACTCCCTCAGAAGCTCTGACCTCAGACTCCTCCACGTCCCCTTTATGCGCACAACCAAAGGCCAGGCCGCATTCAAGTTCCGCATCCCCCAGCTTTGGAACGCACTGCCAGCTGACATAAGACACTCCCAACCCCAGTCATCTCAATTGCCTACTCGCCTCCCACTTCTCCTCCTGCTGCCCTTGTTATGACTAATGTTACAATTATGTAAAAATTTGTGGTCTCTGTACTCTGTCGTAACCATCTAATTTATACTGAGATAAATCTGTTGTAATCTATTTGCCGATTGTCTGTACGGTAGATGGACATTTATTGAGTTGTTAATTCTGTACCAGATGTATGTACCTTTGTCTTGGGTCTTGACCCCCAGGTCACATCTGGAACTGAGCAACACTGCTCAGTATGCCTTCCTGGTTAAACTTGTAAATAAATAAATAAATAAATAAATAAATAAGTGGGAACACAAAATAATAGAAGATACAAACATAAGTTATATACAATATATACATATGAGTACAGTAGATACGTGCAGTAAATCTGAGTAAATTCATGAGGAGTGAAGAAGGGGAACCAGACATATCAAGAGGAGAAGGAGTCGGTGGGGGATTACAAGGCAGATATCAAGGGGAGAAAAAGTAGTTGGAAGGGAATGAGGCAGGATAAGGAGAAGAGGAGGAGCAGCTGGCAGGCCACACAGGGTAGAAGGCCCAAGCTATAGGTTGGCGGTATTCTGGGGAAGCAAGTGCAGGGCTCATTGAATCATCCTATATGCCTTGCTGTAAGCCTTGTTGCACTGATTTGATTGCTTTAGGGAGTCGCTGATGATAACTCCAAGTTCTCATTCCTCAGCTGTGGTACTGAGTCTCACTCCTCCAATCCAGTACTCTGTCCTGGGGTTCTCGTTCCCCAGGTGCATAACCTTGCACTTTCTGGCATTGAACTTCAACTGCCAAACCCTAGACCACCCCTCCAGCTTTTGCAAGTCTCTCTACATTTTCTTTATTCCCTCGCCACTATCCACCCTCCCACAGAGCTTAGTATCGTCTGCAAAGAGACACACCCTACCCTGAGTCCCCTCACCAGTGTCATTGATGAACATGCTGAAGAGGATTAAACCACCCTGGCTTTCAATGTAACCTCATTGATCACTGCCCTGTGCTGCCTCCCCTTCAGCCAGTTATCTACTCAGTTTGCTATGACATTAGCTGCGTCCAGATCCTCCATCTTCTTCAGCAAGCGTGTCTGGGGTACTGTATCTAAAGCCTTGCTGAAGTCGAGGGAAAGCAAATACACGGCATCTCCCCTATCCAGTTTCCTCATCACCCAGTCAAAGAAAACTATCAGGGTAGTCTGACAAGACCTCCCTGCCATGAATCCATGCCACTCACTATCCTGGAGAGTGTTGCTCTCCAGGTAGTCTACGAGATCCTCTTTGACCAGTGGCTCCATCAGTTTTCCTATAATAGAGGTGAGACTGACAGGTCTCTAGTTCCTTGCTTGTTCTTTGTCTCCCACCCCCATGGAGCAGAACTATGTCTGCCACCCTCCAGTCCTTCAGAACCACCCTCGTCCTTAGAGAGCTTTTGATCAGAGGATCAGCCAGTTCATTGCCAATTCCCTAAGTATCTTTGGATGCAGCCCATCTGGTCCTGGGTCCTTATTAGTCTTTAGGGCTGCCAGCCCTTTCAGGACCCTTTCACTAGTAAATATTGACTGCCTCATCTTTGCGACCTCCCTTAATGGCTGCTTTGATGCCACTTTCTGGCAAGGGCGCACTGTCCTGCCTAGTGAAAACTGAGGAAAAGTAATGGTTGGGGACAGCAGCCTTTTGCCCATCCACCTCATTCACCATCTCCCCCTCTGTTAGTCTGCTTTTGCCTCCCTGACCACCTCTTTGCCTCCCTGTTTTTCAGGAAATATTCTCCCCATTCTTCCTCTCTCTGCTTTTCTTTAAATTTGTAAAAGGCCTTTTTCTTGGCCCTCACCACTTCCTTGACTCTTGCAGAGAAACATAGCGATCTCTTGGACTGGTTCTTTTTTGGCTACTGTTCTCATGCATACCTTAGATGCCCTGAGAATGGCCCCCTGAATTGCCCTCCATCTCTCTTCCACCCCATCTATGTTGTCCACCCCTTCTGCCTTATCGGTGACCAGCTCCTTCAGCCTATTGAAGTCTGCCCTTCTAAAATCAAGGACTTCAGGTCTTGATTGCAGTTTACTAGACCCAAGGGCCAGTTCAAACCAAACATAGTTATGGTCACTGTTCCCTAATGGCTATCCTTCTCCCACAGCTCCTCCCACCTCCGAATTAGTGAGTACCACATCGAGAATTTCAGTCTGCCCGGTGGGCTTCTTAACTAACTGTACCAGCAGACAGTCCTGGAATGCATCCAGCAAGACCTGGCTGTTGGTGCTCCTGGCCACTGGAACATCCTGATCAATGTCCAGCAGGTTCATATAACCCATCACTACTTCCTCCTTAGCTAGCGCTCTTTTCAGTTCTTGCCTGAGCTCTCTGTCCCTCTCTTCCCCTTCTCCTAGTGGTCTATAGATCACACCAAAGTGCAGTTTCTTGCCTGAAGCTGGTGTGAGTTGCACCCACAGCGACTCAGTCTCTCCATTACTACCCCTGATGTACCCATCTTCCATCACCTCTATGCCCTCATTGACATAAAGTGGTACTCTTCCTCCTCTACCCGCTCTTCTGTCCTGCCTGAACATCAAGTACCCAGGGATTATCTTTTCCTAGTCATTATTTTCCAAAGTCCATTTTTTTTTGTTATGGACACAATGTCCACCTCAGTGTCTGCCATCAGCGCCTGGAGCTGACTGATTTTATTACCTAGGCTCCTGGTATTAAGGTATACCCCCTTCCCTCTTACCCATGTACTGCTTTGCTACTATCCTTCTGCTTCACATGTCCTCTCATCCCCGTCTTAATTCAGGGCTTAAAATTCGGGGGGGGGGATACACAATTTGTGCTATTTTTGGCCTGCCTCTGCAAATTCTGGATCCCCTTCATGCAGGACAGTCCTGCACACGCTGAGCACCCCTGTTTCATGGCAGTTTGCAGCTGCACATAAAGGACTCCTTCCATGAATGCCCTCCCCACTGAAACCACAGACCAAATCCTCCTTCCCCAGCTACTTGAACCAGGTGCCGATTGAGCCACTCTGTGCAGTGCCCCCCCTTTACAGGACACTTCATCATCAAGTGGCTGGAGGCTGGAGCCACATGGGTGGTGGAACCAGGGTGCTGAGCAGTCCAAGAGCAGGTCAGAGACAGCAGAGCTGCACTACTCAGCAGCAGAGCAAGCTGGGAGCTGGAGACAGCTGAGTTATTGACCATGTCCCAATGCTTATGGTCAGTGACCAATACGGAGTGGCAGGTACGAGCACCTGAGCTTCTCAATGTTCCTCAGAGACTGGGGAGAGTGATTGTATGCCATGGCCCAGAATGTCCCCTGCCAGCCTGGACATCAGCTCACTAAGTTTGTTGTGAGTGGGGGAGGGATCATAATTTAGCATGTTCCTAGAGAAGAGCATCCCACAGCAGGCATAACTGATGGTCTCATCTCTATACCCTGTTCCCATAAAGATCTATACTACACAGATGTCTAATTTAAGACATACAGCTCACCCAGATGGAGTGTATGTGTAAGGCTCAGCTATAGCACATAAAAATAGGGATAAAACAAAACTACCTTATAGTGCTCACCCAGATAGTGTTTAGCTGTAAGGCTGAGCTATAGCACATAAAAACAGTGATAAAACAAAACTACCTTGTAGTGCTCAACCAGATAGGGTGTAGCTCCAGGCTTGGTTATAGTACAAAATAACAGGAGTTAAAACTACCGCGTAGTGCTTGCACAGATAGGGTGTAGCTGTAGGCTTAACTATAGCACAGAAAACTGGAGTTAAACTGTCTTGTAGTGCTTACCCAGGTAGGGTGAAGCTGTATGACTTCACTATAGCACAAAACAACCCTGTAAATGAAATGTGCACTAGCTATAGCACAAACACTGTTCTGTTTTACTTATATTTTTTAATTTTTAGAAAATATGAGATTATTACAATAAAAAAAGTACAAAAGGAAAAAACAAAACGAGAAAGAAAAAAATTATTTTTTCACATTAATTAATGTTCTTGTACATTTTCAACATTCTTCTCTCCCTCACCCCCTTCCCTTCCAGGACAGGCTCTATCACTATATTTATTTATTTCCTTTGGCTACTGTATAGAAGCTATAGGTGGGATATAAGATTCAATCTCTCTCTCCACGTGATTCCAAACAAATCCTCCAAACTGGGTTCAAATGCTATTGCTAATTGTTCCATAAGAAGTGTTTCGTACAATATTGCCCACCACTTATATAAGTTAATTTCACCCAGATGTTTTTCTTTCCACTTTTCCAAAATAATTATTTTCATTGCCATAGAAGCTAATGCCAACATTTTCTGTTTTATATCATTCAAATGTATGTTGGTAAAAATTGAATATATATATATATGTATATTTCCATATTACGTGGAACATCTACTTGAAACCAGTGGGACAGAGTTACATTTATTATTTGCCACCAGGGTAAAATTTGGGGGCATGACCACAGACAATGGGTTAAGTGTGCTTTTTGCTTACATCCATGCCAACATAGATTAGAGTATTGTTCATTTATTTTATTAATCTGTATCGTGTATAATATGCCCGATCATTAATATTACGCTGAATTGATTTGTTCTTTGCAGCGACTTATATTTTATTCCCAAGTTGTTTAATCTCTTCCCATTGTCTGTGTTCTAATGCTACCCCAGCTTCCATTTTCCATTTATCTTATTATTTATCCCAATCTTAGGTTTAACCAGTTTTTTTATAGAAGTGGGCCAGTAGTTTCTTATGTTTGTTTTCAATCAAATGAAATTGTTCTTTTATTATGGTAGCTAGGTTTGTGTCACTTTGGCCATATCTTATCCATGTTTTCTGAAAGATTTTCTTAATGTAGTAATAATAAATAATGTTCCATTGTGTAACTTTCAATAATTTTAACATTTGTTTATAGGTTAAGAATTCATTCTGATCCACAAAATCCTTCCAAAAAAAAATAAGCCCACTGGTTTGTAAGATTTGGCTCCATGGGCTAGATCAGTAACCATGAAGTATAACCATGGTAGTTCAAAATTTATACAATTTCTAAGATGTTCCTTAATTAATTGAAACCAATTAAGAAATGTTGTAGGGATATTTTTCAGTAAATCTAAATCCCACCATAAATTATACTTAGTATTCAGCTTGTCTGTAATGTTCTTAATGCCGAACATTTCTTTGATTATTTCTGAGTCATGTGTCTCAATGAAAGTCATTTGATACAAAAATGCCAATGTATTAGCCTTTAATGGGTCTGGGCAACTAAGTCCTCCTAACTGCCTAGGTATTCTAATTGAATCCCAGGCAATACGTGGCTTTCCTTCCCTCCATAAGAATTTTTTAAATATTATTTTCATATCTTGAAACCAAGCAGTAGAGGGGACTCCCAAAACATTTTGAATCACAAAAATTAAGTGAGGCATTGCCATCATTTTAATTGCATCAATTCGCCCCCCTAGGGATAATGTTAAGTTTTTCCAATTTTTCAACAAATGTATTATTTTATCTTTAGCTTTATTAGTTTTTTTAATATCATTAACTTGATTTAATGATAGATATATCCCCAAATATTTAATATTAAATTATTGTACCAAGCCCTCCAATTGTTCCTTTTTATGTTTGGATATTGTCATAATTACTGATTTACTTTTATTGATTTCATATCCAGCTGCTTGGTAATATTTATTTATTATATACAATAATGCTTTTATGGATTCTTTAGTATTAAAAGAATATCATCTGCAAAAAGTTTGATTTCTTCTGTGCCTATCTTAATTACCTCTATTGCTTGGGCTCTCCGTATAGTATTTAACAAAGGTTCTAATGTGAGAATAAACAAAGTAGGGGAGAGCAGACATCCCTGACATACCCTGTTCTCCATACTAAACTCCTCAGAAAGAAAATTACGTACTTGAATTTTAACCTTGGTGTTATAGCATAAACTTAACACTAACTTCAAAATATCCTTAGGGATTCCCCAATACTGAAAGACCTGAAACATGAACTTCCTGTTAATTAAATCAAAAGCCTTTGTAGTGTCTGTAGCTACTGACCCAGATATTCAAACTGCGCCATTTTGTGGCACAAGCCCCTGCACTGCTCAAAATAGTTGTACAGGGGTGTGCCCAGGGTGATATTCAATGGAGTTGCACTATGGCGCAACTGCTTTGAATATCGCCCCCTGGCCACCCCCAGTGTGCACGGTGCAGTGGAACTGCACCAGCACATGTGGTCAGAATGGAGCATTGAGATGCGGTGACGCAAGTTCCATTGCGCCATGCACAGCACCTGCGATATTCAAAGGGTGACATGCAAATGGGGCCATAATTTATGCAAGGCACATGGGGGGCCATTTGCATATGATTACAGCCCCATTTGCATGCCATTAGCATGCAGGTGCGCCGATCCCCGATGACTTGCACCTGTCGCCCTGCCAGGCAGCAGCCGTCGGGACCGACGCCCCCTGCAGCCTGATCGTGGGACGTCCCATAAGGGACAATGAAGGGCTCCAATCTCTGGTGGTCCAGTGGACCGTGATTAGCCCAATTGCGGGCATAACTGTATGTCTCCGCCCCCAGTAGCCTGATCATGGGCAGAAATGTATCCCCCACCCTTCGAGTAGCCGAATCGTGGACAGAAGTGTACCCCCCACCCTTGAGTAGCCGGATCGCGGGCAGAAATGTAACCCCCAACCCCAAGTAACCTGATCGCAGGCAGAAGTGTACCCCCCACTCCCCGAGTAGCCTGATCGTGGGCATCAGACCCCCCAAAGTCCAATATCCCTGGTGGTCCAGTGGACCACGAGTAGCCCGATCATGGGCGGCATTCTCACCCCCAAGTCCGAAATCCCTGGTGATCTAGTGGTCCCCCAACCCACCTGCCCATGGAGCCCCACCACCCCGCTCCCCCATCAGCTGGCAGGCGACAGCACCCCACCCACCTGCCGCCCCGCTGCCCGCTGACTGAAAGCTCGGTAGGGCTGCATGCCCATTGGTTCAGAGCATAAGCCAATGAGCGTGCAGCATTATATTAGGAGTAGTTCAGATATGTGAATGAATTCATTCATTCACATATCTGGACTGACTTGTACGGTATAGGCTGCACGCCCATTGGCTCATGTTCTGAACCAATGGGCATGCAGCCCTACTGAGCTGTCAGTCAGTGGGTGGCAGGACGGCAGGCGGGTGGGGTGCTGCCACCCGACGGCTGACGGGGGGAGCGGGGTGGTGGGGCTTCGTGAGCGGGTGGGGTGGGGGACCACTAGATCACCAGGGATTTTGGACTGGGAGAGTGAGGAATGCCACCCACAATCTGGCTACTCACGGTCCACTGGACCACCAGGGATATTGGACTTGGGGGAGAGGTCTGATGCCTGCAATCAGACTACTGGGGGGGTACACTTCTGCCCACAATCAGGCTACTGGAGGGGTTGGGGTACACTTCTGCCTGTGATCAGGGCATGGGGGAGCCATCAGGTGTGGCGGGAACAGGCCGAGGGCCATCCACAGGTGGCAGCTGCTGTGTTGCACCCTGCAATGTGGCAGCTCACCTGTGGGTGGCCCCGAAATTGTTCCTTTTTTTTTGGGTCAACTTTGTGCAGGCGCAGGTAGGGGTTGTGCCTACATAACTCTGCATGGCCTGGGCTGAATATCAGGCTGTGCAGTTTATGCATGGGCACACCCCCCACCTGTGCTCAGACACATTACTGATGCGCTCTGGCGATCGGGATTTGCAGGTGCACTTTTCCCTTTTAAATATCGCGACTACAGATTAGAGTGTGCATATACAACACTGTTGTGCCATGCGCAACCCTTTTGAATATCTGGGCCACTGTATAAAAACGGTCTTGTTTTTATTGGGGATTATTGTTTATTATTGAAATGACTGCTTGAATTTTGTGACTGGCTTGAGTAATTTTATGGTGTGGGATAAAAGCATACTGATTGTAGTGAATAAAAAATTAGATGTGAGTTTGTAATCTATTATTTATTATTTTTGCAATCAGTTTGTAGTCTGTGTAGGGGAAGGGTGGAAGGGAGGGGCAGCTGCAGAATAAGGGGTGCACATTCAAACAGACTTGATAGACCTCGAGGCCTTTATCTACTGGCAAATTTCGTATGTTCGTATGTTCATATTTAACAGTGCTATTGGGCGATAGCTATCTGGGGATTTGAGTGGTTTATCTGGTTTCTGAATTAATATAACTTTTGCTTGTTACATTGAGCATGGCAGCTTTATGTTATCGTTTGTTAACACTTCTAGTATCATTTTTTCTATCCATTCAGAAATCTGACTAGCAAAAGTTATATAAAATTTGTTTGTGAAGCCATCTAACCCGGGTGATTTATTTTTTGGAAGTATCTTAATTGTTTGTATTATTTCCCTTTGATTAATATTACAGCATTCAAAGTTAAATGGCTTAATTCCTGATGCCTGAATAAAGTTATTTACATTATCTGTGTTGGTTTGTAAATTTTTTTGGTATATGGTCTTATAGTAATTCACAAACACTGAGGCAATATCTAGGTCATTTGTTTTTATTTCTCCTCCTGTATTCTTAATTTGTGTAACAATATTCTTTTTTTTTCCTTAGTAATGTTGCTAAAATGTTCCTGATTTATCTGCATGGAAATATCTAATTTTCTTTAACCCCCGTGTAATCCTCATAGCCTCTTCATTAATTAATTGTAACTTTTTCATTCTATATTCCTCCCATTCCTTATAGTATTTATCATAATTATTCATTATCAGCTTATCTAACTGTTTCAATCTACCTTCTATTTCCTTATTTCTCTTCCTAAATTCTCTTTTTTCTAATATCAAATGATATAATATAACCTCTTATTGTTGCTTTAAATGCATCCCATATTTGAGTAACCAAGCATCCTTGTTTAAAGTTGTTTTCCCAATATTCGTCTATTTTTTGCTTTATATACTGCACAAATTGAGGGTCTTTTAGAAGGTAGTTGTTAAACGACCAGTTAACTTTCTTGTATCTTAAGTGACTTGATATTATTATTTCAATATTTATTAAAACATGATCCGACATGCAAATAGAATCTATTTCAACTTTGTTCAAATAGTTAATTAAATTATTAGAAGTTAAAATATAATCTATTCTTGAGAAAGATCTAGTTTTTATCAAAATGTGTACAGTCTTTAATATTCCCATTAATAACTCTCCAGGGGTCTACTAATGATTCCATATTCATGAAATTAGCTAGTTTATTGGCTATATTTAAATTTCCTAACGTAGAGGGTATTGATTTGTCTATTTGTGGATTAATTAACATTTTAAAATCACCTGTCAATATTATGCCATTAGCTTGACGTTTTTGAAGTCCTTCTCCTAATTTAGCAAGGAAATCTGCATAATTAGTAAATTTTGCGTAAACTGACCCGATAGTATAGCATTGTTGCTCAACTTGTGTTTTAATTAAGCATATCTGTGATTCTGTGTCCCTAAAAGTGTCAATAACCTTTATCCCCAGACCTCTTATTAATATAATTACCCCTCTACTCTTTCTAGTACCCATACAAAATAACACTGATTACACCATTTAGATTTTAATTTATGACTTTCTTTTTCATCCAAGTGAGTCTCTTGAAGGCAAATAATATTGGCCAAAGATTTTTTTTAATATGTTAGTATTCTGTTTCTCCTTATTGGAGTGTTTAGACCATTCACATTTAGGGAGGCTATTTTAATTTGTGTTACAGCCATTTAAATGTATAGTACTCCAAAATATAGCTTCTGTCAAGATCCAGATCGTTATTTTCAATATTGTTTTGTCCTTCCACAACTTCATATTCAACATTTCATATTTCTTTCTTTCAGAGCTACTGTCTTGGGTTATACCTCCCCCAAAAAAAAAAAAGAAAAGAAAGAAAAAAGAACATCCAAAGAAAAAATACATACAAGAAGGTAAGGAACTATGGCAGTTCCTGCCCAGAACTGCACATAATTCCCCACCCAAAAACTGTTTTTTAAACTATCAAAAAGCAAACCCTTCATGGTGTCTTTGCAATACCCCCCCCCCACGCACAAACCTATTTCAATTTAACACTCGAAACAGAACAATGCCATTAACTAAATATCTCAGGAGTTAAGTCTCTCAGTTGTTGCTTAGCCTCCTGCACTGTATCAAATACATATCTTTTGTTATTCAGGATCCCTTTCATTTTTGCAGGTATTATCATTGACACTTTATAACCATTATTCCAAAGTCTGGATCTTAGATCATTAAATTGTTTTCTATGCTGTATGATTTCAAAAGGCAGATCATTATAAACAGCAATTTGGGCCCCATCTACCATAACTCTTTTTTTTCTTATAGACTGCATTCATGAATTTTTCTTTATCAGTAGTTCTCATAAATTTCAAAATTACTGGCCTAGATGGTTCAAAGTCAGTAGGCTGTTGTCTCAAACTCCGATGACCTCAATCAATGTCCATTGTAATGTTATCAGCATTTGTTTCTAAATATGTGGCTGCTATTAATTTAAAAGAGTCTATCAAAGATTTTGAATTATGCCACTGTTCTGGTATTCCTAACAGTCTGATATTTTTCCTTCTGGCATGCAATTCAAAGTCCATAAGTTTTTCTTGTATATCGTGACATTCTTTTTGTAATTTTGTTACAGCCATCGGTAAAATACATAGGTTGTCTTGTATTTTTGTTGTTACTTATTTCAAGTCAGAGAGTTCAGTTTTTAATTTAGTATTTTTATTAACCAGTTGCTGCATCAGTTCAAAGTAAGATTCCAATTGAATCTGAGTTGACATTATTTGTTCCATGTAAGTTGTTATGTGGGAAACCTTTTGAATTAAAGATTTTGCCCAAGTAGGGGGCTCTTCCATATTAGAGTTCTCATTTTCTGACTCCCATTCTGATTCTGAAGTATTTTCAGAAATGTGTTCTGTATTTGACTTCAACTGTTCCTCATTTAAACTGCCTGGCACATTTGAGGTTTTTTTAGTAGTTACGGACTGGGCTGAAACAGTATTAGGTTCACTATGCATGTGTATGATATTCAGAACACTTTTGTTTTTTTACCAGAACCTCTGTCGTCTCTCCAGCTGTATTTAGGAGCCGTCCAGTCTGTTCAGAAGAAATTTCGGAGATACTGGAGAGTTAAGGACCCCTCCTGCACTTAGGCATAAATACGGCAGTGGACTCTCCTCGTGAACATGTTGCACCACCTACTGCCATGACGTCATCATTGTTAGAAAAAAAAAGTCCAGTCTGCAAAAATAGAAGTTGCAGATTTTGGAGATGAATATTTGTACAAGTACAACTAGTCTCAACAGAAATATAGCCTAAATACTGAAATAGGGGGGTGTGGGGGCGGAGCCCTCCAATTACAAGTACAACTAGGCTCGACTTAGCCACAACAGAAATATAGCCTAAATACTGAAATAGAATGGGGGGTGTGGGAGCGGATAGCACGGTGGGGTGTACAAGTACAAACAGTCTTACAGCCACGATACAAAGAAATAAAATGAAACACATGCAGCAGGTGTTAATAGCATCTAATGGCCAGGTTACTATGCACACAACCATTTTTAAATAACCATCGAGAACCTGGGTGGGGGAGCACTTCACAGAAGAAAGAAAAGTTAACGATTTAGAAGTTTTATTAAGATACACTTACATCTTGGCACCCGCTTAACTCGAACTTTGAGGCTATTAGGACCATGCAGTGGAATCGTGATGAATATCATGTTATTCGAGGACTGTACAATGAATGCTTTTCTTGTGGGATTTTGTGCAATTCCGTTATATGAAATACTAGTTGAGAATTATGTGTACACTATACTGTATACAGTGCAATAAATACTGTTTTTTTTTAAAATGTGGCTGGGCTTCTACATGTCTAACAGTGTGCTGCAGGAAAAGTATGCATTTTATGTTTACACCATAAACTAGTGTATGGCTAGAGTGAAAAGGTCCGTAGCTAAAACTGCAGGGAGTGTCCATATTGAATGGGGGCCCGAAAGGGGGCGTGGCCAAAATGACGAAGCCATTAAGGATTACCGTAGTATACTTGATTTTAGATTTCACGCACTAGGGATCCTTAACTCTCCGGTATCGCCGAAATTTCCTTCATAGTAATAGGATCTTCTGGGGTAGATTCATCTTTGGTTGTTTCAAAAGTAATTTTGTCACCAATCCCATAGTTTTGCTGTATCTGTTGCATTGTTTTGTCAGAAGGCTCATTTTGAAAGTCAGGAGGTATACCAGCACGCTGTTCTGGCGTCTTTTGCCAGACCTCTTTGTTTAGATTCAGCTTTTCTTCCATTGATGTGCCAGGCAGATCGTCTCTCAACTGTGACAGTTGAAACATTGGAAAAATTCTGAAATCCATGTGGTTGCTTACAGTTTGGTCGTTAGCCCAGGTCGATTTCATAACCGCTAGCATCCCGATTTCACTCGCTATAGTTTGTATCGGATTAACAGACATTTTCTTTCCAGTCGAGCCCCGGGTTCTTGTTCCTCCTTTCCCTGACTTCAGGGATATATGCTCTCTGCAACCTGACATTATTCCACATGCCTTGAAAGATTTTATGACTTTCTTCACTTCTTGCTGATTGAACAAACGCTTATGGTATGAACCGATAGTTGCAGCCACCGTTCTGAAAGTCATGTGCGTTATCCAGGAGGGGAGAGTTGTTCACCGCTCAGCTCTGCTGGCTTCTCGAAACTGGTGCCATGCTGCTCTCCACACACCTACTGGGTGGAGCCTCAATTGCTCATGCCCTTCCTCAGCATGACAGCACAAACACTGTTCTGCAAATAAACTTTACAATAACCTTTAGTACACTCCTTATTATAGTACAGCCAGGACACCCACACAATACTGTAACAAACTATGCTGTTAACAGTGCATGTACAGTTTTACTTGAGGATGTGACAGGCAGAGTTCCTGACCACTGGCTGTCTCCTAGCTAACTCCTTGGTAGGCTCCCGTGATGTCCTTCACACTAGGTCCTTAGCACAGAAGGCCTCCGAGTGCTACTAGCCCTTTGTAGGGGACAAATCAGAATGTCACTCTTCAATTGGTCCTGTGGTTGGGAGGAGGCTTGGCTTGCTGGGGCTCCCCAGGCATGAAACTGGTGGTCGGTGGGGTGAGGAAAAGCTTGCTGGTGCTTTTGAACTCCCTCTGACCCCTTATACTTGATCCTGCATCTGGCTGTGCAATTACAACCGCAGAAGCAATGGCTCTTTTATTCAGAAGTCTTCGAGGGATGCTGAAACTCTGCTCCTGTCATTTGGAATGCTGCCCTCTGATTGGTCCACTGGCTGGGAGGAAGAGTGGCTTATTGGGGCTCCTGATGCATGGTAGTTGATGGGGTGAGGGAGAGCTTGCAGATGTTCTTGAGCGCTTTCCGACTCCTTATACTTGATCCATCATCTGGCTGTGTGTTTTTTTAGTGGGTTAATTCACACTGTGTTTGTTTTGGTGTAGTTTTTATTATTTCTGTTAAATTTGTTTACTGTTGTATTGTATTGTATTATGTTTGGAAAGTTAAATAAAAAGTAAAAAAAATAAATAAATGGAACAAGTAGGATCTTTGGATGGTGACACCACATAGCAACACACAGGACAGTCGATGAAGCAGGGCTACATCTTTGAAGCAAAACACAAAAAATCACCATGGCACTGGAACAGTTAAAAAATTTTAGTGTAATAAACATGGAGTAGCATCCCCCCTTACTGTCATCTAAAGTTTTGCATCACTGCCTCGAGCTTTATCAAAGGCATAGTAGGTATAGCAGTCACCTATTAAATGCTATGCTATATGCAAATACCAAGATAAGTGTCCAGTGAATGAAATGCTCATGAATAAAGTTCTAAGTGTAAATAATTGTGCAAATGTTGCAACTTACAAAAAAATATTTAAATATATATATTTATACTGATGTCAGTGATTAAACAAATATTGCCCACCCAAGACACGTTCAGTTTTAATCTACTTAAGTAGCTGAATGCTTCTCAATTAAGAATAGTAAAAAACTGATATGTCAAGGAGGAGGTGTAGTGTTGTTGGGATAGCTAGGAAGATGTGAAGGAAAGGGGGGTATGGGGAACAGGGATCAGTGTAAGAAAAGTAAGAAACCAAAGAAAAGTGATGAAAAAGGGAGAAACACAAGTGGATAAGGGCACTAAAGATACAAAAAAGTTTAAAACATTTGTAGCATCTATTCATATACCCATTATTTATGAACGCTAGCATAATAGGGCAAAGAAGCAAAAACCATGCAATGTTGCAGAACAACTATGTAAGATGAGGGATCGATTAGATAATGTCCATTCAGTCTAGGAGACGCCAATGCCCCTGTTATATACTGCCAGAAAATCTCACATCTTCAGTAGTTTCTGGTTCAAATCCCCTCCTTTGATACCAAGTTGGACTTTTTCTATAGCTTGAAAAGTAAAGAAACATCCAGATCCATTTGTAACGATGTGTTCTGCCAAAGCACTGTCCATTTCTTTTCTGGATATGCTTCGAAAATGTTCTCCCACACGTGTTTTGAAATTCCGTATGTTTTTTTGTCCAACATAAAATGATTTGCAGAGACGTGCAGCAGGATGCACAGTAGCAGGAGTATTACATGAGATGAATGAACGTATCTCAGAATTCTCTCTTGTCACTCAGGGTGTACAACCATTTTTTTCCACTTTCATATTGTCTCAGTACCTGCAGTGACTACATCTGTAAGTTCCAGAAGGCAGTTTGGGAGCTGGTGTCACTTCTGCATGGGGAGTATGTTATGAACCAGGGCATCTGACAAATGTCTTCCTCTTTGGTTGTACCAATTTTGGTCTTTCCTGAGAAATGTTCCTCATTCTCGATTCAGTCTCCATGAAGTTCTTCTGTAGTGTCTGTCTAACTACAGATGCCTGTGGGCTGAAAGTTGGGATGAACAAAGGATCAGTGCCCATGCTATCAGTGACAGTTCTTTTCCTCACAAGTTGTTTCCCTGGAGTCTGGGTAGCGCTTTCTTCAGCAATCGCAATACATCTCACAGTATACCATCTGGCTTCAGAACACACTCTTAAGTTCTGAGGAGCAAGTATTATAATCAAAGAAATCACTACAGTCGTGTTTCACGTGCAAAAACTGTCTGACTGGTATGTTGTCAACCAGATGTCTGGGATGAAAACTGGTAAAAATACAAGGTTGAGTTAGTGCCTGTCTCTTTACTGAAAAAGTCTGTGACTAGTCCACCCATACTATTCTTGCTGATGTGGTGGTATAAAAAAATGCATACATTGTAAATCACTAATTACAGTAAATTTCAAATTTAAATTAGAATGTACTAAAATATTGAACAGATTCCCCTAGTTCTTTAATAGAACCCTGTTAAATAAGAAGTAAATCATTAGTGAGTTGTTTATAAAAAAAAAACAGTTTTATCAGAAAACTAGTTTCCCCCGGGGTACAAAACAGATTCACCTTCCCTTTTAGCTAGATATATATTGGCATAATTTGGAGCCAGTGCTATTCTCATAGCCATTAAACTGAGTTGGTGATGATTTTTTGTTCAAAACAACAAAAACATTGTTAGTTCAAACACAATCTGTTAAAGTTAAAATAAATTCAACAAATACTGGTTTAAAAGTGCTTCCCTATACAGGAGATCCCTAATGGTATCCAACTTCCTATGGTAAGTATGTTGTATAAAGTGATTGAATGTCCATGGTGATGAGGAACCAGTCACAATGGACTTCAGCCCCCTCTAACAGATCCAAAACATGAACAGTGTCTCTACTGTAACTAGGAGACAGTTGTGCTGTCTGCTAGATGTGGCAATCGACAAACTGAGCCAAAGGTTCAGTTAAAGACCCAGTACTTGCAACAGTAGGAAGTGCAGGTGGATTATATAGGGGATATATGATGTGTGTCCATGAGATATGGAATTTGTCTTCATGCAAGGCCAGTAATCTCTTGACCCTCATGAGTGGCAAAGTCACAAGTGTGGGAACAACATGTCAGTGACCACGAATGAAGATAAATACCATGGGCCCAATTCCAGGATGTATGGTGCAACTCGCGGGCGGATGCCAGTTGCGGCACACGTCACTATGCTGGGGATCCTGCACCAGATTCCAGAACAGGCAGGGTCCCAGCACCTATGCCCTGCAACCTGTGGCATCACCAGGGTTGCGCTACAGGAAGGGCGCACCCAACCTGGGTGCCACAAGCTGCTGACGAGCCACTTGCAGGGCGCCGCCCCCCCAAGCCCCAAGACATGCCCACAAGTCCCTGTGGGACATGGGGTGGGGTGTTAGCAGAGTGGCGCTGGCTCTGGGGTGGTGGCATTGGCATACCACAGACCTGGGTGCCAGCGGGTGGAACCCCAGTATTGCTGGGCGGGTTGCTCTGTGGTGGGGGGGTTTGTGTGGCACGGCTGTGTGCAAGTCACGGCACTGCGTGGGGGGCAACAGACAGTTGGCCTGGACGGATGCCCCGTACACCAGCTAGAAGCTGGTATAACCCTGCAGTGCCTCTTGGAATGGTGTTGCAGGGTTACAGCGGCTGCCCTTTCGGAACAGGGTGCAGCTGCTACCGTAACCCCCCCTTCTGCCATGCCGTGGGGGCCTTGGCTGGCATATGTCCCCTTGTGGGCAGGTCGCCTGTACCATGGCGCAGGACACCTCTCAGAATCCCAGCCTGTGGAACACGTGGCACAAGGTACAACATATGCCATCTGTGTTGGCGCAAGTCGCACTGTGCCACGGCAGTACCAACCTGGAATCAGGCCCCATATCTCATAAACGCAAGTCACATGTCCAGTGTATACAATATATATTTGTGTTTTAAAATTTGTTGTTTGAGAACAGACTAATTAAAGTAAAACTGCATGAGGGTTTTAAATGAACCACTGGTACCACACAGTTCTGTGAGTACATTGCTTGCGCTATCTTGCAGTTTAGAGCAGTGCAAGGAAGAGCAGTGTGGCACAGCATGTGCTAGTGATGTACCCAGAGACTTTTGCAGCTTGGCAAGGGAGGGCAGGAGAGAGATGGGCCTATAGGTAGTGGGGGAGGTTGGATCCCCCCTTTGAGGAGTGGAATCACTTTAGCCAGTGTCCAGGCCTGGGGGACAGTACCAGTTGAGAGGGACATATTTAGCAGATGGGCTAGGGGGAGGGCAATAACTGGGGCAGAAATGCAGAGGAACTTAAGATGTAGACCATCTGGGCTAAACTTTGTGGTGTTTAGGGATATTAATGCTTTGTACCCCTCTGAGGGTGTAATGGGAGGGAGATGATAGCCATTACCAGGAGGAAAGAGATGGAGAAATGCAGGGGTAGTAGTAGTGCCATCTGACAGGGCACAGGTGGTGAAAAATTTGTTGAAGGTATCAGCTATGGCGGCAGAGTCCATAATCGATGTGCCATCATGTTTAAGGACAGGAGGGGGTGTGAGAAGCTGGGGGGTAGAGGAAGTAACAGATAACATTCCACTGAAATTTGTAGATCCATACAAATAGAGGATTTGATACCTGTTATTGGACCAACAGAGTTATTAAAAAAGAAAATAGGTACTTGGAGCTTTCGGATTACACAGAATCCTTCATCAGAAAACAATGACAGTTGGTTTGGAAGAAAACACTTTTTTAAAATCCAGATCATACATAAAAAAAAAAAAAACAGATAAAAAGTTGTTAAAATCCCATTGGCCTAAACCACTTTTAAAATCAACATAGGACCATATAAAGACATCAGAGTTCCATCAAAGAAAAGGTATTTCGAGGTCATATATCTCATAGACGCATCTCTCACTGTGCCAAACTAACCTCCAAATTCTGGGTCGGGGTGCTCCCCTTCCATCTCTCATCCTCTCTCTACACTCCACCTCTCCTCACCCACTCTGTCAGATCAAATGACACCCGCACCGTGACGGTCCCTCATCGCTCCACCCTCATCAGTCAGACTGGTTTCACCCATCGTTTCCCTAAAATCTGGAATTCCCTCCCCCCCTGAAATACAACACTCCTCCTCCAACTACTCCCATACCTCTGCCCTACACAGTTATGTACATGTCCAAAATCATACAAAAGAACATATGAATATACAAAACAGTAATAATGCAATAGAACCATTTATAGTGCATGAGTGTACCAGGAGCAGGCTCGAGGTAGTACACAAGTGCTGTTGGAGTAAAAAGGATGGGGATAGGTTGTGCACACTTCTGGTGACCCAGAAGGCAAGTGGAGAAAGGGGGAGGAACAACTGAATATGAGGAGAAGGGTAGCCATTTCCGATTTCCCTTCAGGATGTTGAGAACTCCTGCCGGGGGTCATGGTAGGAAGGCAGGAACTGGGGATAAGTATTAAGGAGGGTTAAAGCAGGAACAGCTGAGGGAAAGGTACAGTATATACCTAATATTCTGTACTATTAAATAACAGTACTATCAATCTGAATCAGAATCTGAGGGAATCGATGCCCCCCCCCCCCCGGGTGAAACCAATGTTTAGATAACCAGTAAAAAGGAATCCATATATCCATTTTATATCCAAACACATTGCAATACTACCGTGTACCACAATTACATGTCCATGAGTTGTTCCCGAAGCAGGTGAAACAAACTCTGGTCAGAGCCGCTGTGGCTGTGGAGAGCTTTTGGGATGCTTTTATCCATTATTTTTAATGAATTTGCACAATGCAGATCTGCTAAGAGGTAGTTTTAATGTGGTCTTCCTTTTGCACATTTTTACAATGGGTTTTCCTAGAATATGCCTGCTGATTGCTATATGTTTAGCCTGGACAGTTCACAGAAGTCATTGCATCTTAGGCCCTGCTCACACTGCGGGACGCTGGAAAATGGTTCTTTAACATGTTATTAGAAACAGATTAAAGCATACCATTTTAAAGCATCCACACTGTGTAAAGTGAGTTTGAAAACGTGTTGGCGCCTTAACAAATCCGTGTCAGTATGTTCTCATTGTAGTAGTACTATCCGTTTTCTGGCACTCTCAGCACCAGAAAGCTGCTTACCATCAAGCTTTGCGGTGACACTGAAAGCTGCAGAATCATGCTCTGGAAACCGTGTTGTCCTGCTCTCACTGATGGTGAGTCCGAATTAGAATCAGAACCGTTTTGAAAACCATTCTCAAGCCTACCTCGAAGCAGGGTTTAAGCACGGTTCACTAAAATGGTTCACAAGTTGCGCTAAGTGTGAACGCAAACCATGCTTGCAGCCACTTAAAATGTTTTACCACTGATAAAATGTTTTAAGTAGCACAGTGTGAACAAGGCCTTATTTTCAGTGGGGCTCTACATCTACATAATATTGTGCTGCATTGTGTAAAATCAGAACACACTGAAAACAATATTTTACGTCTCTACTAGGCTACCCTGAATAAATACATTATAAACATAGTAAAATCATTACCCCACTGAAAACAAGATATTGCATCTAACCTGGGACATCCAGAGCAAATACAGTGCAAAAATGTGTAAAATGAAGATCATAATGACAATGAGATGTAGCATCTCCCCAACACTATCCGGTATACAAAATACATGATAAAAAATATTTAAAGAGCTAGTGGAGCCAAAACAGGCAGACAGGAAAATAATACACATTTTAAGTAGTAGTCAGTTGTAATTTTTTCTTTCTTTTTTTAAATTTTTTTATTTAATCATACAAAATAATACAGGGCAATTCATATCCACATTATACACCTTACATCATTGTTCACATACAGTGGTCATTCGCTTCTTTTAAAATGATGCTGGTAACATTTTGAAGTATGTCATTTTATTACAGTACATGGAATCTGAACAAAGTAGAATCATAATTAATAAGTCAGCGGTAAGTTCAGCAAGGAAATTAATCCTGTGGAGGATGATTTTGATATGTTCAAGGAACAAATGTTGCATCTTCCCAGAGATGCAAAACACCCAGGGACGCCACTTAATTTCAAATTGCGTTGTCTGGCCCCTTTGATTTGCTATTACGCATTCTAAGCAGTATACCTCTTTGATAATGTCTTGCCATTGAGCAAGAGTAGGGGGTGTCATGTTATTCCATAGTCTGGTGATGGCTTTTTTAGCAGCCGCTACATATAAATATAACATGTTTTGGGAGAGGGCATGGATTCATCCATATTTATGTATAAAAGGACCAGCTGCATAGTAATTTTTATATCTGGTCCTAATAAATGATTCTTACCACAGGAGTCCTTTAACATCAGTAACTTTAGCAGTTAGCTGGACAGGTGCAACTGGCCTGGAGGTGTGCCTTTAAGAGAAATTTAAATGAGCTTAGGACCATAGCCAATCAGAAAACAGGAAGGGTAGTGAGCTGAGTGACAGCTGCCGAAGGCTTCAAAAATTTTTCCCCGCTGGCTGAGCAACATTGCCCCTGAGGTGTCTCTCAACTTTCCTTGTTGACAGCCTCCTAGTGCTTATCTGGGTAAAGTTTTCCTCATATTTCTGTTTTAATAATGTGCTGAGTGAAATTATTACAAATCATTAGTGCTGCACTAGTTTTTAATTTTTAGTGTGACCGCACTATTTTGAATTTATTTTTACCACGACTGTTCATTTTGAATGTTAAATTTATCACAGGTGCTTAATTTTGACGGTTCCTCTCTTTTCTTATCAAATTCTTGTGGGCACCGTTGAATTAGGACAGTTGCCTTGTTTTCACATCAGACCTCGTGGGTTTTATCGCAAGGCACCCCACTGGAATTCAAATGTTAACAGTGCCTGGGGGCTTCTCAGTCTTTTGGCTAAGATCAAGTGTAAGACTGGCAACTTAAGAGAAATCCTTCTATACGTTATGTTTATACATAAAGGAACTGGACATAGGTATCATCTGTCGCAGGACTGTCCATAATGGTCCAACAGACACCTGTGGCAGTTAACGGATATTGCTGGGTTTTCTATTAAGATTGGCACTAGAGACTTCCAGTGATGTCATGGAGCAGCAAGGTGCCTAATCTCTAATGCTCAGTACCCGACAGGCAAATAACTCCTCAAAAATACCATCTAATTTGAAAAATTAATTCCAGAAATGCAGGAGGAGGGCATAAGGACACCAGCAGAGGCAGAAGCCATAATAAAGGGAAAAATAAAGCCAAGGATGACAAAGGATTCGTGGAGGAATCCCCCAGTAGGTCGGTCTCTCCCACCAGCTCCAGCATAGCCAACTATGACACCAACGGGGAAGTTGAACAGCTCTCCCGCACCCAATTTGAGACCCTACTGCATGAAATCAAAGAATCCAGGAAAGAGAATAAGCAGGAATTTAGGGCAGTGCAGAAACAACTGGCCTGCAATGGACACACAGATGGGGCAGATTGAAGACAGGGCCTCAGAGGCCGAGGACACCATGGCCCAACTTTCCAAGATGGTGCAGACCCTCCTAGTCCAAACAGGGGAACTACAAGCAAAGTGCCTGGACTTGGAAGGGCAGTCATGCCGGGATAATTTAAGATTGTATGGTCTGCCAGAGGGGTTGGAAGTTAACCCAGTTGCTTCCTTCATTAAAAATCTATTGAAAGATATTTTGGACCTTCCCCCAAACTATTCCCTTCATGTAGAGAGAGTGCATTGGTCCCTCCAGGCCAAGCCCATAGACCTATCTGCTTGCCCCCGATACCTGGTATTTAATCTAAGTTCCTATAGCACTAAAGAGGACATTCTGCGATGAGTTTGGGGCCAAAAAGAAATAAAGTACCTCACTCACCACTTATTTCTTGACCATGATTACCCACAGGAGGTTCAGCAACAGAGGCTGCGATACCTGCCGATCCTGAGGGCTCTGTGGGAAAAAAACATCAGATTCCACACCCCATCCTTCAAAATTGAGGATGTTCTGGGAGGAAGGTATGAAGGTGTATTCCATAGTGGAGGAGGTGATGGCAGCCCTTAAAGAAAAGCAGATTAAAGTTCCTGAGGGTCGGAACCAAAAGGATGAGTGCAGCGGACCTGAATGGCCACACACAGCAGGAAGGAAGTGCCCTGCATCTAAAATACTGGCGCACACAGAAGCACTGCAAAGGATCCAGCAGCTCCTCAAGAAGAAGCCAGCCCCCGAGGTGAACCCCTCCTGAATCTGACAAATGTATGTGCCTATGAGACCACCACTACCTAACACTACCTATCTACTGTAAGACTCTTCCTGAACACAACAGCTGAGTAGACTCCATAAACTGAACTTTTAAGTCTTTTCTATTTTTATGTTGTTCCTAAGTGAGTTCAAAGACTGGGAGAGGGGTGGGCAGGAGTGACCTCTGAGTTCTCTCTACTCCCTGAGCTTGAGTTTAAAAAGTGTTTAAAGGGGAAACATCCCTCTTTCAAGTTGCAAAGCAAACTTTATCCTGGATTTAACCATCTAACTTGTACATCCACTAAGAAATATTGCTATGCACCAGTCACATGAGAATATTTCCATTTGAGGTACTGAAACTCATGCCATCTAAAGGAATGATTTAGTGCCGGACCATAGGTAGGGCCCTGTGGCAGGGACACTTGCCCCATGCTCCCCCATCACCTTGTTCCTCCATACCTGGGGGGGGCAGGAGGACCATGGGGGCCCATCTTCAGTTATTTTCAGTCCTCTGCCATTTAAAAGAAACTTGTTTCACAGGTCAGGTTGCAGCAGAATGCCACCATTGACATGCACCCAGTGACAGTTGGTACCTTTTGGTACCTTTTTCTAGGAGTCCTACAGGACTGTGGCTCCAGAGGAGGACTTCCTTTGCAGGAAGCATCAATTTACCTCCTCGCTTTTCTCGTATTCAAGACAGCACAGAGGCTAATCAGTTTTATTAGCCTCCCCCCTTCGGAGCACAAGTTCCATAAGTTTGCAACTGGTTTTAGTCATGCCATGTTGGCATGTTTTTTTTATACTATATATTTATTATATTTTTCATTTCAAAAACAAAGAACAGAGTTTACATTGTATAAGTTAAGACTGTATAAAGTTACATCAGTTAGGTGCTTTAAGTTACATTTTCTATAGGTATCAGGACAGGATAAGTCAGTTACAGGGCAATTCATATATAAGACAGTGTATAATCTGCAAAACTATTATAGAAATTGAATACATTCTTAGGGTACAAAAGTTGGGTCTAAGGATGAAATACTGTAACTCTTGTATACCCTTATATATTAAGCCTATGAAGTGGGGCCAAAGCTGTCGTCTCCCAGTGGTCATGGCTAAAATTAGCAATGGGGGGGGGTTCAGGGAGCCTACTACAGGCTTGTCCCCTTTGTTTAATATTTTCCTGTAGGTGTGTGTACAGTAAAAAGTCCTGTTGTGAAATATTATATGTAACCCCCAGGTGGCACTATCCCAAAGGATACTACGCCTGCCTGCTTGACTACTAACAGGTTGAGGGGCCTAAGTTCTATGGTGGGTTCCTCCACCCAGAGGCCAGGGTTTGTAGTGATTACACTAGCTTGGTCACAGCCCTCTGGGACACTGAGACCCCCTTTTATTCCTTCTAGTGGCTCGCACAGTACACAGGAGTTACAGTCCCAGTACCCCACGTATACACACCGCTCACTCATAGCACCACTTACCCTCGAGACTGATTCTAGCACGCCTCTGAGGACCCCTGTAAAATAAGGTTAAACAACATACACAGCAAAATACAATACTGTTTCGTAGTGCCAACACCACAGACAGTATATAACATAACAACAACAAATCTGATTTATTTAGGGGAGAGTAACACGGGAAGGGGAAATCAGGTTAATTGGTGGCATTAAATCACAGTACTGTGCACACATACAGGGTCTGAAAAGTCACACTCTGGGTACCCAGGTTGGAGGGGGGCTAGCCAGGTCAGTTGCCCGGGGTTGGCCGGCAGGTGCAGATGGATAGGGCCCTGTAGAAGAAAATGTATGCACAACACCAAATTGTAATCTGGAGCCAGATGGCTCAGTCCATGAAGCAGTAAAACAACAAGAATTAGATGACACACTTGTGACTGAAAACAGGCTGCAGAGGAATACCCTGATTTGTACTCACAATACCCAAGCTGAGGACCGGATGGTGGATGTTCTCGGGCATGGAGACAAGGTCCTTGTGACTGGACCTCACGGCAGTTGATAGCAAATGGATTCAGTCCAAGACAAGCTGGGGTTTGCTTCCAGCTTCAACACACAGCACACAGTACAGGGGGTTTGAAATAGCGATTCCCCACAAGCACTACGCACATTCATACGTAAAAGGAAAGTACTATACCAGGCAGGCTGCTCCTCAATCCCAATCGCACTTACTGCAAAATATCTGGGAGCACACACAGCAGTTTCAGTTCCTGACAGACCGAGCACGATTCAGCAATTTCTCCAGTCTTCTACAGGGTGAGCCTGGATTCCTCACTTCTGGTGCTTCTTTCTCCTCACAACTCGGATTCAGTCCAAACTGGCACTCACAATGGCTGCAGGCCGAAACTCAGGGCCTCACACGCGCTTCCTGCGTGAAACTATACACCGCAGAAACACAGAGCTCCTTCTCTCTTCACTGTCACAAATGATCTGAGCTTTCCAGTAACAGAGCAGGGCATTTCCTTTAGCTCCACACCATTCTGTTGGCTGGTTCAACTGTCACTCACAATAAGACTCCCTCTGTTGGTGAAAAAAGGCGCCAAGGTCAAAACTACATTTACCAGAGTCACTGCCCATACAATCCCCTTGTGGCTGGCTCAAAATTATGAGTCCAAGTTCCGATTCATCCACAGACTCCATTTTAAGGTCTCCCTATCATTCTGATTGGTCCAAGTCAGCAATTCAGGACCAAAATGAAAGAGCTACACTGAAACAGTTTGTGCTGAAATGAAGACAGGTTAGACAAACTACATTTTCTCAGTCACTCTAAATGATTTCTGGCAAACAGTTATATCTTTCAACAAGGCTCCCTCTGCTCATGTAGCAATGGCAGAAACGGAGTGAATTGACAGCAACCCGGGCGGGACTCGGGCATTAGAATACACAGCCCCCCTTTTCAATTAATTATAGCTACAAGCAGGCAGCTTTTAAAGAGACGGTACCAGAGGCTCTAAAAGCACTAACACTTAAGCGGCTTAAACACCAAACATCTCCAGACTTGGAGCATTCAGGCAAGCTCCTGGAAGACTTTTGGGAACCCCCATTTCCGGGGGGTTACACCTATATCTCTTGAAGTTTAATAAATGGGAGGACCCACTTAGAGTCAATTATATGGAACATAAATATTATACCTCTTTGTCTCCACTGAGCCATAGTTTTCTCTTGCTCTAAAGTGGGAGATTGGACTCCTGAATTTAATAAGTTAAAATAATATCCCACTGGCCCCAGCTCTGCTGAATGAATGAGTCTACGCCAGATTTCTAAATTAGAGTTTGTGCTATAAAGATGCCTAGGCTTCTTCCTGACTGGAAGATATATAGAATGTAGGACACTGAAGCCCTCATTTACCCCATTTAAGTGAACTCCAGAGTCTTCCAGGGTATATCATATGCTGGGTTATTCCAATTAAAGACTTTAGCTATTACTGTGGCATAAGGATGTTTCTGAAGGTCAGGTAAATTTAAACTTCCCTTGTTCTTTGGAAGCATCAATGTAGACCATTTAATTCGAGGTTTTATTCCAGCCCACACAAATCGTGCCAATGATTTATTCCAAGATGAAAAGTACATTCGATCTGGCACAACTGTTATGGTCTGGAAGAGGTGTAACAGCCTCAGAAGGATGTTCATCCTAATATGGTCAACTCTGGAATATAATGATAAATGGAGCTGGGACCACTGGTGCAGGTCCGACTCTATTTTTTGTGTGAGGGGTTCATAGTTTACCAACGTGAGGTGCATTAACTGACTTGGCAAATTTATTCCAAGATATTTCACCTTAGTACTATTCCAGCATAAGGGCAACCTGGTTATCAATGTTTGTGAGGGGCAGAAATGGAAGGAGAGAACCTCTGTTTTAGAGGAAATTATTTTGTAACCCAAGAACTGAGCAAATCGTTCAAGTACCTCCCAGATAGCTGGAATGGATGATTCCAGATCTGCCACTGATAATAAAATATTATCAGCGTACAGAGCCAATTTCCAAGATTGTCAGCCTACTTGAATGCCCAAAATCCTCCTTGAATTTCTAAGCATCATGGCCAGGGGCTCAATATAGATGGCGAATAACAGCAGGGATGGGGGCATCCCTGCCTGGTGCCTCACTGCAATATAATAGGAGGTGTGATACTACCATTAAGTTTTATATATGCTTTTGGCGTGAGATACAACTGCTTCAGCCATTTAACAAACTTCCCAGGAAAGCCAAAAGATGTTAGGACCCCCAACAGAAATCTCCAAAACACTCTATCAAAAGCTTTATAAGCATCTAAGCTTACCAAAGCTGAAGGGGTAGCTGATTTAGTCATAAGTTCCATTAAGTGGATTGTTCTTTGTACATTATCTGCAGTCTGGTGCCTACGGAGGAATCCTGCCTGATCAGAATGTATCAGGCTGAGTAAAATGGCTTCCATCTGGCATGCCAAGACCGCCATGTACAGCTTATAATCACTATTTAATAACAAGATGGGTCTGTAAGAATCTAAATGAAGCGGGTCTTTTCCTGGTTTTAGGATAGCTGATATAGCTGCAAAGGACCATGAGGCTGGGGGGGGGGCACCCTGCACTTCCAGGAAATTCTGCTGCATAGGCTGGAGCAGTTTTGGGAGAAATGTTTTATACCATTCAGCTCCAAAGCCATCGGGGCCTGGACTTTTTAAAGTTTTAGAAAGCTTAATAACCTTCTGGATCTCCGTAGCGGAGATAGGGCTCAGTAGAGAGGCTTGCTGAGTCCTGGTTAACTTTACTGAGGGAAATCTAGGGGAGACAAAAAGTCTTTAATAGCCTCTGGGGATGGAGGTGTAGGATCAGAGTATAATGCTGTATAATACTGCTGGAATGCTTTCATAACATAGGAGCTTGATTAAGAATGTCTCCTGTTTGGGAGTCACGGATCCTAGAAATAGTTGCAGTCTGCTTAAATCCTCTAGTACATCTGGCCAGGTTTCTAGCCCTCTTTGGGACTCCCTCATAATAAATTTTTTTAAGATAGAAAAGGGACATTTGTGTCTTATAATCTAAGATGGATTGTAACTCCGATTGAATCTGTCTGAGCTCGTTTAAAGAAACTTGCTCCCCTCTGTCTCTTTTCCACTGTAGTTCCTGCAACTTAGTTTGTAGGAGTCTATATCTGGATTCTCATTGTTTATTTTGCCTGGAGGAATAGGGAATAATATCTCCTCTTAACACTGCCTTCAGGGTATCCAGAGGAGGGCAGCCGAGACAGATGGATCCGCATTCTCCTCAAGGGTTTGTGTGATACGGTCTGCTATTTTAGCTTTAAAGACCGAGTCACGCAAAAGAGAAAGGTTCAGTCTCCAAAGAGTTGTTTTACAAGTTTTACTTAAACCCACTTTAAATAAAAGGGGTATATGATCTGAGAGGAGGTGAGCCTCCAGCGAGATATCCTGGACTCTAAGTACTCTGTAGAGGTTAGAAAAAATAATCTATTCTAGCTGATGTATGATATCTAGGGGAAACAAAGGTATGCCCTTCTAGAGAAGGGTGGAAGTGTCGTCAAATATCTGTAAGACCCATCTTGGGGATCTGGGTTTTAAAGAGTTTTTGAGTGGGAGTAAATCTGTGCTGTTTAGGGGAGGTGGAGTCTTTCTGTGAAGATATTATTAGATTAAAATCTCCCCCTATCAACATTAATCCCCTTTGTATCTCAAGCAGCCTGTTAAAAAACTGCCTTAGCGATGTGGGAGATGCCCCTGGTGGCAAATATACACTTGCCAGTGTCACTTCGGTCTCAAACATTCGCCCTTGTACTATTATAAAATGCCCATTATTGTCTGAATATACCCCCCCTTAGAGAATGCAGTAGTAGCAGGAATCAAAATTGCCACTCCTCACCTCTGTCTAGATTTACTGGAGGAGGAGAAGACCATATATCTGCCACCCGCAGCAAGCTTAGCATGTTCACCCTGTGACAGGTGTGTCTCTTGTAAATAAACACAATCTTACCTTCTGCTTCCGCAAATACTGTTGTAACCTGGCCCTTTTTATACAATGGTTAATACCATTGATATTCTGTGACAGTATCTTGGTCCCCTCTATCGCCATATTTGGTATTCAGTTTGTAAATTATCCCTGGCCATTTCCATTTCTTCTTTCAAAAGTCCCCCCCACAACCGAATGTTTAGCTAAGACCCTTGACCACTTAATAATAGTTCCACTAAAAGTTTTCCTGCTATATTTTTGTTGCCCTGTTGTCTGCCTGATCCTTTGTAACTTAAGTAAAATTTCTCTGCTGTCCCATAAAACAAAAACATTACTTATTACCACAAAGAAATCAATAAATTGGTACCTAAATGTCCAGGTATGATTAACATAACCACATATTTGGGTAAATAGCTTCCCAGCTGTAATTAGTAATGAACAATAAACATATTTACATAACAGCATTTCTTTTATAAATAAGCTATACTGTTGTAATCTAAGGACTTCCAAATGTGGGGAGAGAAACCAAAATCTCCAGATCCCCAGTAGGACCTTCTCCTGGAGTATCTGAACTCTCCCTAAAGGTGAAAGGGGGACTGCAGAGATAGAGGGACTGCAGAGAAGCGGTGCAGTTCAGACCCAGGGTGACAACGCTAAGATACAAGGCCTTTCCCTATATTTCCCTCTACTGCTGAAAGGACCCCTACCTATTAGGATGTCCATAAAGCAAGGAATACCCTACCTTTGCTGGCCCAACAGAGGGCTACTCCTGGCCATCACGTATATCCTGTCCCTACTCTGGGTTGATAGGCTAATTAGCACAGGAGACCCTGACACAAGAGGTCCCCCTCTGCCTGATACTCTGCCATGCTCCCACTGGCAATGCTAGTCCCCCTCCCATAATAGTCCCCAGTCACTCCTGATGGCCCACAAATTTTACAGGAAAGGTATTTGGTACGCTACCCTCCTCTTCGCAAAGCGAAGACTCTGTACTGAGCTACTTCTCCTCCACAACCCCCCTTCACTTTGCCTCATTGTTGCCCTCCTGCTTATCGCAGGTGACATTCAGCCAAACCCTGGACCCCTCCTAACAACCTCCTGATTTCCTTCCCACAGAACCCTCACTGGGTGTCCACGAAGAGCATGCGGATCGCACATATGAACATATGTAGTTTACGATCCAAGATGCAGTAAGTACAAGTCTGGCTGGACCTGTATAATCCAGATGTCCTTGCCATATCATAAACCTGGCTCAAACCTCAAGTACTCTCACACGAGGTCGCAGCCCTCGGGTATCACTCCTTTAGAAAAGACAGAGCAAACAAAAGAGGGGGGATCCTAATCTATACTAAAGACACCCTAAACTCTGTGCAGGTTAACCTGCAACACACTACCAGCACTGACGGTGACTCAGTCTTTGTACGCATCACCCTTGGTTTTTGCAAGCATCTCATCATTGGGTGTGTATACAACCCTCCTAAGAATGCTCTGTCATCACTCGAGGCAGTCCTAAAGGACATTGCCGAGGAGGTCTCCTCTGAGCTACTCATCCTGGGGGACTTTAACCTAAATTGGGCCACAAATGCAAATCACTCCCTTAAAGGAATGGTACAAGAAGCAAACCTTGCACAGGTTATCTCTGGGCCAACAAGACTGAAGCACAAAACAGGGAATCATTCCACCCTCGGCTAGGTGCTGGCAACCAAAGCTGGTAACTTACAGGCTGCAGGCGCCTTAGTGGACGCCTTAAGTGACCACTCCCCAATATTCCGCATCTGGAAAAACAGGGCTCCCAGGTTCTGTCCACGAATCCTGGCTGCAAGGGACTACACCCATCTATTACCTGAACAACTATCCAACTACCTAAGCAGCATAGACTGGAGCCCAATCAAACTCCTCCCCTCACTGGATGAGGCTGTTGCCTTCTTTCAGCGAACACTCCACATGGCAGACGACCTATTCGCCCCCAGGAAGAAACTCCGTACCAAGGGAAGCTGCTATAAGTGGATCACTTCCTCCTTGAAAGGCCTAATGATAAACCAGGACAAGGCCTGGAAAAAATACAAGCTCTCCACCCTACCTCCTGACCTGTTGAGCTACAAAACTCTCAGAAACAGGTGTAAGCTGGCCATCAAAATGGCCAAAAGGGAGTATGTCATGCAACTTCAGAAAAAGAATCTAGGAAACCCTAGACTTTTCTGGGCACACATAAATGGGTTATTATAGGGGAATGGCAATGGCCCCATTGAGGTAAATGATCAACTAATTAACGACGACCCCCGCATCGCTATGGCACTCAACCACCACTTCACGAACCTTGACTCTTACAAGGTTGGACTACCTCCCCTCTACCTGGACCCTAACGGGCGGTCACTTCCTAACCTTGACCACCCAACCTTCCACCTAAGACTGGTAAAACCAAAAGAAGTTCTCTCATTGTTAATGACTCTTAAAACCTCTGTCTTCGGGGGACCTGATGGGATTCACCCCAGGCTATTGAAGGAAGGGGCCCAGTCCCTAGTCAGACCCCGGACCTGGCTATTTAACCGATCCCTAAAAGAGGGTGCTGTCCCTAAACAATGGAAACAGGCCTATGTGGTTCCAATCCACAAGGGAGGCCATCAGGAGTCCACTAGCAATTATAGGCCTATCTCCCTGCTTTGCACCCTGGCAAAGATACAAGAGAGGCTGATCTATGAGCAACTCTGTGAATACCTAGAGTTCCATCAACTTCTGGCATCCTCCCAGTATGGCTTCAGAACCAGGCATGGGACAGACACTGCCCTCCCCAAATTCTTGACTGACGTACTCAGAGAACTGGATAAGGGGACCCCTACTGGTGTGGTCTTTATCGACCTATCCAAGGCCTTCGACCTGGTCAATCACAATCTGCTATTGACTAAGCTGGGCAATGTAGGGCCTTGAGAGCCATTCCCTTATGTGGTTCGAAAGCTACTTAAATGGATGATCGCAGAGGGTAAAATGGAAAGACTCCATATCAGAGCCGCTCCCATTAATTGAGGGAGTGCCTCACGGGTCGATCCTTGGCCCCCTCCTCTTCTCCCTTTTCACAAATGAACTCTGTGACCACTGTGGTGGGAGTTCTGTGGTCCAGTGTGCGGATGATGCCGTCATCTATCGACCCGCCATTAATCTGGGAGACCTCAGCCCTTGGCTACAGGGAAACCTGAGTTCCCTCGAGCAATGACTTGTTAACAACAGAATGGTCCTTAACACAAACAAAACCAAGGCCATGTGTTTGGCCCAAGATCCCTTGGACATGATAGAAGCCAACACCTACAACTGACCTCTGCGTCAGGCAGTAGGCTAGAGGTTGTGGTGTCACTAAAATACCTTGGCCTCACCCTGAACCAGGGATTCACCCTCAGGGACCACGTGGATCAAGTTACTAAAAACTTACATGCGAAACTAGGCACTCTCTACCGATTGAAAGACCAGCTGATACCAGAAGCAAAGGTCTCCATAGCCACCAGCGTCCTCCTCCCGACAATTACCTATGTGGCCCCAGTGGTCCAGGGAGTAGCTAGACTTGAGATGAATAGACTCCAAGTTCTATACAATAAGGTGGCTCAGTTCGCTGCCCAGTCAAATCCCAGGAACCATCACTGTGACACACTATCCCAATTAAATTGGTCCTCCTGGGAAGCTCATCTCCGGTACTCCTTGCTTTGCCAAACCTTCAAATTATTCAGCCTAACCCCCCCCCCAGCCTCTCGGGACTTACTGCACTAAGGAATAGCCCTCGGCTCCTCCACACAATGGATCGCACGCTCCTAGCTGTCCCTAGAGTCAGAACCAAGGTGGGGGGGCAAGTCTTTCGCTCACACGGCACCCACCCTATGGAACTCCCTCCCTCCCAGAGTGCAGGAAGCTCCCTCCATCAAAAGTTTCCAGACAAGGCTTAAGGCTCATATTATGGCTACCTCCAAATGCAGCTGCTAGAGATACGGGTCCACCACACGGACACCTAAGCCTCACAGTCCGTTTTTACCTACTGTGCGCAATCTGTCTCTGCATTTGCGGTTCACACCCCACTCTTTATTAGTACCAATACACATGCACTGCTGTAATGCTGACCTCAGCACATGTAACCAGCTGACTGTACACCTCTGTATAACTTGTATCATAATTACATTTTCTACATTTACCGCATTGTGATATATTCTGTGTTATGTAATTCCGGGTCAAAGGGACCTCCGGGGCCCGGTGGGCTCACCAGGTCACCAAAATTTAATAAATAAATATTAAATAAAAAAGGGAATCCCTTAACAACTTTGTCAGGGGCCTTCAAGGAATTGGTAAACTGTTCCCCTTTAAATAAGGTAAAATCAACTAAGGAGAGGAGTAGAAAACTCCAAAAAAAAGTAGAGGGATGCCCCCGAAAGCAACATAGAGCTCAAAAACCTGCTTCTTTCCCTGTTCCTCAAGCATTCTGAATTTCCGTTTTTAATAATCATAGAGGGAAGAAGAAAAAGCCAAACAGCTTGTATATTTTTGCCAAGACAGTAACTCAAGTCTAAAACCAGTAGAGTAGTGAGGTTAATTAGTTATAAGAGCTACTTTACTTCTTAGTCGGCTATTTATGAAAGGGGAGAGGAATGACTCTTCAGACTGCACTAGTCTGGATTAGGCTCGGGGTGGTTCATTAAAATAGAGAGCACACTTCAGGCCCAAGTACAAGACGATGCAGCATGAGATTTCAACCCCTCGTGGATGCTACACACCAACTTCCCCCAAACTCATCTCGTTCAGCCAACCATACTTCTCAAACTTTCTGAAAGCGTAAGTTCAAGTATTGTCACTGTTTGCCTCTCTCCGATATACTGCCAAAGCATTTTTAACTGCTCCCAAGTCTTGTTGTTTCCCCCCCTTCATCTGTTCGAGTTAGTCTGTCTGTCTGCTGGGCATTTCTCCAAACTTGTGACTCCCGGACCACAATCTGGGAAGTGAAGCCAATTTTAGTGAGTTCCTCCTTTGTCTATTGAGTCGTGGAGAATTCCCTCTTTCCAGATGGCAAATGGACGATTAATCGAGCTGGGTATGGGGTAGTGAATTTATGCCCTGCTGCTTTAAGAATCGGGAGCAGGAGGAGATAAGCACGTCGGAACAGCATTATTTTTGGTGGATAGTCATGATCAAGATATATACGCGATGGGCCATAATAGACTTTTTGGCACCTCTATACTGTAAGAAAAATGTGCTCTTTTGTTGCATAACTGTTGAAACAAAGAATTATTGACCTTGGAGGAAGGTTGGCAGAGGATGGTTTCGGCGCCAATGCATGGTGCACTCTCTCTAATTGTAAGTTGAAATTTTTCAGTAATTCCAAAGCTGTGTGCAGTACAGCCTCAATAAAGTCTTTGATGTTAGCCCCTCCGAATCTTCTGACAGACCATAAATTCTAATGTTTTTGCAGCGTGCTCTGTTTTCGAAATCTTCTTGACGATCAATTATTTGTTCTTGCACCTCTTTAAGCTGTTGTACTGTTTGCTCCAATTCATCTACTCTATTCTCAGTGGCCATCCCCATTCTCTCCTGGTCATCCACTCTCTGTTCCAATTGTATTACATCTCTACGTAACTCACTATACATCTCTTTAATTTCTACTTGAAAAGTGAGTATCTCCTGATATATTAAATCTAGCTTTGCCTTCTTCGCTTTAGCTTTTGGTTGCTTCCACAGAGACTTGGCTGGGCCCCATTTGAAATCCATGGAGTCACGGTTGTCTGATGCGATTGAGGCCTGTGGCTCGGATCCATCAGCAATCCTTCCATCCTGCCGTCCTTCGCTGCTTAGCTCAGTCCCCTTAGTACTCTACACTCTCTGCTGTTTCTCTTGAATGAAAGCTTGTCAACAAACACTGAAAATTGCAGCTGGAGAGAAGTTTTGCAGCTCGGGGAGAACACAGGCTCTGTCACTAAGCTGCCATTTTTCTGGAGGCAGAACCGGAAGTCCCCCATGTTGGCATGTTTGATTTTGTATCAGTTCAAATGGCTACAGGAACCACCAATTATTATAAATCAGAAACGGAGAGAATGAGAGGAGTCGACAGGGATGGAGTATGTAACAGGGGAGGGATATACAGAGGGAGGGGACTGTCACAGTGGAGAACTCAACATTTTATAAATCATTGCACAAACTTACACTATTTGCACATATAATGTGCATGAAATCACCAACCCCATAAAACAAAGTAAAATACTACAATATTTAAGGAGGCAGGGAGAAGACATTCTGTTACTACAGGAGACCTACCTCTGTCAAAATAAGCATAAGAAATTTGAGTGCTTGGGGTTCTCCCACGTGGTAGCCTCCTCCTCCTACAAAGGGGGATGGAGAAGGGGGACTGCAATCCTGGTTAGACATGGGGTTTTATCTGAAATACATGATCATATCATCGATAAGGAGGGAAGGTATGTAATGGTCAAAGGCACTCTGGAGGGTCAGAGGATCACTATAACCTTTACTTATTTCCCACCAGCCTCGGATCTCTCTCTCTATAGATCCTTTTTTCTCCATCTGGCCCAATGGGCTGAGGGACAGGTTATAATGGGAGGAGACCTTAATCTAAACATCTCCGATGGAGCCCACCTACAGAAACCCCAGGGCAAGGCTAACAAAACCACCAGAGAACTACAAAAGTTGCTTAAGGAACTGGGGCATGAAGATGTCTGGAAATATCTTAACAGCTCCTCACCCAGACATTCCTTCTTTTCCCAAGTTTACAATACATATTTCTGCCTGGACTTCTTTCTGGTTTCCAGAGAATATTTAGGATTGTCCCACAGTGTGTGGCCAGGGGACTTTGTGCTTTCTGAGCATGCCCCAATTTTCTATAAATTTAAAGTGAGTACAGGCATGAAACAAATGTTCATTTGGTTAAACTTGTCCCTGTTATGGGATCTGGAGGTTAGGGAAATGATGGAGGACACCATAAAACAAGCCCTCCAAAATAATGATACAAATGACATCACAGTATCAATACTTTGGGATACTATAAAGGCTATTATAAGGGGGAAATTAATAGAGATTTCGGCTACAAAAAAGAAACAAAGGGAAGCACACAGGAGCACACTCGAACAGAAAATTAAAGCACTGGAGGACCAACGGTGTGAGAGAGTAGCAAGGGCAAGAAACAAAGAACTTGTAGAACTAAAGAAGGAATTGAATAAGCTTCTTGATTATATGATAGCCCAGAAACTTGTCTTTTTGAGGCACAAATTTTATGATGGAGGTCCACATTTCTTGTAACTGGTGGCTGGTCATTTGCAAGCACAGAGGGCAAGGGCCACTATCTCAAGGATCTTGAAGCCCGTTAGTGGTGTAGTCCAGAACACAACCCAGGGTATATCAGAGGCTTTTCTGAGCTACTATACACAATTATATTTGTCTCCCGGGCAACCTGACAGTAGTATATCTGATTTTCTGTCCCCTCCACATCCCTGCTCTGACAGAAAGTCAAAATTCTCAGTTAAATTCCCCAGTGATGACTGGGGAGATAGAGGTGGAGATAGGCCAACTAAAAACAGACAAGTGCCCGGGATCCGATGGACTTCCCGGGGAATTCTATAATGTATTCTCCAAACCCTTGGCTCCTCTTCTGAATAGAGTCTTCTCCTCCATTGCTACAAAGGGGGGAACAATAACCCCCTTCTGGAATGACGCCATAATCTCAGTTATCCCAAAAGCGGGCAAGGACCCAACTCAATGTTCCTCGTATAGGCCCATATCGGTATTGAACACCGACTATAAGATATTCTCCATTTTGGCTAAACGACTGATCCACATTGCTCCTAATCTGATTAATATGGACCAGTGTGGGTTTATATCGGGCAGACAGGCCCAGGACAACATCAGGCACACCATATACTTAATTGAACAATCCAGGCCCAGCAGACCGGCCCAATTGTTGGGACTGGACGCCGAAAAGGCATTTGATATGGTATCCTGGGACTTACTTCGAAAGGTTCTTGATTCCTTAAGTATCCCTACCCAGTTTTCAGAGTTAATCTTTAAATTCTATAAAGCCCCCAAAGGTTACATATGAGCTAATGGCCACATATCTGAGGGGTTCCCTCTATACAGAGGAACCCGGCAAGAATGCCCCCTGTCCCCTTTATTATTTGCCTTTTACATAAAGTCCCTAGCACAATATATTCGATTATCCCCATATATAAAGGGAATTCTGTTAGCAGACACAGAGCATAAATTAGCCCTATTTGTTGATGATATTCTAGTCTACTTAATAGACCCAGACTCGTCTCTACCAGCCCTCTTCCAGAAACATGAGACATTTTCCTGCTTATCAGGTTACTCCCTAAATGTTACCAAATCAGAAGCCCTCCCTTTTAATTATACTCCCACACCACTCTCAGATCTCTATGTAGGATAAAATGGGACCTACAGACACTTAAATAGCTGGGTATTCGGATACCAGTGGATCTATCCCAGCTATACAAAACAAATTATCTCCCCCTAGTGACAACATTAAAACAGGACTTGAACAGATGGAATATACTTCCCTTACCATTCTATTCCCATACCCTATCATTGAAAATGAACGCCCTTCCCAGATTCTTATACTTATTTCAATGTGTCCCCTGTACTGTAGATCCTAAAGAAATCATTTCTTGGCAAAAAACATTTAGTGTTTTTCAATGGAACAACAAAAAGCCCTGAATAAGTCAAAACAAACTGCACCTCCTCAAAGCCCTGGGAGGAGTAACACTATCATTCCTAGCAAGCTACTGAGCAGCTGTTCAAATGCACCTGGCGTTGCTGTTGGGTAACAATTCCTATCAGGCATACTGGAAACAGACAGATCTGACCAGACAACTAGCATTCCCATTACAGGCCTCCCTTTTCATGCCCCCTCTCCTGGCTCAGGCAAACAGACACTTCCCAAGGCCACTGCATCTATTCTAGAGGGTTGACACAGGGGCACACTAGGGAGAACTGCCCAACAGCATTTTTGGCTATTCTAATGGTTTACAGAGACCCCCCAATTTTCCCCCAAACATTATAAACACTGGTACAAAGGCCAGATTAATCGGGGCCTTATAGCCCCGTGGCAGTTGCTCAGTGGGACAACAGTACTGATCTTCAAAGAGGCCCAGGGACATTTCATTGGACAGAAAAAGATAGACTGTATTATTATCAGACCAGAGATTATATCTGTAAGCAACTTAAAATAAAAGGCTTAGTAATTCAGCTTTGGTTAGAGGATACTCCTTTTATTCAAATCTGGACATCCCTGAAAGGTGAAAAGGCAATTTCTATAATATATAAATCCTTAATACACCCCCTGGCCTGCAGTATGGAACCAGCCATCCCCGAGAGGCTGAAGGGGATGTGGCACTCAAACTGTTTCCCATAAACACATATTCTACGACTGCCCCACACTGTCCAGTTTCTGGAATGGGGTCTCAACACATATTTTGAACATTTTAGGCCTCTCTCAGACCTTGACGGGAATCCACTGTTTGCTGGGTATTCCTCCCCAGAGGGAATTAAGGATAGGAACATACTGTACCTTTGGTCAATTCTATTATGTGCAGCATACAAATCGATTACTAAAAAACTGATGCTTGGAGAGCCACTTACTATACAGGAGTGGAAGGCTCTTCTTCTTACTATTCAACATAATGAACAAATGTCCCATGTCCTTCATAACAAAATGGCCTCTTATACTTCTCGATGGTCAAGATGGGAGCTGGGACTGCCACAGATACAGCAGAGGCTATCGGGTGGGAGGAAGGAAATCTGGGACCCTCTTTGGTGTTGATCCAGTGAGTTGATAACGGGATGATATAAATAAAATAATACCTCGATTGTGATAAACCAGATATATAAGGCTTATAATAGATCATAACCCTCCCTCCCCTCAGTTGTCTTATTGAATAATCGAATAATAAAAAATTGAACAGCAATTACTAATTACAAGGTATACAATCTAAATTTTAGCTCTATAAGCAGGTACTGTAATGTGATTACATGATTACAAGTTGTATATCTGGTTCCTCTCATGCTATAAATTTTTATTTATAATATTAACCAATTGTATAAGTTAACTTATATTGACCCGAAGGTTAATGTTTATATTGTTTCTTAGTTTTCTAATAAGTTCTAAAAATGATCAGATCTACCTATCTACCTATGTGAATGGGGGCATGACCATCAGGGGATTAATGAGGGGAGCCACCACATTGGGTTAGTGAAATCCAGGAGACGCCCTGGGGCGAAATGGATCCAGGAGCATGGTCCGCCATGCCTAGTTTCCATACCCAAGGGCACTACAAATAATGGTAGGCAGGTGGCCCGGGCAGCCCAGAAAGTTCACCCAACTTGGGCAGTGTTATGCAATGCTAGGTCCATTAAAAATAAGACTGCAATTATTGCAGATCTTGTTAAATTGGTGGACCTGGCTTGTATCACCGAGACCTGGCTGGATGAAATCTCTGGCCCCATTTTGGAGGCTGCAGTTCCTGCCGGGTACTCGGTAATACACGCCAAGATTGGGTCCGCAGAGGTAGCGGTCTGTTTCAAGGCCAAACTAAACCTCACAAATGCACCAGTGGGGGAGACTGAGTCATTTGAGTGTACCGTAGTGGCGGGTGTAGGCTGTAAGATCGTTCTACTCTACCGTCCACCAGGTGATGAGAAATGATTCCTCCAGGAAGTGGCAGACTTCATCATCGACATGATGTTTGAGTCACCCAGGCTGATGGTCCTGGGTGACTTTAACACCTGGGTCAACGATGAACTCTCAGATTTTGGTCAGCACTTCCTCCAGTTGATGACATCTCTGGGCCTCACACAGGTTGTTTCCACCACCACTCATAATCAAGGTCACTCCCTGGATTTAGTCTACCTCCTGGGGATTGAGGCCTCCGACTTGGAGGTGGAACCAGTTGGATGGTCTGATCATTACACTGTGGGATTTAGTTTTAGCACCCCCCTTTGTAGGCCAACCCTTGTAGAGATGATTCGGTATCGCCCTTTACGAGATATAATATCTCAAAGCCTAATGGCGGTCCTGGATCTCTCGTCCTTCCCAGTGGAAAACAATGACCCAGATACCTTCGTGATGGCCTATAATTTGGCCATTATGGGGGCCCTGGACATCATTGCTCCTGTCCGTGTTTGTACACTCTCCCTTCGCCCTCGATCCCCATGGTTTGGTGGGACTCCGAGGGAGATGCAGTGACTTGGAGGAAGGTTAGAGCGTTGCTGTCAGAAGTCTGCTCTTGATGCCGACCGCCTTAGATTGATGGACCATTATCAAGTCTATCAATCCAAAATCTCCCGTAAGAAGGCAGCATTCCTGTCCGGGGAGATTGCGGCTGCTCAAAATCGACTAGCTCAGCTGTTCCGAACTGCGGACAGACTGTGCAACCCAGCCTGTCTACAAGTTCATAAAGTGTTTTCACAAGAAGAGTGCGATGAACTTGCTCGATGTTTTGTGAATAAAGTTGCTGACATCAGGTCAGCTTTCCATCTGGCACACTCTGTGGGTGCTGTGGTGAACCAGAGTGGGTTTGCATACCTTGATCTTTCTTGGAGTACCTTTGGCCAGCTGACTTTCATAGATATCATGCAGATTGTCCAGAGTGTGTGCCCTACATGCTGTAGTTTGGATCCGGGACCTACTTCCCTAATTTTGGGTTGTAAAGATGTCATTAGCTCGGATAGTCTGGTGCTCCTTGGAGACAGGTGAGTTTCCAAGTTCCCTAAAAGAGGAGGTGGTAACACCTCTCTTGAAGAAAGCTTCTTTGGACCCAGACTGCCTTGCTAACTGCAGACCAATCTCTATCCTTCCCTTTGTGGGGAAGGTGATTGAGAAAGTAGTGGCCACACAGCTGGAAGACCATTTGACCATCCATGCCATCTATGAACCCCTCCAGTCCGGATTTCAGAAAAAGCATAGTATCGAGACAGCACTGATTCGTGTGCTCAATGATCTCCTGATGGCTAGAGATTGGAGGTGCCGTTCTATCTTGGTCCTCCTAGATCTCTCATCAGCGTTTGATACTGTGGACCATGGGGTGTTGCTTGATCACCTGAGGTACATTTGTGGATTGTTGGGTACAGTCCTCAAGTGGCTTACATCGTTCCTCACGGGAAGATCTCAGAGTGTGGTATCGGGTTTTTTTTCCTCTGATCCGGTCTCGTTAACGTGTGGAGTCCCTCAGGTAACAATGTTATCCCCCATGTTGTTCACAGTATATATGCTGCCCCTCAGAGACATTGTAAGAAGATATGGGCTGAGGTTTCACTGCTATGCTGATGATACCCAGCTCTACCTCACTTTTGCCCCTGATCAGGATGGAGCTCTCTCGGTCTTTAATAACTGTCTTGCCGAAATCCAGGAGCGGATGGATGCCAGCTGGCTAAAGTTGAACTCTGATAAGACTGAGGTGTTGGTAGTGGATCCTGGTCACCGGATAGAGAGGTTGGGGTGGTCGCCCTCTGGTTTATTTCTTGGGGGTGTGCCACTCCTGACCTCTGAATGGGTGTGGAACTTGGGGGTAATTTTTGACGATGGGCTTACCCTACATTTACAGGTGTCTGCTGTTGTCAGTTCCTCATTTTACCATCTGAGTAATATTGCCAGGATCCGGCACCTTGTTCCGTCTGATGACCTTCCTACTCTGATTTATGCCTTTGTGACCTCGCGTCTGGATTACTGCAACTCCCTTTACCTAGGGCTACCAGGGGTGGAAATCCGCCGCTTGCAGCTAGTGCAGAACGCTGCAGCGCAGCTGTTGACAGGATCTTCGCAGTCCTGCCATATTTCACCAGTACTGCATGGACTGCACTGGCTGCCAGTTCAGTGGCAGATCACCTTTAAAGTCAGCTTGCTGACTTTTAAAGCCCTACACGGACTTGGCCCGGACTACCTGAAAGAGCTCCTGGTTCCTCTCTGCCCCAAGCGATCGCTCCGCTCAGCCAACGAGGGGTTGCTAGAGATTCCAAGGGTATGTTTGAATTCCTCTGGGGCCAGAACATTTATGCATGCGGCCTCTACCCTCTGGAATTCTCTACCCCGTTGGTTACGTGAGCACGTGACCGTGGAGGGTTTTAAACAAGCACTGAAAACCTGGTTGTGGAGTCAAGCCTATGGCATTGAATAACTGGAATGAATCTGTGATATTATGATTATGTTATTGGCTGTAGGAATTAAGCCTAAAGTATCCAACAGATGGAATGAGTTCATGATTTTATGATTATATTGTTGGTTTCAGGATGTGCTATTAATTATATTGTTATGGAATTTTAATGATGTGATTTATATTGTTAGGCGCCTTGGTTTTGAAAGGAGCCTTAAAAATAAAGTTTTACTATTATTATTATTTATTATGTAAACTACAACAGTGAATTGAAATATTCTGTAATGCTGTTCAACAGAAATTTTCAATAAAAGAAATATAAAAAAATTTAAAAAAAAAGATTGGCACTGGTATAGATCCCAGTTCTTCAACCACAAAAAAAAAAAAAAAAAAAGGAACAAGCAACAGACAGAGCTAATTAACTGCAGGACTAGCTGGAGGCATTTCACAGAAACCTGCACTCAGTTCGTAAGGTCCAGGACTGGTTTGCTTGCTTAAACTGGGCAAAACGTAGAAGACACACCTTTGATTATTATGGCTGAGGACATATCAAAGGCTTCTGACTAGGGGCCATTCAAAAGTACTAAAATGTAAGGAGGTGCTGAGGAACCCTCCAGATTCCAGCCAAAAATTAAAGCTTCCAAATTACGAAGTTCCTCACAATTTAAAAAATAATAGAAGTGACGAAGGAAGGAAGCTTGATCAAGCCACTCATGAAGTGGCTAAAAAGAAACTCTGTCTAGAGATAAATGCTCCTGTTGCTCCTTGGAAATCCGATAGCGAGACAACAGGCAGCTTAAAGCCTACAGAAAAACTGTGTAGTACTCTGTCTGTGCAAAATATGGGAAAAGCACAGCAGCTGTTTCAGACCCTACCAAAAAATGGGTCATTTCTTTACTGGGGCTGGCAAACTCTCTTCCACAGTTCTCTTTCCCATACTCTGTGAAGGTGATACAGTTGATGATAAATAATTTTATGATGTCCCTGCCTACAGAGGCTGCTAACACTCTTCCACAGTTCTCGCCCCTGAGACTGTGAGGGTGATACAGATGATATGAGAATTTTTATGATGTGGAGGGTCTAGCACCCCTATGTATCCAAGGAGGTTCTCCCTCCATGCCTTCGTCTATCCAAAACATATTGGTACCCTGGACCTCCCTTCTCAGGAGTCCTTCCAAGGTGAGGATAAGGATAAGAAAAGAAAAGATTATAGGGGAAAGGTTCCACCTCCTAAAAAGCCAGGTCTTAATGAAAAATATAAATACAATACCACAAAACTGCTTCAACCCCCCCATTTCTGTGGCAGAGGTTTACAAGCAGTCTGGGAGTGTTAATAAATAAATGCATAACTATATTAATTGTTTAACAATACTGAGTGCCTATCTGTACATCCCAGCCATGTGAGTATAGTGCATCAGGCAGCTTGCGAGAAAGCTGGGGTCTTCTTATTCTCCTTACACCTTGGATAAGGACTCCAGAAAATAGATTTCTTAGTTACCTGCAGATGCTTGTCAACATTTTTACCTACTTGGCTTTGCGGCCAAATATCGAAAAAAAAAAAAAAAAGCACTGCAGAACTCTGTCCTGGTTCTCGGTGCAGGAGCCGGTGGATATGGCTAGCCTGCTCCAGACGTTATGTAAATACCAGTTCCACAGGACTACAACAAGGATGCTGCCTCCAGAGTCATAGCCTATGTCATCTCTGAGTTGCTTTGTCTGGCCTAGAACTACTGGTATACCCTTAGACTCCCAGTTTAAAGCCATGGACTTTCCTGGTGATCAAAACATACTGTTCAATTCCTGAACATCTCAAACCAGGGGGCATTGGGGCAGAGTTTTTTTCCCAGCCTTCTCTCAGTGCAACTGTGTTTTTGCAGTCTAAAGCCTGATGTTAGTGTGGCAGACCTCATGTGTACCCAGGTGTCTAAGCCTCTTCCCCAACACAGACGTTTCTGTTGGAGTGGGAGGCAAAAAAAAACATTCTAGCTTTGCGAATGGTGGAGAGGGTCCCTGGCCATGAAAAGAAGAAAGTGCCTCTACTCTTCCTAATTCCTGACACAAAATACAACTGGGGAGTGGCTTCCCATCTTGCTGTTAGAACTCAAATTCAAGATGGTCACTTTGTTACTATTCATACAGCCCTTACTGTAGGGAGACGGGCTAGCCTCCCTGGTACAAAAAGGACCCCCTTTTTTTCCATATACCTTTAATGAGGTCACACGCAAGGGTGGGCTCACTGCGGCCCTTCAGCCTTCCTCAGCCCCAAGAGTTTTTACAATGTGCTGGGCAGTGGTAGCAGCACGCCTCAGGAATCTGGGCATCTCTAGCTACACCTAGGTTGCTAATTAGCTTGCCAAAGTTTCCTTGTCAGTTAAGGAGTCCCCTTTTTTCCCCTTACAGGGCTCTATCTGTAGTCTCAGGATTCCTGGGTAAATCTAAACAAAGTCTCACCTGGAACCCTCCCAGCATCCATGAAGGATACGCCTTCCTTCCGCAGGCAAGAATTCAAGATGTCCCTCATTGGCAATTTTCTTAATCCAGGGACAGCAAGACCAGCCAGCAAGAGCTTGACTGGGCTTGAATAATTAACCCTCACTGGTTCAATATATGATGCGGTCCTGAGCAAATCACGAAACTTTGACATTTCCTCAGGCTATTGGGACACATGGCTTCAGTGACTGCAGTAGTCCCAAGGTTCAGATACAGGAGGCATCACCCGCAACTCTCCTTGTAGCTTGCTGGTCTCAGACAGCAACAATTTTCAAAGCTGAAAACTCTGACAGAGTAATTCCACAGACACCTTCCCCCAGTGGTGGGAAACACATCTGGACAGTGCCTCAGTAAGTGGCACCTAGACGATCCAAGAGTCACAATTAATCATATTTCTTTTGGAACGCAAAGAAATCTTTCTAGCTCAAAGCATTTGCTCTTGTCGTATAAGGGCAGACTTACAGAGTTAAACAGACATTACTGCAATGGCCATATCAAGAGTAATAAAAGGCCTCTTGCACCCACAGCTTCCAATCCCAGAGCCTGTTTCTCCTCGAAGCCCTAACCTTTGCACAGACAGGCTCATGAAGCCACCCTTTCAGCCTATGTCCTCAGCCCACATCAAGTTTATAACTTGGAGGACAGGCTTCCTAGTAACCATTTCCTCTGCCAGGAGATTTTCAGGGCTACAGGCCTGGTGCACTGAGCCACTTTACATCTTCCCTCACAACGATAAAGTTGGGTTCAGGACAAATAGAAATTTTGGCATAGGTGGTTTCAAAGTTCCTCTGCCTGTATTCTTTACTGAGAAATCCACTCCTGACGAGCAACAGCTCCACAGCGTGGATGTCAAAAGCCATCCTCTACTACCTAGAGCATACTAGACAATCCAGAGGCTCTTCCTCTCAGTTGTTCCCTACCTACGGCTATGTAGGCAGGGGAAGACCAGCTACCAAGAGAACATTTCCTGTGTTGGTCTCTTGTATTAGATTCCACTACGAGAAAGCTGATCACCAACCTCCAGTGGGGCTCATGGCCCACTTCTACAGGGGCACGGCAGCCTCGCTTGCAGCAGCAGCAGTGGACATTCCTCTACTGGATGTCTGAAAAGCAGCTACTTGGAAATCTGTACACACCTTTGTGAATCACTACAGTCTGGATGTGCAGACCAGATCTGATGCCAAATTTGGCAGGGCGGTTCTGCAGAGCCTCTTTCCTAGTAGGTTCTCTGCCCACCTCCCACTTGGTACTGCTCGATAGTCTGCTAAAGTTACTGATCCTAAAGGACTCCTGGGGTAAGAAGAAAAAATTACCCATCGCAGTAATCTTCTTTCTTCCAAGGGGTCCTTTAGCATCAGTAAGCTCCCACCCTTCCTTCCTCCCCAGTTCACCTGTCGCAGAAGGGCACTTTATCACATCTCTTACCAAATTTGTTTTTTTTTTTATTAAAGAGTTTTTAACTCTTGTTGTTGTTGTTTCTGTTTCCACTGTTGTGGACTTTTGCATGTTTTTTGAACCCTTTCAATTCCTTTTCAGGGCATGTGCCCTCATTTTTCCTTCGAAAAAATTCTGAAGCCTTCAGTAGCTCTCACTTAGCTCACTGCCCTTTCTGTTTTCTGACTGGTTATGGCCCTAAGCTCATTTAAATTTCTCTTAAAGGCACACCTCCGAAGCAGTTGCACCTATCCAGCTAACTGCTAAAGTTACTGATGCTAAAGGACCCCTTGGAAAAAAGATTACTGTGGTGAGTAATTTTTTTTTTAATTGCCATGCTGAACTCCTGCTAGAAGGGAACTAGGATTGGGCAATTCCAAAAAACATGCGCAAAGCTCGCCTTTTGTTTCTCCACAATGCCACCAACAAACCCAGTACTGTGAAGGTAGGTATTTCAGTAATTTTGCTGGTGTGTTAAAATATCTAATCCGGCATTTCCAGATGAATTCCTTCCAGTAAGGGGCTTGTGACATACACATAGAAGGTAAGATAGATCCCAATCATTTTCATATAAGATATTGGACGACAGCTCCTCATTCCACGTACGAAGAATGGATTGTGTAGTGTCCGTCCATGTATCCCTTAATGCTTTGTATGCTAACCCTATTAAGTGTGGGTGGAGTATACCTCGGGTGGCATCTATCAAGAGTTTTAATAATTGAAGAGGAGGGTTTGGGAACAAGTTCCAGGGTGGGCTCTTCTGTTGTAAATATGTGCAGACTTGTAGATATTGAAAGTGGTCTCTGTTAGGGACCTACTAGGAAGCTTACAACTGCTAAAATGGGATCACTCCGTTGGAATCTAAAAACTGATTAAAGGGCAGAAGACCTAATTTTTGCCAATTCTGAAATGTTAGGGATAAGCAGGCAGGCAAGAAATCTGTCTCTGAATTTATTAATTTAAAGTAAAATGAGTACTGCAGATTTGGACTGGTTCTTAAATGGTGCCAGTTGGTAAGAGTAAACTGGCACCTGCTGCCCAAGGTGAACTGGAGCATGCCATCCACAACATGTGCTAAGAGTCAGGTGATCCTGGAAGGAATGCAGAGTGGGTTCCTGACTCAGGGCATCACTGAACCAACAAGAGCTGAGGCAGTTCTTGATCTGGTGCTCACAAATGGGGAGCATGAATAGGAAATAATGGTCAGGGAGCCACTGGGTGGAAGTGACCACTGCATAGTGTGGTTCCAGTTGGATATGGGCAGGGCAAGCATCCCGACTAAGACCAAAATCTTGGATTTCAGGAGGGCAGACTTCAGAAAAAGGGGTGAAGTGCTAAGGAGTCATCTGGTGGGCATCAGAGCAGATATGGGGTGGACCAAAGGTGATCCATCATTAAGGAAGGAATACCAGTTACCACAGATGAGTACGTTAGGCTCGGGGGCAAGAACACAAGGGCCAAAGCATTGGATATTGTGGCAGTCACAGAAACATGGTACACGGAGAACCATGACTGGGATGTCAACATACCGGGGTACACAGTCTACAGAAGGGACAGGGAGGGTAAAAGAGGAGGTGGAGTAGCTCTATACATAAGGGAAGGGATCAAAGCTACAGAACTAAAAAGTAAAGGGGGAGGACAAGAGGCACTCTGGGTCACCTTGGAGACAGGGAATGGCATCACAATCCGCATGGGGTTGTATACAGACCCGTCTCAAGGGAGGAAACAGACAAGAAAATGATAGAGGCATTCTCAAAATGGCTGAAAAAGGAGCTACTGTTAATGGGGACCTGAATATGCCAGATGTTAACTGGATGACATGTACTGCAGCCATATCCAAGAGCAGGGCCATTCTCGATGCCCTGCAGGGGGCAGGCCTTAGACAGCTAGTGATGGAACCCACTCGGGAGGGAGCAATACTAGACCTGGTACTCGCAAATGGAGAGAGGATCACAAATTTAGAAGTCAGTAGACATCTGGGAACAAGTGACCACTGCACAGTGTGCTTCACAGTAAGCACAACCATGGAGACAAGCCATACAAAAACAATGATACTGGACTTTAGAAGGGCTGACTTTGGCAAAATGGGTGAATACCTGAGGAATGCACTACCAAATGGCCAAAAAGGAGGGGTGGAAGAACAATGGAGAAAAATCATAACTGCTATCATAGAGGCAACAAGCCTTTGTGTGGGACAAATAAAGAAAACAAAGCAGAGTAAAAAAACCACTATGGTTCTCAAAGAGGTGGCAGGGAAGGTTAAGGAGAAAAAGGCTGCATTCAAAAAGTATAAGGAATCACAGAAGGAGCATGACAGGGAACTGTATCAATTAAAGCAGAAAGAAGTGGGGAAGGCAGTCAGAATAGCAAAGGCCCAAACTGAGGAAAAAATAGCCAACTCAGTTAAGAAGGGGGATAAGACCTTTTATAGTTACATTAGGGAGCATAGAAAGGTTAAGGTAGGAATAGTAAAGATTAATAAAGGAGAGGGGAGGTGGGCACAGGGAGACAGTGAAAAGGCAGAGATACTGAATGAATACTTTTGCTCAGTATTCACAAAAGAAGATGAGGAGGCGTTACCTAAACCAGACAATAGAAGCACTTTGGGTAGGGGGATTGACACCAGTCCGTTCACAGAAAGAAAGAGTCCTGAAAGAACTCCTAAAAATCAAGGTGGACGAAGCAATGGGGCCTGACGGGATTCACCCCAGAATCCTAAAAGAACTAAAGGAGGACCTAGTGACACCACTGACCACACTTTTTAACAAATCATGGGAGGATGGGGTAGTACCTGAGGACTGGAGGAGGGCAGATGTGATTCCCCTTCACAAAAGTGGGAGCAAGGCAGAAGCAGGAAACTACAGACCTGTAAGTTTGACCTCAGTGGTAGGGAAAATGATGGATTCACTTCTGAAGGAAAGAATTTTTGAGTACCTAGAGGCCAGAGGGGCACAGGACCCAAAGCAGCATGGATTTACAGCAGGAAGGTCATGTCAGATGAATCTAATTGATTTCTTTGACTGGGTGACCAAAGTAATAGACCAGGGAGGGCCTGTGGATATAGCCTACCTAGACTTTAGCAAGGCATTTGACACAGTCCCACACAAAAGACTAATAACCAAGTTAGTCAGCCTGGGAGTGGGTTCCAGGGTGGTAGCCTGGGTAGAAAACTGGCTGCACAACAGGACACAGAAGGAAATAGTGAATGGAACACATTCTGAAGAAAGGGGGGTTACTAGTGGAGTACCTCAGGGCTCAGTACTGGGTCCAGTCCTCTTTAACATCTTCATAGGTGACATTGCAGAGGGTCTGGAGGGAAAGGTATGCCTCTTTGCAGCTTACACAAAGATCTGTAGCAGAGTTGATACACAAGGGGGGTAGAAAGGATGAGAAGGGACTTGCCAAGGTTGGAGGAATGGTCAGACATATGGCAACTTAGATTAAATGCAAAGAAGTGCAAAGTAATTCACTTGGGAAACAAAAACCCAGGAGAAGAGTATACAATAGCAGGGCGAGGTACTAACAACAACAAAAATGGAAAGGGACTTGGGGGTAGTCATATCAAATGACTTAAAGGTGGGTAAGCAATGTGAGAAGTCAGTAAGGAGATACTGGGATGCATAGGAAGGGGCATCACAAGTAGAAAAAGGGAAGTGGTTATCCCTCTATACAGACAGTTGGTGAGACCCATCTGGAATGCTGTGTGCTGTTTTGGAGACCCCATCTATGCAAGGACATAGACAGGATGGAAGCAGTCCAGAGGAGGGCAACTAAAATGGTGCAGGGTCTGCATCAGAAACCATATGAAGAGAGACTGAGACAGCTTAATATGTATACCCTTGATGAAAGGAGGGATGGGGGGACATGACAGAAGCTTTTAAGTACCTCAAGGGAATCAACAAAGTCCAGGAGGGTAGCATCTTTCAGAAAAAGGGGATGTGTAAGAACAAGGGGGCACAATTTAAAGATAGAGGGGGGGACGACTCAGGGGTAATGTGAGAAAATTTGTTTTCACGGAGAGAGTGGTGGATGCATGGAACCGCCTTCCTGGGGAGGTTGTTGGTTCTAAAACAGTGGGGGAATTCAAACATGCATGGGACAGACATAAGGCAACTGTAGTGGGGGGTTGCAGGAAGTAGGCTGTTGGCTAACTAGAATCTGCAGCTTATCCAATAGGAAGGGAAATGGGCAGACTGGGTGGGCCAAGTGGTCCTTATCTTCCATCAAAGTCTATGTTTCTATGTAAAGCGCCCAGCTGGTTCAGTTCAGGGGTTGCTAAGGCAGTAAGGAAAAAGAGGTTGGCCTACAGAAAATTCAGGAAGACCAAGAGAGAGGTGGATAGGGAAAATTACCTAAGGTTGACTAGTGAAGCAAGTAAAGGAAGTCCAGTGCACAAAGGCACGGAAGGAGCTGCAGATAGCTGAAGGAATTAAGAAGTGGGAGAAGGCTTTCATTCACTATATAAGTAAGAAAAGGGACAAGAAGGAAGGGACTGTTAGGCTTAAGAAAGGGGTGGAGTGGGTGAATGATAATGGGGGAAAAGCAGAGATAGTAAATTAATACTTCTGTTCTGTCTTCACCAGGGAGAAGGATGGACCAGTGCCTTCAGGAGGGAAAAGAGGAGTAGAGGCAGAGGGGAACACAGATGTAGTGATAGAGGAGGATAGAGTGAGGGAGGGTCTGCTGGCATTGAAGGTGGACAAATCACCAGGCCCAGACAGAGTACACCCAAGGGTACTAAAGGAACTGGCTGAGGAGCTGGCAGGGCCACTGGCAGACCTATTTAATAGTTCACTAGAGGCAGGTGTGGTACCGCAGGACTGCAGAACAGCACATGTAGTGCCCCTCCACAAAAGCGGTTCCAAGGATGATCTAGGGAATTACAGACCAGCTAGTCTGACCTCCACTGTGGGCAAGCTCATGGAGACCATACTAAAGGAAAGGTTGGTGGAATATTTAGAGAAGCATGGTCTCCAGGATGAGAGACAGCATGGGTTCAAGGAGGGGAAGGGTGATTGTGTCAAACAAATCTGATTGACTTCTTTGACTGTGCCACTAAGATAGTAGACAGAGGCCAAGCGGTAGATATCCTCTATCTTGATTTCAGCAAGGCCTTTGACTCTGTGCTCCACAAAAGATTGGTCAGAAAGTTGGTGGATCTTGGAGTTGGGGAAAAGATGGCCAGATGGGTGGAAAACTGGTTGAGGGACAGAACCCAGAGAGTGGTTGTGGGGGAAGAGTTAGCTAGCACCAGAAAGGTAACCAGTGGGGTTCCACAGGGCTCGGTGCTGGGGCCAGTGTTGTTCAATGCCTCCATCAATGACATTGGGGATGGCATTAAGGGCAAAATGTGCCTATTCGCAGATGACACCAAGCTCAGTGGGAGAATGAACACAGCTGAAGGGATACAGGACCTACAGGACAATCTGGAAAAGCTAGGGAGGTGGTCCAGGATCTGGCAGCTTGGCTTCAATGCCAAGAAATGCGAAGTTATGCATATTGAAGCCAAGAATCCCAGGATAGAGTACTACCTGGGTGGAGTCCGAGTATCTGTATCAGATGAGAAGGACCTGGGAGTGATGATCATTAGTGACCTGAAGCACTCCATGCAGTGCAAGAAAGCAGCAGCAAAGGCAAACAAGATGCTGGGGTGCATAGCTAGGGGGATCAGTAGTAGAAGAGAGGAGGTTATACAGCCCTTGTACAGGTCACTGGTAAGGCCACATCTAGAGTATGGAGTTCAGTACTGGTGCCCATACCTCAAAAAGGACATTAACCTGCTAGAGAAGGTCCAGAGGAGGGCTACAAAGATGATAGCTGGTCAGCAGGGCAAGGCATACAGGAGAGGTTGAGGGCACTGAACATGTACTCCTGGAAGACAGGAGAGAGAGAGAGAGAGAGAGAGAGAGAGAGAGAGAGAGGGGACATGACTGAGACCTTCAAGTACCTGAAAGGGATAAATAAGGTTGATAAGGAGAGTTTCTTTAAGCTGAGTGGCAACCATAACATGAAGGGGCAGAGTCTTAAGCTGGAGGGTGGGAGGTTTAGGAGGGTGGTCAGGAAGCACTTCTTCACAGAGAGGGTGGTGGACACTTGGAATGAACTGCTGGAAGAGATTATCTCGTTGAAGACAGTGGGCAGCTTTAAGAGAGGCTGGGATAGGCATAGGGGGAAGGTAAGGATTATGGGTAGGGAGGATGAGAGGAGTGGGGAGGGAGGACAGGAACAGTAGCTTAAGCTGTGGACCCTGCAATACGAGTAGACTTGATAGATCAAATGGCCTTCTTCTGCTGGCTTCTTCTTATGTTCGTATGTAAATGTAAATGCTTTAAAATCTGAAGGGGAGTTCAGCAGGGCAAACAACCATCTTTCAATTAAGTAATATACCCCTCCAGGGAGTGGGTATATGGGTAGATTTACCACACCTGATGTGGTGCAGTCACGAGGTGCAGCCGAGTGACTCTACTCACACCAGAAGTGGTAAATCGACCACATACCCACTCCTGAGGGTATATTGCTGTTATACAATGCCCCCCTTCCATTTCTGGAAAAAAGAAAAACAGGTTTTTTTTAATTATTTTAAATCTTTTTTTTTTATTTATTTATTGTTGCACGGGGAAAAAATAGTTCTCTGTTGATAGGCGGACTGAAATAACAGTGTGTAATGAGGGGTGGTAGTTTAGCATGTGGGCTACATCTGAACGGAGTACTGGCTGCTGTTGAAGCGCTATTTTTTTTTAATTATTGTGAGTTGAAGGAGTTGTTTTTTAATGGGGGACATCAATCAACTGATTTATTCAGCAGGAGCGTTCAGTGACTTTGTGAACCATGATGATTTGGGGAACGTGTGAACGGAGCAGAGCCGACAGTGGAAAGTGAAAAAGGTGAGCTGTGAAGAAGTGGTTAAGGGGAAAATACTTTGAAAAAAGACTGGATTTTTGTATGGCTTTTGGCAGTGTTTCCTTGCTTTTTGGTATGATGCAGAGAACCTGATGTTCGATGAGTTTAGAGCAGGAAGGACCGGTAGTGTTTAAGCGTTTGTAGCAGTCAGAGTGATTTCTGCTGCGGCTGACTGGTGGCTGTCACCTTTTCCAGTGGGTACACTGGAGGATTTATCATGCTGAAAAGGTACCAGCCAACCAATCAGATGGCAGTGATTGGGCATTTGTATTTATCCCCTTGTATAATGTGGAATAGATCATTAAGCACAAATTCTATATACTTCCATATTGCTTCATATGTACTGCAATAGTGACATCACTGGAGCACAACAGCATTTAGACATCACTACTACAACACAGCAGACATATTCCAGCCATGGATTTTAGTGCAGAACAACATTTTACCATACACTATATTTAATTTATTTAGTTAATTCTTTGGGGCTCTACCATAAAAGATGTCACCGCTGTCCAGAATAGGGAGTAGCATAGTTTGAACTACTACTGAAAAGGCTTCCAGAGATAACATGTCTAATTCTATATACAAGTCACTCTAAGGACAAAGAGTTTTTAAGTAGCTGATCAGAAAAAATTACTCACTTTAGCAGTGTTCTTTCTTGCCAAGGAATCCCTCACTTATTTTCACACTTTATGCAGTCATCTCAGTTGAAAGTGACGCCCCAGAGACAGAACCTATGCAAAAGGGTCAAGGGCAGATGTAATAAATGGCAGGACCACCAACTAAAAAAAACTAATGGTTTTAAGAGATAAGACCTGAGGTCTCTATAAGGAATCTGTACTGACAGCAAACTAGGAAAAGAATAGAGAACCGAGGAACAAGTGTAAAAAAGCCACTAAGGCTGAAAAAGCCTCTACGTAAGAAAATTACAAAGCAAATCCCTATCTGATCCCAAGAAATTCTGGCTCCACATTAATTCTCTCATCAAGGGCCCCCTGGTCCCCCAGGTAGCTCCACCATCATCATCAATGGCTTGACTATTGATGACCCTTTTAAGATTGCCAGCTCCTTTAACTGCTCTTCCATTGACCTTTGTAGGTACAAAGTCCAGCCATCTCAATCCCCCCCATCTTTCTCCTCCATCCAAACTGATGAATCTGAATTCACATGACCCAAGTTCCACCTAAAATTGGTTAAGAAAAGCATTGTACTGGCCCGCTGGCACAGCAATTGGATTTCCGCTTGTGACGCCAATGACCTGGGTTCGGAAACTGACCCAGGAGTCAGAGGGATGGCCATGGGGCTCAAGCATCCCAAGACTGCTTGCCTTCTCCAGGGAGGAGGGGTTTGAGCCATGGCATTTGCTGGCCCCAGGAGAAAGCAGGAGGCACAGCACTATGCCAGGCTCCACAGCCAAGGGAGTGTGATAGATGTCGACTACGACCTGATGTCAGGTGGCACATCACGCTCTCAGGAAAGTAAATGAGAAAAATCGCCCCAGCTTAGCTGAATGATGACAGCTCTCACTCCCATCATGTCAGTCCCCAGAGCACACCTCCTCCTCTATCTCCCAAGTGGACCCACCCTGGGGGCACCGTATCCCCGCATTCTCCTCCCAGCCCTTCCAGTAGGGTTAGTGCCGGACCCCCCTGAGGGTGCAGGGACTCGCAGGACCATGACCGACAGAGGAGAGGTAGTGGAGGTGAGACAGCAGGCACAGGGAGCTATGCTGGCCCAAAGAAGTGGTGAGGCTGGGGGCCCGGGAGCAAAAAAAAAGCGAGGTACTTGCCCTTCTTAAGCGAATAAAGGCTGACTGCTCCCCAGGTTCTGATAACCTAGCTCCTAAAAGCAGCTGCTTCTGCAGTAGCTCTCCCAGTTACATAGCTTCTGACTAGGTCTTTTCAAGAAGAGATTGTCCGTAGCAAATGGAAAATAGTGACGGTAGTGCCGATCCACAAAGGTGGATCCTGAGAACTGATGGTAAATTATTGGCCCATCTCCATCCTTAGCCCATTGGCTAAAGTTCAGGAGAGGCTGGTGTACAACCAACTACAGGATTATCTGGAAAATCACCATCTGCTGTCAGACAAGCAGCATGGCTTCAGGAAATCCCATGGGACCGACACGGCACTTCTAAAGTTCACGGCGGATATCCTGAATGCATTTAACAAAAGATCACCCACTGACGCCATATTCGTCGACCTAACCAAAACATCTGATGTGGCTGACTGTGAAATGTTCATTCTGAAACTGTCCCAGATGGATCTGGACAGGCACTCCCTTGCCTGTATAACCAACTACCTTAATGGTAGGTCACAAACGGTCAAATAGAAGGGAACTCACTCCACGCACCTGCCAGTCAAGGATGGGGTCCCCCGAGGCTCCATATTAGGCCTCCTCTTCTCTATTTTCATCAACGATATTGAGAATAATTGTGGGGAGGCTAACCTTCTGCTTTAAGTAGGTGCCGTTCTCTACTGGAGTGCGGATGATATTATGACTATCAATGATAAGTTCTCTGCTAGCCTGAATGCCCAGGAAGTGTTGTTTACTGATAATTTGTTAGTGTTAAATGAAAAGAAAACTAAAGCTGTCCTATTCGGACAATAGGACGGAAGTACCTTGGTGCATCCCACCAACACATTCTTACCCTGGGCACCTCTCAGGTTCCCCCCAGAGGTCGTTGATAAGATAAAGTACCTGGGTATTCACCTTGATCAGGATCTTACATTTAAACAACATGTGGATCATGTAGTGAAAACTGTGCATCAGAAACTCGATCTTCTTTACTATCTGGGCAACTCACTAACCCCTGAAACCAGGATAGCTATGGCTAACAGTACCCTACTCCCTTCACTGCTCTATGGTGCCCCTATACTCCAGTTTCTTAGAAATACAGAAATGAAAAAACTGGATGTTCTCTCCAACAAAATAAGCCATTTTACATCAAAATCTCCTCCGCCTAGTCACCACTGTGAGGTCCTCTCCTCACTGAAATGGCCCACACTCACCAATAGGATGTTCTACCCACTCCTCTGCCTTACCTATTAATTCACCAGGGTGTACACTCCACCTAGTCTCAATGGCCTAATAGCCCAGAAGCCCCAGAGGCAATCCCTGCATTCCTCAGAGTGTGACAGACTCGGCATTCCCAGAATCAGAACCAACTTGGGTAAAAGGTCCTTTGCCTATTCTGCTCCCCATTACTGGATGGCACTACCTGCCTCCTTAACGGACTCCACCTCCCTTAGTGTCTTCAAGAAAGGCCTAAAAAACTACATGTTGGAGAGGGGACAATGCACTTGTTGCTGCTGAACCTAGCCCAAACCTTGACCAGCTCCTTTGTTCTAATGTTTCCTACCTGTATCCTAAAAAAGGCTTTCTTACCTAACAGCAGCTTCTTAGTATACAAATAGCTGCCCCCCCTCCCCAGCATAGTTGATAAGTGACCTGGCCAGTAGTTGTTAGGTAGAAGTATGGCCATGTACTGCTCCTGTCTTACAAAGTTATAGCCTCCGTAATTTTAGTTTTGCAAGGTGCCGAGAAAAACAGACCAACTTCCCGATATCAAAGACATGCCCCCATGCCGGCCCATGCAGCCTCATTTTGTGATGCCACAAAACAAAGGCTGTGTGTGCTCTCCCCATTGAGTTCTATAGGGGCGATATTTCTATACATTTGTATACCACTTACAGTTGCAGTGTTCATAAATCAAAGGTATCGATCGACTAATAGGGCCTATTAGTCGATCGGTCACTTTGATTTTTGAACATCGCAACTGTAAGTGGTATAAAAATGTATAGAAATATCGCCGCTATAGAATTCAGTAGTTCACAGGCACACAAAACCGGGCTTCGTGGGCCAGCATGGGGGTATGGCTTTGGTATCGGGAAATTGGTGTTTTTCTCGGCACCAAGCAAACTTACAGAGGCTATAGCTTTGTAAAACTGAAGCATTACATGGCCATACTTCTGCAAACAACTCCTGGCCAGGTCAGCTATCAACTACGCTGGTGGGGCAGCTACTAGAAAGCTGCTCTTTAAACGCACTGTTCCACATAATAGTAACTGTAACTCATGATTTATTGTATGATCCTACTGTATGTAACTAGTGTATTCCCCTATGTTGTTGTCCTCTATTCTCTGTAAAATGCCTGTGATTTCTCAAACTGTTAATTCCTGTGATTTGTGACTTGTCTTGTTATCATTGTACATTGTTAATTTCAGCCTGTAGCTAATTTTAGGTTGCACCTGAAAAAGGGACCTTTGGTCTCAGTGGCCCTACCTGGTAACCAAAATTCAATAAATAAAATAAAAAGTTAAATCTGGAATGTAGGGTTAAACTCTGCAACTGCACTGCACTCTGGGCGTTGTTCAGATCTGTTTCTAAGCCAGAGTGGAGCAGCAGCTAATGAAACTAGCTACAAGCCTACCAAAAATGTTAGAAAAATGTTCACAGAATATTTTTTTTTAACGTTTGTTGACGTTTTAACAAATTACACATTAAACATTACATTCAGTCCTTTCATACGTCCCAACACATACAAAACCTGCTTGTACTGTCAGATTAATGCATCTATATGCCATGGCAATACATTACCAATTGTGACAGTATTCTCATTAATTAAATTTATCTCTCTAATAACAAAGTTATAACCAAAGAACATGTTAACTTTGTTTAACATAGAACATCAGTCAACAAACAAATAAGACACACATCAATCTCAGCTTCCCAAGAGCAAATTCATGGTCCTTGTTGTCACACACTGTCATTCCATAATCATCCCACCTATGGTGCTGGATCCAATGTGTAAGGATATCACACCTCCCTCCCTACCTCCTCAATCAAAACCCGAAACTTTTACTTTCAATACTGAATTTAACAAGTAATCCAGTTTATTAAACAAATCACGGCTAGAGTGTGGCAAGGTAGGGGCCCCACTATGCCTCAAATCTGTCCCCCCACCCCATCTACTAAGTTCATAAGTCAAGTATCCCATGGGCAAGACCTCTTGCAGTTGCTCCTTCTACAAAAGTATGGTGGTTGGGGCATGGGAGATTCAAGTATTTTGAATACCTTTTTGTGCCAGCAATAACATGACATGTACAGCTCTCAGATATAGAGCCCAGTCATCCTCTTCCATTGACTCTATCCCCAACATGGAGGTGGGTTCATCCTTAACTGGGATACCCTGAATAGCCATAATTCCTGAGCTATCTCAGCCCAGAAACTCATAAGCTGTAGACATGCCAAGAAGCAGTGGTAGTATATGACTACAGCTGCTGCACATCTGCCGCACAAAGGAGACACACCAGCATTAAGCTTTTTCACTACCTAGGGGACATGTATAACCAGTGTAAAACATTTAACAGAGCCTCCTTAAACTTATTGCATATCAGTAGTCCCACATGCGACTTGCAAATAGCATCCCACACTGTGTCAGGAATCAAACTCTCCCACCCTAACACCCCTTTTACCTCTTCCCCTCACTTCTTCCCTCCCCCTTTGCATTCCCCACTCACCTTCCACTTACTCTCCTCCATTCTCTTTTCCACACCCCATTACCCCCTTGAGCACTTATCTACCTCTCCTGCGATGACAAGGCCTCCTAGGCTGCCTCCTCACTTTGGGTCAACTTGCTTACTATCCTGTGCTACCAAAGTTGTTTCCTTAAGTTACTTCAGTTGGCTAACTTTTAGCACATTGTACAGGCTTAGTCCTAAAACTGTTTTCATTTAAAACGTTTGTAATTGTTTTACCTTTGTATATATTGTTACCCTTCCCCACTGACGTGGAGTCTTTGTAAATGAGCTGTTTTTGCTCAAAGGTATTGTAATCCAAGACTTCAATAAAAAAAAAAAATTCCAGATTTCTCTCCCATTGTGATTTAACTACCCAAGCAATCCAGAGAATGATCTTGCAACAGTTGGTAGACTCTCGCTAATGCCCCCTTCAGATTAGCCCTGGCCTGTAGCATGCCCACCTCCAGTGCATACAATGGGGAGTCTTTTTGGACATCTCTCTCCATCCAACTCACTCAGTCTCCAACCTGCAAATATCAAAAGCGATGGTTTTGAGGTAGGACTAGCTGCTCACATACTGTGGTAAAAGTTTTAAAACCATTACCATCAAATAGGTCCCCTACACATGTTACGCCCCTCCCAATAAACTTTAACACTCCTCCCAAATCCTTTTCAATCATCTCCTATTCCTCTGTTGGCACTTATTCCCTCTCCCACTCTCTCTCCTCCCAACCTCCCCCTCCATGCCAGACAAAGATATATTAATTCTGCTTCAACTAGTTTTGTTTTTAATCACTGTACTTGTTATATACTATGTACCTTTACTGTCCCCTAGTGTTGTCTTCCCTTGTTTGCCCTGCTTTAAGAACAATTACATTCTACTGTTTTGCTCAGCTCCCAAGTTGTACTGAATGCCTCATTTTCCTTTGCTGATGCAGAATCAATGTTTAAAATGTATTATAACTGTTTCCTATTCTTGAATTGTATGCCCTGTTTACCTGGAATCAATGTAAATTATCTGTTCCTATTGTGAATTGTATGCCTTGTTCTCCTTGTTTTGAAGTGGAATCTTTGTAAAAGAGCTCCTAGCTCAAAGGTACTATCCGAGATCTCAATAAACAAATAAATCCAGTATCTTCCAGGCCTGGCAACAATTCACGATTACCGGTGACCGGGACCAAAACAGTATTTGCCTCCCCTGCCACCGTGTGTTTTTTAGCCCTGTTCCAGGCATTCAGCAGGTGCTCCCCCAGAGGTGCTCCTTTACTTGATAACCCCAAGGCCCTCTGACTGGTTTTATTTAAGTATGCTATCACATGCACTTTAATCGCAGTTCTTTCTATAGCCACCCAACTCACCCCTCTATGCCCCTTCACTCATTCCGCTAGCAGCCGCATTTGGGCTGCCAAGTGATAAAAGTCCCAAATCCTGGAATTTTAAGCCTCCATTAGAGGTAGTACCTCTCAGGCACCTCAAACCCATCCTGGGCCCCCCCATCCCATATGAAATCCAATCACCAGCAGTCCATATTTTTCAGATCCTTCTGACTGAGCCCTACAGAAAGCATCTGTATGGGATATAAGATCCTGGGCAAGATGTTCATCTTAAAGAGCAACTGGCGCCTTTGGAAAATGTAATAGACACAACTCAGCTTGTATTTCACATACATAATAGATTTCTCCATTACTTATTACTGAAGAGAGTTCCACAAAAACAAGTTTTTATCCCTCAGAGTTTATCTGTCTCTGTAGCTTATTCCCTACTTGAAATAATGCTCAGTTGTGACATAATAATCTGTTGTCATGGGAAAGTGCAATTACATAAGAACTTATCGTAACAGTAGATATTCGAGAGGCACTCTTGCAGCAGGTAACACCTTAGGGACTGAAGTCGGCAGGCACCAGGACCCCATGGAAACTTGCTAGCTAGCAGTACCCAGTGGGAGACCGCAGCCGACGTCACGTACAGTATAAAAGGGGCGGTCTCCCAGCCCATCCCCAGTTCCACCACCAGAGATCAGGAAGGGAGATAAAAAATAGAGAACTGGACTTCTGGTGACGTCATTACAAGGTGGCTGCCTAACCCAGACTGCTCCAGAACCAACTCTGCAATCTATCATAATCCTCCACTGAAAATCAACTAGTTACATCCAGGGTGCCGGCTAACCTCAGTCCTAATGTCTGGCAGACCATCGCGTACTAAAGATAAAAAAAAAAATGGCTAAAAAAATCTACTTTAAGCAACTGCCAATAGACGCTGGCATCGAGAGATTTACGGCCTGTGCTAGGGCTCGATCCCTTTCCGAATCTTCATGGGACCCCGACTTAGAGGAAGAGGACCCACCGAATAAAACAGAGAAAGCCCTGGCGAAAATCCTTAAGTCGGTTAACAAGATTGAGTCCTCAATAGCCGACCTTCAAATGGACATCAGAAATATAAGCGCTAAGGTCCAAACGAATGAAAAAAGATTACAGAGGTGATCAAAACCCAAGATAGCGATGACAGAATTCTGGCCTACGTGTTACAACGGGATCGTCTCATTCATGTCAGGTTAGAGGATGCCGAAAACAGAGTGAGGAGAAATAACTTTAGGATTCACGGAGTGCAGGATGGAGTTGAGGAGGGCTTCGCCTCACCAGCAGATTTTGTCCTCCAACTACTGAAAACTACATTATCCCTACCCTCTGATTTGCCTCTGACTATTGAACGTGCACACCACTCACTTGGTCCTTGCCCGGTGGATTCAAAAACAAAGCCACGATCCTGGATAGTCCTCATGCTAATTACCAAGCCAAGGAATCGATCTTGCAGGAAGCCTGGCGACATAAAGATCTAAAGTATGCAGGCCAGAATATTTACTTTGACCATGACTTCTTGGCAGAATTGCAAGCGAAGCATCTCCAGGTCAGACAGATAATCAGGGAGCTTAAAGAAAAAGGAAATATAAAAGACCAACTTAACTTTCCAGCAGAACTAAAAGTGTACCTAGAAGGCAGGGCTCAAGTTTTCAGCTCCCCTGGCTGAAGTGGCATCATTCCTAGTGGAACAGAAGTTTACACTTCCTAACAGGGAACTGGAGATGCTGGAGCAAGATTGCTGACAGACGCCTGGGGAGTTCAATCGAGAGGGCGCAAGAGGTCCTCGATATGGCTGCTTCCGCCTCAAGCTCTCACAGACGTGACAAAGCTTTTGAAGAAATTGGACCAGGGACCACGCTCGAAGTCAGATTCAGGAGAGGGAAACCAGACATCGTGAGGACTTTCATAACGTCACGGAAGCTGGGACCCTGGTAACTTTATTTCGTAGGGAAGAACTTGCCCTTGCTGAGGGAGAGCTCCGTGTTAGTGGGGGGGATGCAGTGGGGGGGAGCGCGCATTTTCCTACGGCAGTGAGCGAGACTCCATTTGACTGGGGATGGGTCCCTCCCTATCTTGGACTAAGGGAAGTCCTTCAGGGCAGTTTGAACTCTCTAAGGTACTGAATCCGAATAATCTAGTTTAAATAAAATAATACCTATCTTTTTTCCATGCTCTGTTTAAATTTAACTGATTGGAATTACGAGGGTTTATGATGGAGGTTTCAGAGGAGGATGTAAAGGCAGGGGCAGTTTTTCTTGAATCATCCCTCGGAAGAGGGACTGAGTTTTAAGCTACTAAACCCCTTTATCTTCACCTGCTTAGATTTAGTCCAAAGCGAGGGTTGGGGGGGGCAACCACAAAGCCTTCCGGAAAGTGATGCTGGGGAATATCCGCATGCTGCTCGCAATCCTCATAAATATGTGGGGGTACGGAGCATAACATGCTACACCACGAGGTCACAAAGGATACCTCTAAACAAACATTGATGAGGTTGCACAAACCTGAAATCCCTCACCTAGGAAATCGTTACACGATTATTAAAAACAGAGGTAAATGTTGCTATAGTAAACAGCAACTCAGTTTAGTAATAGTAACTCAGTTTTGGATGTTCTCATATTGTTGGGTTATATGGGTTACTATTATTTATTTATTTAACTTTTGTTGACCGGGTAAGTGCACTAGACAAATCCTGCCTATTTTCAGGCACGACCCGGGGGAGGAGGATACAGATGAATGCCAACTGACCTTGAACCAGATTAAGCTGTTGGTGGTATTTTTTAGTGAATGAGGGAAATTTGGCCAGGACACCGGGGAAATTCCCCTACTCTTTTCGACAAGTGCCATGGGATCTTTAACATCCACCTGAACTACCACTAATCCAGACAGATGGGACCTCGGTTTAACGTCTCATCCGAAAGACGGCACCTCAGAAGTGCAGCACCCCTCTCATGCTGCACTGCAGTGTCAGTACTGGGATATTAATCCAAATGCCAGATGTGGGAACTGAACTGAACTGAATTATATTGATGTGGAATTTGTTTGTTATATTATTTAATGGTTATAGATGCCGTCTGTCTGCTGTATGGGTCAAAGCTTATTTTCTCATCTTTAACGTGACATATTATGGTCTCAACTGATGGCTGAGGATAAATGGAAGACAAGACTTACTCCCACCACAGGCCAGGATGAATAACCTTCAGATAGTTACTTACAATGTTAAGGGCATTCGCTTTCCAGTGAAGCGCTCCAGAATATTAAACAAACTGAATAAGCTCGACTGTAATATAGCGTTTCTACAAGAAACCCATCTGGGCAGGGATGAACACCTCAAACTGAGGAAATCATGGATAGATAGAGTTGAAGCCTCCCCTTCACCCAATGGCAGACAAGCAGGAGTAGCCATCTTGTTTAGGAAGGGTTGCCTATTTCAAATAAATGGCATTGAAATGGGATGGGAGGGGCGTTTTTACGCATCTCTGGCACTATACAGGGACAGTCGATTCACTTAGTGAATTTGTATGCACCCAATAACCAAACACATATATTTTTAAAATCTGTACTTCACAAGGTTGCCATGTTACCGGAAGGACAGCTGATAATAGCTGGAGATTTTAACGCAGTTGTCTCCCCAGGCCTCGCTAGATCTTGCCACTCCTCATGTCATAATAGGTTAACGGCCAGGACTCTGGTGGCCTTACTAGAGGAGCTGGGGCTAGTTGACGTTTGGCGAACACAACATAAAGGGGAAAGAGATTTTTTCCTTTTTTTCCACAGCCAATCAGTCATATTCAAGTGTAACCCCTAGATGGCGCTATCCCAGGGGCTACTACCCCTGCCTGATTTGCCACTAACAGGTTGAGGGGCCTGGATCCAATGGCGGGTGCCTCCACCCAGAGGTCAGGGTTTGCAATAGTTAAACTAACTTGGTCACAGCCCTCTGGGACATTGCAACCCCCCTTTCTTCCCACTAGTGGCCCACACAATATATCAGAATTACCTTCACAGTATACACTTACCCCAGGACTGGTTCCGGCACTGGGACCTCCTGTGAAATGAGATACAGTGCAACAATCACAGTACAGTACTTTAACATAGACAAATACCTCAGGCAGTATAACTTTGCTGAAACAAGCAGCTCTGATTTATTTGGGGATATAACAAGGACAGGGAAATCAGGTTAATTAGCTTATCACTCTAATAATCTACCTATGGCTCTGTGACAGGCCTATCCCTATCAGTTACTGTCCCTAGGTACCCAAGCCCTAGTGGCTAGTCAAACCGTGGCAGCTGGTGGGGCCCTTTCACACAGAAAAGGAGAATTAAACAGTCAGCAGTACAGTAATTCCATTTGGATTTAATGTGGCAATTCAACAGGAGCGACCCTGAATTAGTACTCACGACCTCCAAATAAGATAGGGTCCTTCAATGTCAGCAGGGCTCACTTGAGGTACACAAACCTCTTCACACATCCATATAAAGAAAGCACTATACCAGGCAGGCTGCATCTGTATCCGATCGCAATTACTGCACAATACCGGGAGAACACACAGCAGATTCAGTTCCTGACAGACCGAGTGCAATTTTCAGCAATTCTTCCAGTCTTCTACAGGGTGAGCCTGGTTTCTACTCTTCAGAGATCCTTTGATTCTTTTCACAGGACGGATTCAGTCCTAACAAGCTGCAGACCAGAACTCTGGGCCTTACACACGTTTTTGACTAAAACTGCACACTGAAAAGCACAGGGCTCCTTCCTTCTTCACTGCCAAAGCTCAACTGAAACTCCAACCGACAAAACCGGGCACTTCCTTTGAGTTCCTCCCAGTTCTTGACTGGATTGGCTGTCACTCACAATAGACTGCTGCTGTTGGTCCAAAAGGCACTGAAGTCTAAACTACATCTCCCAGAGTCACTGCCCATACAATCCTCTTGTGGCTGGCTCAGATTATGAGTCAAGTTCTGATTCGTCCAAGGCACCATTTTAGAGCTAGCTTACCCACACTGATTGGTCCAGTTCAGCAGTTCAAAACTAGAATGGGAACTAGCAGACACAGTTCTGACTGCAAAAAGCAGGTTAGACAAACTGTAATTTCATTATTACTCTAAATAATTTCTGGCAAACAGTTACATCTTTCAGATAGGTTCCTTTGCACTCCTAGTGACTGCAAAATGAAGTGAATTGGCAGCAGCTTGAGTGGTACTCAATCAAAGAAACACACAGTCCCCCATACAAACTAATTATGTCTGCAAGCAGACAGCTCTTAAAGAGACAGTACCAGAGGTTCTAAAAACACTCACTGATAAATGGCTTAAATGCCAAACACCATTCAGGCTTGGAGCATTCAAGCAAGCTCCTGGAAGTCTTTTGGGAACCCCCATTTGCAGGGGGGTTACACAAGAATAGATATGTTTGTAGTCCCTAAAACACAGATCCACAAAGTGTCATCATCGAAAATATATAAAATTACTTTTTTGGACTATGCCCCGGTGGGGATCACATGGACACTATCCAGAGAACATAGATACTCACAATAGCGGCTAAATGTCTCATTATTAAATAATAAAGCCCTAGTTACAAAACTTGCCAAATTAATAAAAGAAATATACGACATTAATGTGCAACAGCGCTGCTCCCCAATCAGTACTTGGGAGGCCCTGAAAGCAGTGGTGAGGGGAGAACTCATTAGTGCAGCCTCAGCGAATAAGAAACTGGCCCAGATAGCTCAAAATAGAATTTTAGAAAGGATCAGCTCTCTGAAGAGGAGCATAAGAGGAACCTTGCAGACACCCGAGTCATGAAAGCACTAGTAGAGGGAAGAGAGGAACTGCGAAAACTAGATGACAGGATAGTAGATGGCTAACTAAGATTCCTGAACCAGAAATACCATGATTCGGGTGGCAGGGCCTCCAGACTCCTGGCGATTCGGCTCCGTAAGGCCCAAGCAGATAGGACAATACTAAAAATAAGAAATACTGCAAACCCCTCTGCTCCCTGGACTAAACCCCAGGAAACAGCACAGCAATTACAACAGTACTATCAACATCTATATAGGAGAGAGGGCCAAGACATAGATATTAAAACAAGAACAGAGGATTTTCTCCCGGTTTATCAATACCTCAATTACCAGAATCAGCAAAATTGGAGTTGAACCGTAAAATTACACTGAAGGAAGTTAAAGACACAATGATGCGGTTGCCTTCAAACAAAGTTCCAGGGCCAGATGGCTATGGTCCAGAATTTTATAAAAAGTTTAAAGATGTATTGGCCCCTATCTTAACTACGGTATTCAACTCCTGCCTGGGGGAGCATCGTATTCCTGAATCATGGAGGGATGACATTATTAGTGTTATTCATAAACCTGATAAGCCAAAGGATAGATGTGAAGCCTACAGGCCTATCTCTTTGCTAAATCAAGATTTGAAAATACTCACTAAGATCCTCTCGTCCAGATTACAGAAACATATAGAATTATTGATCCATCCTGACCAAACAGGTTTTATACCAAACAGGCATTTAGCTGATAACATCCAAAGGCTTCTGAATGTCAGAACATCTGACTCCCCAACATTGTCGGCCCAGCTAGCTCTTTTTCTAGATGCAGAAAAAGCATTCGACCGTCTAAATTGGGAATACCTTCAGGTAGTCATGGGGAGGATGGGATTAGGGGAAACATTTATGCATTGGGGGTCCTTCTGCTATGGGGGCCCCACGGCCAGAGTTAGGGTTAATGGAATTATCTCTTCGAGTATTCAGCTAGAGAGAGAGGGTCTAGGCAGGGGTGTCGCCTCTCACCCCTTTTATTCACACTTAGCTTAGAACCATTAGCAGTGGCTAGTCGAGAATCAAGAGATATCATGGGCATTAGGGTTGGGGAGTGGTGCTGTAAAATATCTATGTATGCAGACGACACGCTGATTTTCATGGATAACCCCCACATTACGATCCCTAACTTATTACAACTATTAGAAAAATATGGGCTAATATCGGGCTTTAAAATTAACCTCGAAAAATCTGAGGCCTTGGAACTAAGGGGGGTAGTGACCCCGGACATTAAAACAAAAATTCCATTCAAATGGGTCAAGGATAGGGTTAAGTATTTGGGAGTTTGGATCCTGAAGCACATTGATAATTTATACAAATGTAATTACAAACCATTGATGGCCCAAATTCTCACGGATCTGGGCAGATGGAAAGCGTTGACTCTGACTTTCTCTATGAGGATTGACACTGTTAAAATGAACATTCTACCAAGAATGTTGTTCTTATTCTCCACTCTCCCAATACTAATACCAGAAAGAGATCTTCAGAATTTACAAAAAAAAATTACCAACTTCATACGGGCAGGCCGAAAACCAAGAATTCGGTTAATAAAATTACAGGAGGGCAAAGGAAAGGGAGGTTGGGGTCTACCGAATTTAATCAGATACTATTGAGTGGCTCAAATAACCCCATTAGTTAAACTGTTAAATAAAACCCAAACGATACAATGGTATATGATGGAGTGAGATGCTCACTCAGAGATACCAGTATGGGTGTTACCCTGGATTATCCTACCAAAGACAGTCCACAAGGTGGAAAATAGATGGCCAAGACATACTATGGCAATATGGCTGAAGATTTGAGCAGTATGGGAAAAACCTGATTATGTCTGGCAGTTTATCCCCATACAGTACCTCCCAGATTTCCCAAATATGAGAAAGGACAAAATTATTAAGGAATGGGTTAGACGAGGTTTGGTTGTGCTGGAACAATTCATTGGCGGAGAATCCATGAAAGAGTTTAGTACATTACAAAGGGAATTTGACTTTCCCTGTTCTAACTTTTACAAGTACCTCCAGCTCAGGCATTACATACTCTCTAGGATAGGAATTCATAACCTGACAGGGCAGCCAGAAGAGGAAGTGGTCTAAATTAAATACAAAGCAGATTTAGGTGATACGACACACCTAACCTCTCAATTTTACAAATTATTAGAAGAAAAGGCACATCTCCTAGTTACACAAAACATCCAAAGAAAGTGGGAGGATGAATTAGGAAGAGAAATTCCAGATGAACACTGGAATAAGGTATGGGCCAATATTCATAACACCACAAATTCTATGATATGGAGGGAGTTCAAATGGAAGGAGGTGGTGGTGAGGTTCTTTATCACCCCCACTTTCTCCCAGCACTATGCCAGACACCCAACCGACAGATGCTGGAGGGGATGTGGCGGTGTGGGGTCTTACCACCACACGTTCTGGGCCTGCCCGAAAATAAGAATGTTCTGGGACCAAATCAATGGTGAGATAAAGAAAATATTGGAGCTGGAACAGGACCTAGATTTTGAGCATTTGGTCTTGGGCGGTCACCCGTCAGAAATTAGAATGAAAGGTAGGAGGTACCTATTCTTAGTCCTATCGGTGGCAGCAGTAAAGGTTCTAACACAAAATTGGCTAACCCAGAAACAACCAAAAATCATACAATGGTGGAACAACATTAATAATATTCAACAAGTGGAGGCCGTCACGGGTTGAGAATCCAGGTCTCTAGATTTAACACCAACTGGCACCCAATTTTTAATTACTTTGAAGAAAGGAGAGGAATCCCCATTTTAGAGCAACAGTTGAAGGCTTGAAGAAAGTGAATTTTGTTAGCTGGGTTGTCCTGTGGGAGACAGACAGTTTTATATGTCTCGCCTTTCTTATTATTTGGCTTTGAAAAGCAGACAGATGGTTCAAGTTTGTTGTTATTTAGGAGAAAATAAAAATAAGGGATACATGTTTTTTTCTTTGTACTCATGTACCGACAGTGAGCTGGCAGAGGCAGTTTGGATATGAACAGTTGTCCAAGTACTAAGAAGAAAACAGAGAGATATTAGAGAAGGAGATTACCTTAACTCACTGTATAATGAAGTAATAACCGTGACTATTTAATTGTGCATTTTTTATCCTTTTTAATTGTGGTACATGTTAACTGTGTATAAATTGGATGTTGGTATTCCTAATAAACTTAAACAAGTTAAAAAAAAAATAGAGAACTGAGGAATGAAGGTATCTGAGATGGAGAGGAAAAAATTTCACCAGGGGAAATACCCTACGTACTGCAAGAGCTCCTCTCGAAGATCTACTATTATGGTAAGTGCTTACTTCTTACTTCAAGATTCCCTCTTGCAGTAGGTAACACATTTAGGACAGAGTCCCAAGCAGTAGAGGAGAAATCCTGGGCAGAAGGGTGAAGGAAAAGTCTCTTCAAAAGAAATCAGGACAGAGGTCCTTGAAGGACTGTAAGTCTGAAGTCAGCCCTGCGTCGAGAAGCAATGTCCAGACTATAGTGCTTCACAAAGGTGTGGACAGAACTCCCAAGTTGCAGCTACACAAATGTCAGCAGTAGACACATTTTTCAGTGAGGCAAAAGAAGCAGCCATGCCCCTGGTAGAATGACCCTTAACTGAGCCCATTAAGAGTTTGTCGTGTTTATTGAAGCAAAACACACTGCAGTTAACCAACCATTTGGATAAACACAGTTTAGAAACCAGACTCCCCACCATTCGGGGAGGGGGGCAAAGGGAACAAACAACTGATCAGATCTGTGAACTGCATGGGTGCATTCCAAATAATAGCGGAGCACCCTGTGGACATCCAGAGTATGTAACAAAGCCTCCCCTCAGTTTGAGTACTCTGGGTAATATACCGGTAGGTGGATATCCTGATTCAAAGTAAATTTTGAGACCACCTTCAGTAGAAACTTAGGATTAGTCTGCAAGGACACCCTGTCCTTGTGGAAAACCAAATAAGGATCCTTACACATCAGGGCCTGAAGCTCAGAAATTCTTTGAGCAGAAACAGAAAGCACAGCTCGCAGCTCGTGGCAGGCTGAAAGGGAGGCAGAGTGAGCTTCTCTAAAACAAACAAAAGGTCCCAAGGCAGGACAGAATCCCTAATGAGAGGTTTCAAGTGTAAGATGCTCTGAAGGAAAGTACGCGGAAGGTTCAGCTGAGCAACGTACTTGCCCTCAATAGGCACATGGAATGCAGAAAGGGCAAACACGTGCACTTTTAGCGAAGAGTAGCCGAGTCCTGCCATCTGAAAGGAAGAGAAGGTATTCCAGCACCAAGGGTAGGTGAATGAGTCCAGATGCCTGGCAGTGGCCCAAACACAGAACCACTTCCATTTCATAGCATAGGCCTGGGGGAACCCAGAATCTGGAGATGGCTAGGTCTGCAGGAACCACACACGGAGACGCAGAGATCTGAGATCCGGATGGACCAGGAAGCCCCACTCCTGGGAGAGCAAGTCTAACCAAAGGGGCAGGAACACCAGAGGTTCCACCATCAATTGTGGTAACAGAAGGAACCAAATCTGATGCGGCCAGAATGGAGCCACCAGGATCATTTTGCACCCTCCGACTGCAACTTGATGAGTACCCGCTGCAGCAAGGGAAAAGGAGGGAATGCGTAAAGGAACCTCACCATGCAGGAGAGGGACAATGCATCTCACCAGAAAACAGAAGGCCCTGGATCTAGCAAGCAAAAATTGGGCAGTTTTGTGTTGGATGGAGAGGCAAACAGATTGAGTTCTGGGCAACCCCATCTGGTGAAAAGATTTTCTGCCACCACAGAAAAAAGGTCCCACTTGTGGACCCTGAACAGAGTCCAACTAAGGCTGTCAGCCAGGTCAGGTTGTTGTGAATGCCTGGGATGTGGACTGCCGAGAGTTCTAGCTGATGGTCCACTGCCCAAGACCACACCTGCATGGCTTTTCTGCACAGAGGATAAGAGTGTGTTCCCCCCTTGCTTGTTGAAACTGCATAAAACACCACCAACATTGTGAGTTTGTAGCAGCAGAGGGACGGGCAGTAGGACTGGCTGGAATGATTGGAGGGCATAAAGGACTGCCCTCATCTCCAGAACATTGTTGTGGAGATGAAGCTCTTGCTGAATCCAGGATTCCCGAGTCTGGCAAGTGCCCAGATAAGCTCCCCACCCCTGGCTTGATGCATATGTGGTCAGGATCTGGGAGGTAGATTCCTTCCAGAAGGGAACCCCTCTGGAGAGGTTGGGAGAGTCTAGCCACCATGTCAGTGAGTGCTTGACTGGGCTGGATACCAGGACCAGTTGGTCCAGATCATCTGACCTCTGATCCCACTGAAACCTGAGGTTCCACTGGATCACCCTCATTTAGAGCCGAGGCGTGGAAACAGTAGCAATGGCCGCTGCCGTATGTCCCAACAGTCTGAGTACTGTCTGGGCTGGAACTTGGCAAGCTGAAAGCAACTGCCGAGCATGGGACTGAAGGCACTCTGCTCTGTCCTGGGGGAGGAAGACCTTGCCTTGTGCCATGTCCAGGATTGCCCCTATGTATTGAAGCCACTGACTTGGCCAGGGGGAGGATTTGGGGAGATTGAGAATGATCCCCAGGTCCTAAAAAAGAGGGAGAATGTGTCTTGAATGGTGCCTATAAGCTGGTCCCAAGAGGGAGCAGTTAGGAGCCAATCGTTGAGGTGGCAGAAGAAGACATAATGCCCCTGCCTCCTGAGACTTGCTGCCACAAGACACTTGGAGAACACCTTCTGTGCCAAGGACAGGCCGAAGGGCAAAGACTGCATTGGAGGGTTGTCTGGAGGAACCTCCGTAAACTCGAGAATGTGCCCCCTTTTGATAAGTTGCAAGACCCAGTGGTCTGATGTTATCCGGTGTCACCCTTCATTGTGCAAGGAGAATTGACACCCCACCACCTCCCCTGAGGCTTTGGCTGGTAAAGAAAGTCAGGCTACGAGTCAGCCAGAAAAGCCAGGGAGAGGAAGTGTGGGTTGAAAGGTTCTTGAGGCAAGTGGGGTAGAACTTCCTGAAGCAGGGGTGGAGGCCTTGCGTTTGAAGCCTGCCTGCTGTTGTCACTGTTGCTGTCCTCTCTATTGCTGCTGGCCAGTCTTATGAAAGGACTGCATAGGTTGCTGCTTGGGTCTATACATGGCACGCACTGATCCAATGGCTTTCCTAGCCTCTTGCAGATGGAAAATTATATTTTGGGTATCCTCCCCAAACAGAACTGGCCCTCTGAAAGGGGCATCCATTACTTTGGACTGGACATCCTGGACGAACCTGGAAACACCCAGCCAAGAATATCGACGGATACAGATTGCAGAAGTGGTGGCCCTGCCCGCCAAGTCCACCATATCGTAAGATGCCCTCAGGATGTGATTACCGACGTCTGAGCCCGACTTCATGATGGCCATAAGCTTTGCCCATCCGGGGAAGTCTAGCATGGCTTGAATAATCTCCAGTGCCTTGTCCCATGGGGTGTTTTGGTACTGTGCCATCTGGGCAAGGACGTTTTTCGACCATTTGGCACACACAGAGGAGGAAAACACTTTCCTAGCCAGATAATTGAACTACTTGGAGTCCTTATCTGGGGGTTGTGGGCTGAAGTGCCATGGTTGTTTAGACCTATTGCGGGCAGCATTCAGCACAACAGAATGAGCCTCAGGTTGTCCCCACAAAAGGGGTCTTCCCAAGGAACAGTGTACAAGTGGCCTGACTTTTTGGAAACAGCTGGAGCCAAGAAAGGATGCTTCCAAGCAAGCTTGTTGGTGTCCTTGTAGGAACTGATCATCAGAGGGACTACCATGGGTAGGGCGTCCTTCTTTCCAAGAAAAGCAGCCAACCTCTTCTGTTCTGAGTCGAGGTCTTCCATGTCTCATCCATTCAATTGCTGAAAGGATTGTTTGGCGGGGAGCATGGGGTGTCCTTCCTGGCATCCAGATCTGATGTAGGGTCTCATCCCCAGTGCTAGAGGGGTAAAGTAATCCTCATCCAAGTCTTCAGAGTCCGGAGAGGGGGAAGGTGATCTTGTTGGCCTGTGTGGTTGATCCCTAGCAGGAGTAAGCTCCTTGTCTGTCGTTGGTCCTTAGGAGGCACGGCAGGAGGGCAGCCCAAGGGTTTGGCTGGAGGAGGTCCTTGGGGAGCAGGCTTAGTAGGGGTTGTGGGGGCTTCTTTGACTCTGAAGTAGGCCCACCATGCCGCAAATAGTTTGTTGAGGCCTTGTGGCAGAGCCAGAGTATCTGGTGTGGGGGGGGGCTGGCTTGGATGGCCCCAGTGTCAGGTCATCTAGCTGGGGTAACCCCGGCATCAGGGTAGTCCAGCCTAGGTCCTCTGGCATTGGGACCAAGGGAGTGTCCTCAGGCATTGGAAGTGGCAGGTCCGATGTCCAGCCATTGGGCGTCAGGTCCCCTGGTTTCAGCTCACTAAGGGCGCCGGAGTCAACCGGCGTTTGCAGGGGCGCAGTGCTCTTTCGAGGGGGCATGGGTGAGGCCGGCACCAATGGAGCTGATGTAGGCAGAGGCCGGGCTGGAGAACTAGTGGATGGACACCTAGGTGGAGTCACCTGTGGAGGAGGATTGGCTCTTGAGTGGGATGTACACCCATTGCTTCTGGAGGAAGAGGGCGACCGTCCCAGGTGCCGCTTGCTAGCGTCAGCCCCTGGCCTCAGGGCGGACTCAGCGGACACCCTGGCCAGGGGGGCGACAGACAGTGGACTGCCGTCCGGAAGGTCGTTGGCTTGGGTACCCTGACTACTTTTGGCAATTTTGGCTAGTAACCACATTTCTTTTTGCTAATTTTAGTGGTTTACTGTTTTTAGCTATCCAGTTTACAGAGAACAAAGTATTTTCACTTTCCGTTTTTTAATTGGTTCGTGTTACAGGAGCCACAGTTTGACCTTTGGTACAGATTCTTCAGTACAAGTGCCATTTTTTACTATTGGACTCTTGTACTGTATTGTTTTATTGGGGATTGTTTTGATTGTTTCAGGTTGGTACGTCAGGGAGACTTTGTGGACCACTGAAAAATGTTACAAAATGTATTCGGCTCCTGGCAGGGGCAGACTGTCGCGAGCTTTGTTTTAAAGTGTTTAAGTCCACAACACAACTTTATAGAATCCTGTCATATTTTTTGGCCAAAAATCTCATGTAAAAGGGTAACAATTTTAAAAAGAAGCATGCTTTCTCAGTCTACCTCTGTGTCAACTAAAAATAATAAAAAAGGCTCTAAAGGGTGGTCCCAACGATGGTGGAAATCACACATCTGAAGGATCCATTTCCTCATGTACAGCAGCAAATTATGTAAAAGGTGACAAGAAAAGGAAACCTGTAAAGCTGCGCAGCCGTCAGAAAGGCTTGGTAAAGATGGTTCAGATATCAGGGAGTCCAAAAGGGGAAACCCTGAATCCAGTGATGGCAAAAATAAAAGAGTCTTGGAGCAGGCACTGGAAATGGTGTCTGTCAAAAAAAAAATTGAAAGAAAATGATGCCACTGTCACTCCTCCTGCATGGAGAAAGGAGCAGGCAGATAGCGCAGAAGAGAGGCCCTCATCAGAGGACATATCAAAGATGTGGCAGTTTTTCCAGACAGTCCAGGCAATGGGAAATTTCAGTAAGATACCTTCCACCCCCCCCCCAGCTCAAGCTACAACCTATCTGCCTGTGGAGGAGGAGAAGGAAGAATATTCTGTGTATATGGAGGAAGGTGACCCCATGGAGTTAGAGGCATACCTGAGCAAGATTTCAAACCTCCTCCAAGGCAAATTGAAGCTTATTCTTCTTTTTCCTCATTTGTCAGTCAGATGGTTGATACCCTCAACATTCTTGCCCTAGAAACAGAGGAGGATGAAGAGGCTGATGATTTTATGGACATGATGGGAGTAGCTCCACCAAGAAGGATGCTACTTCCCATATATAAACCACTTAAAAAGGCCATAGCAGAAATCATGGCTGCACCCCCTTCAGTAGCAGGCATCAATAAAAAAAAAAACTTGAGAGAAAATATCAGGTGGACAAGCAGGGAGTGGAACATCTGTGTGCCCATCCTGATCATCGTGGGGTAGTCCAGACTGCTGCTTGTAAGAGAGCGAAAATCACTCTGTCTGTGCAGCCCCCAGAAAAAGACTATAAACAATTACATAACATGGCAAAAAAAAGGTTTCTACAATAGGTTCTCTGCTTATCAGGCAGGCAGCTTACTTAGCACATATAGTACAGTACCAGAAGGCACTTTGAATCACAATTCTAGCACTGGCAGAAAGAGTAGATGATGCTTTGGCACAGGACCCAGTTGCCACAGCAAGATCAGCCCTGGATGCCATAAAATATCATTTCCACACTGCAGTGGACACTAATGACACTGCATCCAGAGATCATACTTCGAGAGGGTTCCTGCAGTAGGTCATTACATATAGGACTGCGCCCTCTGGCATCAGGACCGCACAGCAAACTTTTCCAGCAGTGTGTGGTGGGGGACCACCCAGCCAATGTAACGTGATGGACATCAGCGTGAACCTATATAGTGAGTGGTCCCCACGCCTGCCTTCCAGTTCTTTCCCACCATCAACCAGCACTAGTTCCTCATGGTATCATCCAGCTTTGTCAATCACCTTTTTTTTTTGTTTTCACGTATTTCAGTCCGAATTCAGCATGGTATGTCTTCCTCATCTTCGCCTCCTAAGGCAAAGAAGTGCAGCAAGTGTGGGGCACAAATTCCCCACAGAGATGGCTATCGTCTCTGCCTCTTCTGTTTAGGCCCAGACCACGACGACGCAGCCTGTCCCGACTGCCAGCCTTTTAACCAGGGCACCCGGATGATGACAGCAGGCTCTGGAGGCCCATCTCCTTAAGTCCAGAATGGCTTTGCTTGAGAAGGAAATGCAAAAAATTCGTGACTCAGCTTCCTCCCCTTCAGACAAACAGAAGAAGAAAAAGGAAAAGGAGAGGCACAGAGAGAAGGAGCATCATGAGGACAGGGACATGATCCTCAGCCAAGCCTTCGACCAGCAAGGTCCTTTCCCCACTACCCACCCTTGTGGTGACCCATGCAGCTTCCGGGACAACTTCCAATGCTGCCGTCTTTCAACCAATCTCGACCGGTAAGTTGTCCACTGGCTCCTCTGGTGAACGCCTGGTCCTTGCTGGTAAGTCAGACCCTGTCTCTTCCGGGGCCCACCCGGTCACCGCTAAGTTGGACTCTGCCTAAAAGCAGCCTGTTGTCCACTCGGCTCTGACCGATACCTGACCCTCCACCACCCAGTTGCTGTTTCACTCGGTCAGTCGGTCACCTCTGATGACCGCTCAGGCATTGCTCTCCCATCAGGGGCTCACGACGTCACACCCGCCATCCAGCAGAGCGGGCTGGCTTCTCCGAGTCAGCCTTCCCCCCAGGCCCTGCACGGCTGAGAGACTTTCTCTCCACCTCCCCCCAGTAGTTTCCCCTGCCCCGCAGCCTACATCTGGGACAGAAGAGGAAGAGGGATGCCTAGAAGTGGTTCTCTCTTCGCCCACTCCTACAGTGGTCCCTCGGATCCCCCTGAGGGATACTCATCCTTCACAAGCTACTCTGATGTCAGATCACCTTCCACCTGCTGCTCCTCCTTTAATGTCAGCAGCACTGCCGGATACCACACATCAGCTCCCTCTGTCTGGGCCTAACGTTCCGCCTCTTACGCAGGGTCTTTTTATTCATTTATTTAATTAATTAGTATTTCAGAAAGACCTTTGAGCGTGAGCTCTTTTACAAAGGTTCCATGTTAGGGTGGACAATAAGACAATACACATATTCAGTGGTTACAGAGGCCTGATCATTAGCCATTAAAGAGCGATTACATGAGAATTAGACAAACAGGAAAAAAACAGAGCAGTTATAATAGAATACTAAGCTATTTCTAATTGGTTGCCCTAGGTAGCACACCCCTGGAAACCTCCAAATCCATTGATAGACTACAGCAGAGTAACTGCATAGGGTTTAACGCTATCCCAGATGGCGAGAGGCTGGGTGACAGTGAAACAAGGGGGATTGGCTTTGAACCTACATGGAGGGCGAGATGGGGATAGTAAAACAGGGGCTGTGATGGAGAGACAGCTCCAGAGGGCTTTGTCAAGTAAGGTGTGTGTGTGGGGAGGGGTTAGGTAGGGGCAGTACCAAGAGCGTTTAAAGAGGACTGATAGCTTACTTAAGCCCTTGGCTAGGCTGGAATGGAGGCAGGGTTCTCTAAGTAGCCCTGCTGGGTGCTACCTTGGGGGTAGGCCTGTCTCTCAAGTGGGGCCCGAGAAGCAGGTGCATTTTGAGCTAGACATTAGGTGCTGTTTGAGGCCTGCTTTGAACTGAGACAGGCTGTTGTTTGTTTGTAATTTCATCGGGAGTTCATTTATCCAGAGGGGGGCCCAATAGCAAAAAGCGTGCTGCCCTAATGAGGTTTGGCGGAATGGTATGGACAGTGCTCCATTCTTCCTCCTTCTGGTGATGTGTGATGAGAGAGAAGCCTCGAGCAGGTTTCCTATACAGGGTGGGGTTTTTCTGAGGAGTGCCTTCTTTCCCAGGAGGCAAGTTTGGTATTTGATCCTGTCTTTTAGGTTAAGCCAGTTTGCACGCTCATATAGGGTGCAAGTGTGAGTGTAGTGATCTGAGCACAGGGTGAGGTGGCATGCCTTATTGAGTGCAATTTGGACCCTTTTGAGCACTGTATCAGTAGCAGCTCCATAAACCACCAGCCCGTAGTCTATCGTGGAGAGTATGGAGCCGGAGACTGAGATTCAGAGTGCTTCCCAGGGTGAGGGATTTCTTATGCCTATAGAGGACCCTAATCTTTGTGTTTACCACTCTGACAAGGGAGTCTACGTGGTGCGTATAAGTGAGAGAGTCACCAATGGTGACTTCAAGATACTTGAACAAGTGCACCTGCTCAATCTGCTCACCAGCCTTATTGGTGATTATGAGGGGAGCATGCCTGCGTTTGTTGTAGGGGCTGGATTGTAGCATGGCCTTAGTTCTCGTGTAATTTAGTAGCAGCTTTTGCCTACTGAACCAGTCCATGAGTTTATTGAAAGAGTTCTGTAGTTCTGTTTGTAGGGCAACCTGAGCAGTGCTGCTGTTCAGCAGCACGGCATTGTTCGCATACAGGATAAGTTTGGTGTCACAGGCTTTGGATAGGTCGTTTACAAAGAGGCTGAAAAGCAGGGACCCTAGAATTGATCCTTGAGGGACTCCGAGGAGTACATCTCTGTAGCTGGATGACAGCTGCCTGATTTTGACTCACTGGCTCCTGTGTGTTAGGTAGTCATTGAACCAATTCAGGGCGTTAGGTGCCATACCCAATCTTTGGAGCTGGAGTACTAGTAGAAGATGGTTGACGGTGTCGAAGGCTTTGGTGAGGTCAGTGAAGATGGACCCCACCAATCTGCCTTCATCCAGCGCCTTGTGCCCATGGTCAGTGTATTCCAGCAGTGCCGTGGTGGTACTGTGTTTTTGCTTGAAACCATGTTGGTTTGGGCAGAGCAGGTTGTACTTATTGAGAAACACAGAAACATAGACTTTGACGGCAGATAAGGACCGCTAGGCCCATCTAGTCTGCCCATTTCCCTACCTACAGGATAGGCCGCAGATCCTAGTTAACCAACAGCCTATTTCTTCCTACCCCCCACAAGAATTGCCTTATGTCTGTCCCATGCATTCTTGAATTCTCCCACAGTTTTAGACCCCATAACCTCCTCAGAGGCTGTTCCATGCATCTACTACCTCTCTGTGAAATAATACTTCCTCACATTGCCCCGAACCGCTCTCCTTCTTATCTTTTAAATTGTGTCCCCTTGTTCTTGCAAGTCTCTTTTTCTGAAAGATGCTACCCTCTTGGACTTTGTTGATTCCACTGAGGTACTTAAAGTTTCTATCATGTCCCCCTCTCCCTTCTTTCCTCAAGGGTATACATATTAAGCTCCTTTAGTCTCTCCTCATACGGCTTCTCTTGCAGACCCTGCACCATTTTAGTTGCCCTCCTCTGACTGCCTCTATCCTGTCTATGTCCTTGCGGAGATGGGGTCTCCAGAACTGGACACAGTACTCAGATGGGGTCTCACCAACTGTCTGTACAAAGGGATAACAACTTCCTGTTTTCTGCTGGTGATGCCTCTCCCTATACATCCCAGTATACCCCAGCTCTCCCTACTGCCTTCTCACATTGCTTGCTAACCTTAAGGTCATCTGATATGATTACCCCAGGTCCCTTTCCTTTTTTGTTGTTGTTACTACCTCCCACCCATTGTGTATTCTTCCCCTGGGTTCTTGTTTCCCAGGTGCATTATTTTACACTTCTTTGCATTGAATCCTAGCTGCCATACTTCTGACCATTCCTCCAACCTTGCTGAGTCCCTTTTCATCCTTTCCGCGCCTCCTTGTGTATCAACCTGTTGCAGATCTTTGTGTCATCTGCAAAAGGCATACTTTGCCTTCAGTCCCTCTGCAATGTCACTGATGAAGACATTAAAGGACTGGACCCAATACTGAACCCTGCGGTACCCCACTAGTAACCCCTTTTCTTCAGAGTGGACTCCATTTACAATTACCTTCTGTGTCCTGTTGTCCAGCCAATGTTTTATCAGGCTACCACCCTGGGTCCCACTCCCAGGCTGGTTAATTTGACTATTAATCTTTGTGTGGGACTGTGTCAAATGCCTTGCTAAAGTCTAGGTAGGCCATGTCCACAGCCCTCCCTGGTCTACTACTTTGGTCACCCAGTCAAAGAAATCTATTAGATTCGTCTGACATGACCTTCCCGCTGTGAACCCATGCTGCCTTGGGTCCTGTGCTCCACTGGCCTCTAGGTACTCAACTGTTCTTTCCTTCAGAAGTGACTCCATCACTTTCCCTACCACAGAGGTCAGACTGACAGGTCTGTAGTTTCCTGCCTCTGTCTTGGTCCCACTTTTGTGAAGGGGAATCACATCCGCCTTCCTCCAGTCTTCGGGTACCACACCATCCTCCCATGATTTATTAAAAAGAGTAGCCAGTGGTTTCACTAGTTCCTCCCTTAATTCTTTTAGAATTCTGGGGTGAATTCCATCAGGACCTATTGCTTTGTCCACCTTCAGTTTTAGGAGTTCTTGCAGAACCCTTTCTTCTGTGAAAGGACTGGGATCGACCCACTATCAGGTGCTTCCTGTTAATTGGATTAGGCACTTCCCCCCTCTTGTGAATACTGAGCAGAAATATTCGTTCAGTATTCCTGCTTTTCACTGTCCCCTCCTGCCCACCCACCGTTCATTCTATTCAGCCTCACTATCCCTCCCTTTGTCTTTCGCTGCTGATGTACCTATAAAAGGTTTATCCCCTTCTAACTGAGTTGGCTATCTTTTCCCAAGTTTGGGCCTTTGCTATTCTGACTTCCCTCCCTGCTTTCTTCTGCCTTAACTGGTACAGCTCTCTGTCCTGCTCCTTCTGTGTTTCTTATACTTCCGGAATGCTATCTTTTTCTTCCTGACTTTCACAGCCACCTTTTTGAGAACCATAGTGGCTTTTTCTTTCGTTTTGAGTTTATTTGCTTCACACAAAGGCTTGTTGCCTCTGTGATGGCAGTTTGATAATTCCCCATTGTTGCTCACATCTCCTTCTAGCCTGTTTGCTAGTGCTTTTCTGAGGCACTCTCCCATCTTGCCAAAGTCAACCCTCCTAAAGTCCAGTACCTCACTTTTGTATGGCTTGACTCTGTAGTTGAGTTTAACGTGAACCACTGTTTGATGGTCACTTGTCCCAGATGGCAAACCCACTTCTAGATCTGAGATCCTCACCGCCCCGCTTGAGAGTACAAGGTCTAAGATTGCTCCCTCATGAGTGGTTCCAAACTAGCTGTCTAATGCCTGTCACCTGTAGGGCATCAAGAATGGCCCTACTCTTGGATGTGGCTGTAGCAAATGTGCTCCAGTTAACATCTGGCATATTCAGGTCTCCCATCAACAGTATCTCCCCTTTCTCTGCTATTCTAAGAATGCCTTCTACCATATCCTTGTCTATTCCTTCCCCCTGACATGGGTGTCTGTACACAACCCCTGTGCGGATTGTGGTGCCCTTTCCAGTCTCCAAGGTGACACACAGTGCCTCCTCGCCTCCCTGTTTACTCTTTTGTTCAGTTGCTTTTATCCCTTCCTTTACATAGAGAGCTACTCCTCCCTCTTCTCCCTGCCTGTCTCTCCTGTAGGTTATGTGCCCTGGTATGTTACTATCCCAGTCATGGTTCTCTATATACATGTTTCTGTGACTGCTACAATATCCAGGCATCCGTCTTCCATTAAGGCCATCAGCTCAGGGAGCTTGTTGCCCAGACTACGGACATTGGTACTCATTACCCTCCATTTCCTGATGGCCTTACTCCCTTTGCCTCATCCCTGTCCTTCTTGCCTTTGTCACTTTCTCCATTTCACCCTACCCTTCTCCTATCGACACCTCTATGTTGGTGTTTGCCGCACTTACTACCATGATTATTTGGGGGCTAGGATTGTCCTGCTCCTTTCCAGTGCCTCCCTTGGCTAGTTTAAAAGCTTGCAATAAGCATTTAAACCTATCACCTAGGATCCTGGTTCCCTCCCAGACAGATACAGCCCATCATGCCAGTATAGGCTTGCATCACTCCAGGTGGACCCCAGTCCCCAATGAAGCCAAATCCCTGAGCCCCACCAGTTTCCAACCACTGATTGAATCCCATAGTGCCACACCCTAGCCTCTCCTATGCCATATGGGTAGCACCTCTGAGAAGGTTACCGCAAGTACTACTTTGACTAAGACCCTCCCCAATTCCACAAACTCTTCCTGCACTTCTCTAATCCCTTTCTTAGCCAGGTCATTTGTCCCTAGGTGGACAATGACATCCAGCTCCCTCCCCTGTGCAGCTGCTCCGGCAATCCTGAGGATTCGCTCCCTGTCCCTCCAAGCCATGGCGCCAGGCAGGCACCTTACCTCCCTCTCCCCTTCCTCCCCAGTTCTACCTTCCTAACAATGGAGTCCCCCACCAGGAGTTGTTTCCTTCCCCTGCAGGGTCCCCTGTCACCCTCCTGTGGGTCTCCTTTGTGGAGGTTCCCAGCATCCTCCTTGGTCTCCACTGTGGGTGCCTCCATAGAGGAACCACACTTTGCCAGAATGGCATAGGAATTGTGGAGAGGTACAACTGGAAGGATGCGCCTCTGTTCCACCACCCTCACCCTCCCTGAGCCCACTGTGGTCCAACCGCCTCCTTTTCTTGGCAACCTCTGAGGCAACGGCAGTGGCATTGGTGGTCCCTGGATGGAAGAGGAGGTCCCACAAATCCTGGCCAACTCAGCCTGGAGATGAGCAACCTCCTCCCTCAGCCCAGAGAGGTGCCTGCAGATGGGACAACACCGCATCCTCCAGAACATCTCCCGGAAGACTGCTGCTCCACAGCCACTGCACTGCACCACTCCAATCATGTCTTATTTCTGGCCCCTTAACTGTTTGCAATCCTTACTCTTTCCTCTGTTTTTTTTTCTCTCTCTCCTTACTTTCTGCCTGTGTGCCCTTTAAGTTCCTGATTGTCCTGTTCTGAGACAAGAATATCCTATATTTCTCAGTAGACTATTTACTTGCTCAGAGGCAGACCTCCAGCAGCTAGAGGGGGCCGGAGAGCTACTCTTGCCCTTCTAGGATGGTGGGTCCTTGGTGGTTCTGTGATCACTCATTTCCTGCCCCTAAACAGGAAGGTCCTGTTGTCAGTCAAATCCTGTGCCTATAAAAATAGAACTAGCTTTGGGTGGGGGGGGTGGAGGGCAGGGAAGGAGGGCAATATAGTCCCAGCAGAGAAGTTCAGTCACACAGCAGTCCTTTCTCCTGGTGTCTTCTGCCAAGCTATTAGCAGAATCTTTCTAAGGCAGTCTTTAAATGTAGCTTCCTTCTAGCTAAGCCATTCCCCCTACTTACCAGATTTTTCTACAAGTAATTTAAACCTCACAGCAGTTACGTCCTTTCAGTCACCTGAGATTTACACCTAGATAACTCTTCAGATATCCATTCAGTTCAGTTAACCCAAACACATTTTTTTTTTTGTATGTTAGTTTTTTTACCCTAAATTAAAGGTCCAAGTACAAAAGTTCTTCTACTTTAGTCCCAGCAGAGAAGTTCAGTCATACAGCAGTCCTTTCTCCTGGTGTCTTCTGTGGTATTCTATGAGTTGACTTGAAATGATTTTTTCCAAAGCTTTGGATAGTTATTGGCCTGTAGTTTGACACCAGTGCCTTGTCACCATTCTTATGCACTGGAGTTACCAGGGCTTGATTCCATACCTCCAGAAACTGAACTAAAGTCAAGGATTTATTAAATAACATTGTTATGGGCATGATAAGAACATCAAGGGTGAGAGATAGTAACTTGATGTCTAGCCCGTCACTCCCCAATCTGGTTTTGCCTAGGACTTTCCTGACCATCGTTGGGCCTCCTTCACCATCACCTTCTTAAAGTAGAAGGCTGGGTAGTTAGTTATGGGCAGGTTGGCGCAACCTTGGTCCTCTGCAGGTAGAAGGTAGTCTGGAGGCAGCACTAAGGAGAGGTCTGTAAAGGCCTGGAGTTAAAGGCATTAGCAATGGCTAGCAGATCTGAGGAGGATGAGTTATTAATGTTGAGCATCTTAGGATGCTGCTTTTGAGCTTTACCAAGGATGTTCTTGATGTTGTCCCAAAACCTCTTTCCATCTCCCCATGCGTTGTTAAGCTGGGTCCTAAGAAAAATCAGCTTTTGCAAGCCTGATAAGTTTGGTGCACCAATTTCTAGCCATTTTGTAGCAATGTAGGTCATGCTTGCCACCTGAGTTTAAGGCTTTTTTCCCAGAGGCAGTCCCTCTCCTTTAGGAGGGAGCAGAGCTTGCCATCAATCCAGCCGTTTACCCCCCCCCCCCCGAATTTCCCATTTTGTGCGTGGTGCATAGATATCACAGATGGACTTGAAAGCCTCAGTGAAAAAAACTAAGGACCTGGTCCAGCGTAGGTGCCTTATTGATGGGGGACCAGTTGTAGGCAGACAGGGCCAATTTGAGGGATCCAAGTTTGCCTTTCTGCAGAATCCTGCTCTCGATGAGGCGGGGTGTGCTTTTGACAAGTTTAGTGGTCCATATAAAGGAGATCAGGGAGTGGTCACTCAGCACGTCCAGGAGAACTCTGAGTTTGGAGAATCGAGTTGGTGAGCTAACTAAGACCCAGTCAATGAGGGTGCTGGTACCAGCCTTGTAGTTCTGCCTGGTTGGGTGAATTACGAGTTGCATGAGATTGTGGGAGGTGATTAGGTCTCTGGAGGGTGTTGACTCCTTATATAACCAGTTAATATTAAAGTCACCAATCAAGATGAGTTCTGAGCCCTTTTGAGTGCACTAATTTCTTCGATAACAAGAGGAAGGCCTTCCTTGGCTTTTTCGGGGGGCAAGTAGGTTGTGGCGATGGTAAGGGTCTTGCCTTTTAGGCCGACTTGTATTTTTACCACTAGTAGCTCATAATCCTCCACAACTTTGGAGATGGGGAGGACGGAGCAACTCAGTGAGCTTCTGGCATATAAGAGGCAGCTGCCACCTTTCCTGCCTATTCTATCAAGTCAAAATGCTTGGAATCCTTCAATCACCACCTCACCATCTTTGATCCTACCCGACAGCCAGGTTTCAGTTAGGCAGAGTATGTCAGGGGCATGGATGGTCATCCAAGCCTGGAGCTGGTCAAATTTGGCAGTTAAGCTGCAGATGTTTAGCGATGCTATCTTTAGGCCGTTCACTGTATGGACCCCCCGCTCCTCAGGGTAATTGGTCCAGGGTTTAGGTGAACATTGCCAGAGAGTAGCAGTAGCAGAAAGATAACCTTCCTGGCAGATAGGGTGATGTTTATCTTCCCTCGTGTCTTCTGTCACCTGCGCTTCAGGTGGGGGAAGTGTCTATATGCCTGTGGGAGAATAAATAGCCTATCGTTACCAGATGTGGTAGTGGCCACGTGTATGCTTTTCTTCCAGCTTGCACCCAGTGAGGATTCAGAGTGGGGTCTGAATTCGTATGTGGTATCAGCAATGCCAAAAGAGGTAGTGAGGAGGAGTAGTAGTAAGTGGTTGCACCCCATGGTAGTTTGTTTGGTGTTGCTGGCCTGCTTTAACTGCTAGCTGGTTTATAGTTGAGAGGGTATATAGTCGAATTAGGGTGAGGTCCCTAACAATAGGGCAGGTTAGAGCTGTAATTGAGAGGAGTTAATTGGAGTGGCTGGAGAAAAAGTTGAGAGCAAATATGCAACCCTGTGGGTGAGACTGCTTTAAAAATGGGCGGTAAGAAAGTGAGTCAAGTCAGGTATTGAAGACAGGGGAGCCAGTAGCATAAGAATGTGTAGCAGTGGAGTGACCAATCAGCTGGTAGGCTGAGGAAAGGGGCGGAGTAAAGGTCTATTTTGGTGAGGGGGGGAGAATAAATTCAGTCCAGAACACAGCATAGAAAGAGATTTCCCTGAGATCAGGAAGCACCAGGCATTGGAAAATCAGCCAAGGAGCAGAACTGCCAATCAGTGCCTGGCTCCACTGGGAGTCCAGTCAAAACAGCAACATTCAAAACGACGAGTTTCGGAGGTCTTGAGTCTGACCTCTTTGGGTCTAACGTCAGCTAACTCCATGTCAGGGACCCCGACATTTGTGCTCTTTTCGTCGGCTACCCTAATGACGGCTATCCCGACATCAACTGTCATGATGTCGGGCATTTATCCTGGCCCATCCAGGCTTCTTGGTCAAGACCTACCATCCGGGCCTCCTATGTTCTCTGGACATCAGGCATTCCTTCCTCCGCCATCAGGTCTGTCAATGCCTCATTATTCCTAGGACTATTTCCCTGGGGACCAACAGGGATACCCATATTATCAGGGGTACCCCCCTCCTCAATATGTGGATTCGGGGCTCACTTTTACTCACCCCCAGCTAACCCACCTCCTCCTCCTCCTCCTCCTCCACAACCAGACTTCCAGTCACTTATTCAGTCATGGTGGAAGGACACGAGGTCCCAGCTTTTCTCCAACTTGGAAAGTAGGCTTCCTAGTCCAGTGGTAGTGCTCCTGACTCCTCCATCCCCTGCCCCTTGGCATATGGTGCATGTCTCTGATACTACCTCTCAAGATATCCCTCTTCCAGACTTTGAATGTCCAGAGGGTGAGGAACCCCCTGACTCTGACATATCCGAGTCTTCCTCAGATGAGCTATCCTCTCCCCCCAAGGGCAAAGAGTCTCCCAAGTCTCCTCTGGAGGACCCTTCTTTTACGGAGCTCCTCCGCATTATCCAACAGGCAAGCGGTTGGTATGCTGAGGATCTGGATCCTATGAGGAAGCACTTAGCCAAGCAAATAGATTTAGATGCCACCTCCCCCATTCCAGTTACTCCTTGGTTAGCACCGCACAAGGACCTTACATCTCCCATTTGGAAATTGCCACATTCCATTCCTACTGTCCCTAAAAAGGCAGACAGGATATGTCATTCACCTGAGGGAGTCCCCTTTCTGGACTCTCACCCTAAGGCACATTCAATTGTTATTTCTGCCTCTCATGACCGCTCGGCTAACCCCAAGCACATGAGCATGCCCCCCCCCCCAGACAAGGAGCCCAGACAATTGGAGCACTTTGGTAAGAAGGTCTACTCTTCTGCTATGTGTGCTCTGTGCTCTTTGAATTATGTGGCACATATGGTATCTTTTCAAAAGGCTACCCTAGCTAAGTTGGAGGACAAAATCTCCTCCCTGGAGGAGTCTAACCTCAATGCGGAGGTCGCTAAAGAGCTTCATCTCTCTAAGATCTCTTGCAGACATGCTCTTAGGACCTCCTACGATTTGGTAGATGCGGTGGATGCGGTGGCTCACTGCTACTGCAGTTAGCCTCAGGAGGCACACTTGGCTGCATATTTCGGGCCTTTCGGCAGACGTGCAAGCAGCCATCCAGGATGCTCCTTTCAGAGGATCAGTCCTTTTCAGAGGGGATACCAAGAATTTGATCACAGGCCTCCAAGATAGTGGTCAGGCCCTTAAATCGATCCGCTCTATGTATAGGGTCGGTAATCCCAAGAAGCAGCCCTTTCAGTGCCAGTTCAAGTGCCAAGGGAAGCAAGCAGCCCTAAAGAAATAGACTAAAAGGAGAGCCACTGGCTCCTCCTTTTCCTCTCCACTGGCTGCCAAGACCCAGAGACTGGCAGGAGGACCTTTGCGCCCCCACTCCTCCGCCTCCTGATCTGATCAGTCTTCCCTTCCCTCCACTTCAAAGCGTGAAGCCAGTTGGGGGAAGATTCACCATTCACATCCAGGAGTGAGAGGATATCACCTCAGACGTATGGGTCCTACAGCTCATTTCTCAAGGACACACGCTAGAGTTTCTGGAGCTACCTCCAGACTCTTCTCCTGGTCGCTTGCACTACTCCCCACACCAAGCTCAGTTGGTCGAGGAGAAGATCAGGACTCTGGAACAAAAGGCAGCAATCAAACCTGTTCCAGTTGCCCAGATAGGAAAGGGGTTTTACTCCCACTTCTTCCTGGTCCCAAAGAAGACGGGTGATCTCAGACCAGTCCTGGACCTCAGCAGTCTGAACCTCTTCATCAAGTACAAGAGGTTCCACATGCTGACTGTTCAGAGCCTCCTGCCCCTTCTGCAGTAGAATCACTGGCTCTGTGCTCTGGACATGCAGGATGCTTATCTGCATATCCGATCTTCCCCGGCCACTACCGTTTCCTGCGGTTTTGTTTCCAGGGGGAGCAGTTCCAGTTCACAGCCCTCCCCTTTGCCCTGTCCTCAGTACCCAGAGATTTTACCAAGTGCCTAGCGGTGGTGGCAGCAGCCTTAGCCACCAGGGTATAGCGGTGTTTCCCTACCTGGATGATTGACTACTTTCAGCCCCAGCCAGAAACAGCCTTCTGGACTCCCTCTCAGTTGCCCTGGACCTTTTTTCCTGACTGGGGATCACAGTCAGTCTCCCCAAGTCATCGTTAACTCCCCCTCACAGAACCTTCAATTCATAGGAGTGATTTTGGACATGGTCCAGTGCAAAGCCTTTCTACCCTCAGACAGAGTGGAGGTTTTCTGAGAACAGGTCATTCTGGTGATCTAATCCAGATCTCTTCCAGCCAGAGCACTGCTGCACTTGCTGGGCCTGATGGCAGCCTCTATCTCCATGGTTCCTTTAGCCAGGTTACATATGCGGATCTCCCAGTGGACTATTCGCGTCCAATGGGATCAGCACTTGGACAGTCTGGTCTGGACCACCCCATTCTGGTCTCCTGAGCAGTCAAGAGGGATCTCCAGTGGTGGCTAGACCCTCTGAATCTGTCCAAGAGACTTTCCTTTCGAAGTTCCTCCCCTCTATGGACCCTCATCCCAGACGCTTCATGCCTGGGTTGGGGAGCACACCTGGGGGCTCACCAAACCCAGGGTTCATGGTCCCAGCTGGAGGTGTCCTTGCACATCAACTTTCTGGAGATGAGGGCAGTTCTTTATGCCCTTCAGGCTTTTCAGACCATCCTACCAAGAGGAACACTGCTGATCCAGACAGACAATATGTTGATTGTCTGGTACATCAGCAAGCAGGGAGGCACCCAGTCGTACCCCCTATGCAGGGAGGTGATGAGGGTATGGAATTGGACAGTCCAGCATGACCTGTTACTCACAGCTGTGCATGTTCCAGGCATTCATAACGTCCTGGCAGACAGCCTCAGTCACACTTTGTTCCTCACTCATAAATGGGAATTAAGTCAAGAAGTAGCAAACTCTCTCTTTCAGAGGTGGGGTCAACCAGACATCGATCTGTTCACCTCCCCATCCAATGCAAAACTTCTCAGGTTTTGCTCACTCGTTCCTGAGCCTGGAGCTTTCTGGCACAATGCGTGTTACTATGTTGGACAGGGAAGTTCTTGTACACCTTCCCTCCCTTTCCCATTCTACAGAGGTTACTTCTCAAGCTCCAGGCAGAAGGAGCTCGGATAATCCTGGTAGCTCCTCTCTGGCCAAGGCAAATCTGGTTTCTGCTAATGCTGCAGCTCTCAGTGGAACCCCCAATTCCTTTATCTCTCAGGCACACTCCATTGACCCAGGATCAAGGCAAGTTGGTACATCCAGGACTCAGGACCCTGCACCTTCATGCGTTGCTCCTTCAGACATAATCAGAGCTAGTTTTGGGGTCTCCTAAAAGGTTGCTCAGGTTCTGGTGGAAGTGAGGAAACCCTTCACCAGATCCACCTATGTCATGAAATGGAAGCGTTCCATTTGGGTGGCTTCTAAAGGTTGGGACCCCTTTACCTGCTCTGTCCCCCAGGTTATGGAGTACCTCCTGCACCTGTCTGATTCGGGTCTGTTGTATTCATCCCTTGCGGTTCACTTGTCGGCCATCTTGGCCTACCACGTGCCAGTGGAAGGAAAAACTGTGGCTCAGTTGGAGGTCTCTAAGACCTTTTTGAAGGGAATCCTCCACCTCAAATCTCCCATTTGCAACCCCACCCCATCTTGGGATTTGAATTTTGTGTTAGAGAAGCTTACGCTTCCTCCCTTTGAACTGGCGATGAGCTGTGACATGCACTATCTTTCCTGGAAAGTGCTATTTTTAGTTGCCATTACTTCTGCTCATAGGATTTCTGAGCATCAGGCCCTGATGCATAAACAGCCTTACTTGATTTTTCACAAGGACCGGGCTGTCCTGCGTACTAATCCTAAGTTTCTTCCTAAGGTGGTTTCTGAGTTCACCTTAAATCAGAAGGTTGAACTCCCGGTTTATTACCTGTTCATTCAAACAGGGGGGAGGATCTCCTTCACACCCTGGATGTTCACAGAATCCTGATGCTATGTTCACAGAACTAAGGAATCCAGAAAGTTTGATCAGCGTTTTGTCTCCTTCGCCCCCGAGTCTTTAGGGTCGGCAGTTTCCAAATAGTGCCATTCCAAGTGGTTTGGTAACTGCATTCACTTCTGTTATCAGAAGTACAACAAACCTGTTCTGGGGAGGTCAGAGGTCACGCTACTAGAGGCATGGCTACCTCTACGGTATTTCTGTGTAATGTTTCTGCAGCAGAGAGTTGTGCGGCAGCAACCTGGATTTCCGCCTATAGCTTCATGAAGCATTACAGTCTGGACATTGCCTCTAGGTGTAGGGCTGGGTTTGGCCTTGCCGTCTTGCAGGGCCTACTGTCTTAGTCTGGTCCTGTGCTGTCTTTCAGTTACTCCTCCTCCCGTGAAACTCTTGGTCTCTCTATGAGTGACTGCTTGGGATTCAGTCCTATATGTAATGACCTACTGCAGGATCCCTCTCGAAGTAAGATAGTACAGTTACATAAGAGCTTACCGTAACAGTAGATCTTCGAGAGAGGTTTCTGCAGTAGGTCACACTTCCCCACCCTCCTTCCCCCAGTTTTCTGCATTTCTTTAAGCCATTCTGAACTGGGCTCCAGGATTTCATCCTTTCTCCTGTCTCACCCTACTTGGATCTCCAGTGGGAGAACTGGAAGGCAGGCACAGGGACCGCCCACTGTATAGGGTCACGCTGACATCCGTCACGTGATGTTGGGTGGGCAGTCCCCTGCCAGACACTGCTGGAAAAGTTTGCCATGCGGTCCTGACACCAGAGGGTGTAGTCCTATATGTAATGACCTATTATAGGAACCTCTCTTGAAGAGCTACTGTTACAGTAAGTTCCTACATAACTGTACTTTTTAGCTCATGCAGTGTCCTTAAGAAGGTTTTCCTGGCTGAGGACTACCATCCTTTCCCAGGATACTCAAAACATGGCCATAGATGTCTCCTTTGAGGGAAAGTCATTATTTGGTGATAGAACATAGGCCTACATGAAAAAAGTGGATGAGTACAACACCACTTTCAAAAGTAACAATGAGAAAGAGAAGGCCTCTACCTCCTACAGGTCATACAGAAGGGGAGGCAGAGGCAGGGATTACTTCCCAGGTGCCTGTGTCTCTTATGCTCCCTGTGAGTACCAATCACATAGAGGTTACTGTAGGGAAAGGGGGAAAAAGGCTTCCAGGCATAATGCTGCAGCACCTAAGCCTCAGCTGAAACAAAACCCCTGACAATTTTGTTCATGTTGCCCAACCATTGCCAGTGGATGCAGACTGGCACACTACTTCCAGGAATGGGTAAACATTACCATACACAAGTGGGTATTGGAAATAGTGAGCTGGAGTTATGTCTGTAGTTCAAACACTTTCTGAATCTGCAGAAACACAGAAGTTTTCTAGCTCACTCTCCCACAGAAAAGTCTGCTGCAAGTAGAAGTAAAAAAAACAACAACTGTTAATATCAAAAGCTGTAGAAAATGTCCCTGCCTCCTAGTTGGGCAGGGGTCTGTTCTCAAGATACTTCCTGACCCACAAGAAAAATTGGGAGTGGTGACCCATTTTAAACCTCAGGTTTCTGATTAAACATTTTAAAACAGAAAAATTAAAGATAGTCACACTGAGAGCAGTGATACCATCTTTGCAGAAAGTTCATTGTCAGGGATCCCTGGATCTGAAAGTTGCCTCTTTTCATATTTCAGTCTGCATACTACAGGCCTTTCCGATTCAGCGTTGGATAAGGACCAGGCGCCTCCGGCCGACGAACAGCCGTTGGCTCCAATGGATCAGACGTCAGTCCTGGCGTCCAAGGAAAAAACGCCCAAAGACGCATGGCCGCCTCCCCCCAAGAAGCCTGACGCCAGACCACAAGGGGTCTCAACTCCATAGAAAGAGCCTCACCCTGACCTATCACCAGAGGCACCCATAGAAGAGGTGACTCGGGACCCTCATACCCAATGCCTCCACCCCCAGTTGTCCCTTTAGCTGACGTAGGGGCACTGTTTACCTCATGGTAGAACACTGTTAAAGGGGATCTGCTCCACAAGCCAAGGGACCCATCCCTGATACAGCCATTACCCAGAGACCCATCCCCTAAGCCACCTTCTCCACCGAGAGATTATCGGCCACCAGAGGAGGAGAACAATCAGCCTGGTCCAAGCAGCAGAAAAAGGCACCCTTTGTCTCTACCATCCTCCAGCGGATGTCCACTGTTGACGTCAGGAGATGATGCCAGAGACTCCTCCTCAGATTATTCAACAGAGGATGAGCTCCCTATCGCTTCTCCAGACCCAAAAAATTCTCCTAGGTCTCCACCGGATGACCCATCCTTCCTGGACATAATGCGTCACATCCAAGCTCTATACCAATGTGACACAGAACAGCTGGATCCAGAGGGATGACGTCTAGCTAAATTCTTGGGGGCTACCGACCTTAAACCACTGGTCATTCCTGCATTAGTGGAACCTTTTCAAGATGTCACCAGGTTGACCTGGAAACGCCTGGCTACTACCAATGTGGTGCCAAGAAAGGGGGACAGGCTATATAAAACTCCAAAAGAGGAGCCTTTCCTGGGAGAGCACCCAAAATCTGACTCCATGGTGCTAACAGCAGCACATGGAAGGGCACAACAACCCATACATATGAGTGCCCAACCTCCAGACCCAGAGTCAGTTCCTCTGTCACTTGACATTACTGCCCAACACCAACTGGACTTACCACTGGTTCCAGTCAAACCAATTGTTCCTCAATGGCAAGAAACTGGACTACATGACCTTTGGCTCTAGGCAGAGGCTCGCCAGGCTCACCACCTCCCCTTCCTACCTTCCATAACCTCGATGGAACTGTGACTGAGCATGTCACCTCCTTTAAGTACTTCAGGTCTGGCTGGACCGCCATCTCCATCCCTTGGCGCACACAGATGCCATCCACCTCAAGCTCCACTCCAAACCTGGTGCGCATTACATGAACAAATCCAGTATCCCACCTCCTGAACAAGATAAAATCTCAAAGATGAGCCAACCTATCTTCAACTCTGGCAACATAAGTCTGTGGTACAGCTCCCAAGACCACCCTTAAAAGGCTGTACCTCCTCTTTCACTCCTGCCATTTTGCCTTGCTGTGTCCACCCTGTACCCATGTACTGCTCTCTTTACTCATCTTTCTCCATCCCCCTTCTTTGATGCCAGACTCCTCACCTACTGTGCCACCATCATATCCAAGTTCTGGCTTGGCTCCCTCTCTCCCTACCTTTCCTTCCCCTCCCCCACCTTCTATCCACTCCATAACATGGTTTTCCCCACCCCCTCACCCACTCCACCCTAGTCTCAATATGCTTGCTGTAGGAGTCCCCACCTACTGGGCTATGTCCTGGCTGGGGTTAACTGCTACTGTTCAAGTGCAATTGAATCTACTTTTAGCACCTCGTCTGCACTGCATTATTTAGCAAAGAATACTGTTGATACGTAACTGTTAATGCACTTACTGTAAATTGTCTACAACCCCACCAAAAAAAACCAGGAGAAGCGATGTAAAGATTGGGAATGTGTATATGCACTGTTAAACCCTAGTAATAAGACTCTCGACCATTATCACAGTACTATCTGCTTCTCCTTTTCCATTCTGTACCCAAACCCTAATTTGTGTTTCGGCACCGACATTGAAAATGGGTCAGCTGCAAGCACAGTAGTTTTACCAGCACTTACTAAACTCGGTCCAACTTCTTCTTCTTCTTTGCATTAACTCCAGCTGAAACACCGCAGCTGCAGCAACCACAGAACTAGAAGAAAATGAGATTTAGAACTCTCGCAGCAGCATAAGCCATGGTAGCTGGCTGTGAGTGGGGAGTTTTAGAATCTTCAGTGAGTCTGTGAATGGAGTTCTGTGTGAGCAGTTGGAGGAGTGAGGAGCTGCAGTGTGGGCTCTGTGAGGAGAGACTATTTTCTCACCCTAGTGCTGAGAACCATCTACCCGCCAGTAGAAGTGATGGAAACCATCTATCAGGAGTTCCTGATTATTCTCATCTCCTGTGAAATGAGAAGGACTGCAGAATGGATCCGAGGGTCAATCCCGACTTTGATCCAGGACATTGAAGCTGCCTGTTTGTGTACAGATGTGAGTAATCTGACTTTGAATATCCCAGGAGGAATGTACCTGTTTTTCTTTTGGGGTGTACTCCGATAAAGGGAAATGTACACCAAGTTTCTGTTCTGTTTTGAGACTGTTCTCATGCTCTCATCTGGATTTAAAGTTGGCTGACAATCGTGGAGTCCCCAGAGAGACTTGACACATTGTTCAGGACTTTAATTTACACTCAGAAGTAGTGTTTTCTTATGCAGGATGTGAAAGGGAAGGTCTGTAAACTGATAATCTAATAAATAAATAAAGTAATTTCAAGATGCATATTTCTGTTTCTAGAAGTTTTGAGGTGTAACTCTGAAGGAATAGCTGGGTATGGACATGAAAGCAAAGGGTGGGCAGCCCCCCATCTGGAGTGACCAGTTTAGCACTACAGGTTCCATAAGGGTGCCTGGCTATTCAGGATATGGTGGCCAATGCCTGAAGAGAAAGTTTACCCCCTGGTGTAAGTTGTTCTCATTTTGAGCACCAGCATGCTCCATTGTGACCAGTTGCCACGTTGCCAAAATGTTAAGTCCTATGCCATATGGGAAATGTGCTCAGTTGTGGCCAGTGCCACTAGAAGAAAATGTGTGTTTCAGCTGAGGCCATTGCTGCTGAAGAGAATTCGAGGTCCTGTGAAATATGGGATATGTAGAGTTTCTGTCCGATATAGATTTTCTGTTGTTCTGCCATTGCCTTGTGCCACGATGTGTAAACCTCAGGGGTCCACCTTTGCTCTAGTGTACCACCTTTTGGAATAAAGTCACACTCTAGAACCCCAACCTAGTTTGGACATTCATGTTACTGCTTCCTGTGTGGAATTACTGGGTACCCCTACAGAAGTACAGACCTAACATAGCCCTAAGCAAAATTTCTCTCCTCAGGACCTGGGTTTCCTATGGTCAATTATAGTTTTGCTTTTGTACACTCCCACTCCTTTCTGCCCTCTAGAAATAACGAGCCTGGTATATATTCCCAAAGCTAGGGATGATACCAAAAGTGTCCAAAGTAGTTTGGTTGCCCACTTGAGGGTACCAAGGGGTAGCTTACTGTGCAAAGTAGCGGGGGGGGGGGGCCGTTTACCATTGCACTATTTTCTAAAGACTTTTACTTGAAAATGGAGTTAACTGAAGCCAATTACTACCTGTGAAGGTATGTGAAATCTAATATATGGATATTTTAAATCAGGTTTATTGATTTTTATAATATAACCATTACAACAAGCCATACCAGAAAACAGAAGTAATTTCATCACACAGGCACATTTCAAAAGATACATGTGGCCACTCCATTTTATACAGGTGAAAAATAAAAAAAAATCATTCAAGTATAGAATTAAAAAAATGTTAGATACAGGAATATAATAACTGGTCAGCAATTTTTTTTCCATAGGCTGAACCAGTTAGAATTTGCCGTTATAACCCACGGGTTATAACGGTAAACACACAACACTTCAGTCAAAAAAGAGCCGCATCCTGATTGGCTCTCCACTTCCCATGAGCGGGCTAAACACATTAACAAACATGGTGGCTGCTCATCCCGCTTACCAAGGAGCTGCAACAGACCAGTCGTCACAGCGGACATCCTATTTTCTTTTAAAACCTCCTGTTTAAATCCTCTTATCTGGTTGATCCTGCCATCCGTAACCCGCACATCACACCATCTCCCGATAAATCCCTCCGGAGCGTTTAACAGGGGTAAGTGCCGTTGCAACAAGTGAAACTAAAATCAAACAAAGCACAAAGAAACGGTTGTAAAAAAGGATGCCTAACAAGCAAAAAGCTATTTTTCTAATAAAGATACTGTGTGTGTGTGTGTGAATCACAAACAGCATCAATGTGGGAAAAAAATTGCTGACCAGCAATTATAAACAATAAAAGATGGGAAAGTGTGTTAAAATTCGAAATTAATGGTTGCCCTTGGTGTGGGATGCTTTAATAAACCCCTCGGGCTTCACCTTCGGGGTTTATTTAGCATCCCACACCTCGGGCAACCATTAATTTCTCATTAAGCACACTTTCCCATCCATTATTGTATATATAATTCATCAATCCCTGTTGCTGAGTCGAGGCTTTTGTACTGTTCGACACAATTTTATGCCTTGCAGTCACGGAGCATGGGGATGATGGTCCTGCTTTGGCACTGTCCCTTATTTAGGGGGTTAAGGTTCTGAGTAAAGTACCAAGTTTTTTTTTAGTACATTTTCGAGTTTCACCTATGTCTGCATGTTAGGCATTCTAATCCCACTACAGTAGCCATTTTAGAGACTACAGCCAGGGGAGGAGTGTTTTTCCAGGATGCTAATGTCAATTTCCTGGCCAGCCACCACCAAGAGGATCCTCAACAACCGCATTTCCTCTGAGACTATAAAACGTGAACAGGACCAAAGACTCCTGAAAGGACCGAGATTTGCTCAAGAGGGTTACATGAAAGCCTACAGCTTCCAACCACCCATAGAAACATAGACTTTGACAGCAGATAAGGCCCCCTTGGCACACCTAGCCTGCCCATTTCCCTACCTACAGGATAAGCTGCAGATCCTAGTTAACCAACAACCTATTTCTTCCTACCCTCCACAAAAATTGCCTTATGTCTGTCCCACGCATTCTTGAATTCTCCCACAGTTTTAGACCGCACAACATGCTCAGAAAGGCTGTTTCATGCTTCCACCACCCTCTGTGTGAAAAAATACTTTCTCACATCACACCCGTCCTGCACTTTTTGATGTGGTGGTGTATGACTATGTACAAACAGAAACCGTTGGACGAAAAACAGATGAGATCTTTGTGGCTCAAAGAAATAACATTTGCATGTTCTGTTCTGCCAATGCCAGCAACTGCACTGTGTCTTGTTATATCAACACAACATGGCCATCCACTCCAGTTACAATACTAGCCTTTAGCCTTTGTTTCTTTATTTTGGACATCTTATTTTATGGTGGCTGTCAGCCGTAGAACTAGAAGAAAAAGACTAGAATGGCAGTGCCTATCAGCGCTGCCAAGCGGTCGTATGTAAAACGCGCTGCCATCTTGTGGATGTCAAATGTCGGAATGCGCTCATTGACATCCACAAGATTTTCCATGAGCGCATCCTTTAACTTTAATTTGTGACTTGCAAAAGTCATAACTGTGTTTGCTACAGGTGATTTTGGGAACAGCAGACTGTGTTGCAAACAGTGAAGTTGAAAGTCTGCACTGACAGTATGATCTCGTGGCAGCACAGATGTTTTAAATGTAGCAGCAACTATACTACTTGCATTCTTACAGCAGTAGCATTGACATTCACAGCAATTTGTAAGAGGGCTTTATGTAATTTTTTACATCATATTCTTTTTATATGATGTTTATCAGGTAGCCTGGGCTCTGTTGCACAGAACGATTCTGACAGTCTGCACTGTAATAACTTATCATGGAGTTCATATTATTATTGAACAGAACTATCTGCAGCTACTGTTTTTAACGGATTAACTTTATCTACCTATGGAAATGGATGTGAACGTAAACTTTCCTGGACTTAATCGAAGGTAATTTGTACTTTTCGTGTGATATTTCAAATCATATTTCACTAACAAGTCAATTGTACAGTATTCTGGGTAAGAAGATTTGTTTAGGAAATGAAAATTTTGTGCACTTTGGCATGTTATGTTAGCCATGCATGCAAAAAGCTACTCAAAGTGTAGCGCAGGGATTCTTCCAGCCACATCCTGGTCCATTTACTAGATGGTTGTCCTGTTGTCCGCACACTGTGGTTTGACATTGCTATAATCATATAGAGTTCCCTGTTGTCCACGGTCACTCTCTGTCGCCCTTGACTGTCCTTTGCCACCATGTCAGCAATTTCGATGGTGTCTGTTAACCTCCAACCTCCTATCACATGACAACATATTAATACTGATTACTGTGATATCTACTGGCACCACCTGCCCTCTGATGCCCGTGCCCGACATGAACAGTGTCAGGGCCCTGGTATCAGAGGGTGGGTGGTGGCACTAGACACTACAGCAATCAGTATTAATATGACATTGTGCAATAGGAGTGTGGGGGATAACAGTAGACACCAGTGAAATCGCTCACTTGGTGGCACAGGACATTTGAGTGTGGCAGACGGTGGCACTGGACAATAGTGAAATCAAAGTGATTATGACAATGGCCAATGAGACACCAGTACATCAATAGAGTCAATGGGCTGTGGTTTTTCGGGCTGGACTAGCTTTTCAGTAACGTGCCCAAAGGTGTAATTTCCAGCTTTTTGCATGCATGTATAATGCCACCTGCCCAAGTTCACCAAATAGTCATTTTTGAAACTGTGTCTTCTTAGCCAGAGCACTGCCTAAGTGACTTCTCCATTAAATGTAAGTAATGTATACAGGAATTTTTCTACCCACATTTACAGTATTTGCATAGAGAGAGCGGTTAATCCATTCCATGTAGTTGATGCAGGAAAAAATATATATGGCCATGGTATATTAATTACAGTGCACACTTTCAGCAGTGTTCTGTACCTCAGAGTCCAGTCTACACCAAAAACACCCATATAAACATGATTGAGACTTTGTACGTTAAAGAATTCAGCGTAATCACTCCATGATAATACTGTGTAGGTCAACGAGCATGCCTCCAGATTTTGACATCCACAAGATGATGAACTACTTCATGTACTGGTGATCTGCAGCTCTAATAAATGCCACCATTCTAGTCCTTCTCTTCTAGTTGTGTATGTTCCGGCCACACTTGCTGTAGCCACAGAAATATTCATTTGTCTTGTATTTAAGCTTTCTCGTGCAATGTATCCATGCAGCATCCAACATTTTCTATATTAAAAAACATAAAACAGAACTGGCTCAGTGACGCTGAGGGTTGAGGTGCTGGATGCCACACTTCGTGCCACACCGGCGACCCAGGTTTGGGAGCGAGCTCTGGCCGCCGGGGGTCAGTACGGGAGGGAGAGGATTGAGTGATGAACAAACTCTCCTCTCCCTGTGGTGGGCATGTCTTCCTGCTCCTTGGCTGCCTCCTGGTGGAAGCTGGGGGGCAGTGCCAGACTCCGGGAGACACGAAGCATAGCTTCGTGATGCGCGCGCACCACGGCTGCAGGGGGGATGGACCAGAAAACAGAGAAAATCTGGCTGCAGGCTTCATGACGTCCCCTCAGGCAGGCCTGTGCCGCTACCTCAGGACCACCTGTAATCGCCTGCTAAATAGGGCTTTGGGGTACCTGGAGGGCGGTGACCAGGAAGACCGGAGGAGGACAACCTACTCGCCTGCAGGCCATGGAGGATAAACACAATATGGGGAAAAAAAACAACATAAAATGCCTCCAAAAAGTGTATTCCTTGCGAAAAGTCTAATTGGGGTGAAGAGTTTAGGTGGGTGCAAGCCTCAGATTAGCACATTTTACTTAAAGTGAAAAGCATGCTTACTGTTTTTGTTCCAGTCTCTGTAGCACATAATAATGATTATTGTCTTTAAAGAGCTGCTGACACCTCAAAGAAAACGTTGAAAAACATAATATTTAGGTACAATTTAGCTTGCATTCTATACGTATTCAATAGATTTCTCCTCCCCATTGCTCATTACTGAGAAATTTGCATGGAAACATGCTCTACATACCTTAGGGCTCATCTATCTCTTTAGTTTAATCCATTCTTCATGTCGTAGTCCTCTGTTGTGACATCACAATCTGTTGCCATGGGAGTAAATGTGATGTCACAAATAGAGCGTTATAACTTTAGATAGGGAGAAAGGAACAGGAATAGATGAACTCTTCAGAAGCAAAGATCCCATTTTCTTGAAAATGACCTCAATAATAAATAACAGGGAGGAGAAATACAGAACTAATGTAAAATACAAGCAGAACTGAGTCTGAATATTATGTTTTGTTAAAGCTGTCCTGATGGCATCAGCTGCTCTTTACATTATTTACAATGACAATATACATTTGGTAAATGTTATAAATATATCTAACGTATTCAGTGCTTGTTCTGTCTATGCAAATGTAACCAGCCAGGGCTCGGGTTGATGTTGTTTTTTGTTTTATTAGCACTGTGCGGTGCCTCCATATTGTAACCCACTACCTGGCGGCCTGGGTTGGGGGAGAAAACTGTTGCCCGGTATACTGGCTAGGTTTGAAACATCTGCACAGGAGCACCCAAGTAATCCGGACACAGGAAGCAATAACTGAAATGTCCAAACCAGGAGAGGGATTCTAGAGTGTGACTTTTATTCACAACAGCAGCAGAATAATAAAGCATAGATAGACCCCCACGGGGCTACACTCCCTAATGCAGATGTACAGAGACCAGAACACATCTTCTTACACACTGTAACCCTCAGGTTCTGAAACACACTGGGCTCTCAGCCCAAACTTGTACTCTTCTCTTGGTTTCCCCTGGCGTGGCACATCTGACCAGCACTTGGACTACTTTCCATTTGGCATGGACCTGTATTGGTGGCTCCCTCTACCACCCATGAGCACTTTCTGGCTCCATAAAGGGAAAATCTTCATCACTAATCCCACGTCTGGGTACTTTCTAAGAACACTGGCTAAGTGCCCGGAAGAAAGCTATAGGTGCCCAAAGTGAACCCGTGGAGGTAAATCTGGTTACTCCAGATGGGGGGGGGGTCTCCCAACTCTTGCTCCCAAATGTATACCCAGCCATCCATTTGGAATCAACACCTTTCTTGAAACACACTGTTGTAGAATACTATCTCGAAATGTATATCACATTTAACACTCTACTCTTCATAATCTGATATCTTGCCTTATAATGATCTCTGAGAGGCTGTGTCCATCCCTGTAGACCCCCACTGTTTAGATGCATTTTAAGTCACACACAACTGTAGTACTGTATTTGGCAGTCCTTCCCTGACTCCACAGTAACAGATACTCTACTCACTGTCTGATGAAAACATGGGCTCTCTTTCAGAGCAGAACTCACCACTGGTTTGCAGGTGACTCAAAGTTTCTGGCAAAGCAAATGACTTCTTGTGCCTCAGCACTTGAACAACAAAACGACAGACAGCTTCCCTCTTCAGTAGGGCCAAGGTTGCTCCTGAAATTGCTGGCTCTCTTTCCCCATCCCTCCTGGGATGGGGCACTGGGGCTAAACTGGGAGCGGTCTCTACCACTAAACCACTTTTCTTCCGTGTTCTTCTCTAGGGCGAGAACATACACCCTCTCTTCTATGCAGCTCTCTAGCAGAGCTAAGCCCTGAGGGGCTGCCAACTGCAGCACACCTCCTGCTTCCACTGAGTCTCCCTGCAGACTACTACAGACTGATTCAAAACCTCCCAATGTTCTACCTAACTTCCTGCTGCAACATTCCAGTGTGGCTTATGCTGCTGCGAGAATTCAATATGATGTCATCCCTCCAGCTCAGCTGAGACTGAGGACAGAGTGACACAGTGTGAAACCCATTTAACTGGTGTCTCACAAGCTGCCTTTCCCTGCCTGCCACTAGATCTAAGTGGGATTCTTGTAACCCCGGGTGACAAGGGGGTTACACAAATAAATGTGGATACTTACAGATTCATGGAGGTTATGCTAGTTAATTTTCAGTTTTTATTTGATATTTAATAAGCCAATTGGTCATTGCTCTAAGATGATTTTTGTTGTAAAATAATTACTGGCAGATAGACAGCAAGGGTTACGTATACAAATATGTGCAAAAGCAGAGCCCAGCGGGTTGCGCATCATGTGAGCCAAACCAAGAGGTTGTCCAATTCAGTGAGATAGCGCATCACTGCTATCCTACTTTATGTCCTGTGTTGATGCACCACTAACCAAGTAGTGCTGCCCTGACGACCTACCTCCAAGTCCCTCTTGCCATCCTTTCATCACTGCAATGACTTGAGGTAAGGGAGCCTTGGTGGTGGATAATCGGTGCCTTGGGTGGTATTCGACCACAGCCACCAATGGGGATTTTGCTGGGGCTGCAGGTGATGCTACTGTATGTCATGAAAACCAGCCTGGGGCTTTATTGTTGAGGGGTGGGCTACTTGCAATCAGAGGTACGTGGCTGTGTCAGCTGTGGCCACATGGGGGTGTCATGACACAGGTGTGGAGGGGTTAGCATATGTACGGGGATGGGGCTCGGGTGGGAGGAGGGACCACTAGACACCATTGACGATATCAGCTCATGGAACGGGCAATGTTCAGTGGTAATGGGCCTCCAGACCCATTTAATTGAGTCCATAATGGTCATGCAAATGGCCCCTTAGCCCCTTGCATGCCCAATGGGCTCACTGGCATGATGACTTTTTAATATTGCACCTTCGCTGGCCATTGCCGGGGCCCTATTTCAAGGGCGCTAATGGTGCCTAGTGGTACCTCCCCCCACCCAGTCAGTGTCCCTGTACATACATACATAACTCCCAGCCACATGGCCACAGCCATGAACATCCGATGTGTAGTAGCCCCACACCCAACAACAAAGCCCCTGCCAACCACCCTGCTGGTGGCAGTGTTCCACCCACAAACCCTCCACACCGATGCCCCACCTCTGGGTCCCCCTTGCTGTCTTTTAGTACTTCAACCAGTTACGGTAAAGGAGCCTTGGTTGTGGGTCATCAATGCCGTGTGTTTGTGGGGGTTGACCACTACCACCAACTTTGGGTTGGCTGAGGCTACAGGTGAAGCTATATCATGGAAACCAGACTGGAGCTTTTTTTTGGTGGGGGGGTGCTACCTGACATCGGAGGTACACTACTGTAGCATGTCAGCCATGGCTGTGTGTGTGTGGGGTGTCTTGACATGAGTGTGGGGCTTGCGTATGTACATGGATGGGGATTGGGTGGATCTACTAGATACCAGGTCCCTCCCCGCACCAGATCCCCATATTATGTAGGCATTAATCACCGACAGAGGAGGGCTCTACCGTGGATTAATGCCTGCTGGGGGTTGGCACATGAGGCCGAAGGCCGAGTGCTTCCAACCACCCAGCGGGCATTAATCCTCAGTAGAGCCCGATGCTGGAGGTGATTAATGCGCTTGTAACATGGGCGCAACATTATGGCTTTCCGATTGTGTATGTTGTCTTGGTTGATCACAGTGCTAAAGATCGACGCTGACATTCAGTAATGTAGGAAACGCACTCTGCTTCGCTAAACAACATTTGTTTACGTTGCGATGTGTTCTCCGCTACACACATAAATTTTAACACTTCTCAAGTTTACCCCATAATTAGTCTCCCAGTACCATAGCACATGAAATCAAAGCGTGCAGTTCCTCAGAATTCGGTTTCGACACTGCATACCTGCACAATTCCAGTCTGTCTTTCACTGCCACTGTGCTTCATTTGCTTAGTTTTGTCTCTTTCCGTTACTCTTTCCAGTATACCTGTCATGTCCACCGCCCCATTACTAATCATCCATGGATCGCGCTATTCACTTCAGTTCACATAACCCGAACGTACCTGTGCAGTTCTGTATTTGTCAGAGTCCTGCAGACGTTGCCACAATGGACAGTGTTAAATGACGGTGTAGTGCTGATATTTCTATCTGTCTCCTACTGATGCACAGCACTTCTGCCTAGCGCTCTGTGGGATCTCCGACCCCATCATTCACGTCCCAGTGCTGCACCATGTGGCTGCTTGTGGTACGGCGCCATCGGGCTCTACTGCCTGGTCAATCACCGCTCGTTTTCCATCACATGACGCCTTTGCACCAATCTGCACTCTGCATTTGCCTCGCATCTTTAGAGCCATGTTACAAAATGAATTTATTGCACAGAACTTAAAAGCAGTGGGACTTGAAAAGGCACACTGTTAATCAGTCCTGTAATAATAATAATAAAAAAAAAAGTGAGAAGACGCGAGGGTCTCAGCCTCATGGCATGGATCAAGACAGACACTGCCACAAATATTAAACAGGGCATAAATTACTCAACCCGAGAACATTTCAGTTATTGCTGCCATATATTTTTAAAACATCAATTAAAACAATTAAATTACAACACCCCTGGACAGCTAAATCAAAGTAAAACTAAAAGGAACCAATTAGAGTGCTCTGGATTATATACAGAGACCATTGCATGCAGATTTCGATTTAAATCATGAATGAAAATGTTAAAATTATTCCATGAATAGACGGCCTGGTGGTGCTGAGGGCTGAGGTGCTGGATGCCACACCTCGCGCCATGCCGGCGACCCGGGTTCAGGAATGGATTCGGGTTGTTTGGAAGTCAGCCAGGGGAGATGAGCATTGAGCGTCTGGAGGACTTCTCTCCTTCCTTGGGGTGGGGTGGTTTGTGTGCTGCGCGTGTCAGCATAATAGAGGTTCAACCCATGGCCAGGTGTGCTTGGTTGCCTCCGTGGAGGCGGAGATGGCTGCTGTACCCATTGCACGGGCATGGGGGCAGGGGGGGAAATGAGGAAAGCATTTTGACCCAGCGGTGACCTATGATGGCCTCGTGGGCTTGGAGGACGTACTCTCCAACGGGGGGTCGAGCCCCTGTTGGGTCTGCGGAGGAGCGGACAAATAATGTTGTGATAAAAAAAAATAAATAATAATAATTCCATGAAAACCACCTCTCAACATTCTTACGTTACCTAACCACAGGAAAATACATCAGTTTGTTCGGAAAAACACAAAAGGAGATGTTTTTATCAGTTTTTAAGAACAGTAATAAGCGTGACCGCAGCTGTCAGAAGCTATCTGCAAAAGTGGGAATCTGACAGCTTGACATCCACAATATGGTGCCGTGCTTTACATGCCTCAGAAGGGGGCACTGCCATTAAAAGACTAGAATGACAGCGCCTATCAAGAGCTTCTGAGCATCAGTACATTACACACACTGCCATATTGTGGATGCCAAATCGTTGAAGCCGCTCATTAACATCCACAGGACTGTCACTGAGCGCTTCTTTTAAGTCTACTTTGTAGCAATTTAAAGCAATAACCATTCTGGTTTGGGGTTTTCATGCAAAGACTGGACTATGTGACACGTAATAATGGTGAAAGTGTGCACTGTCATTATTGTGGCAACATATATTTTTAAATGCAGCAACTGTGCTCCTTGGATTCATTGGTGTAGCAAACCAATTGACATCTGCATGAATTTCTCAGAGTGCTTCATTTAAGTTAAATTTTTCAATATACACTTATGAGTTGTTTATTGTGCAGCCTGGATGCCGCGGCACATAAAATTGCTGACAGTCTGCACTGATGTTACTTTTTCGGTAACATATATATGATTTAATGGAACTGCAGCAACTGCTCTGTATGGATTAGCTGAAACTACTGTATATCAGTGTTGGTAGTGCACAGGACACAGTGCAGTATCGGGAGTGCATGTGGCATAGTGCCGTGTTATCAGTACGCAAGTCAGTGCAGTGTCAGCACTGCACTTGGCATAATGCAGTGTTGTCAATATATATGACTCAGTGCAGTGTTGGCACCACATGTAGCACTGTGTAGTGTCAGCTACGCACATGGCACAATGCAGTGTCAGCACTTCATGTGGCACAGTGCAGTGTCAGCAGTCCACGTGGAACAGTATCGTGGTGCATAATTTGTCACTGCACACTGTTGGCATTGCACAGTGCAGTGTCAGCATCCTATGTGGGTATTCACACAGGGGCCTGCAACCTCCTAGGGGGAAGGGAACATTGTTTAACCAGGAGCAGCACACTAACCAGAAGCTTGTTTCCAGATGGAACCTGGGAGCACAAGGAAGTTAAGTGACTTGTTCAGGGCCACACAGTATGCACATAGGCGGCTGTGGGATTCAAACCAAGGTCTCCACATCTGCAGCCCAGAGCCTTAACTCACTGCGCTATACTGCCTCCTACCTTCTCCACTAATGGGTCTACACCTCACTTCCCAAGCAGCAGCCTACAACCCCACTACCTATGTAAGGGCCTGCACCCATCTCCCTACTCAGGAGCCTGCACTCTCCCTTTCTGATGCAGTGGGCCAAGGCATCTTGCTCCCTCCAGGAATTTGATGCATGTAGCTCAGCCCTCATGGAACTCCTTCCACTCAAAAGATAGAGGAGGGAAGAAGGGGACACTAGGGACATGGTGTTCCAAACGGGAATGGGCAATCGGAGAGTAAGGGGTGCCACTAGACACCAGGAGGGAGGTGTTAACTACTGGGGTGGGTGATCAGAGGATGGTGGATGCCACTGGACACCAGGGACCACACTCCACCTTATGGGCTTGGTGATTGGTGGATGCGGGGTGCCATTGGAAACCAGGGCTTCCCATACATGTCATGGGGTGGGTGCTTGTGGGGTGCCAGTAGACACCAGTGAGGATGATACCAGGAGTGGAATGGGCGAATCGGCGGTGCTAAGGGACACCAGTGCATCCACTGTTTCACCGGGATGTGGTTCAGTGGCGGGAGGTGATGGACAGCTGCAGTACCGGCCGACCACCTTCCCTGCACCCGGATGACATGTCCAGCATCAGAACCAGCCTCTGACCACCCGCCCTGAAGTCAGACCAGCTTTACAGCCCCCAGGACAGCCTCATCTCCTCAGCGGACCACCCTTCCAGTACCCGAACCAGCATCTTCTCCCCATTCAACCTCCCTCCCTAAACCTGGACCACCCTTCTAGTCCCCAGACCAACCTCTCTTCACCAGAACAGCCTTTCTGCTCAACCAGTCCTTGCCAGCCTACCTCCCTGCCTGGAATGGGACAAACCTTACATCCCCTGGATCAGCTGTGCATCCCCATCTACCACACTCACCTTCAACTGGACCACCCTTCAAGTTCATGGACCAGCCTCTCTTCTCCAGCCAACCACTGTCCCGTCATATGAATTAGCTCCTCCCACCCCAGCAAACCACCATGTATAGAGCTGGACCACACCCCCAGACCTCCCCAGCCAACCACCATCACTGCACCTGGAACACCCACCCTCCCCTCCACCTGGACAAGCATTCGACTCCTGTACAGGGCATGATAGGGTGTTTATGGCCCCTTAGGGCCCATTACGTTAGCGGGGGGGGGGGGTGTATGTAGGAGCCACATGGTGCAATAAGTGTCATCAGGGAAAAACATGTTTCTTTCAGGCATTCTGCCCACACCAGTTGTCAGCAAGGTTCCCAGATCTACAGAGATTCCTGTTTCTACAGGGTTTTAGGGCCACCTACAGTGAAGTTTTTGCATAGATTTGCGTTGGTTATACAGAACAATTCAGGCTTCCAAAAGGGTATTATCCCATAAATAGTATAATCTACAGGCAAACTAAGGGAACTCACCACGGAGTTACACTGAGAAAATCAAGTGCCCAAGCAATCTCGGAGCACAATGTCAGTATGCCTCGGCAGCAGACCCTGTGCCCAGTAAACAACCCTGCGTGCTGCACAGTAACCCCCCAGTACAGCGAACAGTTGCTCCCTTTGGTCAGTAACCCCAAGGCCAATGCCTTGTAGAACAGAATCCATCCCATGCCTGGGCTGATTTGAATGATCATTTATTACCTCCAGCTTGTACGTAAGCTCACTGAAACTACTGCCCCGGTATACCACTCAAGTGCCCCTCATTATGAGGGACATCCCTCATGGAAAAGGTGTTGCTTTGCCCACACAAAGAATGTGGTGTAAATTCAGACTTTAAAGCAGAAACTCTTAATATTCTAAAAAACTAAATCCAAAATAAACTTTCTACAAGTAAACACTATGGTTCACAGTGTTCTCGACTTGTATCACCATGTTTGAGGATATGTCCCTCATTTTGATTGTCCAAAAAATGTCCATGTCCCTCATTTCGGTGACAAAAAGTTGAGAGGCATGTGCCCAGGAATTACATGGAGTCAGGTCCACAGAAACAATGCGCAGAGTCGGCATGTTTTTATTGTAATGCCATTAAAAAGAAACTTAAACTAAGCGCGACGCCAAACACATGTAGATGTCAACGAGCCGGCTTTCGGGGATTGACATCCACAATATGGCGACGCTTTACGTGCCTCCGGGACGTTGCCATTCTACTCTTTTTCTTCTAGGTCTGTGGTGTCAGCTCTGCTCCGCCCCTCAATAGAACGTCCAATCGCAAAACGCGTCGAGTTCGTCGTTCCCGCATGCGCGGTACCGCTCCTATTATCCCTGAGGCGGAGATGTGGTATGTTAAGTACCTAAGCAGTACCTTCTTGTTATGGATGAACAAGATTAACTTTCCCGAGCGGTCTTTTTTTAGCGTCCTGTGTTACAGGGCAGTAGGATTTCTGGTTTCCACCCTTTAATCATAAGGGGAACTGCAAAGACTGGAATATGCGGCTGGAATCTTTTTAACATTTACAGTACTAGGGAAAAGGCAACTAGAAGGTGGAGGTGCTGGTGGTTTTGTCTTTTTTTTCGTTCCTGCATGATGTCGGTCTACATTGAGTTCATGCCTCCCGCGGAGTTCCCAGTGTTTGAACCCAGTTGGGAAGACTTTTCTGACCCCCCGGTCTTTATCAACAAGATCCGACCCATTGCCATCAAAACCGAGATGTGCAAGATCCGACCACCTAAGGTAAGTGATAGGGGCCTTCAGTGAAGTTGATACATTCGCAAAAACAGGCCGTTTTATGATAGTTTTGTTTTCAGGAATACACTTGGTTTAGAAGCCTTTAGTATGTTGGGTGTGTTCCTCCAGAATTTTCTGTTTGAAAAAGAAAATTAACTGGTGGAACCCTAATGAGCGTTGTAGCTTAGGTATAGAATCTGGGAGAAACACCTTTTAGCATTTTGGATGTACTGGAACATAGAAACATAGACTTTGACGATAGACAAGGACCGCTTGGCTCACTTAGTCTGCCCATTCCCTTACCTAGAGAATAAGCTGCGGATCCTATTAAACTAACAGCCTATTTCTTCCTACCACCTACAAAAATTGCCTTATGTCTGTCCCATGCATTCTTGAATTCTCCCACAGTTTTAGACCCCACAATCTCCTCAGGAAGGCTGTTCATGCATCTACTACCCTCTCTGTGAAAAAATACTTCCTCACATTGCCCCTGAGCCGTCCCCCTTCTATCTTCAAATTGTGTCCCCTTGTTCTTGCACATCTCTTTTTCGAAAGATGCTACCCTCTTGGACTTTGTGGATTCCACTGAGGAACTTGAACGTTTCTATCATATTCCCCCTCTCCCTCCTTTCCTCAAGGGTATACATATTAAGTTCCTTTAGTCTCTCCTCCTATAGCTTCTCTTGCAGACCCTGCACCATTTTAATTGCCCTCGTTTGAACTGCCTCCATCTTGACTATGTCCTTGTGGAGATGGGGTTTCCAGAACTGGACACAGTACTCCAGATGGGGTCTCACCAACTGTCTGTACAGGGGCATAACAACTTACTGTTTTCTGCTGGTGATGCTTCTCCCTATACACCCCAGTATCCCCCCAGCCCTCCCTACTGCCTTCTCACATTGCTTGCCAACCTTAAGGTCATCTGATGTGATTACCCCCAGGTCTCTCTCCATTTTTGTTGTTGTTACTACCTCCCCCCCCACTTTGTGTAATCTTCCCCTGGGTTTTTGTTTCCCAGGTGCATTATTTTGCACTTCTTTGCATTTAATCCAAGCTGCCATACTTCTGATCATTCCTCCAACCTTGCCAAGTCCCTTCTCATCGTTTCTATGCTTCGTTGTGTATCAACCCTGTTGCAGATCTTTGTGTTATCTGCAAAGAGGCATACTTTTCCTTCCATTCCCTCTGCAATGTCACTTACAAAGACATTAAAAAGGACTGGACCCAGTACTGAACCCTGCAGTACCCCACTAGTAAACTCTCTTTCTTCAGAGTAGACCCCATTTACAATTACTGTAGTTGACATACTGACTGCAGCAACATCCCCATCCTTCCTTGGGCAGCTTTGTTTTTTTTTTTTATCCCAACTATCTCAATAGCATTCCTGTTTATATGTGACTAAGGTATTTTTTGGAAGTGGGGCACCAGAAGCTTTGATGAGTTGTAGGGATTTTGAAACTGGATGTACTAGTGAATACAGTACTAGCAGGTACGCATATGGATTGACAGTTTTGCATATCCAGACTGCAAGGGAAAATAATTGTTTCAGAACTCAGTACTAGGCTGTCTTACGTGGGGCTTAAATCCCCGTCTTGGCTGTAAAGATGTTTTGAGGTAATGCAGGGAGCTGTATTTTATTTAGGAAGTAAAGTTCAGTATACTAGTGCACACAGACTTTTCAACCCCCCTTCTCAGAAATCAGAGACAGGGCTTAAGGACATTGTTCAGAAAATGGTCATATCAGCTCAAAAGTTGCAACAGCATTTGGCTTAGTGAGAAAAACATTTTCTGATGGAGAACAAGACTATAACACTACAATATGTGGCATTGTTTTATGTTTCAAATCTGTATTGCTTAGTGAAAGAAATGCCAGTTTTAGGAGAGACTGAGGAAATGTCTGAGGGAAGATCAGGGTTGTCTGTGAAAATCAGGGGTACTTAAGAGATCCGAGTGCTCACCAGGTGCTGAGAAGCTGCAAAGAAAAAGTTATTTTTAAAATAATTATATCATATGGTAAAATTTTTCTGTATGTATTTACTTTAATTTATTTAAGGTGTTTTTTTGAGAAGACTGATGCATTTAAAGTCTTTTCGAGTGTCGTTCCCACCATTCTTTACCTCTTGCCTGTCTCCTCTGCTACAGAGTACCACATCCCTCCATCATCTGGCAGTATAGTCTAGAGGTTAGAGTAATGAGCTTGATACATCCAGCAGACCGGGTTTATTTTTTGTTTTAGTTGTTTAACCAGAACTAGCACACTAAGCTGAAAGCTTTGTTACAGGTGTGACCTGGGAGCACAGGGAAGTTAAGTGACTTGCTCAGGGTCACACAGCCTGCAAGTGGAAGCTGTGGGATTCAAACCCAGGTCTGGTCTTCTGGATGTCACCAGGTTTGCAGTTCAGAGCCTTAAACCACTGCGCTATACTGCCTCCCTTGATTCCCACAGTCTCCACTTGCATATTGTGCGACTCTGAGCAAGTCACTTAACCTCACCAGTGCTCCATGGTCGCCCCTGAAAACAGGAACTTGTGCCTAGTGGGCGTTACCCGGTTACCAAAGACTAAAATAAATCTCAAGTCGGCCCCCTCTTACCATTCTGTAGCTTCTACAGCTTTGCCCGCATAGTGGGGTTTGTGGTGGAAGGTGGATGACCTCAGGGCAGACCACTATTTGGTGATGAAGTTAGGTAAGGGACAAACCAGGTGCAATCCGGGGCAATGAGAGAACGGTAGGACAATGTATAGTAACAAATACAGTGGCGTGAAAAGTATTTGCCCCCTTCTGGATTTTCTCTATTATTGCACATTTGTCACACTGGATGTTTTCAGGTCTTTAGACAAAATGTAATATTATATAAAGGGAACCTGAATGAACAAATAACACTTGTTTTTTTTTTTTTTTTTTTACTTATTTCATTTATTTAATGAAAACAATTAACCAACACCAACTGGCATTGTGTGAAAAAGTAATTGCCTCCTTACACTTAATAACTGGTAACGCCACCTTTAGCTGCAATGACTGCAACCAAACGCTTCCTATAATTCAGTCAGTCTTTCACATCGCTGTGGAGGAATTTTAGCCCACTCTTCCTCGCAGAACTGCTTTAATTCAGTAACATTGGTAGGTTTTCGAGCATGAACTGCCCATTTCAGGTCCTGCCACAGCATCTCTATTGGGTTTAGGTCTGGACTTTGACTAGGCCACTCCAAAACTTTAATTTTACTTCTTTCAGCCATTCTGATGTGGACTTGCTTTTGCGTTTTGGATCATTGTCTTGCTGCATGACCCAACTATGCTTCAGCTTCAGCTGACGGACGGATGACCAGACATTCTCCTTACCAATTTTCTGGTACAGAGTAGAATTCATGGTTCCTTCAATTATGGCAAGTCGTCCAGGTCCTGAGGCAGCAAAGCATCCCCACACCATCACACTACCACCACCACCATGTTTGACTGTTGGTATGATGTTCTTACTGCGGAATGCTGTGTTTGCTTTACGCCAGACATAATGGGATCCATGTCGTCCAAAAAGTTCCACTTTGGACTCATCTGTTCATAGAACATTTTCCCAAAAGGCTTGTGGATCATCCAGGTGGTTCTGAAAATGAGAGACGGCATTTATGTTCTTCTTGGTTAGCAGTGGTTTCCGCCTTGCTACTCTCCCATGAAGCCCATTTTTGCCCAGTCTCTTTCTGATTGTGGAGTCATGAACACTGACCTTAGCTGAGGCAAGAGAAGCCTGCAGTTCTTTGGATGTTGTTTTAGGATCCTTTGAGACATCCTGGATGATTTTAGGCTGCGCCCTTGGAGTAATTTTGGCAGGCCGCCCACTCCTGGGAAGAATCACTACTGTTCCAAGTGTTCTCCATTTGGAGATTATGGCTCTCACTGTGGTTCGCTGGAGTCCCAGAGCCTTAGAAATAGCTTTGTAACCCTTTCCAGACTGATAGATAGCAACAACTTTTTTTCTGATCTTTTCAGGAACTTCCTTTGATCATGGCATAATGTGCTTGTTGAATCTTTGTGCTGGCAACGGACTCTGATGGTAAGGGTCAAAATAAGTGAGGTTTATATTGAGCGGGGCTGGCTGTAATCAAGCTTGGCTGTGTTCAATCAGCTGACCTAATTATCCCTTTAATTGGGTTGATTTAACTAGGAGGCAATTACTTTATCACACAGTGCCAGTTGGTGTTGGTTAACTTTTTTCATTAAATACCTGTAAATGAAATAAGTAAAAAACAAAAACTGCAAGTGTTATTTGTTCACTCCAGTTCCCTTTATCTAATATTACATTTTGTCTAAAGACCTGAAAACATCCAGTGTGTCAAATATGCAATAATAGAGAAAATCAGAAAGGGGCAAATACTTTTTCATGCCACTGTAAGTAAATTAGTCAAAGTAACATTTGGTAAAAGGAAGGTATAAAGGCAACAGAGGTGCAAGGAATGAAGTGGGCACCAGAGGTACTGTGAGTCACCCTTGAAGCAGGCAATGGCATAGCCATTTGCACAGGAGTAATATACAGACTCTCATCACAGAGGGATGAAATGGGCAAGGATCTACTGGAAGCCATCCATGTGATGGCAGCCAAGGGGGAGGTGTTACTGATGGTCGACTTCAACTTGCCAGAAGTTGATTGGAGCACCCAGGTGGCTGCAACAGCCAGGGGCAGAGACTTTCTGGACTGCATGCAAGGGGCATGCCTCAAGCAGCTGGTGCTGGAGCTGACCCAGGAGGAAGTAATTTTGGAGCTGGTGCTAACCAACAGGGACAGAATTGCAGCTGTTAGGGTAGACGAACACCTGGGTTCCGGTGACCATCGCACAGTGTGGTTTAATGTAAAAACTTCAATAGGTTATGCCACAGGAAAGCAAGGGTTCTGGACTTCAGGAGGGCAGACTTTAAAAGGATGGGTATGTCTTAAGGAGGCCCTAGGGGAGGGAGGGAGTGAGAATGGGGGGAGTCGAAGGACAATGGGCACATGTAAAAGGAGCCACAGTGAATGCAACAAACTTGTATCTGGCAGATTGACAAAGACAAACGGAAAAGAAAGCCTCTATGGTTCTCACAAGAGGTGGCAGGAAAAGTAAGGGCAAAAAGTCAGCCTTCAGGAAATAACAAGGAGACGCAAAAGGAGTTGGAGAGGGCAATGTATCTAGAAAAACAGAGGGAGGTAAGGAAGGCAGTCAGGGGGGCAGAGGCAAGGACAGAGGAACATACAGCACATGAAGTTAAAAAAAGAGGACAAGCCCTTCTGTAGATACATAAGCGAGAAGAGAAGGACAAGGGGAGGGATATGAGGCTGAAGGGGGAGGAAGGAGAGGGAGTGGAGGGGGACCAGGAAGAAGCATCAGTACTGAACAGATATTTCGGTTCAGTCTTTACGAAGGAAGAGAAAGGGGAGGGACTGCAGCTATGAAGTAGGAAGGGAGATGGACAGCAGCCCATTCAAAGAGGAGAGGGTCATGGAAGAACTTATAAAAACTGAAGGTGGACGGCAATGGGACCAGATGGGATTCACCCTAGAATATTAAAGGAATTGGGGAGATACTGGCGGTACCACTGGCAGCCCTGTTCAGCAAGTCACTGGAAACAGATGAGGTTCCGGAGGAATGGAGAAGTGCAGATGTGGTCCCTTTCCACAAAAAGTGAGTGTAGGGAAGAGGTTGGATACTAAAGACCTGTCATTCTGACTTCATTGGTGGGTAAAATTATTGAATCTCTGCTAAAAGAAAGGATAGCAGAACTCCTGGAGTGGGGCACAAGATCCGAGGCAACACAGATTCACATCAGGAAGGTCATGTCAAATTTAATCTGACTGATTTCTTTTGCTGGGTCACTAGGGAGGTGAATCGGGGGGGCAGTGGACATGGCCTACCTTGATTTCAGCAAGGCGTTTAACACTGTTCCACACAAGAGGCTTGTAAACAAGCTGGGCAGCCTGGGGTTGGGATACAGGGGTGGTGAACTGGGTTTGAAAACTGGTTGAAGGGTAGAACACAGAGAGTGGTAGTAAACTGGGCTAAATCTGAGTTAGGGAGGAAGGGTGACCAGCAGGGTGCCACAGGGTTCAGTTCTTGGACCAGTGCTGTTTAATATCTACATTGGAGACATTGCAGAGGGGCTGGAGGAGAAGGTGTATCTATTTGCAGACGACACAAAGATCTGCGATAGGGTGGACTGTCCAGGAGGAGTAGAGAGGATGAGGAGGGACCTAGTTAAAATGGAAGAATGGTCCAGAGTGTGGCAACTGGGATTCAGTGCAAAGAAGTGCAAAATCATGCCCCTGGGGCGCAAGGACCCAAGGGAGGACAACATGATGATGAAGGGGGAGATATTAGTGGCCACAAAACAGGAAAGAGGTCTTGGGGTCATCATATCTGATGACCTAAAAGTGGCCAAACAGTGTACCAAGGCAGTGGGGTGAGCCAGCGGGATGCTGGGGTGTATAGGGAGAGGTATCACCAGCAGAAAAAAGGAAGTCATAATGTCACTTTACAGGTTGTTGGTGAGACCTAATCTGGAGTATTGCATCCAGTTCTGGAGGCTACATCTCAGGAAGGATATAGACAGGGTGGAGACAGTCCAGAGAAGGGCAATAAAAATGGTACAGGGCCTGCACTACATGTCATATGAAGATAGACTATGGGAACTCAATATGTACACCCTGGAGGAGAGGAAGGAGAGGGTAGACATGATAGAGACCTTCAGGTACCTCAAGGGGATTATTAAGGCACAGGAGGGCAGCATCTTTCAGAAGAGAAGCTGTCCTAAAGCAACAAGGGGGCATGACATGAGACTGGAAGAGGGTAGACTAAGGGGCAACATGAGGACGTACTTCTTCACAGAAAGGGTGGTGGATGCTTGGAATGGCCTCCCTCAGGAGGTGGTGGGGGCAAACACAGTGGGGGTTTTAAGCAGGCATGGGATAGACATAAGGGAATCCTGGGGGGAAGGGAGGAGAGGCAGCAGTCTGGGACCAGTAGGATCAGCGGCAGCTAACTAAAGGTAGGATATACGGGCAGACTGTATGGGCTTGGCGATCCTTATCGTCCGTCAACTTCTGTTTTTCTGGTGGCACTGAGGGCTGAGGTGCTGGTCGTCCTGTTCTGACGCCATGCCGGCACCCGAAATTAGGAACCAGCTTGACGCCAGGGCTGCAGGGAGAGAGAGGATCGAGTGTCTGATGGAGTGCTTTCCTCTCTCTCTCTGTCTCGGGAGGGATCTAAGACTTGCCCAGCATAGTAACAGCCCCTGGTGGAGACCGGAGGCACAACTCAAGCTTAGGGCTAAAGTAGAGGGAGGAGTGTAAAGGTGTGGGTATCATGAAGGAGGAACTCTGGACAAAAGTTGAAGGTTGCAAACAAAAGATTTATTTATATGACTGAAACAAAGCAAAAGTCGGACTTCAGGCGATTAAATAAAAAAAAATTAAATAAATAAAGTTGCATTGAACAATGACCAGACAAACACCAGAATACTGCTAGTGCATCTGCCTTGGATGAGGACAGAACAAGTCTGCACCTCATGGAACTATCTAACTCAATGTGGTTATCAGAACCTTTTTATATCCCTGTTTCATCATGTGACCCTTCTGTCCCTCCCATATTTTTAAACAAAAGTATTTATTCAAGAATAACATCAATTTTTTAATTTACAATTCTTTCACAAGGTAATTTTTATCCATTATAAGCTTCATACCACTTCAGAATGTAAAAATAAAAAGGCCATCTAAAGTTAAATTCAAAAATATTGCATCAAAGCTCCACCTTCTAGAATATCCCTTTAAATACAGGACACCTCAGCCGGCCGGCTCTAAGGGGGAGATGCCTTAAGAGAAAGATTCCAGAAGGGAAGATCTGTTCACAAAATTAGTAAGGTATATTTAAACTTATAAAACACAAAAGCCTGGGACATGTTTTTAATAAAACAAGAGAGACTGAAGGAAAAGGATTTTAGATTTTTTAAAAAAAAAATTAAAATTATGTGAACTTTGAAAGTTTTCAGCGCTTAGCAGGAGAGAACTGTGTTTTAACATAGCGCTGCACAACACTACTTTCACAATGGCAGAAATGCTAAAATATGCCTTCTACCAACACAGTGTTTTTGAGAAGCTCCACTAGGTAGGAAGACATATTAAGGTTATTTTTATTCAAAGTGGGCAATGTTCAAATTTAAGCTGTACGCCAGAGCGGCGGGTTTGTTTACAGAAGAACGCCGTCCGACTGAATTAAAAAAGAACAATTGTACCGGAAAGACCAAACCAAAGTCTTCTCCCGAAAGCTCCTGAAAAAGCGGAGCACCCCATAGTAAAAAGGGGTAACTATAACAAAGCAGGACCAAGGGGAAGGGGGAAAAAAAAAGAAAGGGAGATTTTCTTTCCTGAAAACAAAGCGAGTGAACCTTCGAATAATCGAGCAGGAAGGTCATTCGCACAATCGTGCAGGAGAAACATTCGCACAGTCGTGCAGGAGCGTTTAGTACGTCGCAAAGTAAAACGCTTCTAAATAATGAATGGAAAGCTGAAAAAAAACTTACAATATTAATTTCACTTTCTCGCTCCTGTGTCAATGCTATCGTTTCCAAAACCCTCGGGGAGAGAGAAAAGAAAGGAGCCACTTTGGTTACAACTACACAAACACTCAGGAAAATGCATAACAGCAGGTTTTTCTCCATAATCTTATTCGATACTGAGTCCCACTAACTTAGACCTTGGGAGGGGGTTCAATACTAAACATCCAGAAGGAGTAAAATAAAAAGAAAATAAATTATACACGAAGAGAAAGACGAAAGAGAAAAGACAGGAGGGGGTTTATATAGGTGGCCAGCCTATATTACGAACAGTGTTTTTAGAAAGGAGAGGAAAAAGCAAGACAACGAAGGAAAACAAAATGCTGTTGCAACAGACTTGGGGGGGAAAAAAAAAAAATTCCTCTGGATGAAGTATTTAACCCTTTTACAAGGAGTGCAGTGGACGTCGGCGGAATTACGTCATTGCACTGCCGCCCTTCAGGGGACACGCAGAAACATGGAAAACTCCCTGCTGAAGCACCGCTGAGATGAAGGGGTCTCCTGGGATAGGCTCACATCCCACTGACGGCCTGTCACTCCGGAGGATTCCACGGCTGACCTGTCACCCAGGTAAGACCTCTCTAACTACAGATAGGCCACCAAGGGAGGTGATCTGGGGGACTAGGCCTGCCTGGGTGAACAGGGGAGTCCATCCGGAGATGAGAGGTTCAGGTAGGGAGTAGTAGCCTTGTCGAGTGAATACCCCAGAAGGATGCCCGAGCTTCAGTGGGAGCAAAAATAGAAGATTAAAAAAAAAAATCCTATGTTTCTATATTTGTGCAAAGTTGGAATAAATACAGAAATTGTATGTACAGAGAATAAAGTGTGGCACAGTGCAGTAAGAAACACCTAAAAAGTGCAAATGCAGAAATGGCAGCAATACCAGTGAGCAGGAACAATACTGACAATAGGCGAATGACCTGTAGGTCAAGATATTGTCTGACCTCATACCTTTACGAGTACAGTAAGACTCAGCCATGTGGTGTCAGGAGGAAGGGTAACAGGAACAAAGTGTAGAGGGATTGGAGTTTCAGCTGTTGCGTGAGGGCACCAGGGGATGTGGAGAGGCAGGGGGAGTTGGTTCCAGTGTGAGGTAACTTGATAGGAAAAAGCCGATTGCCCAGCAGAAGAGCGGGGGAGAGGAGTGGCAGAAAAAGACAGACTTGATAGACCATTGGGCCTAATCTGCTGGCTTTTTGGTATGTTAGTATGTTAAAAATGATGGTCCCTGGAATAGAGGGAACAGGAAGCGGGGGGTTGGAAGAGGTGAGAGGAAAGGTAAGATGGAAGGGAAGCAAACCAGTATTTAGAGACGAAGGCTGTACAGTGAGCCTGGTGACATGAAGGCAGAGGGAGGATGGATAGTGATGAATGCAGTGAACAGTGGTGGTTACGAGGGTACATTTTAGGAGGTGCTTGAAGGGGTGCGGTACTGTGCCTGATTCCTCACCCTTTTGGGCTGCCAGGGCACAGTCAGGCAGTGCTGTAGACCTTCCCTGGATGTATTATATATGTCCCCCAGGAACGATGCATGGCGATCACTGGTGCCAGTTGGGAGCCTAGGTTTGGGTCATAAATCTGGGTCCCCCATGTGGACACAGTGGGCGAAATTATATTTTGCAGTATAGCCAGCAGGACTAGTGACTGGGAAATTTCGTATACCACAGACTTTTCACTGGCACAGCTAAGGTACGCCGGAGAGAGGTCATTTTCTCCAGTACAGACTGTGAGGGCTACTTAATTTTCCTTAACTAGCCTGGTACAGAATCTACCAGCATGTGGCTAGCGGGTCAGTGCCAATGACCCCCATGGACATGATCAACATTAGTCTTTCTGGCTGCCTACAAACTGCCTTTCAGGGTTGGTGCACCATCTAATTTGTCTGTGCTTCTATTGGTTCATTTCAATTAAGTAGAGTTTATTGAACACCTTGAACTCAGGACCTTGTTGCTGAAAGGACAGTACTCCACAAAGTGATTGTAAGGAGCAGGTCCCCCATTTAGATAAAGGATGACTGTTCACCAGGACTGCTACATTCTCCCTAATGCATAGGTGCTCCTTTCCAAGCTAGTCCACACGTTAATAAAAGGCATTTTCAGTAAATCTGATCAGGAATTCAAAAAAAGGCAGAGTGACATTGTAATTTGTGTTTTAGGGCTGGTGGGTGATCTGATGTTTCTTGGCAACATTTGTACTTGGTACGTAAGGGTCTTTCGGATGAGACGTTAAACCGAGGCCCCATCTGCCTGGATTGGTGGTAGTTCAGGTGGATGTTAAAGATCCCATAGCACTTATCGAAAAGAGTAGGGGAATTTCCCCGGTGTCCTGGCCAAATTTCCCTCATTCACTAAAAATACCACCAACAGCTTAATCTGGTTCAAGGTCAGTTGGTGTTCATCTGTATCCCCCTCCCCCGGGTCGTGCCTGAAAATGGGCAGGATTTGTCTAGTGCACTTACCCGGTCAACAAAAGCTAAATAAATAAATAAATAAAACACATTATTGCACTGAGTGATTTAAAGGAGCAGCTTCTATAATGTAGCATGTTGTAGAGAAACTAAAGCAAGACCACACAATAAATCCTAAAAGTTATCTTACATGAAAAATTATTATATTTCAAACCGTACATTATGCAACTGGATATTAAAGAGCATATTTCTACTGCTTAAAATTTCTGCCTTCCAGAATATATAAAGAAGCTTACCTGGCCCCTGGTCTAATGCAGTATAATGTTTAATTTACTACTGCCGGTATTTGGGGAGGGAAGGAATTGTATTTTGGCTCCAGGGAAGTGGAAGGAATCAGGCTCTTGGCTTCACAAAGCCAAAATTCTATCCCTTCCCTCCCTAAATATGAGCAGCAGTAAATTAAAATTGGCATTGCATTAAATTTGGGAGCCAGGTAAATCGCCTTTATATATTTGTGGGGTGGGGGTAGAATTTTAAAAGGTAGAAATGTGCTCTTTAAAAGAAACAGTGGCATTGCATTTAGTTGCCAAAGGTGATTTCAGTTCCCTTTTGAATGTTGCATTAGTTAGAGCTTTCAAACTTGTATTTAAGTTGTTCCATATGAAAAAAAGCAATTTGGTAAAACACCCTTATGCAAAGCGTGTCTTGATAATAGGTATACAGTGAAGGTTCAATACTTATTTATGTGTGTCTTAAGGAAAAGTCTTAGCACTGTTCTTTTAGAGTATTGTAATACAATCGGTATTTTATTCCAATTGTGCTAGTCTTGTGTTTATTTTTGAAAATAATTATTTTAAACTGTATTTAGAAGCGAGAAAGAAATAGAAATAAGCACCCCAGCTGGTAGTGCAGTGGCACATTATTCCAAGCAGGCCTTGGTTCAAATCCCAGCCAGGGCAATTCTTTCTTTCTTGCTTCTGTACGCATTTCAAATATGTGCAGGGCTTGTTTAACTCCTTACTGAAGTCCCCATCTGGGATTTTTGAGGATTCTGAAGCTCAGTAATAAAAGTAGCGTTTCAGCACTGACCCATTACATTGAAAGTGTTGCACCTACAGTTTATCATTAACAGAGAATGTTTCGGGTTATGCAGTCCAGTGACACTCCCATCAGATTTTTTGACCACAAGATTTTCTGGGTTGACACACATTTGTAAGAGAATGTCAAACTAACCATTTATTTTATTAGTACGAGTGCAAGCCCATAATATTCACACTGCACTCCTTGTAAATAAAAATGTAATTTTAATGTGTGTGGCTCCAGGGTGTGCATTGTGAGAGGGTGAATCATTGGTGCCGGAACGGTCTGAAATGTGGTAGAACCAAGGATGTAAGAGATGAATTCTCCCCAGTAATAAATTAACACGATTGCAAGAACTGATCGGGCCACTTATGAAAGTAGTAGGGCCGTGGCCATAGTGCCCCCTCCCCCGTTCTGGCACTTATGGGGTTTTGTGCCTTTAGAATCTCCAGGTTTCCAGTTGCCCTGGTAGCACAGCTAGAAATGTAGAGCAACAGTGTTCTGAGCAGATCTGTGTTTAGATCCCATCTAGGGCACTTTTTTCTTTCTTGCTTCTAAATTGTATTTCAAGTATATGCACACTGCACTCCCCGCTCCTCGTAAACAAAATTATTTTTTTACAGTGATGCATCCAGGATCATTCATTCAGCAAGAAGTTTTTTTTGTTTTGGTGAAGTCTTCAGCAGTAGAGCTGTGATTTTTAATTATAAAATGGCTCTAAAAATACTGTATCCTGATTGGCTGGTCTGATTTACAACGTGTAAATTGTGCTGTCACCCCATGGGAAGAAGTGCCAGACAGTCACATGTAACAAACTTCAAAGTTGCCGGCCGCCATATTGTTTTCTCAGGTAACTGGAACGCGTGAAACTCAATAAGAAATGAAAACTTCTCTCTCTCCTACTTTATTACATTGTATAATCGCAATATACCACGAGACGGTTTGGGTGATGGCAGGGTTTACCCATGCTTGGTGTGGTGGTTTGTTCACGAGGCTGCTGGCCGAGTGAGGAACCATACCAGGTGTGGGTAAATCCTGCCATCACCCACACCCTCTCATGGTATATTACTTAAGCAACTGTCCTTGTTCAGGGAGCTCTAATGAAGTTTGTTTTGGGGGACCGGCACCTTGCCTCAGGCTCACGGTAGCCAAACAAGCACTCCGTGTTACAGCATCACAGTTTGTTATAGTCCTAGCACTAGCTATGTAGCTAAATGAAAGGACAACTTCGCCATACGCTTGTGCTCCTTCTTTATTGTAGTGAAAATAACAACAGTTGGTGGTCACAGCAGTGTGATGTACAAGGAAGTACCTGTTGCGTTAGGGTGCAGGGAGTTTGCCGAGTTTACTCAGTACTGTCTACCATTGACTATGGGTTGCCTGTATATGGGGTGGGCACAAAAGCTGCTCTTAGCAGGATCAACACACTCCTCAGTAAGGCCTGTCGTCTTACTTTGGGGGCTACTCTCGACACCCACACCTGCTCGTTGTACACTGAAACTGGGTGGCTCCCACTCCATCTTAGTGGGCAATAACAAACCAACCTACTTCTAAAATAAGTACTACTTGGACTGACATCCCCCACACCAGGTGGGCACTTTAAGCTGGCCATCCCAACAAAATCTACCCGTAGTGCGGTCGCTGACAAGATGGTGATTCCCTTCAAAAGGGCAAAACTTGCCCAGAACTCCATCCTGTATCAAGGACCAAAATGGTACAATGAACTACCTGCTGTCTTCACTGATTCTACCAAGATTAGTACCTTCAAAGCTGGGCTCAAACCTCTCTGTGACTCTAAAATGAATTGTACCTGCCTGCGCTAATGCGATAGTACCTCGGCCCCAGTTTTCCATTTACCTATCCCCCCCCCCCACATCTTTCTGCTATGTACCACTTTTTTCTTAACCCGCTTCCCTACCCCAGTTACCTGACGATGGCCTCACTTGGTTGAAAGCTCCACCTCTCTTCCACCTCAGACGATGCCACCTTCGGCTGATTTCCACCCTCCCAACCCCATCTTATCTAATCAGCATATCTGTTAATATTTACTAATGTGTTTATTTATTTTATTTAGTTTTTGTTGACCAGGTAAGGTGCGCTAGCCATAGCAATGACTATTTTCAGGCATGACCCGGGAGTTTACAGAAATAAAACATTTGTTTAACAGAACATTTGTTTTAACAAAGGCAGAAATAATTCTAAACAATAACTTTCGACAATAGTAATACAATGTAGGAAAGAGAAAACAGTAAAATACAGTTGATTCAACAGTAGTGTACAACATAGAATGATAAGAGAGCATTCAAATTTTACTATTACTGCCTGTGTATATGCTTTAGTGTTTTTTCTCTTTTTTTTTTTTCTCTGTAAACCTTGTATTTTTGTAATGTTTGTTCGACACTGCCATAGAACATTTGAAAATGAGTCCTTGACTCAAAGGTACTTATCCCAAACTGAAATAAATAAATGAAAACTGAATCCACAGTCTCCATACGGCATGGTACGGAGACTCTGGTTCGAAATGCAGCTAGGGCTTCCCAGGAGAGGAAGAGAGGGCCTAAGAAATTTTAAGCATTCCTCCTGTGTAGTAAAGGTAAATGAGTTTGGGAAAGGGTTCATATCTGTGGCTTTCAATGAGGCAACCAAAAATCATACTAACATACCAAAAGCCAGCAGAATAGGCCTAATGGTCTGTCATCAGAAAATCATTCAGATATAAACAAAACCAACAAACAGGCATATTGTGGCATCCTGTACTCTGTGCCAGACAGCAAGAATTGTCCCGTATCTCTTTTTAAAGAATATTGTTCCCATTGTCCCCCTGATGTGACAGCATTCTACCTGCACCCCATAAAAATGTGTGAGCAGTCCGTTGGGAAGAAAGAAATCTGGTATTCGAGGCAAGCAATGGGGAGAAATTACTTGGGAGCATGATGGCACAAATATCCCTGGATGCCGAATTGTCGCAGCGATACACAAATCATTGTGTTCGCACGATCGCAGTACATATCCTATCAGAGGCTGGTCTCGCATCTCGTGAAATAATGTCTGTGACAGGACACAGATGCGAGACCAGTCTCCAAAACTACTGGTCGCCCACAGTCGCTGACCAGCACAAGTGGTCAGGAATTCTCATGGGGCATAGAGCAGTAAAACAAGCAGGCAGAGAAATCAGCACTCGTACAGAAATCATGACAGTAGAAGATAGGAACAGCATGCATGACAACATACCTCCACAGTCGTATCCAGAGAGACCAGAGAGCAGTGTGCACAGCAGGATATTCGAGCAGCCGTGACCTCGGACGAGACTGGCATCCGCTCACGGTAGTGTGGCGAAACCACTGGAGCCCAGGTCAACGAGAGAGAGAAAATAACGCCTGAAACACAGAAAGAGTGGTGACAAAATGAGGACAGCAGTGAGAGCAAACAAGGGGATAGTTACTGCACCGCAAGCAGTCCATTAAGTAGTAGAGGACAGCAGATGTATTCAAATAACCCCTTTCAGATGTCAAGATTGATGATCAGTGGTCCCCTAAATCTCCACTGTCATGCATATACAGGGAAGTAAGCGGCTGTGTAGAACCTCGATGTGGAAGTGCTGATAGCAGGAACAGGAACGACATGGTGGTAGCAGAAGAGAACGCAGAAGCATCGGGCAGATCTGATACCAAAAATCTAAACCATAGTGATCTTGCTGTAGTAATATATAAGTTAAGAAGTGTAAAAGTAATCTTACTGTTCTGCACGCCATAATCGTTCACGTTACACAGGTAATCATCGTGTAGTAGTATGCAAATTAGCAGCACATCCCACAGTGCAGAGTGTAAAGGGATGTTAAGACATGGTAAAACGAGTAGAATAAAAAATCTTGCACTGCGTAGAAAACAGCAAGCAGTCAATGGAAGCTAATAAAAAGGCACACAAATAAACCACAATAGTGTAAAAAAAAAAAAAAAAAAAGAATTAAAACTTTATTAGTAGCTATATAAAAAAGTGTTGCCTAAGAAACAACATGAGTAATCCAGTAAAAATGACGACATATAAACACAGACTGAAACTATCACAGGTGTCTCGCTTTATTTATTTTTTTTTTATTTAGTTGTTTAACCAGGTATAGCACACTAAGCTGAAAGCTTTTTTATCTAAGACCTGTAACACAATGACTATCATTGTTGCGTATTTAGCCATCCATGTTACAAGTGCGTTAAGTCACTCGAAAGGAGGCATTAACAAGGAATAAATGCATGGGTAGGTGGTTGGAGCACTCTGCCTTCGGCCTCATTCACCAGCCCCCACAAAACCATGCATTAATTACTCGTTAATGCCTCCGTTCTCCTGCCTTAATGCTTACAGATGACAAACACCTGAGAGATAATTGAGTGGGCTTTTCTGTAAGGAGACAGCTAGAGTCTTTACTCATTATTGAGGCTTGAGGCAGTATAGCACAGTAATTTAAGGCTCTGAGCTGCTAATCTGGAGACCTGAGTTTGAATCCCACAGCCCCCACTTGCATACTGTGTGACCCTGAGCAAGTCACTTAACTTCCCTGTGCTCCCAGGTTGCACCTGTAAACAAGCTTTCAGCTTAGTGTGTTTCTCCTGGTTAAACAATGGGGGGGTTAAAAATGTATAGCATTGGTGATCATGGCCAGGATATTCAAAGGTGCGCAACCCACTGATGTGCCCCAGCGTGATATTAAAAGGGGATGTTGCGCTGCGCAAATCCCGATGTGCCGGAGCGCACCAGTAATGTATGCTGTGCTGTGCAAATGCATATGCGGCATATCCCGATATTCAGCCCAGGATGTGCGCCGCATAGGCAGGCACAAACCTGCCTTGCGCTGCACAGGGGGGCACAAAGATGTGCCCAAAAAAGGAACAAGTCAGGAGACATCCACAGGATGGCTGCCATGTTGCTGGGTGTAACACGGCAGCCGCCTGCTGTGGGTGGCTACGCGACCTCCCCCAGATGCAGGCTGGGCATCGTGTCCCCCTTACCCGATCGCGGGCAGAACATATATTATCCCTGGTGATTCAGTGGACCCTACCCCATTGCGGGCTGAAATAAACAAAACTAATCCCTGGTGGTCCAGTGTGGACCCTTCCGCATTGCCCGATCGTGGGCTTATGTAGATTGAAACATTCCCTGGTGGTCCAGTGACCTGCTCCCAAGCCCGATCGCGGGCTGTATAAAAATAATTACTCCCTGGTGGTTCGGCGTTACCCCCCTCCCCATCTGCCCACTCAGACCCGCCACCCCACCTCCCCGTCAGTAGGGCGGCAGCACCCACCCGCAGCCGCCTACCGATTGACAGCGTACAGTATGGCTGTACACCCATTGGTCCACTGTGTGGGCCAATGGGCATGCAGACCGTACTGTACTACACAGTCCCGAAATGTGAATGAAACCAGGCGGGTGGGGGGGGTACTGCTGGACCACCGTGGAGTGTTTATATTTACAAAGCCCGAGACCGGGCTGGGGAGCAGGTCCACTGGACCACTAGGGAGTATTTATTGTTACACAGCCTGCGATCGGGCTGGGGAGCGGGTCCACTGGACCACCAGGGAAGTTTTACTTTTACAAGGCCCGCGATCAGGCAGTGGGGCGCATTGCCACCGAGGGGCAGGGGGCATCTGTCCCCGACGGCTGCAGCGTGGTAGGGCGCCAGGCGCAAGTCACTGGGAATCGGTGCACCTCCATGCAAATGGGGCCATAATGACATGCTAATGGCTCTATTTGCATCTTGCATACATAATAGCCCAATTTGCATACCTAGCGCTTAATATCGCGATTCTTGTGCTTAGCGCATCCGTACTTGTGCTGGCGCATTCCCCTGCTCCTAACTTGCCACTTGCGCTGGTGCAGTGCCACTGTGCCCTGCACAGTGTGGGTGGCCACAGTGCCATATTCAACGGTGCTGAGCCATGGCGCAGCACTGTTGAATATTGCCCAGACCATGCCCTGGCGCATCCCAGTTGTGCTGTGCCCAAGCTTGCGTTCCTGCCTGGCGCATTCTGAATATCCTGCCCCTGGTGTGATCTCTGTGCTTTTTTAATGGTTATGTTTAGTTTAATGAAATAAAAAGCTTTAAAAACAAAACATTCACTCCTGCTGGGTAAACCTAGACACATATCTAGAAAACAGAAAGTTTGGATTAGAAAGAGTTATTTAGTTGAGACCAGAATATCTGGCTCCTAACAAGAGATTGCTGCTGCAGCAGTTATTTCTCCCAGAATCAATGGTCCTGGTTGTATCACTGTCACATGGGACAGGAGGTATGGTAGGAAAAAGAGCCATAAAATATGCGAGCATGGAGATCCCCAGCAGCTATACAACTATCGGGCAAATTAACACAACAACAACAAAAAAACTCCTTACAGCAAACAAAGTGAATGACATACTACGACTATGCCAACAAATCAGAAGACTCTGCACAACATATTTTTTGTAAATTATAACTTTAGTTCCTAATTAATAGCAAAATCAGTTTGCTGATCTGCAGAGTTTCCCCAAGTTACTTTAAGAAATATAATTATGTTGTAGAACAATTGTATAATCTCTATTTGTTGTTTTATCTGCTTTGCACATGCCCCTGAGAATAAGGGGGTACGTGATGGGTAGTCATACGATTGCAAATTTATCAGTATGAGTGGCAAGTGAGCTTGGGGTTATCTTGAGTTTGCGGAGCCACGAGTGAGAAACTCCAAGCACACTTGCCAGGAGTACTGATAACTATCATACGACTGCCCATCATGTATCTGTTTTATATAATAGGGGTTCGCCTCTTCTTATTTGCTTTCTAAGGTCATGTTTGTTCTTGTTTAATTTTTTACCTGTTCCGTGGGGTGTTCATTTCTCTTCGGGTGTTCTCGCGGTGTTCAGCAGTGTTTCGTTAATGACGTGTACACAGTGCTGATAACAGCAGATATGTAATCACAGTAGTGATAACCTGCTGCTTTCTGTCTCCTAAGCTGGTCTCCGGGCTTCCTTACACCTGGGCTGTACCTCCTGATGCTGATGGTAGGTAGGGCTAAGCTCTGCAGCAGGGGGATAGGAAGCACTCCACATCCTGTTGTCTCCAGTTCACTTCCTGCCTTGCAGGGAGCAGGTACTCTGCAGCAGAGCTCTGTCTCTGCGGTGACGGGGCTGAAGACTTCAAGACTGCAAATCTGGACTTTTTCCTTTCTGGATTTGCACAGAGAGCAGGGATGGGTGGACCCAGCGACTCACTCTCTCTCTGTTATTAGGGGGGTCCCAGTCTCAGCCCTGCATGCTGGACAGAGTGGCCTCTCTGGATCGTCAGGATAGGACTCTGTTTTTTGTGGGGTCCCAGTCGTAGCCGTGCATGCTTATCAGACTGGCACCCCTCCTCCTTCCTCTCGCACGGCCTCAGTCTCAGCCACTTGTGCTATACAGTCTGGCCATTATTTTTTCCCACGCTAAGAGTGTGCACGGTGCTGCCCCTCCGACACTCGTGTCGGCTCAGAGGATTAAAAAGGGGAAAACTTTTATGCAGACTGGCCAGCATTTTAGCCCGCACTATGAGCTGCCCCCCCTCCCGATGCTTGTGTCAGCGCTAACAAGGGGAAAATGCTTATTTCATGGCGTCTAAGGCAGCAGATGAGCCGCTAACCCTTGGAGGTTCAAAAGGGGGAAATTCTTATTCAGGTTTCAGGCAGGAGACGAGCCGCTATGCTGGAGCTGCCGCCTTGCCGTTGCAAGCGCCACTGCCAGCTCCTCACGGAGCCTTTCAAAAGCTCGTTGGTGGGAGTGAGCTCGTCACGGGGGAGCGCTGGCCACGATTCTGTCCAGGGACGAACGTGCTTTTAGGCACTCAGAAGCACTTTAAGGGGCAATTTTCCATCGATGGGCTTATTTGTTGAGTGATAACCTGCTGCTTTTTCCACTGTGTACACGTCATGATGAGCGGTTTGCTTCTGAGTGCTGATCTGTTATCAGCAAACCCGTATTATATAATAGATCTTTTTTTTTCCAGCAGTTGCTCGAATTAAAGCAGCAGTTGATCCCCCCCCCCTTTTTTTTTTGTGGGGGTGTCAAACTTTTTAAAAGTGATTTGATTCCTTCTCCTTGAAATCTTGCTGCTAGATCACACAGGAATAAGAATATAAGTAAAAAAGTTATTTAAAAAACAAGGGGTGTGATAAACTTTAAAAAAACAAAACAAAACATGGTGATAGACTGTAGACCCTGATACCCTGCCTTTTAACTCTGAAGTGTCTGGCCACTTTCCTGCTTCCATTAGAAACTATGGGAACGGTTGCATATCAGATGTCATGGGGTTGAAGGGCAGTAGAGTTACGTTAACTGCTTGCTGTCATTTTTCACAAAAATTTTAACTATATTACTGCCGCCTGATCAGCCTTAAAGTTGCGACAGGATTTAAGAACAAATATTTGAGCGCCTTCTGTGTTTGCAGTAAACTTAGGGCTAGCTCTGGCTTTTTATTTTGTTTCTCCATTACGTTTGCCAAAATGTTCTCTTTTTTTGGCACTTAGCAAGAAAGAGTCATTTTAAGCTACATTTGATAGCACCAACCAGTTTTTTAAATCACCATTTAAGAAAAAATATATTTTTTGGCTCTAATGGCAAGAGGAAGCGCTAGCCCTGAAAATTTTGCTAGAGCTTTTGATACATGCATTCTAAAGCATGTTGTCATCTGGCCTCCATCCCACTGTGCTACTCTGGCACTAGCCAGTACTCTGTGCTTGTCCCTGCAGTGGGGCTCATCTCCACCCATCCCATCCCATCCCATAGGAAGATGGGGATGAGACATTTTGTGGAGGATTGCTGGTCAGAGGTCTGAGCTCTCCCATGTAGCTACATTGGGACTGGACCATTCTGGCAGAACAAGTTTCCTTTTCCAAGCCCCCCACATACAATAATCAAATCATGCAGACGCTGTTGTACTGTCACTGGCACACATCTTTGCATACCCTTTCTGTTGGAAGTGTCTCCATTAAATGGAATGACACTGACATGGTGGTCTGTCGTGGATTACTTTGTTTTTTTTATTTGTGTTTTAAATCTGTATATATTTTTCTATTGTTGCTATTTTTTTAAATTGGGATTTTTAGTCACTTTTGTCTTGCATCACTAAGCTCTGAAACAGCCTCTTACAAAGCAGATAGACTCAAAAGTAGCATGGTGACCAGGGTATGAAATTCAGAAAAGAAATTATCTGCCCAGTGGGACACATAAGTCCTACTAATACATGCCCATAAATTGATGTACATGCCACCCCATATATATATATTTTGTTTAACACAGTGTTTCTCTTGTCATCATCAGAGTTAGCATCATCATCGCGAATAGTCCTTCCAGTGGTCCCATTTCCTTTTCCAGAGCCAGCAGACTTTGTACTGGGCCATCTTTTGCCATGTTCCCATTTTTTTGGGGAGACACAAATGTGGTGGTTGAAACCCTGGTTATTTTAAATACCTGGTTTAAATAGTTTTACTCTGTCAAAATTTGTCAATAAACACACACATAAACAAACAACAATTGTGTGTGGTCTGATTTTTTCAGGGAGGTAGTATGTAGCGGAGTTTTTAGGGTTATACTGCCCTTCCTCTGCCCCACCCATCCAGCCCACCCTGCAGTCACTTTCCCCCCCTTATGGCTTTTGGGATACTTTGATTTTCTGCTCTGCTACCCCACCAAGTCCTTCAAAAGTCTTATTGATCTGCCCTTGCTCTGCCACAGCCAGTTGTCAGGTGGTCTGGCACTATTCTCATAGAATCATAACTGCAAAAAAGGACCATAACAGCCCATCTAGTCTGCCCCATATTTCCCCTTACACCTTACCCTCCCTGCCAGTCCCCATCGTCCCCCCAATACCCCATCCCATATGCCTGTCCTATGCCCTCTTGAGTTCTTCCACCATGCTCAGGAAACTCTGACCTTTTGACTGTGCCCCCTTAACATTAGAAGTGTACACGTGTTGTAGGGTACTTGGGATAGTCGGAAGGGGGAGAAAACGGGGGTCAGCTGGGCCTGGTGGCGTTGTAGTTGGTAGTGGATGGATTGGGGTGGTGGGGACGAGAAGGTGCCCTGAGGCGAAATGGGTCCAGGAGAGGGGTCCCCCGTCTGGTTCCCATACCCAAGGGCTCCACAGTTAATGGGCAGGACGCTGGGTCTACCTTGTCTGCCTATCCTTCTCGGGTGGTGGTGTGCAATGCCAGATTTATGAAAAATAAGACTGCTATTATTGCTGATCTTGTTGGAACAACTGATTTGGCTTGCATCACCGAGACCTGGTTGGATGAGAATGCCGGTCTGGTACTAGAATCAGCGATTCCAACTGGGTACTCGATGATACACCACCCAAGAAAGGATCGTAGGGGTGGGGGAATTGCCGTTTGTTTTAAATCGGACATGGGCCTTGTAGCCATGCTGGAGACTAGATCCTTTGAATGTATCATAGTAGCAGGTGTAGGTTGCAGGATCATTTTCATCTACTGCCCACCTGGTGAAGGGAAGGAATTCCTGAAGGAAGTCACGGACTTCATCTTCGACCTGTTGCTGAAATTCCCCCGATGGATAGTTCTGGGGGATTTCAGTGCCTGAGTCGATGATGAACTCTCACAATTTGGTCAAGACTTCCTCCAGCTGATGAGTTTGGGCCTTTCACAGATGGCTACCTCTGGAACTCATATTCACGGTCATTCACTGGACCTGGTCTTCCTACTGGGGATGGAGGTCTTCAACCTGATGGTGGAACCAGTCAGTTGGTCAGACCACCATACTATAAGGTTCAGGTTTGAGGCATCCCCTAGTAAACCTGCTCCTACTGATAAGGTCCAGTACTGCCCTTTAAAGGGTTTGACCCTGTATGGACTTATGGAGGTACTGGACCTATCCGGTATAACAAGTGTATATGAGGAGCTGGGGGAATTGGTACTAGCCTATAACAGGGCAGTGACTGAGGCCCTCAACTCCATAGCACCTGTCCATGTTCACCCCCTCACCCTTAGCCAGAAGTCCCCATGGTTTGATGGGGCTTTGAAGGAAATGAGGTGAGGGGGTCGAAGGTTGGAGCGGCGTTGGAAGAAACCTGGTCCGGTAGAGGATAAGCTTAGATTGATAGCCCATTATAAAGATGATCAATCGGCAATCTCCTGTAAGAAGGCAGAGTTCCTGTCCTAGGAGATTGCTGTGGCAAGGAACAGACTAGCTCAGCTGTTCCGGACTGTTGATGGGTTGTACAGTCCAACCTGCCTTCAGTCACGGGAAGCTTTTTCACAAGTTAGATGTGATGTGTTTGCACAGATCTTACTTCGAGAGGGCTCTTGCAGTAGGTAACTACATATAGGACTGATGTCGGCAGGCGGCAGGACCCCACGGAAAAATTTCTAGCTAGCAGTCCCTGGCGGGGACCGCCCCTACGTCAGGTGACCGGCGTCAGACAGCGGTCGGTATAAAGGGGCGGTCCCGGACGCCCGCCTTCCAGTTCTTTCCCGGCGTCAGCTAGTGAAGCGCCTCGCGGTGAAGTTTGTGCTCAGCCCTGTTGCTTCGTCATTTTTTTATCAGAAGTTATCAGTATTTTGCCATTTTTTCGTCAGGTGAACGTCGGTTTATGTCGTCCCATTCAAAAAATAAGTGCAACTCGTGCAGCGCCCAACTGCCTCACAAGGACGGTCACTCTCTTTGCCTTTTTTGCTTAGGCCCCGACCACATGGTCGAAAAGTGCCCGCATTGCTTGCATTTCAACGTGGCCACCCGCAGATGACGCCAGCAGTCTTTGGAAGCCCATCTCCTTAAAAAGAAGATGTCTGCAATGGAGAAGGAGTTGAAGAAGCTTAGGCAGGCGTCGACCTCCCCAGAAGGACACAAGAACCGGGACAAAGAAAGGCACCGGGAGAAGGCCTCCTCCTCCATGACTCCGGCCGGAGCCGCGGCTAAATAAGCGTCCCTCGAGAGGATCGCCTAGCGGCAGCCTCCAAGGCTTTGGAGGAGGCGCCAGCCCACCCGCCGGGTTCGGCCGAGCCCCTTCGGTGCCTCCGGGTGTCCCCCAGACCGGCCATTTCCTACCTCGGCCTGCCTCCGAAGGAGGGACCCTTAGTCGGATGTCGGCTCTTCTGGCGTCCGCCGACTCAGCCCCTAGTCGCATGTCGGCTTCTCCGACGTGCGCCGGGCTTTGGAGCCTACGACAGACCCTCCATCGTCTGTCGTCCCAGGTTCCCCGCAGCCTTCACTGTCGTCCAGGGAGCCCGAGTCCCCCCCTGCCTGACCCCGGGGACTTTTTTCTCCTCCGTCCCCAGGCGATGCTCAGGATGCTTTCCCGCCGTCAGACCCTCCTCCCACTGAACCGGATCTGACGCCAGCCCCCCAGACGCCGGCTCCGACACTGGCCCCGCCGACGCCGGCGGGGGATTTTCCTCTTCCATCGGGCCCTCCACCCCACAGGCCTGTCATGATTTGATCCGCCCATGGAGCTCCCTACTGGGCCGTCTGCTCCGGCAGCTCCTCCGGTACCTGGGTATCCGCCGTCCTATCCGATGCCGGCTTACCCGGGTCCGCAGTATCCTGCGCCGCCAGTACCAGGCGCCCAGCTCCCCGACGCCAGTACCCGGGACGCCAAGACTACCCAATTCTGGTATTCCCAAGCAGGGTTACGGATACTCGCCTTATGGATATAATCCGTACAACTATCCCCCTCCTCCTCCTCCACCGACCCCTAGGCCGGCGGTGGATCTTCAGGAGACTCTGGCCTCCTGGTGGGCTGAGGCCAAGGCTCAGCTCACCAAGGAAGTCGAGAGCCGCCTTACGGCGACGGTGCCGCCTCCGACCCCCGTACGCCCCAGATGGCACACTCCCTCTCCGCCTCCGGATTCCCGAGCTCTTCCCTCTGGATCCAGAGAGGGGCAGGACACGCGTCCAGGGATTCCCCGTAAGGAACCCCTTCCGCCCCCTAGACGAGTCAGGGAGTCTTACTCTGCTTCCAGTTCTTCTTCTTCTTCTCTCTCGGAATCCTCGGATTCCTCCGACAGATGCTCCGAGAAAGACGACGAGCCTCACTCTCCGTCCAAGCCCCGGCTGAGGACTCCTCTGAAGTCTCCTTCCTTCACAGAGTTGCTCAGGAAGATCCAGGAAGTACATCAGTGGCGTTCCTTAGAGCCAGATCCTCAGCAGGTTAAACTTGCCGAACATCTGGACCTGCCCCTTACGGCCCCTACTTTAGTGCCACCCTGGATCGAGCCTCATGCCCACCTTGTTTCCACTATCTGGAAACAACCGTCGGCTTTAGCCCCACTTCCTCAGAAGTCCAACAGGCTATACCAGGCTCCGGAGGGTGTAGACTTTTTAGATTCTCACCCCCGTGCAGACTCAGTTGTGATTAGCGCCACTCAGGGCCGGTCAGCACACCCTAAACATTTGAGCTTGTCTCTTCCGGATAAGGAATCTCGCCTTCTGGATCAGTATGGAAGGAAGATCTATGCTTCTTCCACACTGGGGATCAGGGCCCTGAACTATGTAGCACATATGGGGGATTACCAGAAGGCTGTCCTTACCCAGGCGGAATCTAAGATTGACTCCTTGCCTGACTCCCAAGTCAAGCAGGAGTTAGCTGACCTTGTTCGTTCTGCTTGTTTGGCCAGTCGTCACATCCTGAGGACGACCTACGATGCAGTGGACACTGCAGGGCGGAGATCCGCGTTCGCCGTAAGTCTTCGGCGTCACGCCTGGCTCCGAGTGTCAGGTTTGGTCCCGGAGGTGCAGTCTGCAGTTCAAGAAGCACCTTTCAGGGGTTTGGTGCTTTTCGGTGGTGATGTCAAGGACATCATCACCGACTTGCAGGAGAAGGGGATGGCCCTGAAATCTGTGGATTCCATGTACCGTCCCCGTCCCCCGCAGCGCCGTCCTTTTTGCAGCCGCAGCCGGCCTCAAGCGAAACCCCAAGGAAGGCGGGCCACCAAACGCCGGGCCCCCACAGCTGCCAGGCTCCCGCCACCCAAAAAAGCAGCGGGTGCCCCAGCTGTGGTGCTGCCCCACACCACCTGACTCCTTCCCTCTCCCACCGCCTCCGGACTCCCCGGAGGAACCGGTAGGAGGGAGATTCTCCCTCCACCTTCCGGGTTGGGAGAGGATAACATCGGATTCATGGGTGCTTCAGATTATCGTAGAGGGGCACTCCATAGAGTTTCTACAGAAACCTCCACGCCACCCCCCTCTGAAGTCCTCTTACTCAAGGGACCATCTTCCTTTGGTCAGGGAAGAAATATCTGCTCTCCTCGCGAAGCAGGCCATAGAACCCGTCCCTCCTCATCTTCACGGGACGGGTTACTATTCCCATTTCTTCCTTGTACCAAAGAAGATGGGAGATCTCAGACCCATTCTCGATCTCAGCTCCCTGAACTTCTATGTAGAATACAAGAAGTTCAGGATGCTCTCCCTTCAAACCCTTCTGCCCCTTCTTCGGCCGGGCCAATGGCTTTGTGCACTGGATATGCAGGATGCATACCTGCACATCCTTATTCATCCTTCGCATCAGTACTCCGGGTTTGCTTCCAGGGGACCATTAACACCCGGGCACTCCCTTTGGTCTTTCCTCCGCTCCCGACTTTTTACCAAATGCCTGGCGGTGGTAGCAGCCCACCTGCATACTTTGGGAATTCAGGAGTCTCCCTACCTGACACTGGCTCCCAGGCGCCCTGCCCAGGGAGGAACTCCTGCATTTTCTCCCTCACCCAGCAGGTTTCACTGGTCTGGGTATCACCATCAACCATTCCAAGTCTCATCTGGACCTCCTAGAGACTCCAGTTCATCGGGGCAATCCTTGATACGACAGTGTGCAAGGCCTTCCTGCCTTCGGACAGGGGGGCCTCCCTCCAGTCACAGATTTCCCTACTTTCGGAACGCAGGACGGTTCCGGCGAGGTCGGTGCTCCGTCTCTTGGGGCTTATGGCGGCTGCCATCCCGACGGTTCCACGCGTGTCTCCACATGAGGATCTCTCAGTGGACTCTCCGCTCTCAGTGGGATCAGCTTGTAGATGACCTAGATCATCTGGTGCTGATCTCCTCGCCGATGAGAAGACACTTACAATGGTGGATGGTTCAAGAGAACCTGTTCCGGGGGGGTTCCCTTCTTTCATCCCCCCCAGACTCTGACCACGGATGCATCAGGCGAAGGTTGGGGAGCCCATCTGGGTCCTCACCGAACCCAGGGTTTATGGTCCAGATTGGAGCTAGCTCTCCACATCAGTGTGCTCGAGCTATGAACGGTACTTTATGCTCTCCAGGCCGGTCACCTAGCTGTCCAAACGGACAACATGTGCGTGGTGTGGTACATCAACAAGCAGGGAGAGACTCGGTCTTACCCGCTGTGCAGGGAAGCGATGAGGGTTTGGGAATGGGCTGCGCTTCTCAACCTTCACCTCACTGCGATCCATGTTCCAGGAGTCGACAATGTCCTGGCAGACAAGCTAAGTCGTTCTTCGGCTCTGCCACACGAGTGGGAACTGGACCAAAAGGTTCTAAATGGCATCTTCCAGCTGTGGGGGACTCCACAGGTAGAACCTGTTCGCTTCTAGCAAAACGCAACTTCCCACCTTTGCTCGCCGCTCCAGAGCGAGACGCTTTCTGGAGTGACGCTCTGTCTCTAAGCTGGAAGGACAGATTCGTCTGTGCTTTTCCCCCCAATTCCTCTGGTCCCTCGTGTGCTGCAGAAACTTGCATTGGAAGGAGTGAGAATGATTCTGATCGCTCCTTTCTGGCCCAGGCAACTCTGGTTCTCTCTTCTACAACAATACTCAGAGGTTCCTCCTCTTCCTTTATCTCAAGGATTGCTGACCCAGGATCAGGGGACCCTGGTCCATCCGGGACTCAAGTCTCTTCAACTTCATGCATGGCTCCTGCAGACCTAGCCCAGTCTCGTTTTGGCGTCTCTCCTAAGGTGGCCGAGATTCTGGTGGAGGCTAGAAAACCCTCTACTAGGTCCACCTACGCTATGAAATGGAAGAGATTTTCCATTTGGGCTGCCTCAGGAACGTGGAGCCTTTTCTCCTGTCCTGTGGCCGTTCTGCTCGATTATTTGCGTCATCTTTTCGACCTGGGTCTCAGTCACTCCTCTTTGAAGGTTCACATGGCTGCTATTTCAGCCTACCATGTTCCTTTTGCTGATAAAGCCTTTGCCCAATTAGAGGTATCCAAGACCTTTCTCAGAGGGGTCCTTCATCTCGGGCTCCCTGTTCGGACTCCTGCTCCCCCTTGGGATTTGAACTTTGTTCTCAAGAAACTTACCCTTCCTCCTTTTGAGCCTGCGGCCTCCGCAGACTTGAAGTTCTTATCGTGGGAGACGCTCTTCTTGGTGGCCATTACTTCTGCTCGCAGAATTTCCGAGCTCCAGGCCCTTATGTGTAAAGTCCCATATCTGATTTTTCCCAAAGAACGAGTAGCTCTTCGCACGAACCCTAAGTTTCTTCTGAAAGTGGTAGCGGAGTCTACCTTAAATCAGTCTTTTGAGTTACCTGCTTTTTTCACGCAGTACTCCAACCAAGGAGAATACTTGCTCCATACCATGGATGTCCACAGGATTCTGAGATACTACACCGATAGGACGAAGGATCTCAGAAAGACTGATCAGTTGTTCATCTCCTTTGCTTACAAAAGGGAGGGCAATGCTGTCTCCAAGCAATGCCTGTCAAAGTGGTTGGCTCATTGCATCACTTTCTGTTATGACAAGTACAACAAGACCCTCCCGGGTCAAGTCAGAGGTCACTCCACTCGTGGGGTAGCAGCCTCTGTGGCTCGTTTCAAGAATGTGTCTGCGGCAGACATCTGTGCTGCCGCCACCTGGACTTCCGTCCATACCTTTACGAAACATTACAGTTTGGACATTGCCTCTCGCCGTAGAGCAGGCTTCGGGTTAGCTGTCTTGCAAGGCCTCCTATCTTGAGGTTTGCAAGGGCTTTTGCTACTTCTTGGAGTAGTTCCTCCTCCCGGTGCCTTTCATTTGTTCCAGACTGCTTGGGATTCTGTCCTATATGTAATTACCTACTGCAAGAGCCCTCTCAAAGTAAGATAGTACAGTTACGTAAGAACTTACCGTAACAGCAGGTCTTCGAGAGAGGCTCTTGCAGTAGGTAATACCTTCCCGCCCTCCATCCCCCTAGGCTTTTTTAGCTCCTTTTTCATTAAGCGGAATATCCGCTTCTCTCTCATCCGGGCCTGTGGCGGGAAAGAACTGGAAGGCGGGCGTCCGGGACCGCCCTTTTATACCGACGTCATCTGACGCCAGTCACCTGACGTGGGGGCAGTCCCCACCAGGGACTGCTAGCTAGAAATTTTTCCGTGGGATTCTGCCGCCTTCCGACGTCAGTCCTGTATGTAATTACCTACTGCAAGAGCCTCTCTCGAAGATCTACTGTTACGGTAAGTTCTTATGTAACTGTACTTTCTTTGCTTATAAGATTGCCACTATCAGATTGGAGAGCCAGTCAACATCCTCAAATGGGCCTTGCGGTGATGGGCTTGAGATTGCAAGCACTTGGCCTGTCTAGTCTGACTTCAGCCAGCCGGCGATCATGGGCATTGTACAAATCATCCAGGGACTACGCCCAACCTACTGTAGTTTGGACCTGGGTCCAACACCCCTCCTGGTGGGGTGTGTTGCAGTCATCAGCCCGGTCCTTGCTAGGATAGTCTGATGTTCACTGGAGATAGGGCTTTTTCCAGAACCCTTGACCTTGAAGGAGGCGGTAGTAGTATCATTCCTGAAAAAATCTGCTCTAGATCCGGACTGCCTAGCCAACTACAGAGCCGTCTCTAACCTGCCTTTTGTAAGCAAGGTTATTGAGAAGGTGGTGGCCGTACAACTGCATTTAACAGCACATGAGATCCTCTCCAGTCTGTTTTATTTATTTTTTCTATATCCATTTTTTTAATTTCCCCCTTTTCTTTTTGTTTTTACCCCTGACCCAGGACCCTTGCAGACACGTACGTGCACATAGAAGCTCACACCGAGCACCGACTCTGTCCCTTCCGCCCACCCCTGGCATTATTGCTGCCACTCCCCCTCGCCTACGCTTCCCACTGGACCTCCACCCAGTGGGAACGGAACTACTGGAGGGGTGGACAGCCACCCCTGGGAGGGGAGAGCTGCTTACTACAGCTCAATCCCGCTCTGAACCTCCCCCCGCCCCCCTATGCTGGCTCCCTGGCGACCCAAGGTCGTTCCTGAACCTGGGTTGCCGGCATAGCGCGAGGTAAGGCATCCAGCGCCTCAGCCCTCAGTGCCACCGGGCCGACTCCAGTCTGGTTTTAGGAAGAGGCACAGCACCGAGACCATCCTTGTTCGGGTACTGAATTCTCTCTTGACGGTGAGGGATTGAGGTGGTCATTCCATCTTAGTTCTCGATCTCTCAGCAGCATTTGACACTGTGTGCCATTGGGTGTTGATGGAACGTCTGCGAGTCTGCTGGTGGACTGGCTGGTACAGTCCTCAGTTGGTTTAAGTCTTTCCTCATCGGCAGGATGCAGAGAGTAGTGTCGGGGATCTATTCCTTGGCATTTCTGCCTCTGTTGTGTGGGGTCCCGCAGGGTTCGATCTTGTTCCCCATGTTGTTTGCAGTGTACATGCTTCCCTTGGGGGACATTATTAGGTGGTATGGGCTGTTTTTTCACTGCTGTGCAGATGATACTCAGCTCTACATGTCCTTTGTGCCTGAGCAGAGAGGGGCGGTCTCGGTCTTTAACAACTGCCTCGCTGAGGTCCAAGACTGGATGAGTGCCATCTGGTTGAGGTTGAACCCAGACAAAACCGGAGTGTTGGTATTTGAGTCAGGTTGCCAAGGCATGAAGGGGCAAGCTGGTCAGATCTCTGTACTTTGTCTCGGAGATGCCCAGCTGCTAACTTCAAATCGGGTGTGAAATCTGGGTGTTGTGCTTGATAGCATCCTGCCACTGAAATCACAGGTGCTGGCCGTTGTCAAGACCTCATTTTACCATCTGAGGAACATTGCCTGGATCAGGCACCTGATTCCGTCTGGCAACATGCTAACTCTGGTTCTTGTCTTTGTAACCTTGCACCTTGATTACTGCAATGCCCTATACCTAGGGCTATCGGGGGGGTTGATCTCCGCTGATTGCAGCTAGTACAGAATGCAGCAGCCACGCTGTTGACTGGCTTATCAAGATCTTGCCACATCACGCCTGTGCACCACTATTTGCACTGTTTACCGGCAAATTGGCGGATCACCTTCAAGGTCAGTTTGCTGACGTGCAAGGCCCTACACAGAGAGGGGCCTAGCTACCTGCAAGACCTTCTGCGCCCTTACCACCTCCTCTGTCCACTCTGCTCCACTGAAGAAGGATAGCTGAAGGTTCCCAGGGTTTGTTTAAAGACATCTGGGGCCCACACCTTTGCTTTTGTGGCCCCGACCCTGTGGGACTCTCTATCTCGTCGGATTAGGGAATGCCCGGACCACTGGCAGTTTTAAAGCTTAGTTAAAAATGTTTTCAGCCAGGCATTCCCTGAGGAAGTAAGTTCAAGTTTACTGTATTGTGATTTTACATTTATTCATGAGTATAGTGTGTGTGTGTGTGTATACGTATGTGTGTGTGTGTGTGTGTATGTATGTGTGTGTATGTATATATGTATATATTCTATGCAAAAAAAACTTCATTAATGCATCTGTTAGGGTTCTTCTACAGCGAAAAAAGCGAGGAAATTTGATGTTAGGGTTCCCACCCCCACCAACAGGCATCGGGGTGTGCGTTGAGGGTCATCGGCCCTAACTCTCACCCCATCCCATGTGTAAACAAGCTGAGGTGGTGCAGGTGAGAATAGAGTTAGGGCTGATGACCCCAACGCACACCCCGATGCTTGTTGGTGGGTGGGTGGCTGGCTTGCGATCAAAGAAATTGCACGCTCACATCCAAAGAATAAAAAATGGTGAAACGCGTCTTTTTTTCACAGATTTGAACCGAACCAACGGCATGCCTCGATAGAACATAACCCCCTGATCAAAGCCCACCTTCATTTGTGTCCCTAGCCTACTCCTGAGCCAAGATATTTGTGAAAATAGGTTGTGATGCAAGATCACATTCAAAGAATCTCGTGATCAAGGAATTTGCGGGCTCTCGATCAACGATTTGTTAGCAAGCTGAGAATGAAGATTTTAAAAGCTAATAACTCTATTTTTTGACCGATTTGTATGGAACCAAAGGCATGGCTCGATAGATCGGGGCCCCCTGAGTAAAACCCATCCGAGTTTTACTTCAGGAGTGACCCCTGAGCCGAGATATTTGTGTTTTTCTGATTTGGAAAACTAAAAATGAGATGGCAGACCTCGCGATCAAAGAATTTTGAAAATTCTTGGGAACAAAGATTCTTGCACCGCGAGGCTGCAAATTCTTTGATCACCAGGCGGGACCAGATGGCCAGAACCCCATTCTTTGTTCGCAAAACATACGTATACATTTTCCCATTGACTTATAATGGGAACTTAAAAGTTCCATAACTTTTGAATGCCTTAATATTTTTTCACCAAGCGAAAAGCAGTATGTTTGGCCACCACAGCTCTTTCAAATCGTATCATGAGCGTGCATAGCCACACAACTGCCGTAGGCCATGTCCAAAATCTCAAAAGCTGCTTCGAAAAATGGATAATTTTGCATTTTTCAGAGCTTTCATACTAGTCCAACTGAAACACAATTTCAGGCAAATCTGTTGAACGGGTCCAAAGTTATTAATGCCCAAACCTTTGACTTTAGTATGTAAGTGACCGGTGAACCCTAACTAAAAGTGGCGCGACCACGCCACTATAATATATTAATGTGTATTAGGATGTAAAACACTTTGATCTTCTGGAATAGCTCTAAAGAAATAACATTTTGATTGATTTGATTTCATTCTCCCCTAGATTTTCAATCCCTGTTCCTCAAAAGGGTTTGGGAATATTTTGATTGTTTGCTCTGCTGTCCTCACTAAGTCCTTCAAGGGACTTATTGATCTGCCTCCTATCTCAGCTAGGCTCACTCTTCCCTCTTAACCCTTACTGTAGTATTAAAATGCCTGTACTGTTAAAAAACAGCCCTCAAACACGGCTGGTGCTGCTGACTGCACCTCCAACTACCACAATCTGTGGTTCTGGCACGAGCAACAGCTCACATGGGGTTGTGATCCAGCAGCAAGCTCAGTCAGAAATGTGCAACAGCACCCACTGAGTGCATCATTATGTGACCGCGGCCACAATCCCATTTGCACGCACGTTATGCAGTCGCCACTGTCACATAATAATCGTATTCAGGGGAAGGATGGGAGCGATGATCACAATTCATTCTTGGCTGAGCCTGACTGCCTGAGGAGATAAACAGGTCAGCCACAGCTAGGTGCCTCAGAGGGCAGGCAACTAGGGGAATTGGGTGTCACCAATCAAAAATGCCTGCCCTGGTGTACCTAAAGCAAATGGGGACTGGGGATCCCTACAGGCTGGTGGATGAGAAGTCGGTCTGAGAGTAGAGGACGGAATGAGGCTACGGTGCAGATAGGAACAGACCCAGTAGGGGTGGGGAGGTTGAGTGAGGGGGAGGAATGGGGGGAAGAAATCACAGTGGATAGGGTGAGGGAGGCCCTTTGGAAGCTAAAGATTGATAAGGGGCTGGGGCCGGTGGGCTACACCCGAGGGTTGTGAAGGAACTGGCGGAGGAGCTGGCAGCTCCACTGGCTGCATTCTTTAATACCTCTTTGCAGACAGGATGGGTGCCCCAAGACTGGAGGGTGGCTTATGTAGTGCCTATTCATTAAAGGGGGGGGTGGGGTCTAGAGACGATATGGGGAATTATAGCCCTGTTAGCCTAACGTCTGTGGTAGGCAAAGTAATGGAGGGTTTTATCAAGGAGAGGATTGGGAGGCAGCTGGAATGGTTAGGGCACCAGGATGGTAAACAGTATGGCTTTGTTCTGGGGAGATCGTGTCAGTACAATCTTGTGGAGTTTTATGACTAGGTGACGGGGGCCTTGGACAGTCACAGGTCGATGGACGTCCTATACCTAGATTTCAGCATGGCATTTCATTCAATACCACGTTATGGGCTGATAAAAGAAAAAAAAAAAAAAAGAGATGGGGGAGATGGGGTGGGAGGACAGGAGCTCTTTTGGGTTGAAAATTGGCTCATAGGGCATTTGCAGAAGGTAATGGTGGGTGGGATACTGTCCTCTTCCAGGAAGGTAATCAGTGGGGTCCCTCAGGGTTCGGTATTGGGGCCACTCTTGTTCAACGTCTATGTCTCGGATATTGGGAGGGGGCTTAGGAATAGGTTGAGTCTCTTTGCAGATGATTCAAAACTGGTAGCATTGGCGGATTGTGAAGAAGTGAGGGAGGCGGTCCAAAGGGATCTGGATACCCTGGAGGGGTGGTCAAAGAGGTGGGGACTGAAATTTAATGCTGGGAAATGTACTATATTTGGAGGTAAAAAACCCGGGTCATGAATACAGCCTGGGGGGTCACACTGCAAGTCACATTGGTTGAAAGGGATTTAGGGGTGGTGATAGACATCAAAATGAATAACTCTGAAAATTGTAGAAGAACTGCAGCCAAAGCAAACAGGATACTGGGCTGCATAGCCTGGGGACTTACGTCCAGGAGGAGGGAGGTGATCCTCCCACTGTATAATGTCTTGGTCAGGCTGCAGCTCGAGTACTGTGTACAGTTCTGGAGACTTCATCTGAAGAGGGACATAACGCTGCCAGAGAGGGTCCAGAGGAGAGCGACCAGGATGATTCAGGGCAGGGCCTTATGAGGAGAGACTGGATGAGCTTGGGCTTTACTCACTGGAGGAGAGGAGGGACGGGGAGATATGATGGAGGTTTTCAGGTATGTAAAAGGAATAAACAGGAGTGGAACCAATGAGCTTTTTAACCCTTAGGCTGCCGGAAGATTTAGAACACATAGGTTTTTAGGACAAGATATCTTGTCGGCGGCAGCCTAAGGGTTTTAAGCTAAAGAAGAGGGGAAAAACCAGGGTCCATGAGTGGAAGCTGGAGGGGGAAACTACAGGGGAGAATGTAGGAAGCATTTTTTCACTGAGAGGGTGGTGGAGCCGTGGAATGCATTGCCTGGGAGGCTGGTGGAGGAGGGCACAGTGGAGGGATTCAAGAAGGGGTGGGACAGGTACAAGGGGAAACTGAAACTAAAGAAGATCCTGTTGGGAGCTAGGGGGGTGGTAAGGCGAGCAGCCATTAGGTTGCTGGCTTTTGAGCAGACAAGACGGAACATTTGGCCAATTCTGCTGGCTTTTTAGTATGTTAATATGTTAAACTATAAAAATTTTGCACCCTAATGGTGACTCCTATATTTCTTTCATTTGGTTCATTCACAACCATATTATACATTTATCAGAAAGGCATGGCATTTATATTGTTTTATGCATAAAATTGTACAAAAAATCACCACACTTCTTGGAATGTTAGTTGCAGTGGATGTCATGGCATTGCTGATTTACACTTTATTTTAGCATTGGTGAAAAAATAATGCAAATGTGCAGATATTATGTCCTTGTTTCCTTTTTTCTTTCACACACCTGTTGACGTTAGTAAAACAATATTATTTTAGCTATTAAAACTAATCTGACTACGGATTTTTTTTTCCCCTAGTAACAGGCGTGAAGTGTCACCTTGTAACTTAAAAACAAGCATGGAAACCCATGATTTATTTAGTGGATTTTAAATATTTAGATAGCCATGATGTACTGGGCAGAAAGTTCAACAGTTGACTGTACTTGGAGTTGTATATACTGCATCACAGTTTATACTAACATACTAACAGCCAGCAGAATAGGTCTGATGGTCTTTCGTGTCTGCTCGGTAGCCAGCCCTTATTGTTTGCTAGCTCCTCCTCCCTCCCTGGCCCCCGAGACGGTTCCTCTTAGCTTCAGTACCCCTATGCATCTGTCCCACCCCTTCTTGAAGCCCTCCACAGTGCCTTGCTTGACTAGACTCCCAGGCAATGCATTCCATGGCTCCACCACCCTCTCAGTGAAGTAATGCCTTCTACGCTGTCCCCTGTATGTTCCTCCCCCAGTTTCCATTCATGGCCCCTGGTCGTGCCCCTTTGCTTTAGCCTGAGCATTTCCGTGGTTCCGCCTTTGTTAATCTCTTTCATATATTTGAATACCTCAGTCGTGTCCCCCCTGTCTGTCCTCTCTTCCAGCGACTGCAGCCTAAGGGCTTCCAGCCTTTCCTCATAGGTCCTATCATTCATGCCCAGGATAATCCTGGCTGCCCTCCTCTGGATCCTCTCCAACTGTACAATGTCCCTCTTAAGGTGAGGTCTCCAGAACTGTATGCAATACTCAAGATGCGGACTGACCAAGGCATTATACAGAGGTAGGATCACCTCGCTCCTCCTGGACGTTATTCCCTGGGCTATGCAGCCCAGTATCTTGTTTGCCGCCGCTCTTCTGCAGTTCTCACTGTTGTTCATTTTGGTGTCTACCACCACCCCGATGTCCCTTTCACTTGAAGTGTCTTGCAGTGGGACCCCCCCAAGGGTGTATACATGCCTTGGGTTTCTGGCCCCCAGATGCAACACCTTGCACTTCCCCCGATTAAACCTTAGCCCCCACCTCCTTGACCAACCCTCCAGGGTATACAGATCCCTCTGGACTGCCACTCTCGCTTCCTGCCCGTCGGCCAGTGCTCCCAGCGGGCCAGTGCTCCCAGTTAAGAGTCATCCGCGAAGAGGCTCATCCTACTCCCAATCACTGTCCCTATGTCAGAGACATAGGTGTTGAACAGGAGTGGTCCCAATACTGACCCCTGGGCCACCCACTTGAGACCATCCTAGGGGAGGAGGCTATCCCACCTACCACCACCCTCTGTGTTCTATCTTTAAGCCAGTTTTCCATCCATTTAAGCAACTGTCTATCCACCCCATCTCCTCCAACTTTGTCAATAACCCGGAGTGGTGTACCGAGTCAAACGCCTTACTGAAATCCAGATATAAGATGTCCACTGGTCTCTGTCAGTCCAGGGTCCCTGTCACCCAGTCATAAAAATCTATGAGGTTGGTTTGGCATGATCTCCCCAGGATGAATCCATACTGTTTTTCATCCATGTGTCCCAGCCTATCCAACTGCCTCCCAAGCATCCCTTTGATGAAGCCCTCCATTAGTTTGCCCACCACTGACGTTAGGCTGACAGGCCTGTAGTTTCCAATTACCTCCCTAGACCCCCCCCCCCTTTGTGGATAGGCACCACATGTGTCACCCTCCAATCCTGGGGCACCCTCCCTGTCTTGAGAGAGGCGTTGAACAGCGCAGCTTCTGGAGCTGCTAGTTCGTCTGCCAGTTCCTTCAGCACTCTTGGATGCAGCCCATCCGGTCCTGGTGCCTTATCAGTTTTCAGTGCCCATAGGGCCTCCCTCACGCTGCCCTCTGTGATTTCACTCTCCCTAGCCTCACCCTCAATAAGGTCCCCATTCTCCTCTGGGCTGGCCCTCCTGGTACCCCAGTCTCCCACTCAATGAGGCCCCCAGCCTCCTCTGGGCCTGGCCATCCTGGTACCCCAGTCTCTTCAGTTCCTCTCATCTCCCTCTGTCTTCTTCTCTCAGCTGCCTCCCTCCCCGCCATCCGGTTGAAAGCTGCCCATGTCTCCCTCACTAAATACTGAGGCAAAGTACTTGTTTAGTACCTCTGTCTGCTCCCCCACCTCCTGAGCCCATCCTTCCCCAGTCTTAATCCTGGAGATCTGTGCTTTCCCCTTCCTCTTTTCCCCTATGTATCTATAAAATCCTTTGCCACCCCTTCAGATATCCCTAGCCAAGTTGTGCTCCATCCTCGCCTTGGCTCCCCTCACCACCCTTGTGACCCTTCGAGATGATAGCTCATACTCACCTCTCTCCCCCTCCCCCGGAGCGCTTAAAATGTGCGTAGGCCGCTTTCTTATCCCTCACCGCCTCCTGCACCTGCCTGGGCCACCAGCATGGCTTGTTGGCCCTGCCATTTTTACACCTTACCCTTGCACTCAAGCTAGTAGCCTCCGGCACCCCCTTTTTAATGGTCTTCCACAGGCTACCCACATCCATGTCTGGCGTAATCTGGCATAGGCTCCCCCTCAGTATCCTCCCCATGCTCTCGAAGTCTGCCCCCCGAAGTCCACTGCTACTGTGTTTGAGCGGTTTCCTCCCCCCCCGACCCATCAGGAACCAGACTGTGGCATGGTCACCTCTTGCCAGTGGGCTGCCCTCCAGCCTCCTTATCTGGTCAGTGTCTGCAGGACTACGCCCGATCCCCCAGTAGGTACCCCACCTGCTGGACCAGGAAGCATCTTGGAACACATCCATCAGCCTCTGCTCCCTGGCCATCGCTGATGTCATGGTGTCATAGTCTGCCCCCGGCATATTTAGGTTCCCCATGACCACCACCCTTCCCTTTCCTTGGTCGCAATGCCCCCTAATGTTCTTGACCAATTTTCCCTCCAGTTCCTCATCCATTGCGGGTGGTCTGTATACCACCCCTACTTTCAATCTTTTGCCTGCCCCTGATTGTAGGCTTACCCAGATCGCTTCCACACCCCCTTCTGCCTCCTGCACTCCACTCACCAATATGCCATCCTTGACTATCGGTGATACACCCCCTCCTCTACCCACTTCTCTATCCCTCCTGAGTATTTTGTAGCCCTCCAAGTTTAGGTCCTAATCATTCTTCTGAGTAGCCCATGTTTCCTTAATTGCTGCCACATCTGCTGATCCCTCCGCCAGCATCGCCTAGAGCTCGGGCATTTTGTTTCCCGTGCTCCTGGCGTTGACCAGGACTGTCCTCCACCCACCTCCCTTCCCTACACAACTGACTCGGCCTTGCGCTCTTCCTATTTGACCTTTCCTGCACAGCTCTTGCTTTGTGACCATCGGAGTCCCCTACCCTCATTTGCTGCCCTAGACCTGGGCCCTTGGTCAGTCCTCCTATCACCAGTCCCCTTTACAAGTTTAAACCACACTTCTCGTTAATGAATTCAGCAAATTTCAGTTTTAAGATCCCCTTTCCCTCTAGGTTAAGATGTATCCTATCCCTAGCATACAACCCCCTTATCATCCCATGTGTCCCCCCAGTCCTCCACCCGCCCATACCACTCTGTCCTGCACCAATCCCTGAGCCACTGATTCACACCTTTTAGTTTGTGCTTGGTCTCCCCGGATGCCCTAGGCACCGACAGGATTTTCAAGAAGGAAATTGAACTCCCTATAGAATGGCAGACCCTGGCTAGCTCCCGAACCCTTGCCTGGATTTCCAGATCGCTGTTCCTGTCCAAGTCATTAGTGCCCAAGTGTACTAGAAAATCAGGGGATCCCCCACATTCCAATGCTAGTGAATTTAGCTGGAATTTGGCCTTGTGAACAGATAGTCCCGGAATACATTTAGCCCTGACCGGGCTGCTTTTACCCTCCTACTCTCCCCCACTGGATGCCCCTAGTCATGGAGTCCCCAGCAGGATCACCTTCACCCCCTTACTGGCCCTTTTGACCCCTTCTAGGCTCTTCCTTCTATCATTGGCCCCAGCTTACTCCTCCCACCCCTTCAGCCCAGGGATCACTAGTCAGTGTGGGTCCTAGCATGCTCTTCCTTCTGCATCCGGTTCCCAGTTCTCCCTCCACCTTCCTCTGTCAGCACAGCTGGTCCCCCGATCCCCTTATTGGGCCAGAATCCACAGATCCCTCCCTCCCTACTGCTACCAGCCCTTCCTCCAACCTGCTCTCTGGCCTTGCTCCCCCCTCCCTCCCTTGGCATAATTTCCCCTACCCTCCGCCCTCGTCCCCCTTTCCATCCTCTACAGGTATCTTCCTCCTCAGTACTGGCCTCCTAGGTGCCTTCTGCCACCCCCTCCCTTGGCTGACCTGCCCAGCTTCATTGCCTGTTCACCCCCAGTTCCCCCTCACCTCTCCTGCCTCCTGCCTCCAGCCTACTTGACCCACTCCCATAGCTTGCCTGCCACCTTCCAGTGTCAATACCCCTCCTACTCCACCCCATCCCCCTGCATTCTAACCAAATCCCCCCAAATCCTCATCCTCTTCTGAGTAGAGTATGGTGCATCTGTTGCTAAGAGTGATGCCCGCCCCCGGCATGTTGTCTCTTAACCCTCTCTCCCTCATTTGTTCCCTCTGGCTGGCCCCTCTCCTGTGGGGTGCTTTCCATCCATTGCTTGTATTACTCCCTACCATTCCAGAGTCTCCATAGGGCCCATGCCTACCTGCACCTTGGGGTATGCTGTAGTGGCCTCTCCCGCCCATCCATGGGACCAGTTCCACTCCCCCCTCCCCCCAATTTCTTCCAGTTTTCTTCTGATCCCCTCTACCCCCCCCCCCAAAAAAGTCCTGCCAGCTGGAAATACACTGGGCATCCTCCATTCTTCCATGCCCAATTTAGGATTATCGCCGCCCCGCACCCTGTACACCCAATCACCCTGCCGAACATGCCTGCTCAGGCCAGCCCTGAATCCACCCTCATTCTGGTGTGAGCAGGACCACCCACTTGCAGCCCAATAGTTTTTGCCCACCTCACGGGATCAATCCTCATATACACTCAGCAGTTATCACAATTTCCAACTTATCAATACCCCCAGCACTATACAGTCAGCAGATATCACAATTTCAGCTGTCAACTCTCACAGCCGTATTTATAGACAATATGTGTTCATTGTTGTCCAAGCTACCCAGCACACGTTTATGGCTGCCCCCCAGAGTCCAGCAGCAGTAAACAGTTCAGACCGGAATCAGTTCACATATATATCTTGCAGCTGTGTAGTGTTCAGCATACATTCGCCTTCTCCTTCAAATGTCCTCGGCCAGACGCACTCACTCAACCTGCTTTTCACAAAATGTTCTTACTCTTCACAAAGTGTTCACCCACCCAGCCTGCTCCTCTCAATCCAGACAGTACCAGCAGCCAGGACTCCTACAGTAGTCCAGGATTTCCACTCCCTGCCTTTCCTCCTCCAAGGCGCCACCCCCACTGACTATTTAAAAGAGGTCGAGGTTGGGGCCGGGGTGGGAGGTGTCAGTCGAAAAACACCCAGCAAGCAGCTTCCCTCTTGCGACTGGGCTGCTGGCCTTTATAGCCCAGTCGGCTGTTGCCATCGATGCCATGCTGATTGGCCCCACCGCTCCTAGTTTTGAGCGTTGCGCCTCCAAACACTCCTCACCACCGATGTGGCTTTTTACTGCCCCAGTTTCCTCTGGCCACTGCTGTGGTCCCTCTTGCTCCTGCCACCAATGTGGCCCCGGAATCTGCAGCCCCAACACACTAAACACCCAGCAAGCAGTTTCATAATGTACCTTCATGCTTTGTAAGACTTCTCCAGAGTGGTTTTATTTTTTTTCCTATTATTTGTTTAGCCATCTTTCCCCTGTTTTCACCCACCCTCACGTCCTTGGCGTGAGTGCACGTGTGTGGAGGCATGTGCACGTCATGCACTGTGGGACGCACCACCCTACCGGACGCCCATTACCCATCTGCTCCACCACCAGGCCTCCACCTAGAGGTGGCGGGAGGGCGACCCCCAGAGCTGCCATTAGGCAACTCAATCCTGCCCCCATCCCCCCCCCATGCCGGCTTCTCGACGACCCAAGGTCATTCCCGAACCCGGGTTGCTGGCATGGTGTGAGGTAAGGCAGAGATGCCTCAGCCTTCTGCGCCAGAGTCCGGTGCAATGCTGTTTTATTTACTCTCTGTTTTTGTACATCATTTGACTGCTAAACCGCCAAAACATAGAGGGCCCGAATCGATTCTCTGCTGCAAAATATGGCACTAAAATTGAAAGAAGTTGTGAAAAACACTAATTTCTGGCACTTTGACTCAACCTAGCCTCAGAAGATATTACAGGTGCATGGGAAACATATGGCAGGGCCACCACGAAAACGGCGATAAACACTGACACATAATAGCCCTCGATAGGCCTTGAATAGCACTGCAACCCCCTCCCCAGATATCTAACTTTTAGAGATTTTGCATGCTATTATTTTGCCCACCTAGTCAGTAATGTCAGAGTGGTAAAATGGCATACTCTACTCCCTCTCCAACACAGAGTCGTCCATGGCTACCTCACCGATGCCCTTGCATGCATACAGGACAAGCACTTTCCTCTGACAACGTATAGGGGGCATGGTGGTTGCACTCGTTGGATCACCAGAAATATCCTCTCACTAATGAAGAATAGGGACACTGTATGGGCCGCCTATAAAGCGTCCCCCTCCCCCGCCACTTGGAATGAGTACAGGAGGCTGACAAATAATTGCAAACAGCAAATTAAAACCAGCATGGCGAGCTACTACTAAAAACTGCAATCTGATAATCTTGGTAACCCTTGTAGATTTTGGTCAACAGTTAGCTTCATGATGGTGCCTAAACCTCATCATCCTACCCTTCATCTCCAAACCACAGCATGTCTCCTTGCTGACCCCGTTGAAGTGGAAAATGCCCTGAATGACAAATTCACTGACCTATCGGCCCATCTAAACAAATTACCCTCTTCCGTAGCTTCAACGAAATCCCACCTGGATGCACGAACACCTAAGTCGGGTTCCTCCTCACCTTCTTTCCATTTCAAGGCAATCTCTTATAAAGATACTCTAAAACTGCTGAGGAGTTTTCCAAATCAAGGTAGCCCGGGTACCAATAAGCTTTGCCCTCATTTTCTGAAGCCCATAGCCCCCACATTTCCAAACTTCTAACCATGATATTTAACCTAGCTCTAACCACTTCATTGGTGCCATCCATATTGAAATTGGCTAGAGTAGTACCCATTTTTAAAGCCAGAGATCCCCATTCCCTAGTTAATTATAGACCCATCTCGATCTTGCTGCATCTGAGTAAGGTGCTGGAAAAAAATCATCCATCACCAACTCTTGGAGCACATAAACAAATATAACAACCTCTGCCATAACCAGCATGGCTTCAGAAAACATCGCAGTACAGCATTGGCCCTGGCCCATCTAACGAACCATATCATTAAAAACATGGATGCAGGGAATCTCACAGGTGCGGTCTTCATTGATCTCACCAAGGCTTTCGACCTTGTCAGCCATCAACTGCTACACGACAGGTTAGGTAGTAAGCCTTGGGTGTTCAGAGGAGATGACAGCCTGGTTCAGAAATTACCTCCGGAATCACCACCAGAAGGTCACAGTAAATGGTGCAATCTCTGCAGCAAAGGCTGTAACTACTGGAGTACCCCAGGGATCCATCCTGGGCCCACTCCTTTTCTCCCTGTTTATAAACCTGAGGAAAGCCTCTACGTCGATGACTAAACCTCTCTACCCAACTTACTTTCAACTATTAAGCAGTGCACAACTGGTTCCTAGAAAACAGGCTGCTGGTAAATACCAGTAAAACTAAACCCATGCTCGTGGGATCAACACCAAATTTAACCAGTCTGGCAAACAACTAACCCCCCCAACTATCCTAGCCCCAGATGGCATACCACTCTAGAACATGCCTAGTTTCAAATACCTGGGTGTCACCGTGAACCCCTTCCCGACATAGTATATACACATCAACTCCACTATACATCGAGTAAACCAGACATTGGCAGTGGGCTGCTGCCTTCGTCATCACCTGACTCCAGAAGCCAGACTAGCCATAGCTCAAGGAAACCTCCTCCTTCTCCTTGACTACTGTGCTCCTATTTACACTAAACACAGATGCTGGATAGAGAGAGCTCGAAAGTCTAAATGGCTTTCAAACTGGTGGGTGCTCACAACAGAGAGCTACACAGGAATTGTGAGACTGCCCAACGGCTACATAGAAAATAAATAACCACCGCAACCATCACGGTGTTCCCGAGCGGAACAGACTAGGTGGCCTGCAGACAGCATGTGTCCCAGAGGGGTCATGCACAATGTGCTGTCATTTTGTCTGAATGCCTTCCTTAGAGCAGCTCTTTTCTATGCAGCCGCTAGTTGATGTTATTGCATTGCACTTTAGCTTTGGGGATTTTTATTTTCCCTCAACTGATTTGCACTAATAAAGAATTTGCACAAGGTAAGCTGTTTTGGCCTTCTTTTGGAGAATTTGTTACGGTGTGCCACGTTTTTAAGACTTGCCGGCCTGGATGGTCTCACAATTCCCTCATTTACACCCACACTTCTAAACTACTTACCACAACCTACAACAGTATCTGCAGATTCCCCCAAATGGCATCCTGTACCACCTACCACTGCTCCCTTTACCAGGCACTGGGATGACTCCTCCTTCAGGCACATAGGAACTACTTTCTAGGATAAAGCCATCAGAGACAGTGGCCCATCCCCTTATTCCTCCATCCTCAACAAGAGACATTGCCCACGCCTCCTAAAAAGCTCGAGTGTCTCCCCCACTGGAAGTTCCCAGATTATCAACAAGCCAAGGAGGTAGAGCTTTCTCCGTCATAGCACCCAAGTTATGGAACAATCTCCCCATCTCTCTCTCCGCTCCCTTGATTCACACGCGTCTTTCCGGGTTCATTATAAAGCCTCCTTAGCGGTAGCAGCGAAATGCATTTGCCTCCCAGGGTGACTATTTGTATGACTGTTTGCTTCTTGTATTACTGCTCAGTCACTGCCTAACTGAAGCCCTGATGAGCCCAGAGGATGTGGTCTGAGTGTATGTGAGGAGCAGTAGTCCAGTAGGGGGAGTAAGGTGCCCTGGGCGATGGCGAGTCTTGATTCAGGGGTCAGATAATCTTTAAGCCTGTATCCGACTCCTAATTTCTGGTTTATGTGCCATACTGTAAGTTCAGTGTGGTCACTGAAGGTCAGAGCAGGATTGAGGTGACTCCAGGTATTTGAAGGTGGTCACTGTCTCCGGGAAGGGGCGACAGGGATAGGATTGTAAAAGAGGTAGCGTTCCTTTTTTTCTTTTTATTTTCACCCTGTCTTTATCCTCCTACCATCTGCAGTGAACCCACTCTTCAGGGACCTGATGCGACCCTGCATCTGAGCTCCCCCAAGGTTCTTCAGCGCACATGGGTGCCCCGCTCCTGGACCTGAGCGGATGAGAGAACCACCCCCCTCCCAGGCTGGGGTTGGGAAGTCACACCCTTAACCTCACCTAACCTGAGATGAGCATGCACCTTGCTCTTACTCTCCCTGGGTTCTTCAGATCGCCAGCACTGAGACCTGTCTACCAGTGTTACTGTGGGTTGTTTCCTATTTTTTCTCCCTCCCCCCCGGTGGATGTCGGCGTGCTGGGAGGGCTAATGAGACAAGGGCATTGTGCGATGCGCCTTTGCTCCGGCTCTCAGCTGATGTCTGCCCCTCCCAACTTGTCTAGCTACCTCCTACCGCACCTTCCACCAGAGGTCCCCCAGGTGGCGATATTGCAGTGAGGTCTGCCGTCCTTCCCACCTGGAGAAGGAGAGCAGCCGTCAGGCGCTCAATCCTTCCTTCTCCTCCCCTGCCAACCTCGGCGGCCTGTGCTCATTCCCAAACACAGGTCGCCGGCGTACTTTCTGAGTAAAAGGTGCCAGCCCACGCCTTAATCCTCCTCGTGCTACTGGGCTGGCCCCAGGGGTAGTGTTTCCGACTGGCCTGGTTAGCCTGGATTTGGATGCGAGAAGTATGGCTTTCATCTTTTTGGCATTGACCAGGAGCCTGTTTGTGAGAAACCATTGATGGGAGGCACCATACTTGTTTGTGAGAGTAGTGAAAAGGTTGACCGATGTTTTGTCACTGTGGAATAGAATGAAGTCATTGGCGTACAGAAGAGAATTGCAAGTAATGATGTGTTTTGGAAAGGAGTTTGCAAATAGGGAGAATGGAATGGGTCCAAGGATGGAACCTTGGGGGACCCCAGTGAGAAAGAACCTCCAAAGTGGGGGAAGTGGTACCTTCAGTGCAGACAGTCTGTACAGCCGGAGTTGGGGAGACTCATGAGGAGTTTGTGGGTATGTTGAGGGATGATGGCTTTGAAATAAAAGAAAATTGTATTTGGGTGGTACTCAGCCAGCTCAGGCTGGTGCTGTTTGGTGTCGTTGTGGGGGTGGGGGAGTTTGGAGAGATTAGCAGACAGGTCTGTGAATTTGTTATTGAAGGCAGTTGCAACCTTGAGATCGATATTAGAGAGGCAGCACTCCTAACCAGTCGGAGTGCTCCTTTCTTCTACGCATAAGGCTTTTTTTTCTGTGCAGAGTGTCTCACACGCAGCTGCCCTGCAAACAGGCATGTTCAGGTAAGGGTTTTCAAAAATGCAGTGCAACACTGAGTGACCTTGATCAGTAATATATTAATACCAGGGCTTGCATTAGCACTAGTAAAGTGGAAGTCAGTTTGACCCTCTGCTTAAAATGTTGGGGGTCAGAACAGAAAATCTTGGTGTCAGAAATTTCTGGAGTGGCTTTGTAAAACATTGTCCGATACTTTTTCTGCTAAGGATACCTTTCAATATGCAGGGTCAGTGCTGAAGCACTGCTTTTATTTTTGTGCTTCAAAATCCTCAAAAATCCCATTTAGGGACTTCAGTAGGGGGTTAACGCAAGCCCTGAATACAGCCACCGAGACCACTTTGTGGTTGTAGGAATGGTCTTGCACACATTCGTAGGGTACAAGAAACACTTACCTGTGGTTTGCGGTTCTCATACCCTAAGAATATGTGTGAGGTCACTCCTACAACTGTAAGAGTGGTCTTGGCAGCAGCATTAACATACAGTAAACAGCAAAAGATAAAGTGCATCCCATCCTACCAGGAAAAATGCTGATTAAGAAAAGGGATGTTAGATTTTTTTTTTTTTCTTTTCTTTTTCTTTCTTATTAACCTTTGGCCTGGAGAACACTACTACCTTACTTGCAGTAGCTTCCCGGTGGGGTGGGGGCGGCGATGGGCAGTGGATCTGCCTGTCTCCTCAGGAGATCCTGGAACCTTCAACTTAATGACCATCTTAGCTACTTTGCAAGGAGGGAGTTCACAGGAGGAGGAGCAGATACTGACCACAACATTTTTTAAAAGAGAGGTCTGCTTCTTTTCTGTCAGCAGTTTCTAATTGGAGGCTTCAAAAAAACTTCAAGAGTTTGAAAGAGGTTTTGCATACCTGCCTAACTTTGCTCCTCTTCATGCAGTCTTTTGATGAAAAGCTGGATGTGCTGGTGGAACATACTTAAAATTCTTTAAAGCAGCAGTGCAACAATCTGGTGAAAAATTTGACCTATACTTTTTTATGCTATTTTACATTCTCACTTACCACCTGACTTGTATGATACAATTCTTTCCGCTATTTTAGTCTGCTTTAGTACTTTTTTTCATGTCTGAAATAATAAAAGGAGCGCTCCTTTTAACACGGTGTGGACCAGATCTTCATTAGTATTTTCAGCTATTTTTGTCCATTAGTTGTTTATATATCACTTCTGTTGTGACTAAAATTAACAATTATGCAGCAGGCAGTGTCTTCTGACCTTGCAGAACAATATTTGCTCAAAAACAGCTGCAACTACTGATAAAAACCTGGTCCGAGCCATATTAAAAGGAGTGCTCCTTTTATTTTTTCAGACACCAGAAAAAGTACTAAAGCAGACACAACTTGTGAAAAGAAGGGTATCATACAAGTCAGGAGGTAAGTGGCAATCTAAAATAGCATGCAAAAGTATAGGTCAAAATTTTCGACAGATTGTTGCACTGCTGCTTTAACTACCTGACTGATAGAAAACAAAATATACAGGGGCAAGATGGTTTATCAGCTCTTCGAGTTATAATGGATGGAGTTCTGTAAAGTTCTATTGTGGGTCCCCCTTTTATTTTTCCATTTTATTAACTATCTGCCCAGTAATTGCAGAGGAGAGCCATGTTACAGCTCTATGCTGATGATGCTGCCCTTTACAGATCCTCTGCTGACATTGCCTGGATTAGCAGCAATCTGGAGAGCGACTTCCAACAACTTGAAACCTAGTTGTTGTCAAGCAGATTTGTCCTTAATGTTAACGTGACCAAAGCCATGCTCTTTAGACACAGGAGGCTAGGCACTTGAGAGACAGTACCTACTCAAGTTGTCCAGCATTGGCGGGACTCTCTTTGAAGTGGTGAGGTCACTGAAATATCTTGATGTCTTGCTTAACCAAGACATGACATTTGGCCCCCATGTGAATGCTGAAGCCAAAACACTACATCAGAAACTGAGTCTTCTCTACAGGCTTTTCCCCCGCTTCTCAAAGGAAGCACGCCTTGCCATTGCCTGTACTGTTTTATGGTGCACCTGTCCTACAGGACAGTCGGGACTGAGAACTAAGCAGGCTCGAAACTCTGCATAATAATGTTGCAAAATGCTTGCAGCTCTTCGATGGCCTTCTTTTGAAGCTAGACTGCAATACACAATACACTGCCTAAATGTCAGACTTTATTTTTTATTTATTTAAAATGTGGTAACCGAGAAAGGCATACTGAGCCAAGGCTTGTTTCCAGGTGTGACCCAGGGGTCGGTGGGTGGGGAGGGGAGGGAGTACAGACATAAAAACATTAGAGACATCTGAAGTGCAAAATACAAAATACATGGGCAGTCTAGCTGAGGAGATTAAGTGAGAAGTCCCACATGAATAACCAGCAGTATGGAATCTTGATGAGCCTTTTACACCCCAAGCATCATGGGAATACTTCAGTTTATGCAACATGTGAGGCTTCTGTGTCCTGAGGGGTATGGTCAGAATCTGAAAGGAGATTCTTCTCATTCGTGGCTCCTTCCCTATGGAATGCACTACCTTGTGGGATTCTAAACTCCCATACTGTCCCACTATTTAAGAGGAGGCCCAAAGCCTACTCATTTGGAGTACAAACATACGAAATTGCCAGCAGATACAGGCCATTTGTTCTATCTAGTCTGCTCGAGCATGCAGCACTTCAGTCCATTAGATTGAGCTGCCCCCCCCATTTGCCCTCCCCCCATCTCCCACCCTCTCCTGATTTGTACCCTTCCCTTGAATCTGTCCCACCCTCTCTTGAAGCCCCCCAACACTCTGCAACGATACAACTTCCTGTGGTAGAGCATTCCACCCTGCCACCACCCTTTCTGTGAAATAGTGCCTCCTCCGTTCCCTTTTGAACCTGCCCCTTGCAGCTTCATAGAGTGTCCCCTGGTTTCCCTTCCGCTTTTAAGATTGAACATACACCTGGTGTCTACTTTGTTCAAACCCTTCAGGTACTTGAATGTCTCGATCATATCCCCTCTTCTCCTTCTTTCCTCCAGGGTATACATATTTAACTTTCTCAGTCTCACATATGGTCTGTCCTCCAACCCCAGGATCATTTTTGCTGCCCTGCGCTGTACCCCTTCCAGTAGTTCGATGCCCCTTTTCAAGTATGGGCACCAGAATTGCACACAGAACTGTAGGTGCGGTCTCACCAGGGACCTGTACAGAGGCAAGATGACCTCCCCACTCGTGAAGTAATCCCCCTTGCTATGCACCCTAGCATCCTGTTTGCCTTCGCTGCTGCCTTCCTGCACTCAGCAGAGTGGTTCATCTCCTGGTTACCAGCACTCCCAGATCCTTCCCCTCCTTGGATTTTAATGGGACACCCTCCAGCCAGTAATTGTGTCCTGGGTTCTTGCCTTGTAAATGCATCACTTTGCACTTCTTGGCATTGAAACCAAGCTGCCAAGTGTGAGACCATTCCTCCAGTTTTACCAAATCCTCCTGAAGTACTTTTGCTCCCTCCCCCCATCTCACATATTTGGCTAAATACTTCACTAACCAATTTTTTTTTTTTTTTTTTGGGGGCTTGTATGTCTGATACAGCTAGGCCACATCACAATCAAAAACAGTAAGTATGTTTCTGTAACTTGGTACTGAGTGTATAAACCAGTATGCTCAAAACAGGGGTCGAAATAACCACTTTTCTGCCTCTCCTAGACGTCAACTTTTCCCTAGGGACAGCTGTTTTCATTTCTCTGCCTGTCCTTGGGACAGGCACCAAGTGAAAAAGCATTAATGAGCACCAGGATCCAGGAGATGCTGCCCTCTGTGAGACTGGGCTATGGACGCCCCAACATCACAATGTCGCATGTTGAGATGTCTGTTCAAACCAACATCCTGAGATGGGCTCTTCTGTGCAGCCACTGGTTTCGTCAGGCAGCAGAAATGAAAACATTACGGCGGCAGGACTAGACTGCACATGTGTTCCTTTTCATTGTGTATGTGCAGTTGCCTGTCTTCCTTTTGCTTTGTGTGCTGCATACGTCTTTTCTCTGTTTGCTATACTTACAGTAGTAGCTCAAGATTAGCTGTTGTTCACAGGCAGCATAGTTTTTGGGGATTCAGATTCGCAGGCAGGCAAAGCGTGTAAAAGGGGGGATGGGGGGGCAAGAGCACATGAACAAGGAAACCGGGGTTGGGGAACCAGGCAAGGGAGACAGAACAAGAACAGAGGGAGGGCGGGGTATAAAACATGGAAGGTCATACTCACAAATGCCCAGAATCTGGGAAATAAGGTTCCAGACCTGGAAGCCTTGATGATGGATTCAGACCTTGACAAAGCAGCAATAACAGAGTCATGGTACTCTGCTAATCATGGCTGGCATGTCAGTGTACTGGGCTATGCACTGTTCAGAAGGGACAGAGAAGGTAAAAAAAAGGGGGTAGCCCTGTACATCAGAAAAGGCATAAAGGCTACAGAAGTACGGGGAAGACAGGGGGAGGCTGAGGCAATGTGGATCACCCTTGAACCAGGGAACGGCACAGCAATACGGACTGGGGTGATCTACAGACCTCCGGCACAGAGGGAAGAAGTGGACAGGGTACTAATGGAGGAAATTTGTGACATGGTAGCTAAAGGTGAAATCCTGCTGCTGGGAGATTTCAATATACCAACTGTAGGTTGGACCACCCACGCAACTGCTTCAGCCAGAAACACAGCCATCCTGGAATCCCTGTAGGGGTCGGACTCGGACAGCTGGTGCATGAGCCAACCAGAGACAAATCTGTTCTGGACCTGGTATGAACCAATGGATACAGAATCGAAGAAGTCCAGGTGGAAGGGCAGCTGGGAATCCTGTGATCACCACATGGTGTGGTTTGGCATGGAGTCAGGGACTCAAGCCATACAAGGGCAAAAGTATTAGATTTCAGTGAAATGGGTAGATGTTTAAGAGCAGCCCTGGAGAAGGGAGAGGTAATGGCGGGAGTGGAGGAATAGTGGGGGACACTAAAAGGAGTCATAGTGGAGATAACTAACCAATGCCTTAAGATAGAGGCCAAAGAGAAAAGAAGAAGGAAATCACCATGGTTCCCTAAAGAGATAGCAGACAAAGTAATAGCTAAAAGAGCAAGTTTCAGGAAGTATAAGGGAACTCAAAGGGAGGAGGACAGGGAGGTGTATTTTGAATGTCTAAGGGAAGCATGGAAAGCTATTAGGAGAGCCAAGGCACAGACAGAGGAGGATTTAGCATAGACTGTAAAAAAAAGGGACAAGACATTCTATGGGTACATCAGTGATAGAAGAAAAACTAGGGGGGGATTGTAAGGCTCAAAGGGGAGGAAGGAGAGTATAAGGAGAGGATTCTAAACGAAGCAGAAATACTGAACAAATACTTCTGTTCAGTGTTCACTAAGGAGGGAGAGGGCCAAGGACCACAGTTGGGGAGAAGAGGCAGGGGGAGTGGACACCAGTCCATTCAAGCTGAAGGTGGATAAAGCCATGGGGCCAGACCACATACACCCAAGGATATTAAGGGAGCTGAGACGGGAACTAGCAGTGCCTCTGGCCACACTGTTCACAGAGTCACTCAACACAGGTGTGGTTCCAGAGGACTGGAGGAGGGCGCATGTAGTCGCACTGCACAAAAGTGGCAGTAGGGAGGAAGAGGGGAAACTACAGGCCAGTCCATCTCACCTCAGTGGTGGGGAAGATCATGGAGACACTGCTAAAAGAAAGGATAGTGGCACACCTGGAATCCAGTGGTGCCCAGGATCTGAGGCAACACTGATTCACAGCAGGAATATCTTGTCAAACAAATCTGATAGATGTTTTTGATTGGGTGACTAGGGAAGTGAATCAGAGAGGGGCGGTAGATATCACCTACCTAGATTTCAGCAAAGCCTTTGATACCGTCCCACACAGAGAGCTGGTTAACAAGATGAGTAGTCTGGGCATGGGACATAAGGTGATACATTGGGTTAGAAACTGGCTGACGGACAGAAGACCGAGGGTGGTGTTAAATTGGATCCAATCTAGGGGGAGAGAGAGAGAGAGACGTGACCAGCGGAGTACCACAGGGATCAGTACTAGGACCAGTCCTGTTCAGTGTCTTCATTACAGAGGAAGGAAAGGTCTTTCTGTTTGCAGATGACACCAAGATCTGCAACAGAGTGGATACTCCAGAAGGGGTGCAGAAAATGAAGAGGGATCTGGAGAAGCTTGAAAGATGGAGGTGTGGCAACTGAGTTCAGTAAAAAAAAAAAAAAAGTGCAAGATAATGTACCTGGGTTGGGGGAACCCTGGGGAGAGCTACAGAATTTGGGGGGTGGGGGGATGTGCTGACTGTCACCAAAGAGGAAAGGGACCTAGGGGTTGCCATATCTAATGACCTTAAGGTATCAAGCAGTGCGCTAAGGCTGCAGGGAGGGCCAGTAGCATGCTGGGGTGCATAGGCAGAGGCATTACTAGCAGGAGACAGGAGGTTTGATGCTGTTGTATAAAACACTGGTAAGCCTCACCTGGATTACTGCGTGCAGTACTGGAGACCGCACATGCATAAAGACATAGGGTGGAGGCTATCGAGAGAAGGGCGACAATGATGATGCATGGCTCGCGTCACAAAACATATGAGGAGAGACTGAGTCCTCAATATGTACTCACTGGAGGAGAGGAGAGAAAGGGGAGACATGATAGAAACATTCAAGTACCTCAAACGTGTGAACAGTGTGCAGGTGGAGGATCTTTTCCAATGTAGAAAAGATAGAACGAGGGGACACAATATGAAATTGGAGGGGGGTAGATTAAGAGGTAACGTGAGGAAGTTTTTCTACACAGAGAGGGTGATGGACACTTGGAACAGTTTGCCACAAGAGGTGGTGGGGCAAGCACAGTGGAAGGGTTTAAACATGCCTGGGACATGCACAAGGGAACATTGGGTGGGGAGGGAGTGATGAAAAGCCATTGATCACTTGGGGTCAGTGCCTGCATACAAGTTTAGGCCTTACGGGCAGACTAGATGGGCCTAGCAGTCTTTATCTGCCGACAATTTCTATATATCTACGTAAAAACCCTTTTCAGATAGAGCTGGGCAAGCCAGAGTAGGCTTGAGCCTGGCTCGAGCTTAGTGCCTGGCTCGGCTCAGCTCGACCTCTGTAAGCAGTTGAGAGCCAAGGTCAAGCCAAGCCAGTCATGGTCAGAGTAAGCATTTTTGTCAGCCTGAGTAGTTAGTGTAGTGTCTTAAACATTCAACTCCTATGTATAAAATAGCCTGCAGTAGCTAGGGCTCGGCTTATGTTTTGGCTCGTAGAGTCCAGACAGAACCCTGGCTTGGCTCTAGGTGAAAAAATCTTAGCTTGCCCACCTCTGTTTTCAGGGCTGTCTGCTAAGGCCCTGTACACACTTAGATATTTGGTTATTCCAAAACTTTGCATTGTTCGCATTAGCAATTGCAAATGCGCTTCTATTTTGAAGACAAGTCTTCCCAGTTTAGATTCGTGCCTTCGTATTGAAACATGTGCCTGCACCAATCCCCACACCGCGTGCATCTAGTGCCTCGGTGTCGACCATGACACCTCAAAATGCGATATGTCTCACCTTTCATCCCAGCGTCCTTGGCAACCGTGTCGCATGCCTGAAACTGGGGAGGCCAGAGAAGAAGAACCCTCCGGTGAAATCCAAGGAGGCTCGGTGGGTGGTTTCCACGGCTGCGGGATCTGCAGAGCAATTGGAATGCATGCAGGTGTTCGAGGAGGAAGCGGCTCATGCTGTGGAGACTTCTCGGAGCCTCTTCGTTCTGCTCAGCCTGGGCACCACCTTCTTGGGTTGCTTCCAAGAGTTGTGCCAGTCTCTCCCGACCAAGGGAGAGGTGCCTGCGGTCTTGAGCTCCTCGCGATCCCGTAAGTGGGAGAAGGACCCGGGATCATCTTCGTCTTGATGGAAACGTTCTTGGGAGTGGGAGAGATCTTGATCCCAGGAACATGCGATCTCGGTTCAGATTGTCTCTTTGCCCGCTGGCTTTTTGGCCTTGCCGTCAGGTCAGTCGACCGAACTATAGATCGGCGATGTTGAGGTTGTGATCGATTTGATCAAGCCCCGGGTCAACAAATCCCTCGATCAAACCCTAATCTGGTCTTTCCAGATGGCGGACCAGTCTGCTGGACTCCATTAAAGTGGTCTCTGATCCGGAAATCACTGGCCCTGCGGCGTCTCCTGAGCGACCGAGTTGGCCCGTCTGTTCTTGATTGAGGTCTGGGACCCCCTCGACCGACAGGCCAAGGGAAGAGCCATAAGCGCTCTAAAAAGAGGCGATGTCATTGGTCGTCCTCGTCCTCCTCGGATGAGGAGAGGCTGCGGCGGAATCTCTGGCACTACGAGGACCTCATGTGGCAACATCTAATTTTAAATGGGCACAAGCCAGCTCCGGCTTCTACACTGGCCATTACCTGGTTTTCGCCTCCTAGGCCGAAGCCGACACCTTCGGAGCCGATCAAATTGGTTCCTCGGCCCGCGGATTCGGCAAAACCACCAGCTCAGCTTAAGATAGTCTCTCCTCCGATTCTGGTGGAACCACCGCCCAAACAGCCTGTGGGAGGGACTCCTTCCAAGGAAGATAGACCAGACGCCAGACTTCCCTGGTGGTTGTCGGTCACGGTCACCCCAGACCGCCCTCGGTGGGTCGAAGGTGACCTGGGTGGTCGGTCGTTATACCCAGATTCCTCGGATTCGGACGTCACTGGCTTGCATTCTCATCCAGGGGATGATAAATCAACCATTAACTTAGAGACGGAGGAAGGTCCCTCGTCTTTCCAAGGGATTCTGTGCCTCATCTCTGAATGTACAGGGATGCCCCTAGAGCCAATCCAGAAAAAGGCGAAAGTTACCCTCTTACGGACATCCTTAAGAGAGGATATACCCTGACTGAGGCCTTTCCTGTGGCCGAGGCTATTGTTGGCCCGGCCTTAGAACTCTGGCAGCGCCCTGCCTCTTGTCGAGCTCCGTCTGCCCGCATGGCCTGTAAGTACGTGATGTCCATGAGGTCCCTTGTGGGGTTCACAGAGCACCCTTCTGCCGAGAGCCTGGTGACCGCCTCTGTGTTCAGGCATACTGGCAGTTCTGCCAACACGGACTGACCTCCTGATAAAGAGTCCAAGCTTTTGGACCATTCAGCCAGGAAGGTTTATGCGACTTCCTCCTTGGGCCTTCGTTAGGCAAGTTTGGCTGTCGTCATGGCACACTTCTCTCACGCCCTTCTAGGGTCACTGGATGAAGTCCTCCCACATCTCCCCGCGGACATGCAGACCACGGTTAAGCAGGTTCGGGATCAGGGCCGAGCTGCTGTCATACAGAAGCTACAGACGGCCCTGGACATTGGGGATTCTTGTGCCCGTTCGATGGCTGCTACGGTTACCTCTTGTCGCAGGGCTTGGCTAAAGCTCTTCTCCTTTCCGGTGGATACCCAGCACAAACTGACTGACATGCCCTTCCTTGGGACTGACCTGTTCAGTCCAGGAGTGGCCGGTCACCTTCAGTGCATTGAGCAGTCCAGTGCCACCTTGGACACCACTTCTGCCCAGTGTTCTTGGTGCAAGAACCAGCAGAAGAAAAGAAGAAGCCTTTTCGGCATTCTTCCCCTGTGGCTCAGCAGTCCTCCTTTCAAGGCAGACAGCAGCACCAGCAACAGCAGCAGGCTTAAGCTTGGCGCTCCTGGCCCAAGTCCAGACCTCAACAGGCCCGTAAAGGAGGCCAAGATTCAGTTTCTGGAGCCTCCTCCTCCAAGCCTGCTCAGTGACAGGGCAGGGGCTGGCAACCTCTCTCCCGTTGCCTCAGCTCTGGGTCCTCCCGTGGGGGGCCGGCTCCGCCACTTCCTTTCCACCTGCTCCGTTGTTACTTCGGACAGGTGGGTCCTCAAAGTGGTCGGTTGGGGACTGCCTCTGGAATTCGAGCAGTACCCCCCAAGCCGAGCCAGCGCCCCTCGGGAAGAAAGAATATCTGCTCAGTCCCAGTCGGCTCTCCAAGACGACATTGCTTGCCTCCTCCTTAAGGAGGCAGTAGCTCCAGTGGCGGATCCTCCAGCAGAGCCAGGCTTTGTTTCCAGGTACTTCCTGGTGCCCAAGCGGACAGGGGGCTGGTGCCCCATTCTAGATCTGCACAACCTGAATCAGTATCTCAGGTCACGCACTTTTTGGATGGTCACTCTGTCCCAGATCATACCATCCTTGGAGCGAAACATGTGGTTCTGTTCACTGGATCTGCAGGACGCATTCTTTCACATCCCAATCTGTTCGTCCTATCAGTGGTTCGTCCGCTTCAGGGTCAAAGGGACCCTGTACGAGTTTCAAGCCATGCCATTTGGCCTGTCATCAGTCCCACGGGTCTTCACCAAATGCATCGCACTGGTGGCGGCCCATCTCAGGAGTGGGGACGATCAGGATTTATCCTTACCTCGATGATTGGCTCCTAGTAGGTTCCACCCAACAGGAGGTGGAGAGGTCCAGGGACCTGGCCTTCCAGACCTGCTCTCAACTCGGACTCCTGATCAACGAGGCCAAGTCGGAACTCGTGCCTTCTCAGGTGATAGGCTTCATTGGGGCAGAGCTCGATTCTTGTCAAGCCAGAGGTTGGCTCCCGGCGGACAGGGCGGAGGTTCTTTCCTCTTTTGCCCAATCCTTTCTGATTGGGCAATTGTGCCCTGCCGGGGACTTTCTGCGCCTTCTGAGTTACATGGCGGCATGCACCTCAGTGGTCTGTTGAGCCCAGTTGCACATGCGTTCCCTTCAGTGGGACCTGGCCGCCTAGTGGACTCAGCACCACAGTCATTTCGACCAGCTGATCACTGTAAACCAGAAGATGTGGGACACTTTCCAGTGGTGGACCGCCCTAGAATGGTTGCAGGAAGGAATCCCGTTTGTCCGCTCCGAGCTGACGGCCGTCCTTATGACCAGTGCCTCTCTCATGGGCTGGGGAGCCCACATGGGGGACAACAGGGCCCACTGGTTCTGGACTCCCGAGGAGTTCCGATACCACATCAGCCTGTTGGAGCTCAGAGCGGTCAGACTGGCACTGTCAGCTTTCGCTCCTGAGCACTGGGGTCCAGTGGTTCAAGTCTAGACGGACAATACCATGACCATGTACTACCTCAACAAACAGGGCAGCATGCACTCCCATCTGCTTTATGAGAAGTGCTCCGCATCTGGACACTCGTGAGCCGTCTGGAGGCAGATCTCCTAGCCATCCATGTGGCAGGAGCCTCAAACCATCTGACGGATGCTTTCAGCTGCTTAGGCAAGACATCCCATGAGTGGTCTCTCCATCCAGAGGTAGCTTATAGCCTGTTCTCCCACTGGGGCAAACTGACGGTGGACCTGTTCCATGCCTGCCCCCCTCAGCAGGGTTCGCTGCAGGGGGATGCCTTCTCGAGGCCATGGACCCCAGGCCTCCTCTATGCCTGTCCTCCATTTCCCTTGATCCACAAGGTGCTCCTCAAGGTGAGGAGGGACAAGGCAAAGGTGATCCTGGTTGCTTCTCAAGGTGAGGAGGGACAAGGCAAAGGTGGTCCTGGTAGCCCCAGACTGGCCGTGCCAGTTCTGGTATCCAGATCTCCTCAGCCTTAGCTGCAGGCCCCTGGAGCGGCTTTGCACACGCCGGGACTTGACCTGTCTCAGTCAGGGGAAGGTGTTCCATCTGGATCTTCAATCCCTGCACCTCACAGCCTGGTACCTGAGTGACTAGAGTTCCAGGCTTTAGGTCTTTCTGAAGATGTCTACACCGTGGTGGAGGCATCCAGAAAGGAATCGACCAGGAAATGTTTTGCCATCAAATGGAAAAGGTTTTCCATTTGGTGTCAGGGCAAGGGCCTGGACCCTCTGTCCTGTCCAGTGGCTAACATTCTCAGCTACTTTTGATCTTTCTCCAAAGGGGGTCTACGGTCATCGACCCTTAGGGTGCCCCTGGCAGCCATCTCTGCTTACCAGGCATTTGCTGGTCAGCCGTTGGTGGCGCAGGAGACGGTGGTTGGGGAATTTTTTTCAAAGGCCTGAATCACATATCCCCTCCGGTGCATGACCCTCCACCTCCATGGGATCTACTGCTGATACTGGCAAAGCTCATGGGCAAGCCATTCAAACCAATGCACAAGTGTGCCTTGTCACACTTGTCATGGAAGACAGCCTTCCTGGTAGCTATCACATCTGCCAGAAGGGCGGGGGAGCTCCAGGCACTTTTGGTGGACTCCCCTTATCTGGTCTTGCACAGGGACAAGGTTGTCCTGTGCCCCCACTGAAATTCCATCCGAAGGTGGTGTCAGAGTTTCACCTTAATCAGGTGTTGACTTTGCCAGTATACTACCCTAATTACACTTCGGAGGCCGAGTACAGGCTCCATACTTTGAACCTGAGATGTGTTCTCTCCTACTATAAGGGGAGGATGGTGAAAATTTGGGGAGAGATTTGTCAGCTGTTTGTCACCTACGCTGAAGCTGCTTCTGGAAAACCTGCAGCAAAGCGGACCATTGCAAGGTGGATTACATCATGCATAGGTCTGTGCTATGAGTTGGCGGGATAAGAGCTCATTCTACCCGCCATACTGCTGCATTGGTGGCTGCCTCCAGGGACATTCCTATCCAGGAAATCTGCCAGGCTGCTACCTGGAAGTCATGAAACACCTTAATCACCTGTTACCACATCAACCTTGAGTCACACCGGGATGCTGGTTTTGGAGTCTGTTCTCTAAACTCTGTTCCCTAAGAAGGAGATGTGTGCCTTACCTCCCTCCTCCCGGAGAACTGCTAGGAGTCTGCCAATGAGTATGAATGAACAACATATCCACACTTCTAGAAAAACAGGTTACTCACCTGTAACAGTAGTTCCTGGAGTGGTATATGTTGTTCATCCACACGGACCCACCCGACCTCCCCGGCTGCGGACGCACAACACTTGGCTTCCAGCGGGCTAAGATCTGACATCATGGGGTGGAGCTGAGGTATATACCACCCGGGTGGGTGAGAGGAGCCAGTGTGAAGACTTCCAGTCCAAATGAAAGTGGCAGGGGACGTGCCAGTGAGTGTGGATGAACAACATATACCACTCCTAGAACTACTGTTGTAGGTGTGTAACCTGTTTTTCTAGGGACATGGATATGTTGTTCATCCACACTGTCTGGCAGGTATCCTTGACGCTTTAATTCTTGCCAGAAGGTCTTCAAGCTGGCTCCTCCCACCTACCCGGGTGGTAAAACTCTCGGCTCCGCCCCATGACGCCAGATCTTCCTTACCGCTTGGAAGCTCAGGTTCCCTTCTTAGCGCTCTGCGTTTTAGACTGGATCCTAACTCTTCGGTTCGTCCGAAATTGGTTTTGAAGTTTTCTAAACTTCGGTCTTCATCTTCCCTCGCGGCTGCGATGGACAAATCTGTTCCCGGCTTTCGGAGGTGCCCTTGCTGGCAGATGATGTCCAGGACAGATCCGCACTCCACGTGCGTCTACTACCTGGGCCTAGATCACGACCCGCAGGCCTGCGAGTTGTGCCGCTCTTTCTCGGCCAACGTTCTGGACGATCGTGCTGCCCGATTGAAGCTCGGGCGCCCCGAGAAATGTTTCCCGGCGGTAAAATTTAAAGAGGCTCGTTGGGCGGTGTCTGCGGTGGCTGGCTCGGCTGAGCAGCTCGAGCAGTTGATCGCCCTCGAGGAGGAGGCGGCCCGGGCCGCATCTTCATCCTCCTCGGCCGCGGCATTTATCCCACTCTCTATGAGTTCCTCGTATTCGGCTTCGTTCAAGGAGCTTTGTCAGTCCCTTTCCACGGAAGGAGAGGGGCCTTTGGGACATTCTTCTTGGCCCAAGAAAAGGAGTCGAAGTAAGTCCCACCATCAGCATTTTGTGACAGCGGGAGGTCCCTCCCGGACAGCCGACCGTCGACTTTGATTGAAGGAGGTTGCAGCTTCAGACCACTGGCTACGGTGCCCCGTCAGGCCAGCCTGCCGAGACTCCCGTCGGCCAGTTGAGATTTTCTTGATCCGTTAGGCGGGCTGTCGACTGGAGAAGCCAACAACCTACTTCACGGTTCCCCGGTGGATACAGAGGATCTGCCTGCTCCTCCGGGACCGCGGTCCCGGTTAAAGTTCGAGCGAGGGAAGAGCAAGTATCCCGCCCTTCCCAGACTCCCGCCTCGGTCCCCGAGAATCACCGGTCTCTGTCGCGGACCTCTTCTCGGTCAGCCGTTCGCCGACATTCGGCGGATCTCGATTCTCGTTACCGAAGTAAGCAGCGACGCCGCTCTTCCTTGTCCTCCTTGGAGGAGGAGAGACTTCGACACAAGTTGCACCGGCGCTACGAGGATTTGATGTGGCAGCAGTTGCTGCTATCCAGGCCTAAGCCGACCCCGGCTATCAAGTGGCTGTCGCTGGAACAGCCGAAGCAACCACTCGCTCCAGTTGAGTTGCCCGCCCCAGGGCCGGTTGCTAAGCCGAAACCAGCTGGTCCACCGATTGTGGTGGAACCTCCGCCTCCACAGCCGAAGTCCGGGGCACCGACCAAGAGTTCTAGGTCGGGTCATGGCCTGCCCCACAGGTTGTCGGTCACCCTCACCCCCGACCGTCCTCGGCAGGTGGAGGGTGGCTCAGGGCCGAGGCAGCTCTTCGCAGACTCTTCGGAATCCGACGATGGTGCCTCCCTGTTCTCCAGGCAGTGCGATCTGGAGTCCTCTGGGGGCCAGTCAGTGGACGATAGCCCATCGTCCTTCTTGGGTCTGCTTCAGCTCACCTCGGAGTCCACTGGGATGCAGCTCGAGCCCGTGTCCAAACGGGCCAAGTATCCCCTGATGGAGATTCTGGACCGAGGGGATTCTCCCACGGAGGCCTTTCCGGTGGCTGAGGCCATTGTCGGCCTAGTCTTGGAGCTTTGGCAACGGCCTGCTTCCTGTCCAGCGCCTTCGGCCAGGATGGCCAGGAAGTATGCGGTCCCTGCCGGCTCTTTGCCCGGTTTCTCGGAACACCCCTCCGCGGAGGGGTTACTCACCGACAGCGTCTTCCGGCGTTCCGGTAATGCTCGGGACGTGGACAAGCCCCCGACAAGGAATCCAAAAAGTTGGACTTTGTCGGGCGCAAGGTGTACGCTGCGTCCTCCCTCGGCCTCCGACAGGCCAGCTCGGCCGTGCTGATGGTACACTTCTCCCACGCCCTCTTGGGCTCCCTGGATGAGGTTGTTCCTCATCTCCCGCCTGACCTGCAGACTACGGTCCACCAGGTGCGGGACCAGGGCAGGGCGGTGGCGAAGCAGCAGCTCCAGACTGCTCTGGACATAGGTGATTCCTGTGCCAGGTCAGTAGCGGCCGCAGTGGCCATGCGACGTAGGGCGTGGCTGAGGATATCCACTTTCATGGCGGATACCCAGCACAAGTTGGCGGACGTCCCCTTCTTGGCGACTGACCTCTTTGTCCCTGGAGTGGAGGGACGCCTCCAGCGGATCGAAAAGTCCAATGCCACTCTGGACTCTGTCACCTCTGCCTAGAGGAACAAAGGCCGCTGTCAGCAGCAGAAGTCCTTTCGTCCTTCAGTCCCTGCTCCTTGACCGGCCCAGCAGCACCAGCAACAGGGCCAGCAGGCTCGCGCTTGACGTCCCAAACCCCGACGACGGCTTCCTTCAATAGGAAGCAAGGAGGTAAAGGCCCGGGAGGTCCCTCGGATGGTCCTTCCTCCAAGCCTGCCCAGTGACGGGTTGAGGGCTGCCGCCCCCAACCTCGTCACTCCTCCCTGGGTTCCCCCCGTGAGGGGACGGCTCCGCCACTTCCTTTCTGCCTGGTCCTCTATCACCACGGACCGCTGGGTGTTAGAGGTGGTAGGAAAAAGCCTGCCTCTGGAGTTCGAGCAGGTTTCCGCCTTTTAGAACGCAATCGCCCCACCAGGGGGCCTCGAATTCGCCGCAGCTCGGCCAGCTGGGTTCGCCGGGCCGACATTGCCCTGCCCTCCAAAAAAGAGGTGATCAGGAAGGCATGATCCTCCTTCAGACCCGGGGTTTGTGTCCGGGTACTTCCTGGTCCCAAAACGGACGGGGGGCTGGCGCCCCATTCTCGACCTGCACGACCTGAACAAGTTCCTAAGGTCTCGAACCTTCAGGATGGTCACTCTGGCTCAGATTATCCCATCCTTGGAACGAGGCATGTAGTTCTGCTCCCTGGACCTCCAGGACGTGTTCTTTGACGTCCCAATCCGTCTGTCCCATCAAAGATTCCTCCGCTTCAGAGCAGAGGGATCCCTTTTACGAGTTCCGAGCCATGCCCTTGGGTCTCTCCCTAGCGCCCAGGGTCTTCACCAAATGCATGGCAGTGGTGACAGCATTCCTGCGGTGCCGAGGGGTCCGGGTGTACCCTTACCTGGACGATTGGCTGATAGCAGCCCCCTCCAGACAGGAGGTGGAGTGGTCCAAAGATCTGGCCCTCCAGGTTTGCTCTCAAGTTGGCCTCCTCATCAACGAGGCCAAGTCGGAACTCGTGCCAAAGCAGGTGATTCTGTTCATCGGGGCAGAGCTCGACTCTCTGCGAGCCAGAGCACGGCTCCTGGCAGACAGGGCTGAGGTTCTTTCCTCCTTTGCCCAATCATTTCTGGTTGGGCAATTGCCCCCTGCCCGGAACTTCAAACAACATGAAGTCTTGCTATATTATGACTATTGCAGTTTGTCCCACCATTAGAACTGCTCCGGAGGTGAAAGAGTTAACTTCCATGCAGGGCATGGAACTTAGAGCGCGAGCTCGGTTAGAGAAGCTCTGTCTGGGATATTTCAAACCGAAACTGTCAGATTCTTTACTCCGCCTCACTGAACAGTCGCTCCGGAGGTTCCTCCTACTGCTCGGTTAAATTCAACCGCGGTTATCATTATTTTAACCGCAAACCGATCGGTTCAAGCTCTGTCTATGGTATTGTAAGTAATAGATAGGTTTATTCTGTGTGGAACTTGTAAATGTTTATCGGTTCGGTTTGAACCGATCAGGTTGTGTGGAAACTTTATTCTGAAGCATTTAGAGTGCGGTTCCCGGTTCTTATCGGTTCTAAAAAAAAAACGGATTTCATTACGGTTTTTTCCACGACCCGTGACACGGTTGGGAACCGATAAGGGTGTCTTGCCTGGCACTGCCAAAAAGGGCAAGTTTTTGGTTAGGCTGGCATTATGTCTGAGAAACCCAAAAGAAAAACCGGGCCCACTGGGTTTCAACACTGTAGTGTCTGTGGGGAAGCCTTTGCCAAGGCTGACCCACACACTACATGTGTTTATTGTCTGGGGTTTGACCACCTCAATGCAGACTGCCAGATTTGCAAGAATTTCCCTGCAGCTACACTAGATAAGAGAGTTGGTAGGCTCAGGGAACAAGAGGCCAAAAAGTCCACTGACCCGGATGGCCAGCCGGTTCGGTGCCAATCAACGGAGGGAAGTGTCCTTCTGACCAGGGGCTGACTTCTCGGCAACGAAGCTGACTCTGAGGAGCCAGTTCTGGCAAAGGAACTAGAAGATCAGCAGGTGTGGAGTCAAAAACCCTTCTCCAACTGCTGCAGAGATAGCCAGGCAATCCAAATTGTCCAGTCATTTTCGGTCTCCGTCCGAACCGCCACTATCTGGCAAGAGGTCGGTTCGGGCGGTTCCACCGGTTCAAGAATATGATATAGAGGAGTTTTATGAACCAGAGGAGGGGAGGATGATTGTGAACAGTGTGAATGTAACTTTGAAAGTCTGGATGTGCCCATTGAACCGGACATCTCCCCAGACAGACCTTTAGGAGAATCTCCCCTCAGGCTTGCTGAGTCCTTCTCATTTTCTGTTTTATAAAAAGTTGTAAACCCTCCAGCTTCCTTTGGAGGAAGCTGTGGATGAGCAAGAGGAGCCTGACTTTGTAGAAATGATGGATATCCCAGAGTCCAGGAGATTGTCTATTCCTTTATATAAATCCTTTAGGAAACAAACAATAACAATTTTAAAAGCTCCTAATTCTGTGCCTCCTGTAGATAAAGAGATGGACAGGAGGTACACTTTGTCAGGTCCTGATACAGAATTTCTTTCACAGCAATGCAGCCATGTTGGGGTAGTTCAGGCTGCAGCCTGTGATAAGGCTAATATTCCCCTGGCTTCACATCCTCCTGATAAGGACTCCAGGAAGATTGATGCCATGGCTAAAAAACAATACATGGCAGGGTCCTTGGGACTCAGACAAGCAAATTATATGGCTTATGTTGCAAGATACCAATAATCTAGATGGGATACTGTCATGGCTTTAGCCAAACAGCTCCCTGGCCAGCTTGCCAAGGAGCTGGAGCAGGTGGCTGCCACTGGTATTGAGGCATCTAAGGTGCAATTCCATGCTGCAGTGGATTCTAATGATGTGTCCCTAGAGTCATGGCTACTTCTGTGGCTTTTAGAGATTGGCTTGGCTCAGGTGTATTAGTTTGTCACAGGATACCCAGGCTAAGGCTATGGATTTTCCTGTGGTGGGAAATTCTCTGTTTGGGGAACAGACAGAGAATTATATGAAGAAAAATGGATGAATATAGAACCACTTACAGGAGTGCACAAGCCTAGAACGGGCAAGCCACTCTCAGAGGCAGCCCCCAGGGTCAGAGGCAGGCCTTTTCACATGCCTTTTTACCAAACCCAGGCCTCCTCTTCAGCTTATGTTCAGAGGGGAGTTCTTCAGAGGGAGAGGCAGACGGGTACAAGCAGGCCTGCTCCTACCCCTCAGCCTAAAGCCCCTGCCAAACAGGCACCCTGATGGGATGCCCAGGCAGTGTCTCTATTACCTGTAGGGGCAGGCTCGCTACTCGTCCAGGACTGGGAGTCTTTAACATCAGACAAGTGGGTCCTGGAAGTAGTAAGCCAGGGTCTGGTTCTCAGCTTCAAAAATTTCCAAAGATGAGAATCAGATCTTTTCCACCTGCAAACCCTCTAGAGACTCTTGCTTTGAAACAGAAGTCTCAACCCTCCTGGCTCTCAGAGCTGTAGAAAGGGTTTCTCCCCACACCAGGGCAAGAGTCTGTACCCAGGTACTTCCTTACCCCAAAAAAAAGAGAGAGGGCGGCCCATCCTGGACCTAAGATATCTGAACAAGCACCTTTTAAAACCAAAATTCAAATGGTGACTCTGGGAATGATTTTACCCTCCCTAAGGCCAGGGGACTGGCTAGCTTCCTGGACCTCAAGGATGCCTACTTCCATGTTCTTATCAGAAGCTCCCACCGAAAAGTACCTCAGATCTGAAACTCCCCTCAGGCCATTATCACTCCAGAGCAATGCCCTTCGGCTCATCTCTGCCCCCAAGGGTATTCACAAAATGCCTGGCAGTAGCAGTTGCTCATTTAAGAAGGCAAAAGATGCCATCTTCCTACCTAGACGACTGGCTCATTGTGGTCAGTCTCCAGACCAGGTCAAATCACGCCTGTGTTGCCCCAGCAGCTGCTTACCTTCAGGGCTTTCTTCTCAATCTTCCAAAGTCAGTTCTGGAACCTGTCCAGGTACTCAACTTTATAGGTGCAGAACTGGATACAAAGCAGGCCAGAGCCTCCTTCCCTAGAAAGTGGTAAGGACCCTGGTGGCCCTGGCCTCATTCTTCACTCTGCAGGTCTCTCGACCAGCAAGGCATTTCCACAGCTCCTAGGGACACACGGCTGCTCCCACAGCTGTAGTGCAAGGAGCAAGATTTCAGATGAGGGACATTCAGTTCCATTTGAGAGCCTTTTGGTCTCAAAGAAGAGATTCCTATCCAAGTTGATCCCAGTGACTTGAACCCTGATCCAGGCCCTTCAGTGGTGGCAGGATCAGAGCAGTCTGAGACAAGGGGTGCCCTTCATCCCTCTATCTCACTCCTTGACCCTTACTACAGATGCATCCCTCTTGGGATGGGGAGCTCACATGGGCGACCTCTCCACCCAGGGATTGTGGTCCCCTCAGGAATCTCTGCTCCACATCAATCTGTTGGAACTCAGAGCTGTTTTCTAGCACTTCAGGTTTTTTCTGCATCTGTTCAGAACAAAGTGGTACAGGTCAGAACAGACAACACTACTACAATGTGGTAGATCAACAAACAAGGGGCACCTGGTCTTCGGCCTTGTGCACCGAGGCGATGAAGTTGTGGTCTCTTGGCTTATTCCCTGAACACTGCTAGCAGTTCACCTCCCAGGCAAGGACAATGTCCTGGCAGATGCTCTCAGCAGGATTTCCCAAGGCCATCATGAATGGTCACTGGATCCCTGAGTACTGGGGATAGTTTTTGCCAGATGGGGCACCCCTCAGATAGATCTTTTTGCAGCCCCAGACAATCATCAACTTCCACTTTTTTGTTGCAGGCCCCCAGTGTTGGCCTCAGTCTCCCTGGATGCCTTTCTCCTCGATTGGGAAGGGAAGTTTCTCCCCCCTCCTGTTCAAGGTGCTAGTCAAAATCAGATCTCAGCCCTGCAAGATGAGCCTGATTGCTCCAGACTGGGCCAGGCAGCCCTGGTACCCACTCCTTCTGTCCTTAGCAGTCCATCTTCCCCTGTGTCTCCCCAGGAACCACAATCTGTTAACCTGTGCCCAGGGGAGAGTCTGGTATCCGAATCTCAAATCCCTCAACCTCAAGGCCTGACTCTTGAGTTAGAGTTTGCTGATCTACAACTTTCTCAGGGTGTTCTCGAAATCTTGAAAGCTTCTAGAAAGCCTTCCACTAGGGCTACTTATAATTCCAAATGGAAAAGGTTTTCCATATGGTGTTCTGGGAAGCATATTTCCCCGGAATCTGCTGATTTGCCCACTGTTTTGGACTATATGGTCCATCTTAATTCTTTGGGACTGAGACCAGCTACCCTGAAAGTGCATTTGGCAGCTGTCTCTGCTTTTATTTCAGCAGGGAAGCCCTCTTCTCTTTCTGCTCACCCTGTATTTTCCAAGTTTTTTAAGGGATTGCTTCATACCAATCCACCATTCAGGGACCCTGCCCCTGGCTGGGATCTTAATGTTTGCATTGCTCAGCTGATGCAACCCCCCTTTGAACCTCTGTCTTCGGCAGAGCTTAAGTACTTGACTTGGAAAACTGTATTTCTAGTAGCCATCACTTCTGCCAGGTGCATAAGTGAGTTACAAGCTTTGTCAGTGGACACTGACTTTATTTCCTTTCACAGGGATAAGGTAGTCCTCAGGACTAACAGGAAGTTTTTGCCTAAGGTGGTCTCAGATTTCCACCTTAATCAATCTATTTCACTTCCAGTGTTCTTCACTGACCATTCCTCCTCTGGTGAGAGGAGGTTGCACAGCTTAGATGTTAAGAGGGCCCTAATTTACTACATAGAGTGTACCAAGGGTCACAGGTTTGACTCCCTCCAACTGTTTCTCACTTATGGTGAGGTTGGGAAAGGGAAACCTGCCACTAAGAGATCCATTGCCAGGTGGATTGTCTCTTGTATCCAATTTTTCTATCAAAAACTGGGTAAGGTTCCCCCTTCAGGCCTGAGGGCTCACTCTACCAGAGGTACAGCTGCGTCTCTAGCTGCTGCCAGAGACATCCCTATCTTAGGGATATGTCAAGCAGCTACTTGGAAAACAGTACACACTTTCACCAAGCATTACTCCCTGGATATCCAGGCCAGGAGGGATGCTCGGTTTGGCACAGCCGTGCTTCAGAGCCTATTCCCTAAGTAGGTTCTGTCCCTCCTCCATGGAGGTACTGCTGTGTAGTCTGCAGTAGTCATAATATAGCAAGACTTCATGTTGTTTGAAGAAAAAATTGCTCACCTTAGTAATGTTGTTTCTTCTAATGGAGTCTTGCTATATTATGACCTCCCCCCCAGCCTGCCCCTCTCAGAACTTCTACTTGGGGTATGGGGTGGGCAGTTCACTGTTGGCACTTATTGATGCCCCTTTTATGTTTTCCACCCCTTCTTTTTGGGGTGTTTGGGTGTTGTGTTTTATTTTATTTTATCTTATGGTCCCCTGACTTGAGTCTTGGTGTTGGGACCAGGAAAATGTGTTAATATTTTAGTAGCCAGTTGGCTAGTGTAGGTTACAGCTTCCACACAGAACCTTAGTGAGTTTTGCTCGTAAAGATCTGACAGTTTCGGTTTGAAATATCCCAGACAGAGCTTCTCTAACCGAGCTTGCACTCTAAGTTCCATGCCCTGCATGGAAGTTAACTCTTTCACCTCCGGAGCAGTTCTAATGGTGGGACAAACTGCAATAGTCATAATATAGCAAGACTCCATTAGAAGAAACAACATTACTAAGGTGAGTAATTTTTTCTTCCTACGCCTCCTGGGCCTCATGGCGGCCTGCACCAGCGTGGTCCGTTGGGCCCGTTGGTACATGCGTCCCCTTCAATGGGGACTGGCCAGCCAGTGGTCACAATGCCGCGATCCATTGAACCGGCCCGTGACAGTGACCCAGGAGATGTGGTGGATCGTTCCAGCCTATCTGCAGGAGGGTATCCCGTTCGTCCGCCCCGAGCCGACGGTCTCTCTCTCGACCGACTCATCTCTGATGGGTTGGGGTGCCCATCTGGGGGAACACTGAGGGCACGGCCTCTGTTCCCCTTGGGAGTCCTGATGCCACATCAACCTGCTGGAGCTCCGAGCAGTCCGTCTAGCTCTCACTGCCTTCACTCCGTTTCTACGGGGTCAAGTGGTTCAGGTCCAGACGGACAACACCACGACCATGTACTGTCTGAACTGCCAGGGCGGGATGCGCTCCCTGCTGTTATGCAAGGAAGCTCTCCGCATTTGGTCCCTAGTGCGCAGCCTGGAGGCGGATCTCCTAGCCATTCACGTGGCAGGAGCCTCCAACACCCTGGCCGATGCCCTAATCTGGATATGGGGCTACGTCTCACGAGTGGTCTCTCCTGCCGGAGGTAGTACAAGATCTCTTCTCCCACTGGGGCACCTCTCAGGTGGACCTGTTTGCCTCCAGGGAGAATGCGAAGCTGAGTCTGTTCCATGCCCGCCCCCCTCAGCAGGGCTCGCTGCAGGGGGATGCTTTCTCGAGGCCGTGGACCCCGGGCCTCTTCTACGCCTTCCCCCATTTCTCTTGATCCACAAGGTGCTTCTCAAGGTGAGGAGGGGTAAGGCGCAGGTGATTCTGTTAGCCCCAGACTGGCCCCGCCAGTTCTGGTACCCAGATCTCCTCAGCCTCAGCTCCAGGCTCCCGAGGCGGCTTCCAGCCTGCCCGGACCTGATCTCAGTCAGTCAGGGAAAGGTATTCCATCCGGACCTTCAATCCCTGCACCTGACGGCCTGGTTCCTGAGCGGCTAGAGTTCCAGGGCTTGGGTCTTTCCGACGAGGTCCTCAACGTCGTTGAGGCGTCCCATAAGGAGTCGACCAGAAAATGCTATGCCTTCAAATGGAAGAGGTTTTCCATTTGGTGTCAGGGGAAGGGCTTGGACCCTTCCGACTGCCCCTTGGCAAGCATTCTGGACTACCTGTGGTCCCTTTCTCAGCAAGGGCTTCGGTCAACGACCCTTAAGGTGCACCTGGCAGCCATCTCTGCTTACTGGGCGTGGGCTGGCAAGCAGTCGGTGGCACAGGAGAAGGTGGTCGGGCACTTTTTCCAAGGCCTTGACCACATTTCCCCTCCGATGCGAGAACCTCCACCTCCGTGGGATCTACTGCTGGTATTGGCCAAGCTCATGGGCAAGCCATTCGAACCAATGCACAGGTGTGATCTTTCACACCTGTCGTGGAAGACCGCCTTCTTGGTGGCTATCACGTCAGCCAGAAAGATGGGAGAGCTCCAGGCGCTTTCCATCGAGTCTCCTTATCTGGTCTTCCACAAGGACAAGGTTGTCCTGCGCCCCGACCCGAAATTCCTTCCGAAGGTGGTGTTGGAGTTTCACCTTAACCAGGTGTTGACTCTGCCGGTGTTCTACCCCAGTCACACCTCGGAGGCCGAGTATAGGCTCCATACTTTGGACCCTAGACGAACGCTCGCTTATTATAAGGAGCGGACGGCTAAAATTCGGGGAGAGGTTCGCCAGCTGTTTGTCACCTATGCTGAAGCCACACCTGGCAGACCTGCAGCAAAGCGGACGATAGGCAGGTGGATCACCTCCTGCATAGAGCTCTGCTACAGGTTGGCGGGCATGGAGCCTCCCAGAGGGATAAGAGCTCATTCTACCCGCCATACCGCTGCATTGGTAGCTGCTTCCAGGGACGTCCCTATCCAGGATATCTGCAGGGCTGCTACCTGGAAGTCGGCACATACCTTCATTACCCACTACCACATCGACCTCGAGTCATGCCAGGATGCTGGTTTTGGGGCCTCAGTTCTCCAATCTCTCTTTCCCAAGTAAGTATCGGGGGTGTGCGCCTTGCCTCCCTCCTCCCGGAGAACTGCTAGGAGTCTGCTAGACAGTGTGGATGAACAACATATCCATGTCCCTAGAAATACAGGTTACTCACCTGTAACAGGAGTTCTAGGAATGGTATATGTTCATCCACACGACCCACCCGACCTCCCCGGCTTTGACGCACAACCTGAGCTTCCAGCGGGCCAGATCTGGCATCATGGGGCGGAGCCGAGAGTTTTACCACCCGGGTGGGTGGGAGGAGCCAGCTTGAAGACCTTCCGGCAAGAATTAAAGCGGCAAGGATACCTGCCAGACAGTGTGGATGAACAACATATACCATTCCTAGAACTCCTGTTACAGGTGAGTAACCTGTATTTCAGCCCCGTCTGTAATTGTAACTTGTATTGGCGATTGAGCCATAACATTATAATTTTTAGCGTAACCGCCTTGCAATATTCTTGTAAATTGGGTCGATTCAAACCACCTTTTTCTACGGAAAGCATCAAGAGAGACTAGCGAATCCTTGGTTTTCGGCCTGCCCAAATATATCTAGATAAGGTTCTGTTCCAGGAAGTGAAATAATATAAGGCTGGGATCAGTGGGAAAGTTTGGAATAAATATAAAACATTTGGTAATAGCGTTCATATTGATTCTATCTTGGGAGTAAAAGGAAAGTCGGAGGTGAGCCCAGGCACTTAACTCCCCTTTCTGTCTCTCGAGTTAATGGCTCATAATTAATTTGCTCCAGGTGTATTACATTTTTAGGTAAAAAAACAAACTAACAACTATTTCGTTTTTGTGCGGTTCCATCTGGTGGGAAAAAATCTTTTCATGTCCAGTAAGGGAACAAAATTAAGGGCCAGAATCTCTGTTTTCTGAACATTTATCATGATTCTGTGTATAAATGTAGGATTTCTAAAAGTGATGGAACCGAAGGTTTGGGATTTAATAAAGTCGGGAGAACATCATCCGCATAAAGTGAGATTTTATAAGTCCGCCCTCCCAACGGAATTCCCTCTATATTGGGAGCTTCTCCAATTGCTACTGCTAGAGGTTCAATGTGTAAGGAAAAAGAAGAGGGGAAGAGGGGGCAGCCCTGACGGGTTCCTCTGGTTAAAGGAATAGGGGAAGAGAGGTGACCGTTTAATATAGATGTATGCTTTAGGAACTGAATAAATAGATTTAAGCCAGATGACAAAACCCGCTGGGAAGCTAAATCTCTCTTTGGTTTTCCACAAAAAGGGGCAAGACACCCTGTTGAATGCCTTATCTGCATCCAGACTAATTAGGGCTGCTGGGATATGTCGCTGATGGAGGTGGTCCATCAGATTTCACTATCAGACATTTTGTGGTGCTCCTGTGAAATATAATAGTAAAAAATACTTGCAGGAGAAACAGCAAAAAAAACTATTATTAGTAAAAGATTTCTAAAAAGTGGTACATAATCAGTATCGTGTTGATGAGTAACTGGAGCTTTTCATTATTTTCTTCTAATAAAAATAGCTTGATAAAAGTGAAGATTAAATGTCCAAAATAAATACCCAAAGTCTCATGCAGTATTAAGGTGTTGCCCCAACTAAGTGTTCTTTAGTCAGATGATGTCCATTAGATATAAAGAAAAAGACGAGAGAAAGGGGAGCACGTTTATTTGCTTTGGGTTTTAAATGTAAGAAAGTCCAAATCAGTACTCATCTGGATTCTCAAGCTTGGTTTGTTCAGACTACATTGTTCCAGGAAGATGTCCCCTAGTGTTTACTGTAGCTGCCACTCCAGAGTACCTACTACGTTTAAGGGAGGCCTAATGATGACTGTATGAAGCCTCACAGTAGAAAATGGATTGGCTCTCAAGGTGAATCCTTGGTATCAAGTGAAATACTAAGGTATTCCAGTTTCCCCAGTTAAAGTGTTCATGACTTTCCCTTCATGGATCTTTTGAAGGAGTCTTGGCGTGCTGCTGCTGGAGTGGTTGATTGCGCCAGAGTGCCTTTTTGGGGCTTCGGGGCTGGTACCATCTGCCAGCGCATTGGTTATGGTGGTTGCATCGGGCGACTTTGTGCGCAGGAGGGAAATTTCATTCCCATCTTGATAAGCTTCATACATGCTTCTTTTGCCGATTCGAACTCTTTTTGGTCTTCTGGGAGTTGCACAGCCAGTCAGACAGGATAAGGAGTGGTGAATTTGTATCCTTTGGCTTTCAAGACTGGAAGGATATCTGCATATGCCCAGTGGGGTCTCGTCATCTCTGGAGCATAATCATTGTCAAAATAGGTTCTTGTTTGTCCATAAAAGACCATCTGTCTTCTCCATGTTGTAAGTAAATTTTTTTCCTTTGTTGCATAACTGAGGAACCAGGGAATTGTGGAGCGTGGTCAGGCGTCTGGAGATGTGGGCCTGGGGCCGAGAGCGCAGTGAAACCCACTCCCTGTCTAACGGGAGATCAGAGGGGAGCTCCACTGCAGTGTGTAGTAGTTTGGTGATAAAATCTGTTATGTCTGATCCCTCCGGTATACGGTAGATATGTATATTTTTACGTCTGGCTCGATTTTCGGCATTTTCCTGCCTTGCTTGAAGCTGATCTTGTTGCTCTTGTAACGTCTTAAGCATCTCCTCTATATCATCCACCCGATTTTCTACCTCTGTGATCTGCTGTTCAGACTCGTCTGCTCATTGGTCAAGAGCCACCACATCTTTACGGAACTCTGAGTATAGTTGTTCTACCTCGGATCTAAACGATAACAGCTCTTTGTAAATGGTGTCTAATTTGACCTTTTTTGATTTAAGTGGTTTCTTCCTTGGTGTGGTAGCTGCATCTGAATGGCCTCTTGTGTCGCTTGAGGTCTGTGACTGCTCTGAGTCCGAGGTGTTGGCATGAGAAGCTGGGTGATCTTCCTTCAATTTTAAGCAGATTTATGCTGTTCTCTTTGGCAAAGTCAGGAGCGTGGTCCATTATGTCCCTGTCTGTATTTATTTCGGGTTGGTTGTTTGAAATAGTTTTCGGGCGATTCCAGTGAGTTCAAGCGGGAGTTCTCCAATCAGGGTGCCATTTCAGTTGAGATACAAACAGGAGTGTAATTGTTTATTTCTGAAGTCTTTCTCTTTTTCCTTTTGTTCATCAGAAAGTATTATGTGATTAATATTGTGCTGGATGTGCAGAACAGCTCTTAGCCTGGCAGCTGACATAGCTTTCACTACTGCCCCACACTACATCATCATTATTGTGATCTCACTGACTGATATCACAGGTGAACGACCTAGCAGTCACTCACTTGCTGTTCCTAAGTAGCAGTGATGTCACACTCACTGAGGTCACAATGCTGATGATATAGTGTGGGGCAGTAGAGTAAGATATGTCAGCAGCCAGGCTAAGAGCTGTTCCACACATCACACCTACTAACATCCAGTAAACAATTAAGCAGTATACCCTGACAGGGTGTGGATATACTGGAGGATTTACCATGGCTGGTGTGGTTCAATCACGAGGTGCAGCCGAGGGACTTAACCACACCAGAAGTGGTAAATCCTCCAGTATATCCACTCCCTGGAGGGGTATATTGCGATTATACAAAGGCTCTGTTTGTTTTTGTAGGAAAAAAATATATATTTAAAACGTCCGTTCGTTTTCAAAGCTGCTGTTCCTTTGTTTTTTACTGTGGACGCATTGCTTGGATTTTTTTGCGAGTTCAGCACATGTGCCAGAGGATCGCTGATTGCCACCGCTACCATTACAAATGTTTTCAGCTTCTTTGCTGTTGAGAGAATGAACTGCGTTTTCTTTTCTTCTTTTCTTTCGGGTGCGTCGCTCTTCTTGAATGATGCAGCAGTTTTTTTGAAGTTTTGAGGCTAGTGACGGAGTATGGGATGTCGGGTTAATGACTAGGTATTCTCGCCGTCAGTCCGTGTGCTTGGCAGTGGTGCGTTTGCAATGAACGGAGGGATTTGCCAGGGAGTTCCTGATGCGGCTGAGTGGTGGCTGGCACCTTTTCCAGTGGGTACATTGGAGGATTTACAACGCTGAAAAGGTGCCAGCCAGCCAATCAAAATGCAGGATTCTGTGATTTTTTTTTTTTTTTTGTGCCTATTGTATAATCATCTAATTAAACAAAGGGAAAAGAAAAAGTACCTGGGATATAAAAAGTAATAGTTAGCTGCTTTTAAGATCTAATAGTTTTAGGCAGTACACTAGCTCTTTAAAGAAGATCTACTGTAAACGGAACTTCACTGTGTTCACTGACATAGTTTATTGTTTTATAGTATATTAGACTGCAGTATTTATTTTGAATGTTGTGGCCATGATGATGGTGTGTGTGTGTGTGTGTGTGTGTGTGTGTGTGTGTGTGTGTATTTCAAACAACATGAAGTCTTGCTGTATTCTGACATTATGCAGTTAGCCCCAGCACTTGACCTGCTCCGGAGAGGAAAGAGTTAACTCTATGCCAAAGCATAGAATGTTGAGCTTGAGCTCTGTTCAGACCTCTGTCTGGTGCACTTTGAAGTGTAACCGTCAGATTTTTTACTCCGCCTAATTGAACAGTTGCTCCAGAGGTCTCTCCTTCGCTATTGGTCGGGTCCAGTAAAAACGTCGGTTTTAAACCGCTATTTTGTTGTAATAATTTTTATTGATATTTCAGAACATAAAACAAAACATAAGGTCACATTACAAAATACAGTGATCAGTTATAAAGTACATCCAACCCCGCCCACATGTGCTGGGATGGTATACTGATCTAGTTGTCATATGGAGGCAACCAAGTATACCCTAAGAGTAAACTATATAAACGTAACATTTCAGTTAACAGAATAAAGACTACTGTATATCACTGGGTTACATGCTCTATTATGTATAGACATACCATAAAATTTAAGCCAAGCACTCCCGGGTACCCCAAAACCTCCCACTATCAACCCTATAAGGAGTACTTACCAAAGCTGGATTGAATCAGATCCTTCACAATACTGGACGTACTACATTGCAGAAGTAATTTTATACTTGCCATGAGGTGTTCCTTTTCAAGGCATTGAGAGCACTGTGATATAGAGTATAGATATGTTCTGCAAGGACCACCCGTTCCTGTAAAGATACCAAAACGACCCAAGCTTAAGTCCGTACTCATAAGATAACTTCGGTGTGTCCAGCAGACCAAACGCATTCAGTCATAACACTTATAGTTCTGGGACTATCACATCCCCCACAAAACATGGGGCACCATTACCTTTGCTGGAGTCCCACCACAACTAACTACATATACAGCCAACAGAAGAAACCAAGGTTGATCACCCAATTACTGCTGGAGGAGGAACCTGCACCAAGTATCTCAGATATGGGTCCCAACAGGCTGTGAATGAGGATAATTTGGATTTCTGTAGGTGGGATATCGTATCCAGTTTGGCCAGAGTAGCCAAAGACCCCAATATTACTGTTACCGTGAGGGATCACCACAGACCTCCACTGGCATAATATAGCCCTTTGGTTTGTAACGCTAACAAGGCCAGCCATCTCAATTTTAACGGTGACAATTTAGGCAATACCCCTTAACCCCAAGATACAAAAAGGGGACATAGGGAATGGTCTGTTGGAGAACCAGAAGCCAGAACCAGAATCTCTTGCCAGAGAGGTTGGATCTTGGGGCATGTCCACAGAATGTGCAATAAATCCCCCGGCTGTTGACACCTCCAGCAATTATCCATCTCTATTACTTTAGCTCTATACAGAATAACTGAGGTTCTATACCAAGAGTGTGCAATTTTGTTTTGAATTAGCCTCAATTTGGCATCAGTAAACCAGGAATGAACATCTATCCAGGCTTTATCCCAAGCCTCAGATGATATAGGAGTCTGCAACATCTTCTCCCATCTAATCCTCGCTGTCTCAGATTGAGATGGAAGAGTATCACGCAGGGTAGCATACAACTGACCCGAAAGTCCCTTAGTACATGACATCCACTTAACCAATGGAGATGGTTGAACCCGCTCAACGGAGACATAAAAGTTGTCTGATAACATCCTGATCTGGAGGTATCTCCAGAAATCTTCTGCTGGAATTCCCCATTGCTGTCTCAGAGACTGAAATGTCTGGATATTCTTATGATGAGGGTCAACAAATCTCCTAACATGGTGATACCCAATGCTGCACAATGCCCCACCTAATTTTGCTGCCACCTATGGTGATGTCTGGTTTGTGCCATATAGGCACATAAGAAAGAGGAAGAGGTGCCAGCTTAAGTCTCACGATGAAAAGCAAACCCAGTTTCTCCTGGCGAATCTATTGTAGGGACGTGGGAGGTACTCTCTATCCACCCTTATTAATCTTAGCTTTTTGAAATTATCCTTCTGTACTAGAAGAGATAAGGGATGACACAACCCTCACGATGTCTGTCTCTAGCTGTACCCATTGCGGTGACAGAGGGAAAGGAGTCTAGCCCAGTTGATCGTTTGAGCTAACAGAAAGGCCCGATGGTATCCTTCAAACCACGGGAGGTTCCACCCCCGCGTAGTGTGATCTTAATTTAGCCCGCCTGAATCTAGGTTTAGATCCTCTCCACTAATAAATCCCCAATTACTTTGTCAATACTCTGAAACCATCGTGGCAGGTAAAGGACCGTAAATGTCTCAGGAGATAAAAAATAATTTGGGAGCCGCAATCATAGACACTGCCGCCACTTTCCCAGCAAGAGTTAGTTTAAGTAACCTCCATCTATCAAAATCTGTCTTCAGTGAGGAGAGAAGGGGTTGTATATTGGCCTTCCATATAACCTCTAGAGACGGAGTGAGAAAAATACCCAAATATGTAATCCCAACTGGAGCCCAAACTAGCTCCTCCACTCCCATGTCCTGCTGAACACAGTGCTCGTTCAGGGGGAGTATCTGTGTCTTGTGCCGATTCATCCGAAGACCGGAATGCTTAGAGAATTCTTCAAGCAAATCAAAAAGCAGGGGGATAGCAGTATGAGCATCCTCCAACAAAAGGAGAACGTCATCAGCATACATGAAACTTACATAGGATATATTCCCCACTGTCAAACCATTAATCTTTGGGTGATTGCGAATGGCACCGCCACGGTTCTATCGCCAAGACAAAAAGTAAGGGAGAGAGCGGCAACCTTGTCTGCCCTCTGCCCAAAGGGAAAGGTTTGAAAGGGCCTAATTGGTATTAACTCTGGCAAAAGGGCCCCATATATAGCTTTTATTTTTATGTAGAAAGGTGTCTCCAATCCCAAAATGAGCAAGGGTCAAATATAGATAGTCCCATTCCACTGAGTCAAAAGCCTTTTCAAAATCTACAGTAATGGCAGCCGCAGGGGTGTGAAGAGACCTGGCCAGAGGAATCAAATTCAACAGGGTTCTTAAATGATCTGAACTATGTCTGCCCGGTATAAATCCCATTTGTGATGTGTGTATCAATTCAGCCAACAAAGGACTAAGTCTGTAGGCCAGGATTTTAGCATAAAGTTTACTGTCCAGGTTTATAAGTGAAATAGGGCGATAATTTCCCGGATTCGTGGAGTCCTTACCTTTTCTTGGGAATCACAGCAATAGTGCCTCCTGCATAGAGGGTGGAAAGGCATAAATTTGACCTCCAAAAGACCTGAATCAAAAGGGAGCAATAATATGGCCCAGAGTCTGATAAAATTCTGTGGGTACCATCGCTACCCGGAGATTTACCCTTTTAAGTTTTGAATAGCCACCATCACTTCCTCCTTAGAGATAGGGAGATCTAACCCCTGTGTGTGCTGGCTCTGCAGCTTAGCTAAGCTCAGCGAATTTAAGAAGCCCTGAGTATCCAAATTATGCTTAGTGTGAGTGGAGCAATATAACTTTTTGTATAGAATGCAGACATAATCTCATTAATATCCCCTTGAGAAGCACTAGATTTAGTAGTTGCCGTATTGGTCCTTGCTGTCACATTGAGGTAAGTCTGTATTTAGATATATGGAGTTATAATGTGTTACTATTCTTATTTCACACATACAATGAATATTAATTCCTCCTTACTTTTTATCTTTGCGGGGGTTGATTCCTTTGCACCATATTCAGATTACCCAGCCTGCTAGTGTACATACAGGAGTGTTATCATATACTGTTATATATAATTTTTGTAACTCTGTACATATTGGGGTGTGTGATCTCATTTGCATGGGGGTCCTGCACAGATCTTTTTTCATTAGGCTAATATTGTAGTAATTTGTGGATATGTAGGTATGTTAGACCTCTGGTCTTACATATATACTTTATATTTACTTCTAGTTACCTTATCCTGGGGAGGGTGGCAGGTTTATTTCATGGTAGTTCTATCTAGTATCCTTGGAAATGTTACATTGCAGATAGTAGTACGGTTTAATAGTGTTACATTTTTACTCTGTATATATTAGCAGACATAAGCCCTTTTACTTTGGATTTCAAGACAAATTGAATTCCTTTGGGGAACAATTGCAGTGACTGAAGTTAATATAGGTTCACTAGGAGTGTGTGTGTGTGTGTGTGTGTGTGTGTGTGTGTGTGTGTGAGAGAGAGAAAAGAGAGAGAGAAAAAAAAAAAAGGAGAGAGAGAGACATCTCCTTTGCTATGTATCTCCCCACCCACATTATTGTGATGTGGGGTGGGTTAGGTTGTATTGTTTGTATGAAGAGGAGGAGAGAAATTACATTTCTCTCTTTTTCAGATTCCTTAGACACTTGTGGTACATCAAGTTGCTACATTCTCAGTATATATTGACATCAGTACATATCAGGCTACATGGTCTTAATTTGAGGTTCCTCGACTAGAGTTTTTTGTTTGACACTAATATTATCAATTTATATTTAAATTATCATTTATATAGTCCTGAGGTTTTTTAAATTTCTTAGGCCTTATAAAAATCTTAGTTTGTCTTTAATCTGGGTGGGGGTTGCCTTTCAGTAATCACATCCTTATACTAACTGTGACACTCATAGCTTGATTTAGGAGTTGTCTGCTTCAGCAGTGTTATCTTATGTCAATTAAATTTATATGCAGTAGGATTCTTTGTGTGTATGTTCCACCAAGCATATTTAACTCAAGGTTGCTTCTGGCTGAAAGCAGTATTGTACTGTTAAACTTCTCTGACATTATCTTCTGTTTTTTTTTTTTTTTTTTAAATGAGTATTTTAAACCAATGGGGATTTTTTTTCTGTTTTTCTCTGCATTATCTAGCTGTTATAAGTATTGTATTTTCTAAACAACTGCCATGAGCTTCTGAAGAAGGACTGGTTAGTCCGAAAGCTAGAGCACTTTGTTCTTGTTATTACATCTGTGTTGGTCCATTAAAAGGTATCAAATCATTTGCTTCTGGAGAAGTACGTAATGAGCCTAAATTGTTTTTTAGGCCAGGGATAAATCTGCTAGCCTGCTGTTTCCTTAATTGGTAAGCAAGTACCTTACCCCCTTTGTCCACCCCTTCCCAAAACATATGTTTAAGACGTAAAGTAGCAGCTTCCGCTTTCCTGTTCATAATCTGATTAATTTCAAACCGAATGGCTAATATGGATTTCCCTATAGGTGAATGAATATTGGGAGAAGGCAGCGACTTAAACTTACTCTCAGCCTCAGCCAATTTCCGCTCAGGTCAAGCAGCTGAGCTTCTATACTGTCTTGCCTCTAGTAGCGAAAACCCCATAATGCTGCCTACTTAGCAGTGGCTTTAAAAGCCTCCCAAGTTGTACATGCAGAGGTGTCATCAATAGGGTTTTCTGCAAGGAAAAGAGAAGCCTCCTTAATGAGCCAAGGGTGAACTCAGGGTCCTGTACCAGAAGTGGGTCTAATCTCCACTGTTTAGTGGGGGCCACTGGGTCCCATTGTACTAATAGCTGAACTAAAGCATGATCAGAGATACAGCAAGGAGAATTGAAACCTCCAAAGTTTTAGTAGTCAGGTTAGCTGAGCCAAGCCAAAATCAAGCCTACTATATGAATCATTGGGAACAGAATGAAATGTGTAGTCTCTAGCTCTGGGGTGGAATAATCTCCAGAGATCTACTAACCCCTGGTCAGACAACATTTGATGGAGAGCCTTCACACTCCTAGGATGTGCCTCTTTCCCCCCACCACTTCTATCCAACATAGGCATCAAGGTCAGATTAAAATCCCCACCAGTGAGTAGCGGACAGTCTGGAGGGTTAAATTCTAGTGTTGCTTCTGCCAGTTTATGAAAAAAAAGTGGAGCATCATCATTGGGGGCGTATACATTGCATACAGTAATTAAACCTGTGGGCGTATTATACGTAGCCATAACCCATCTGCCATCAGAATCTGCCGTGTCTGGGTTAACTTCAAGGAAGAGACTTGTGCACAAAATCTGGACTCCGTGTTTCCTGGTGAAGGCACTGGAATGCACTTGCTGACCAACCCAATCCTTCATCATACGGGTATGATCTTCCCATTAAACTTAGTCTCCTGGAAAAGACCACTTGAGAAAGTTTACGTTTCAAGTATGCGAGAACTTTCTTATGTTTAATCGAGAATTTAACCACGGACATTCAGGTATGCATCACTGTATCAGCCATTTTGTTACCTTCCTCAATGTACCTTAGTCTAAACTATTAAAATAACTAAATCTATCTATATGCCAAATATGAAAAGTCCCTGTACCGATCAGGGCAAACACGCACCCAACAATAGGAGAATTATCTAACCTAATTACAACTACTCTATACTCCTACACTATCTAAATAACAACCAAACAAACAAACTACCTACTATTATTAGAAGAACCGGTAGAATTAAGCCAGCTAGAAACCTAGCTAATGGTATATCCTGTCGATCCTGGGGGGAACCAGGTATTTCTCAGAAGGAAGAAGATCCCTATCTACTATGGAGCATATATCAAACTTCTCTGAAAGAGGACCAAAGCAACAAACAAAGTCCGTACATGCTAGAGCCTGCAACGGACCTGCCTACAGTCCCCTCACGTGGGGAACTAGTCCTATAACCGAATCTTAGGACCAGTTATTGCTCTGCTCTTAATGGGAAACTCAGAACCCCCTCATACCAACTCCATGTCCACAAAAGATATTATAAGACATCTCCCTTAACTGGGCTTCTAATACTTCCTAAACATTTTCTTACCAATGAATCTTTACCAACACTCCTTAGGGCCCACCTATAACCAAGCCAAGTACTGCATATTCTGAGTAAAATTATGTGGCACATCTTAATCATTACCCCATAGTACGAAACCGATAGAATCCCTTTGGCAATGTTAAGTTCTACATATCGCCTCTATGGACCCATTGAGTCACTTAATCTCTCCCAATAGGCCCTCAAAGCAAAATACTATGGAGGGTAAAATATTGTCTTGACAGAGATAATAAACTTCCTCCTATGGAAGACAAACAGGGAAGGAAGAAATGGAGGGGTAGGTCACACCCCCGGGGATCTACCCTATCACAGGCAGATCTTCAAACATCCTTTAGCCACAGATGTACCGCCCACATTATATGTTTATATAATCATTCCCCTTCTACCCCAGCCGATATCCCCCAAATGTGCCATCGATGACAACTGCCATAAAACCTTCTGATAGACATTACTCCCAAGGGCTACACCCAGGTATAACTTAAGGAAGCCATACCTATTTCCACCCATAATATTACAACAATAAACAATCAGCAATTCAGATACTTATCTAACATTAAACAGTATAATCCAAGGAAAAAGTCCATTTGCTCATGAAATTTTGGCTGTTTCCCTCTTCTCGTTCTTGATCCGTAGATTGACCTGGGGGACCTAGGGCGGAAAGACGATGGTGTACTAGCTGTGGTACTGACCATGCCCTGAAGGCAGTCCTTAAGAGGGTCTTCTTGAAAACTTCCACCCCATTGACCATTGCTTCACAACCTTCCTCCTCGGGAGATCGTTCAGAATTCAAACCGGTTTTTGCAAAGTAAGGACTGACATATTCTATCTGAACTTCTCCTTGTGTATCTGGAGGGGGAGAAGTCAGATTGTCGGTTATGGTCTTCCTTTCCTGAGGATGGTCCCTTTTAGTATGCGGGGAAGATGGAGGCCTCTTCCGTACATTCAAGTTCTTGGGTTCTAATCCCACCAGTGGTGCCGATTGAGGAGAGGTAACTGTAGTAACAGCAGCTGAAATGGGGATACCTTGAACATTTTCAGCCTGGCTAGAAATCAAACTTCTAGGACAGGAATTGGCAATATAGTCCAAAGCCGCCTCTGAAGATAAAAAATTGCAGACTTGTACCATTCATAGAGATTTGTAGTGTGGCGGGTACCTTAATGTGAAAGGGATCTTTAAAGCATGTAGCTTCCTTCGAGCTTCAGTGAAGTTTTCGACGACGGCCAATTCCCTCGAATAATCTTGAAAAATCATAATCCTATTCCCTTGCCACTGTAGCTGTCTGAGCTCTCTCGCCCTAGCCTGTATTGCTTCTTTTTCAGCAAAATTCAGGAACCGAACCAGGATGGGGCGAGAACGTTCCCCCTGAGCAGGCCTAGGCTGGGCCGTGCGGTGAGCCCGCTCCATTGTAATTTTAGTATCCTCAGGGAGCTTCAAGATTTCTGGCAGTACATGTTGTAGAAATGGCAAAACCTTCCCTTCCTCACAACCCTCCGGGGATCAGTAGCGCAGATTATTTCGCTTCTCCCTATTTTCAGATCTTCCACTTTATCTTGCAGCTGATTAATCTTAGCCGCCTGATCTCTCATTAGGGCCGAGTAGTTGAGAAGAGTCCTCCTGCGTATTTACCCTTTACTCCACTGTGTCCACACGTACATTAATTTGCTGAATAGCGAGAGCAGAATTATTAGCTGCTAATGTGAGGTTGTCTATGCTTGCCATGATCGATACAAACATGTCCTCAGATAGAGGGCTCTCTCGCTCATTTACTAACTGCGCCATCATGTAGATCACGGATAGCAGGATACTGAATCTCTCACTCAACTGCTTTGCCGAATGCCCCAAGAGTCCAAAATTCCCGTGTCGATAGTACCGAGTTTTGGCAGCCTGGTCCGTTGTTATTTTTTGTGTATATCCTCCCCAAAGGGTATAATTCCCGGGTGCTAGGCTCCGTGCGACGAGAACAACCCGATTAAGCCGCCATCTACAACGAGTGCTAACCACGCCCCCCTTAAACCGCTATTTTCATTTATTTTTCGGTTCGGATCCCTGTCTGAGGTACAGTAAGTAATTTAGGTAGTGGATTAGTGCTGAATTTGTGGAAATTGTAAAAGTAATATTTTGAATCGGTTCAGCTGAACCAGTTGTCTGCTATCTTTCTTGTGTTTTTCTTTGAGTTCTGAATTTAGTGTGAGGTACCGGTCCTTATCGGTTCTAAAAAAAAAACAAAAAAACACGTATTTTATCATTTTTTTCCAACACCCATGATACGGTTAGGAACTAAGGGGGTCTTGCCTGGTTGTTGCCGAAAAAAGGGTAAGTTGTAGGATGGCTTCGTCTGAGAAACCCAAGAGAAAAATCGGGCCCATTGGGGTTCAACACTGCAGTGAGCGTGGGGAGGCCTTTGCTAAGGCTGACCCCCCACAACTACTGTGTTTATTGTCCTGGGTTTTGACCACCTTGATTCAGAGTGCCAGATATGTAAAAATGTTTCCTAAGGCCACCCTGGATAAAAGATTGGGCAGGCTTAGGGAAAAGGAGGCCGAGAAGTCCGCTGACCCGGATGGCCAGCCTGGTTCGTTTCCAGCTGAACCTGAGGGAGTGCCAGCTGACCTGGGCGAGACTCCCTTGGGCAAATGGAGAGTCGATCCTGAGGGATCGCTTCCGGCAAAAAGAAAGAAAGAAAAAAGAGAAATCGTCTGGTTCAGATTCAGAACTGCATCGTCCAACTTCCGAGGAAATTGCCAGAGCGATTAGTATAGTTGAATTGCTCCGTTTGGTTCCGGCTGGTCAGACGCCTCCCAGTAGGCATTCGGTCGGTTCCCCTGGTTCAGGATTATTCCCCAGAAGACTATTATGAACCGGATTTGGAGGGGGATGATGAGGAGGGGGAAGGGGAGGAGGAGGAGGAGGACGACATCATTTTGGTGTTTCCCCTCCTAGACTTTCTTAGTCTCTCTCCCACTTTAGGTTCTACAAAAAAGTGGCAGAAACCCTCCAGCTCCTTCTGGATGAAGCTGTCGAGGAGCAAGAGGAGCCTGACTATGTGGAGATGATGGACATCCCAGAGTCCAAGAGATTGTCTATTCCCCTTCACAGATTCTTTGGGAAACAGACACAGAAGTTACTTAAGACTCCAAATTCTTTACCTCCTGTGGACAGTCGAATGGACAAGAGGTATATGTTGTCAGGCCCAAGTACGGAGTACTTGTACCAGCAATGCAGCCATATTGGGGTCGTGCAGGCCGCAGCCTGTGAAAAGGCCAACATACTCTTGGCTTCACACCCCCCAGATAAAGACTCCAGGAAGCTGGATGCCATGGCTAAAAAACAGTACATAGCATCTTCCTTGGGACTCGAGCAGGCTAATTATATGGCCTATACAGCCAGATACCAGAAGCCCAGATGGTATTTATTTATTTATTTCCTACAATCAGATTTACAACCTTTGAGTCAGAGACTCGTTTACAAAGGTACCTCGTCGCAGGGAGGGTGGACAAACAAAATGTGAGGTGAGACATTGGTAACAATACAGGTGAGATACAAGGTGTAAAACAATAAAGCAAACCTAAGATGCACCAACTATACAAGGTTTATTCATACCCTGTGACAGAGACCAGTGTTTAGTAGGCTGGGATGTTCAGGGGTACTCTGGGAGGTACTGTTAGGGACAAGTACAGCTCCGATTATACTGTTCTGGAACTGACTAAACAGGCTTCCCCCCAGCTTGCCAAGGAACTGGAGGAGGAGGTGGCTGCTGATGGGATTGAGGCATCAAAAATCCAGTTTCATGCTGCTGTGGACTCCAATGATGTGTCATCATGAGTCATGGCTACATCTGTGACTCTTTGGAGACTGGCTTGGCACAGATATACTAGCCTATCACAGGACACCCAGGCTAAGGCCATGGATTTCCCTGTCATCGAGAATTCTCTGTTTGGGGAGCAGACAGAGAATTATACGAAAAAGATGGATGAATACAGGACCACTTACAGGAGTGCATAGGCCAAGGAAAGGTAGGCAACTCCTCAGAAGCAGCAATCTAGGGGCAGGCCCTTTCACAGGCCTTTCTACCAGGCACAGGCATCCTCTCCTTTTCTTCAGAGGGGGGGTTCTTCAGAGGGAGAGGCAGAAGGGAGATGAGTAGGGCTGCATCCTCCTCAGTCTAAGGCTCCTGCCAAGCAGACACCCTGATGTGTCAGCCCAGGTCGACTCCCCAATTCCTGTAGGAGGTAGGCTGGCTTACTGCTTCCAGGACTGGAAGTCTGTTACCTCAGGCAAGTGGGTCCTGAAGGTAGTAAGCCAGGGACTGGCCCTCAGCTTCAAAAAAAATTTTCCAAAGCTGAGGGTCAGGTCCTTTCCACCTGCAAACATCTCCAAAACCATTGCCCTAGAGGCAGAGTTTTCATCTCTGCTGGCTCTCAGAGCCATAGAGAAAGTTCCTACACCTCACAGGGGAAAAGATCTGTACTCCAGATACTTCCTTACCCTGAAAAAAACAGGGGAGTGGCGGCACATCCTAGATTTAAGATACTTAAGCAAGCACCTGGTAAAGTCAAAATTCAAAATGGTGACTCTGGGAATAATTCTTCCCTCTCTAAGGCCAGGGGACTGGCTAGCCTCCCTGGACCTAAAAGATGCCTATTTCCCCATTCCCATCAGGTGCTCCCACAGAAAGTACCTCAGGTTCGAACTGCCTTCAGGCCATTTTCAGTTCAAAGCAATGCCCTTTGGCCTAACATCAGCTTCAAGGGTGTTTACAAAATGCCTAGCAGTAGTAGTGGCTTTTCTAAGGAGACAAAACATTTCCATATTCCCATACCTGGGTGACTGGCTCATTGTGGGTCAGTCTCCAGATCAAGTCAAGTCAAATTTGCAAGTGACCCAACAAGTGCTCACTTCTCTAGGATTCCTCCTCAGTCTTCCCAAATCAGTTCTCGAGCCAGTGCAACTCTTGACCTTCACAGGAGTAGAGCTAGATATTGTCAAAGCAAGAGCCTTTCTCTCTCTGGCAAGGGTAAAGGCTATTATAGAGCTGGCTTCTTCTTTCCAGCTTCTGGTGTCTCAACCAGCAAGGCATTTCTTTCAACTCCTGGGCCACATGGCATCTTCCACTGGAGTGGTCCAAGGGGCCAGATTTCAGGTGAGACATCCAGTTCCATTTGAGGGCTTTTTGGTCTCAGAAAAAAAGATCCTCTAGCCAAACTAATTCCAGTGACTCAGACTCAGACTCTGATCCAGGCTCTCCAGTGATGGTTGGATCAGGACAACCTCAGGCAAAGGGGTCCCATTCATCACTCAGTCTCATTCTGTGGTTCTTTTTTTTTTTTTAACTTTGTTTCACATAAACACATGGTGTTACAATACAGAAATCGGACGTGTCTCATTAATACAGAAAAAGTTTAGGTAAAGACAGTGTAGTGCGGTCTAGATATCTAGTTTTCGAATTTGGGGGTATACCAACTCAATTTGTAAATCTGATCATTAAAAGTCCCAAAAACTACACTTCCACATGAGATGGGGTCGGTCCGCATATAATATAATGAAAAGAACAGAAAAAATTCAACATCCAGTGTTAAGTCTCCTTACCAAACATGGGAAGACTAGAAACTTACTGTGCTCCCTCACACTTTTGCAACGTCAACTGGAGAACTGTTTCAATGAACAATAAGCTGCAAAAATTTAGACAAACTGAATAATCTAAGTAGACTTTCCTTATAATTAAACATCTTTAAAGGATCATAGATACAGCTTTCCCTGGAAAAGAAAGTTGAACCACTGTATATATGCTTTAATAGGCTATATCTAGAACCCATAAAGAGTCTCTCAGAATAGTCCAGCAGATATTATTAAACAATAGGAAAGCCATTCTTCTGGGTGACTGTACCCCAGTCAAGTGTCCTCTTCCCCCGACTTCTGATCCAAGTCAACTCGGGCACTAGCATTAGAGGCCTTGAACTCTCTCTGGATTTGTTACACACGTTTGCCTGCAACTTCTGGATCTGAAAATTGAAATGTATGGCCCCCATAATAAATTCTTAGACGTGCCGGCATCATCAGGGTATGGGCCACCCTTAGACTTCTCAGAGAGGCACGAACCCTGTCAAATTTCTTTGTTCAGGCTCTCGTGACATAGGAGAGGTCTGGAAAACAATGCAGGGTATGCCCCTCATGGTTCAGACGATTGGTATTGCGGGCCGCCTGAAGAATCTGCTCGTTTACAATTGTACTAGCCGTCACAAATAGTACTGTGCGAGGGAGATCTCTCTGTGCCCCAGCAGAGCGCGGTGATATATGGTAGGCTTTAATGAAGTGATCCCCCAGTGTCCGGTCCAACTGTAGGGCCGTAGGTAGCCATGATTTTAAAAACGAGAGTAGATCAGGATTCTCTGAGCCTTCTGGCAGCCCAATAAGGCGAACATTAGGTGCTCTACTCACATTCTCCAGCGCCTCTAAGCGATACCTAAGTTGCCTGTTCTCTTGTGTGAGTTTGGCTGCAGTCAACAAGGCTTGTACTGCCTGATTTTCAGCAGATGAGGCCATTTTTGTAGCAGCCTCAGTCTTCAGATCTTGCTCTCCTAGTCGCTGGAGGACCGACTCCACCTTTCCATCAGTGGCCTCCATGGCAGCTTGCAAAGCCTTCCATCGTGGCTCACCAGAAGCGCTAGCAGACGAAGCAGGCACGGCCTGTTGCTCTGTTGGGAGCTGATTTTTTGCTCCACCCAGGCCGCTTTTATTCCTGCGACCCATAATCAATTTTGGTATCAAAATATGCAGCACAACTTCAGGATTCCAATAATAACAGCCGTCTAACTCGAACTCTTCAAAAAAACCAAAGATTTCTAGATTGTTTAATGTCAGTTGCAGAGTTATTGGGAGCCCCATCAGCTCAGTAGAAGTGCTCAACAGCACCCCCTCATTCTGTGGTTCTAACCACGGATAATTCTTTCCTGGGGTGGGGAGCTCACCTGGGAGCCCTCACAGCTCAGGGAGTGTGGTCCCCTCAGGAGTCTCTTCTCCACATCAATCTTCTGGAGCTCAGGGCAGTGTACCTGGCTCTACAAGTCTTCTCAGACTCGGTACAGAACAAGGTGGTTCAGGTCAGGACAGACACCACCACCATGTGGTACAGCAACAAGCAGGGAGGCACTCGGTCTATGGCCTTGTGCACGGAAATCATGAAATTATGGTCCCTGGCTTATTATCTACAGACCTCTCTGGTAGCAGTCCACCTTCCAGGGAAGGACAGTGTGCTAGCAGATGCATTGAGCAGGATTTCCCCAGGGCCATCACGAATGATCCCTGGATCCCCTGGTGTTAAAAGTGTTCTTTTCAAGGTGGGGCACTCCAGAGTTGGATCTCTTTGCAGCCCCATACAATCACCAACTTCCCCTCTTTTGTTGCAGCTCCCCAGTCTTGGCTTCAGTCCCCCTGGATGCTGTAATTCTGGATTGGGAGGGGACATTTCTGTTTGCCTTTCCTCCTTTTCCTTTACTGTTCAAAGTCCTGGTCAAGATGAGGTCTCAATCTTGCAGAGTGATCCTGATTGCTCCAGACTGGGCCAGACAACCTTGGTATCCTCTGTTGCTGTCCCTAACAGTCCATCTTCCCCTATCTCTCCCCCAGGAATCAGAACCTGTTAACCTCTTCTCAGGGGAGGATTTGGTACCTCAACCTTCGGAATCTCAATCTCAAGGCATGGCTCTTGAGCTAGAATATGCAAATTTGCATCTGTCTCAAGGGGTTCTGGACATTCTCAAAGCCTGTCGAAAACCTGCCACCAGAAACACTTATAACTCCAAATGGAAAAGATTCCACATTTGGTGTTCCAATAAGCACATATCCCCAGATACTGCTGACTTATCTACAGTTCTGGATTACAAGGTTCATCTTAATGGTTTAGGCCTCAGACCATCTACCCTCAAAGTACACTTGTCAGCTGTTTCTGCATTTCTGTCAGTGGGAAAGCCCTCCTCACTGTCATCTCACCCTGTTTTCTGTAAATTCTTCAAAGGATTGCTTCATACCAGTCCCCCCTTTAGGGATCCTACTCTTGCTTGGGATCTTAATGTTTGCATCGTTCAGTTTATGCAACCCCCTTTTGAGCCTTTGGCCTCAGCAAAGCTGAAGTACTTGACTTAGAAGACTGTGTTCCTGGTAGCTATTACCTCTGCCAGGCGTATCAGTGAATTGCAAGCTCTGTCAGTCAAAAGTTTATTGAGTGGTCATAGACCATGACAAAAAGACAAATTATTATAAAAAAATAATTTACAATATACAAAAAATTACAACATATACTCTTTATAATAAATAAACAGGGAAAGCATCTCTTCCAGCCCTTCAAAGTACTTAATGCAAAAACATGGGTAACAATCAACTGTGTGCAATTACCTATAAAGAAAGTGCTTTAGCTTGAAAAAAATACAAATATTTTACTATTTGACAGTATATAATATAAATGTTAGATCCGTTTTTTTTTTCATTTTTATGCCAAGACGTATTCTAGAGATGTTTACTAAATATTTAGCTACAGCCTTAATTATAATTTCATCATTAGTAGTAAAGAAAATAACAAGTAAGGCGCTCTGATCTATTGTTTGTATGGTTTGGCATAAAGGCCATATCCATTTTTTTCTTGGTATAGTATACCATTTACATAGAAACATAACATGTTCCAAGTTTCCAATGTGGAGCAGGTACAAGAGCAAAAACCAGCATTAGAAGTAACATTTTTCATATAAACTGCTTCCAGAATGTTATTTGGAAATACTTCTAGCCTATATTTGGTATATTGTTTTCTATCTTCTGCTTCTGTAAGTATATCTAAGTAATATCTATAATGATGACAGGGATCATTTATCCTCAAAAATGGGAACAATTTAAACTTTTTAATCATATTTAAATCTAGAATCCTATAATATTCTCTGAATGCTTTTGTTATAAAGGGTCGATATTTTAAACTAATAGTGATTCCTTTTGCCCTATACTGATATAAGTAGGTTAACCTCACTTTTTGTAATAAATTAAATATTAGGGATAACCGTTCTGATTTTAGGTTCCCTAAAGAGGACCACAATATTTTTCATGTAAGCATAAAGTCGTTAACCTATTTTGGTCATGGTGAAGTATTCTAACCCAATAATTAATCTTTCTAGCATCAGCTGCTGCCTGCAAAGAGTAATAACCTGTCTCGCCCTCAATATCGCAGCAGGAACAAAATTTGGTAAACCTAAAGTTTTCTAAACAGTTTATTAACCGGAATATCTACATATACATTTTATTATGATGCCAAATTTCAGCATTAAATAAAGCTTGATCATAATATTTGGCTTGAACTGCCTTTAAAATAGGCCTAATTGTGTTTCCACCAAATTTTTTATTAAATATGAGTAAGGAATTTGCCGTTCTTTTTGATTTTACTAAAATTGTATCCAGTTGTACATTCCATTTTCCATCCCTAGTCAATTGAAGGCCCAAATATGTATAGCTATCTACAGTCTCTAATTTATCAGAACCTAGCATCCAAAATTTCTTTTTACTGTATTTTTTAGCTTTCATTGTAAACGGAAGAATCTGGCTTTTTTGAATATTTACTGTCAAGTTAAGCTCATTTGCAGTTATTGCAAGTATATTTAATTTAGCTTGAAGTCCGGATTCAGTAAGAGAGAATAAGACTAAGTCATCAGCGTAGGCCAGTACACCACAACATTTATCCCTAATCTTAGGAGAATCAGAATTACTAAGATTTAAATCACGTAACAATTTGTCAATATATATAGAAAAAAGAAGAGGAGCAATTACGCAGCCTTGTCTTACTCCCATATTAGTAGGGAAAGTTGAAGAGAATTGTCCCTGAGTACCTGACCTCACTTGAGCCCATGTTGCAGTATATAATTCTCTTTAATTGCTATCAATTCCATTGTAAGTCCTTTTCCTTCATTATAAGCCAAAGAACATTCCTTGATACTAAGTCGAATGCAGTACTGAAATCTATAAAGGCAGCAAAAGACTGTTTTCTAACCATAACATATTTTTCATAAAGATGTCTGATTATGAAACAATTATCAGTTGTGCTGTAACCAGCCCTAAATCCAGCCTGTGCTTCAGAAAGTCCCCTAAACCTATTAATTCTTCCTTTAATCTATTTAGGACTAACTTAGAAAACAATTTCCCCAGATTATCTAATAATTAAATAGGCCTATACATTTTAGGATCTGTTTTATCACCTTTTTTATATATTGAAAATATTATGGCTTCCTTCCAGGATTTCGGGAAAACCAGTTTCTGGACACAAACATTAAAATATTTAGTCAAAATTGTAGACCATAAAGCAGGGGCACTCAGGTAAACTTCAGAAGGAATCATATCTGGGCCTGGTGCTTTTCTTTTTTTAAAACTGCAATGGTGTAAATATACTTCTGTAATTAAAAAGGTCGAAAATTCTGCATATTTGTGTCCAGAAATATTCCACATCTTCAACACTAGGGGAAAAAATTTAAAGAATAGTAAGAAACCCAGGTTTCCATCGTAATATTGGTATCCAATTATGTTTAATGTTATTAGTTCCTTAGCAACTAATAACCAATATGTCTGGAAATCTTTGTTATAAATAGCTTCAAGCATACATCCCAATTTCTTTGTTGATATTGTTTTTGTTTTAATAAGAGGAACTTTATATTTTTCCGACATCTATTTAGTTCTATAATATTTTGTGAAGTCTTATTCTGCCTTACCTGCCTGATTTTTTTTATTTAATTCTCTTTTTTTTTTGCATTCCAGATCAAACCATGTATTTTGTATTCTATTCTTTTATAGTCTTTGAAGATTTAAGTAATTTTGTTATCTCCTCTAGGTTTGAAAATAAATGGTGAAGACGCCTGCATACCTATATTATCAGTATTTAGCTTATTGAATAAGTCCTGCAGAAGGTGTTTAATGGGGGAAACTTGTCCTGCCATTGAATTTTGTTATTACTTAATTATAAATTGTATAGGTTTATTTGGTACATCTGGAACACACTGTATATTTTTGCTTTCAAAACAAGAGGAAGATGATCACTTTCACCCTAATTGAATTTCCAGAGATTCCCAATCTGTCATGTTCCATTCCAGAACACGTAATCTATTATTGAAGGTCCTTTTGCAGAAAAATGAGTGAAACTTCCCAATTTATCACCATATAACCTACCATTTATTGGTGCTAAATTATGTAAAGCTAGCAATTCTATTAATTTCTGACCCATTTTATTTAATTTCTTATCCTTTGTGCATCTGGGCCAATTAGAGGCTTCTAGATGACACCAGTTGTGGAAATAAGTATCAGAGTAACCATCATATGAGCCAATCCTTGTATTAAAGTCCCCACAAAGTAATATATTCTCACAAGACGTTACAGCCCAACTCCTATGAATAAAATCCTCCAATTGATCCCAGAGTGCTGGATAATATGAATTCGAATTAGATGGAGGTATATAAGTATTAATTAGGCAAAAATGTTTACCTTTATTAGGCTTAATATAAATTACCGTAATATTTTATTAGTGTATAAAATATTCTGTGTAATATCAATATTTATTTTAATTAAAATAATTAAACCCCTACAGTTCTTCCCATTTTGCAGCTTTTTCTCCTGGAATCTGAAAAGTTTGATAACCATTCAGTAAGATTTCTTGGTCTTCAGAATGCCAAGTCTCTTGTAGGCAAATAATATTTAAACTTAAGTATAAAGTCTAACCATTCTTGATCCATTAATTTAGAAAAGAAACCTGCAATGTCCCAAGAGATTAGAAAAAGGGCATTAGATTTTGTTTCAGTATGTAGTTCTTTATCTTCTACAAGTCAATCTGATTGTGTTTCCAACAGCTCAAATCTATTACAAGTAGAAACATTAAATACCACTTTTTCCTGATTTGTCCCTTTTAGTGATTTACATATAGGACTATTATGGTAAGAAAAATCATTTGTGTTCACTATATATATTCCTAAGGCAGCCAGTAGACTCTATTATCAATGATCTTATTATATAAACTTAAAGGCCTGTTTTAACAATAATTAAATCGTAATCTGGATCACAACCCTGCCTTGAAATATTTAATGCATTAGGATTGTCTATAGAAACATTCAAAAGTTGTTCCAATATATCCACTATAAGATCCTTTAAGTTGTTGTTATTCTCATTTTTGATTCTTTCCAAACCATAAAAATGCAATATCTTAGGCACTCTACCAACCATATTTTCCTGATCTGATGCTCTTACTTCCTGTCTATTATTTTTACTTCCTTCATTTAGTATTTTCCTTTCCATTATGTGTAATCCTACTTCGTCCAATAATGTTGCCTTACTTAATAAACATCTTGCTACCTCTGGGTTTTTAACAAGAATGTCCACCTGTCCCAAACTTGTACCTTTGTTCCAACTGTAAACTTTTTCTATTCAAAATTCTAGGTCTGGGATTTTTAGAACTTGACCGAATATGTTCATCAGGGTATTCCTGAGTTTTCTTGTATTTCTGCTAAAAGGTGATTTAAGACCAAAAATACTTAATTGACAAGACTCATGATTTTGTATTTGAAATTTCTTATTCAGGAGTTCCTGTTAACATATTCTAAACTACAATCAAATTTCCTCAGACCTTCTTCATTAATCCAAATATGATTTGCTATTCGAGGAGCTGTACAAAATATGAATAAACAATTTAAACCCATAATATCTTTATCATTCCATATCTGTAAAATATCAGACACAGTTACATCAGCACCAGTCGCTGCCCTTATTAGGTTCACAATCTTATCCCTTAAATCTTCATATGACCAGTTGTGTAGGGTCTTAAAGTCATATAATGTCAAAATAGCACAGCTATTAAGATCTATAACATTTTCATACATATTTCCTCCAATTCTTTTACTAGCTCCAAATCCTGTTTCAATATTCTACTTGTGTCTTGACCATGCAGCTCTTTACATACTGGATCTAAACAATATTCTCCCTAGACACCAAATCATAACCATTTTAGGAACAGAATCTTTTTACATCTGTCTTTAATTTTGTATACAATTGTGTTTATCCTGAGCTAACTTCCTCCTGACTTCCCCTTCATCAATGGTTGACCTTTCCATATTTATGTCAGTCACCCCTGACATCAAGTCAAGATTATTTTTAAAACAGAATCTTTGTCTACACCTGATTTTATTTTTTTAGTATAAATAGATTTATCCAAGACATATCCCTCTCCAAGATTCCCCTTTTCTTTTGCAGGTACTCCTACTGTATTAATAACCAGCTCTACCGTGCTTATATTATACCTATCTGATGTTCCTGCTGTATTATGTCCCTCTTTATAACTACTTATCTTTCCCTTACTCAAACTCTTAGCTTTACCCCTACTCTTGTTTGGTTTCTTTTTACTTTTACTTGTACTAAGATTCTTACTACTTGAAGCATTTTTAATTGTTGGTGGGGGATTTAAAGATTCAGGAAGTATGGAAGGCATAGCGGTCTTTAAAAAATCTGGGAAACCAAATGTTGAGAACAATCTGGTCAATAACGGATAAGGAGTGTATACTCTCAAAATGAGGTAGTTTATCAGGTCTGAATAAAATGTCATCTAATCTAGAATCATTTATTGCTATATTCTCTTTCAAAAGATCTATTTCATGTTTCAGGTCAACTAGATGATCCAGAATCATCAGATGCGCAGTATGTGTATTGGACACAGCTGTACAGTATTCTTTACTCATAGCAGTAGAAAAATGCACTGATCTGCCATTATCAGGTGGTTTATACGAATTCAGACCAGTAATCTGTTTTAATCCGTTTATGGTCTCCTGTAATTCCCCAGCTATATTTTTTAAATCATTTTGCCAATAAGAACATGGTTCTGGGTTGGATTCCTTAAAGTATTCTGGTGAAAAATCCAAGGTTTCCTCCAGATAATTGGTAGTCTGTGCAGAAAACTCACTTATGCTTTTAGAGGCGCCCAAATTAATATACACTCTGAATTTAAATCTTCTGTAGACTTATGTATATCATTCCTAGCTCCTATAGATTCCAAAACTTGCAATTCACTGAGCTCGTTTTGTCGTCATTTAAACTAGCTTTTCCCAGATGTAGCAATTCTTATGTATATTGCCTGGGCTACATGATTTAACTGTAGTTAAAGGGCTATAATGATCTTTTATATTAGATTGTTTTAGGGCCTACCTCTCCTTTTATTTTAGGGAATACTGTTTAAGCAAATGCTGTCATTTCATCATTTTTATTATCACTTTCATTTCCTTAAAATTTTTTACCTTTAAAAGTCTTTTTCTTTGCACCTTTGTATTTACTTATGCTCTTTTATTTCTTTTCTCAGAATACTCAGAATTTGAACATATTATAACCGGTGTTGATTGCAAATTGGATGACGTGCAATAAATCGGTCCTGAAACTGTCTTGATTGAGCTCTGTTTCTAAATTACCCTTTTGTGAGCTCAAATCCAAGTTACCACTTTCATTTTGATCCATAACCTTTAAATTCCCCATTTTTAAAACTTGTTTCTTAGTATGCACCATAATTGCTAATTATATCAAATGCAACAATAAAAAAAAAAAAATCCAAATACACAGACTTTAACACCTGTAATTCACAATATTATGCAATGACTCAAGTTTATCTGCAGTTCAAGAACATCCAACTTAAGAAATAATGTAGTCCAATATCAAAACTCCAAATCTCCAAAGTCTCAGCTTCGGTTAAAACTTCTCCTCCAGACGTGACATGCTCCCTATAAATAAATAAAGAATAAAAAAATAAAACAAATAATAAAACTCCGTATAAAATTAACATTAAATGAAGCAAATAACCTACCCAGACTCACATAAAAATATTCAACTTCCAGTTAGATTAACCCTAAGTTTCTAAGTAAATCTCAGCAGAAATACTACTCAAATTTGCTCCTATTGTTACTAATAAAATTTCTAATACTGAAGTCACTCTCTGTGGCTTTAACAGGCTCGCGCTGCAGGCAGCGCAGTTCTTTTATATTGTACTGCCCCTCCTCCTTGATGAAGTGTGCTCTGTTACACCTGGCCCCTCTCACTAGAGCACAGGAATGCAGGGTCAAAGGGGAGCAAAGGCACAGAAGAAATGAGGTTATACAAAGTGCTCACAGTTTTAACAGATATCAGGCACACAGTTCGAATCCCCCAACAGGCAGCAGCATGCTCCTTTAGGTCTCGGTCTCACAGTCCAGCAAAATGAAACAGCAGAAGAAATAACCAGTCTCTCAGATGATAGATGCAAATGGCATACCTGTTCTGGGTTTAGGCAGCACAGTTCTTTTATATTGTACTGCTTCTCCTCCTTGATGAAGTGTGCTCTGTTACACCTGGCCCCTCTCACTAGAGCACAGGAATGCAGCAAGACTTCATGTTGTTTGAAAATTATTTTTTTTATCTGGCCATCTTGTCCCAGTTTTAACAGATAGGCACACAGTTCGAATCCCCCAACAGGCAGCAGCACGCTCCTTTAGGTCTCGGTCTCACAGTCCAGCAAAATGAAACAGCAGAAGAAATAACCAGTCTCTCAGATGATAGATGCAAATGGCATACCTGTCAGTGGAGCCTGATTTTATCTCATTCCGTAGAGATAAGGTGGTCCTTAGAACCAACAGGAGGTTCTTACCCAAAGTGGTTTCAGATTTTCATCTGAACCAATCCATGTCTCTTCTTGTGTTCTTCACTGATCATTCTTCTTCAGGAGAAAGAAGACTACACAGTTTGGATGTTTACAAGGGCTCTTATCTACTTCATTGAGCGTACTAAGGCACTTAGGTTTGACTCCATCCAGTTGTTCCTCACTTTGGGTGAAGTAAGGAAGGGTAATCCTGCTACAAAGAGAACTAGTGCCAGGTGGATTATCTCTTGTATGCATTTCTGCTATGAAAAGCTAGGCAAAGTACCCCCCTCAAGCTTGAGGGCTCATTCGACTAGAAATACAGCTGCTTCTCTGGCTGCTGCCAGAGATAAACCCTTATTAGAGCTATGCAAAGCAGCCACCTGCAAAACAGTCCATCATTCACCAAGCATTACTCTCTGGATATCCAGGCTAGGAGTGATGCTAGGTTTGATACAGCAGTACTGCAGAGCCTATTCCCAAAATAGGTTCAATACCCTCCTTCATGGAGTTACTGCTTGGTAGTCTGCATAATGTTGGACTACAGCAAGACTTTATGTTGTTTGAAGAAAAAATTACTCACCTTAGTAATCGTGTTTCTCTAATGGAGTCTTGCTGTATTCTGACCTCCCTCCCTTCCTGCCTCCCCTCTCAGAACCTGTTTTTTGGGAAGTGGGCTGGCAGGCGCAGTGTTGCACCTCAGGGGTGTATTCGGCACTCTCCCCTTTTTAAATGGGGGGAGTGGGTTATTTATATGTTTTGCTAGTTATATTTGTTCACTAACTAGTTTTTGTTTTGGATTTCTTGACTTGAGTTTTTTGGGGGATCCAAAATATTGGGTTGCCTTTTTGGCTAGTAAACTTTACAATTTCCACAGTGGGGGTAGTTGGTTAGTGTTAGCTCATAAGAATCTGATGGTTACACTTCAGAGTGCTGCAGACAGAAGTTTGAACCGAGCTCAAGCTCAACGTTCTATGCTTTGGCATAAAGTTAACTCTTTCCTCTCCATAGCAGTTCAAGTGCTGGGGCTAACTGCATTATGTCAGAATACAGCAAGACTTCATTAGAAAAAACACAGTTACTAAGGTGAGTAATTTTTTTCTTGCTGTAGCTCAATATATTTTTTTTTTCCGCAAAAAGCATAGTAAAAATGCCTGCTGATTGCTATATAATTCACCTGGATAGTTCACAGAAGACCTGGCATATGTCTGAGACAGTGCTCATCAGATAGTGTCGTAAGAGGTTAAAAGAACAGTGTAAATCTTTTTTAGATTTGTCCCTGGGAAAGGGTGACATTTATGAGATATAAATCTTTCTTGAAAATGTTAAAATGCTAAGTATTTAAATGTGCAAGTTGTTGCATTTCGAAGGGGGTAAACAAATCTCCAATTTAATAGGCAACCAATATTTAACAAACTGTTTTAGTTTCCTAATGGCCATCTGATAAGCAGCTTTAGTGCTGTCTCCAACATTCTAAACAGAAAGAAGGGAGTATTTTATTTCATTTGGCATAGTGATTTATAGTTGTGGAAGGATACGTTGAAATGTCCAAAAATGTGTTCCACCTTCCTCCATTTTTTTCAGCTACAGACAGCAAGATGGCTGTAGGCTCCGCCCAGAGCCATAAAAACTGGAGCTGTTTACCCAAATCTGTATTCATCCTGTCCTCCACCATGTTCAAAAGTAGAATGAGTCTGACCTCAAAAGCCTGCCTTTGTTGTGTATTTTTGAAATGTCCTTTCAGAACCAGTACCGACATATCAGAGATTGTGTGATTGGACTGAGAATTCGTAGGTGAGCCAGAGTTAGTCTGGAGTTGAGACCTAAAATAGGCAGCTTTAGCCTGATGGATAGCCTTGGTACAAGCGTTTTGGCAGGCTTTGTACAGAAGTAGGAGTGAAGGGAACTGGGAAGATTTAAAATGTGCCCAATATTTGGGCTGGTAGTATAGCCTGGAGGTTAGAGGAACGAGGTGTGAATGAGCTTGATAGATCCAGCAGACCAGACCCGAGTTTGAATCTCACAACCTCCACTTGCACACTGTGTGACTCTGAGCAAGTCACTTAATTGCCTAGTGCTCCCAGATTGCCCCTGAAAACAGGCACTTTTGCCTAGTGTGCCTTACCGGGTTACCAAAGACTAAAAAAAAAAAAATATTTGTCCCAAACTTTACAGAAAGTTAGTAGGTTTGGTGTGATCCATGGGTGATGGCAATGTTTAACCATGGCCCTCTTCAGCGGGGCATGGGAGTTCCAGATCCATATTAGAGTGTCAGTAAAGATGCAAAGGGCTGATTCAGCATCAGAGGCTGAGAACATTGGGGAGCAGTCGACCTGATCTCGGTCTTGGAGTAGAGTAGGATGAGTATATACACATATATATTTATGCAATGGGGTGGAGATAACCAGTGTGATAAATCCGTTTATCTGAGTAACTGTGTACAAAAAATTTCATTTATGTACACAGTGCTTATGTCATCGTCCGTTTATCCACACAGTGCTTATGTCATCGTCCGTTTATCCACACAGTGCTTATGTCATCAGCCATTTACCTATACAGTGCTTAGATGTCAGCGTGGCTTAGTTGGTAACACATCTGCCTCTGGATCAGAAGGTCGTGGGTTCTTGTCCCACACCAGGTTTGGACTTGCACTTAAAAATCACTGGCATCCGAGTGCAGTATTGGGGGGTGCTGTACTGCTGGGGGGTGCCGTCCTTCAGATGAGACGTTAAACAGAGGTCCCTTGTGCCCATCCTGGTGTTGTCCTGGTGAGTGTCCAGGTGAAAGTAAAAGAACCTAGGGCACTCTTTGCAAAGAGTAGGGAACATTCCGGTGTCCTGGCCAACATTCCCCTTCCCACAAACCGGTTCATGCAATTATCCAGGCTGTGTGTGGGTGATGATGTGCGATATGGCCACCACCACACATTCAGTCACTTCGCTACCAGTCTAGCATTGCTTGTAAAGTACTTTGGATGTATGAAAAGTGCTATATAAATGCTGATTCTTTTTCTTCTTCGTCATTTAGAATGTTCGGCCTCAGTAGCAGTATTAACCATATTCAAATGCAAATCACTTTAAAATGAAAAATGATAGTATGGTACTGTGACCACGAACGTTCAGCACAGAAATAGCTACAAAATTAGTGTTTTTTAATTTATTGATACCTTTTAGATTTTTTGATAATTAGCAAAAACACAGCAGAAAATTCATATTATTTTTTCATTTTGTCCGCAAACAAATGTAAATAACTTTAAAATGAAAAATGATAGCATGGTACTGTGAGCACAAAGTTTATTCAGCACAGACATATCTACAAAATGAGTGGTGTTTCATTTATAGCTACTTCTTACTTTTTTTCAGAATTAGCAGAAAACAGCAGAAAATTCCATTTTTGCACACGTTTTCATCAAACAAATGCAAATAACTTAAAAACCAAAAATGATAGTAGGTACTTTGAGCACAAAAGTTGTTCAGCATAAAAATATCTACAAAATGAGAGGTGTTTCATTTCTAGATTAGTTTTAGATTTTCTATAATCAGCAAAAAATGGCAGCAAATTTAATTTTTATTCACTTTTTTGACTAACAAATGCCCCCTACAGAAGCACAATCAAAAGAATTGCTTAAATGGAACATGCAGTGGAAAACTTGTGTAATAAATTTATCTGCACTTGAGCAGTTTGACCTCTGACACCTCACTCGTGGCATATGCCACTTGTGAGGCTACCCAAGGTCAAACTGCTCTTGTGCAGATAAATAATTTATTACACTTGCTTCCATTGCATATCCCTTATATATATATTATAGTGGCGGGGTTGCGCCACTATAGTTAGGGTTCAGCAGTCAGTTACATACTAAAATCAAACGATTGGGCGTTAATAACTTTGGACCCATTCAGTGGAGTTGCCTGCAGTTTGGTACACGAGTTGGGGTCCAGTAGATCTCTTGATTTGCCAAATTGCGTTTCGGTCGGAGTGCCGGTCTTTGTGTACAAAAGCGCTGAAAAATGCAAAATTATCCATTTTTGGGGGCACCTTTTGCCCTCCTGAATGTGGTCCCGCATGGCCGTCATGTGGCATGCCGCTCTGTGAGATGGCTCGTTTGAAAGAGCTTTGGTAGCCGAACATGCTGCTTTTTGTTTGGTGAAAAAATATTAAAGGCATTCAAAAGTTATGGCACTTTTAAGTTCTCGTTATAAGTCAATGGGAAAATTTATATGTATGTCTTGCTATCAAAGAATAGGGTTCTGGCCATCTCGACCTGCCTGGCAGTCAAAGAATTTGCAGCCTCGCAATTCAAGAATCTTTGTCCCCAAGGATTTTTTCAAATCCTTTGATCACGAGGTCCGCCATCTTGTTTTCAGTTTTCCGATCGGTAAAACACAAATATCTCGGCTCAGGGGACACTTCTGAGGTAAAACTTGGATGGGTTTTACTTGGGGGAACCCGATCTATTGAGCCATGGCTATGGTTCCATCCAGATCGTCTGAAAATAGAGTTATTAGCTTTAAACGATCTAACTATCTTTGATCGTGAGCCTGCAAATTCTTTGATCGTGAGAATCTTTGATCACAATCATGCGTCGCGAGCGAGGGACAAGATGGCCAGATTTTAAATTGTGTTTCTGTAGCCTAGGGGTGCCTTATTAAGTAATATAAGGGTGGGTTTTGCTCAGGGGGCTTCGCTCTTCCACAGTGAATAAATAAAAGAGTAGTTTATATTATCCCTGGTAGTATAGCAGCTCCCCTTCCCCTCATGCCAGTGTACATAATGATTTTGTTATCCCTGGTAGTCTAGTAGCCCCCCCAATGAGTATCATATAAATATCTTTTATTTTTGATCCGTGGTAGTCTGTTGGCCCCCCCCCATGTTTCAATTTAGCAATACCTGGTAGTCTAGTGGCCCTCCTTCCGAGTGCTTGTTTCAGTTGCCGCTGGTAATACACACAGTCAGCGGCTGGCCGTGAGGTGAGAGGTGGGCTGTGCCAGTCGCTGGCTGGGGGAAGTGGGGGTGCTGGGTGGGCTGGCAGGGCTGGGGCGGGGCCAGTAGACTACCAGGTGTTGCTAAATTGAAATGTTATTTTATTATGATGGAGGGGGACTGCGAGACTACCAGGGATAGCAATATAATTATCATGAACTACAGATTGGGGGCACTAGACTACCAGGGATATAATAAAAAAAATATACATAAAGCCACGTGGGGGGCCACTAGATTACCACGGATCAAAAATAAAAGATATTTATATGATAGTCTTTGGGGGGGCCACTAGACTATCAGGGATAACAAAAAGTATTGTTTTTTAATTCAGATGGGGCAGAGCGAAGCTCCCTGAGCAAAACCCACACTCATTTAACTTAATAGGGCACTCCTGGGCCACAATATACTATTTTTAAACCTGCCCATCTCATCCCTCGCTCTTTGTTCATGAGCGAGCAATTTCTTTGACCGCCATCATGCAAATTCTTTGATTGTGCATCGCGAGCGCGGGGACAAGATGGCCAGATAAAAAAAATAATTTTCAAACAACATGAAGTCTTGCTGTATTCTGACTATTGCAGTGATATCCAACCTTTGAACTGCCACGGAGAGGAAAGAGTTTACTTTCCATGCAAGGCATGGAACGTTGAGCTCAAGCTCGGTTGAGACTCTGTCTGTTGTTGTTTGAACCCAAACCGCCAGATTCTTTACTCCGCCTCACTGAACAGTCGCTCTGGAGAGTTCTCCTTTGCTCGATTCAATTTAGTCGGTTAAAGTGTCGTTTTTTTCCCTCGGTTTCAACCAAATTTATTCCATCTAACCTGTCGGTTCAGTCTCTGTCTGTGGTACCGTGATAGGTTTATTATTGTTCGCTTCTGTGTGGAACTTGTAAACGTCGGATCGGTTCGGTTTGAACTGATCGGGTTTGTTAAAAAAAGTTTGTTCTGATTTTTAGAGTGTGGTAACCGGTCCTTATCGGTTCTCAAAAAAACGGATTTCATTACGTTTTTTTCCATGACCCGTAACACAGTCAGGAACCGATAAGGGTGTCTTGGCTCATGGATTGTCAAAAAGGTAAGTTTGTTAGGACTGGCCATGTCTGAGAAACCCAAGAGAAAACTGGCCCACTGGGTTTTCAATGTGGTGTGTGGGGAAGCTTTGCTAAGGCTGACCCCACACCACCTGTGTTTATTGTCTGGGGTTTGACCACCTCATTCATACTGCCAGATTTGCAAAGTTTTCCCACAGCTACCCTGGAAAAGAGAGTAGGTAGGCTGAGGGAAAAGGAGGCCAAAAGTCCGCTGACCCAGATGGCCAGCCCGGTTCGGTTCCAACCGAACCAGAAGGAGTGCCCTCTGACCAGGGTGAAACTTCTTCGGGCAGAAGGAGAACTGACTCTGAGGAGTCCGTTCCGGTTAAAAGAAAAAGAAGGGATAAGTCAGCCGGTTCAGATCCACAAGTTCTTTCTCCGACCGCTGATGAAATAGCCAAAGCGATAAGGATTGTTCAATTGGTAACTCCGGTTCCGACCGAACCGGCACCATCAGTTAGGGGCTCGGTTCGGTTGGTTCCCCCGGTTCCGGATTATAATTTACAGGATTTTTATGAACCGGAGGAGGGGGAGGAAGGAGAGTATGAAGATAGTGATGGTGATTATGAAAATCTGGATGTGCCCATTGACCCGGACATCTCCCCAGACAGACCTTCAGGGGTTTCTCCTCCTAGGCTTTCTGAGTCCCCTTCCCACTTTATGTTTTACAAAAAAGTGGCTGAAACTCTTCAGCTTCATATGGAGGAAGCAGTAGAGGCTCAGGAGGAGCCTGATTATGTTGAGATGATGGACATCCCAGAGTCCAGGAGGCTGTCTGTTCCCCTCCATAAGTCTTTTGGGAAACAGACATTTAAAATTTTTAAGACTCTTAATTCTATACCTCCTGTGGACAGAAGAATGGACAAGAGGTATACTCTTTCAGGCTCAGATACGGAGTTCCTTTCCCAGCAATGCAGCCATGTTGGGGTAGTGCAGGCTGCTGCCTGTGATAAAGGCAAATATACCCTTGGCTTCACACCCCAGATAAGGACTCCAGGAGGATTGATGCCATGGCAAAGAAACAGTACATGGCAGCATCTTTGGGACTCAGGCAGGCTAATTATATGGCCTACACAGCTAGATACCAGAAGTCTAGATGGGACACTGTGATGGCTCTAGCTAAACAGGTCCCTGGCCAGCTTGCCAAGGAGCTGGAGCAGGTGGCTGCAGATGATAATGAGGCATCTAAGGTGCAATTTCATGCTGCAGTGGACTCCAGTGATATTTCATCTAGAGTCATGGCTACATCTGTGGCCCTGTGTAGGATGGCTTGGCTCAGATGTACTAGTCTGTCACAGGATACCCAGACTAAGGCCATGGATTTTCCTATTGTTGGTAATTCTCTGTTTGGGGAGTAGACAGAGAACTACATGAAGAAAATGGATGAGTACAGGACCACCTATAGGAATGCTCAGGCCAAGGAAAGGCAAGCCACTCTCCAGAGGCAGCATTCCAGGGGCAGGGGCAGGCCTTTTCATATGCCTTTCTACCAAGCCCAGGCCTCCTCTTCCGCCTTTGCCCAGAGGGGGTTCTTCAGAGGGAGAGGCAGATGGGGTACAAGCAGGCCTGCTACCACCCCTTAGCCTAAAGCCCCTGCCAAACAGGCACCCTGATGGGTTTGCCCGGGCTGATTCTCCACTACCCGTAGGGGGCAGGCTTGCTTACTTTGTCCAGGACTGGATGTCTTTAACATCAGACATATGGGTCCTGGAAGTAGTAAGCCAGGGACTGGTTCTCAGCTTCAAACAATTTCCCAAGATGAGAACCAGATCCTTTCCACCTGCAAATCCTTCAGAGGCCCTTGCCTTAGAGGCAGAGGTCTCTTCCCTCTTAGCTCTGAGAGCCATAGAAAGGGTTCCACCCCTACACAAGGGAAAAGGATTGTACTCCAGGTACTTCCTAACTCCCAAAAAGACAGGAGAATGGCAGCCCATCCTGGATCTCAGATATTTAAACAAGCACCTTTTAAAGCCAAAGTTCAAAATGGTGACTCTGGGAATAATTCTACTCTCTCTAAGGCCAGGGGACTGGCTAGTTTCCCTGGACCTCAAGGATGCCTATTTCCACATTCTCATCAGATGATCCCACAGAAAGTACCTCAGGTTCGAGTTGCCCTCAGGCCACTATCAGTTCAGAGCAATGCCCTTTGGCCTAACATCAGCTCCAAGGGTGTTCACAAAATGCCTGGCAGTAGTGGTTGCTTTCCTAAGGAGAAAAAAGATCTCCATCTTTCCATACCTGGACGACTGGCTCATAGTGGGTCAGTCTCCAGTCCAAGTCAAGTCACACCTACAGATAACTCAGCAGCTGCTCACTTCTCTAGGATTCCTTTTGAATCTTTCAAAGTCAGTTCTAGAGCCAGTGCAGCTCCTCGCCTTCATAGGGGCAGAGCTAGACACAATAAGGGCAAGAGCCTTCCTTCCCCTGAACAGGGCAAGGACTCTTGTTACACTGGCCTCTTCATTCACCCTCCAGGTGTCTCGACCAGCAAGGCATTTTCTGCAGCTCCTGGGCCACATGGCTGCCTCTACAGCAGTGGTCCAAGGAGCAAGATTTCAGATGAGGGACATTCAGTTCCACTTAAGAGCCTTCCAGTCCCAGAGAAAGGATTCTCTGACCAAGCTATTCCCGGTGACTTGAACCCTGATCCAGGCTTTGCAATGGTGGCAGGATCAGGACAACCTAAGGCAAGGAGTTCCCTTTGTCACTCAATCTCTTTCTTTAATCCTTACCACAGATGCCTCCCTCTTGGGCTGGGGAGCCCTCTTGGGGGATCTGACCACCCAAGGGTTGTGGTCACGTCAAGAATCTCTGCTTCACGTCAATCTCTTAGAACTCAGAGCAGTGTTTCTAGCACTTCAAGTTTTTTCCAATTCTGTACAGAACAAAGTAGTTCAGATCAGGACAGACAATACCACCACAGTGTGGTACATCAACAAGCAAGGGGGCACTCTGTCTACGGCCTTGTGCACAGAGGCAATGAAGTTGTGGTCTCTGGCCTATTCCCTGAATACCTCCCTGATAGCAGTGCACCTCCCAGGGAAGGACAGTGTCCTAGCAGATGCTCTCAGCAGGATATTTCAGGGCCATCACGAATGGTCCCTAGATCCCCTGATTTTGAAGGTGATCTTCTCCAGATGGGGCACCCCACAGATGGATCTTTTTGCAGCCCCAGACAATCACCAACTTCCTCTTTTTTGCTGCAGGCCCCCAGTGTTGGGCTCAGTCCCCCTGGATGCCCTAGTTCTCAATTGGGAAGGGAAGTTCCTGTATGCTTCCCCTTCCCTCTCCTGTTCAAGGTACTAGTCAAAATCAGGTCTCAACCCTGCAAAGTGATTCTGGTTGCTCCAGACTGGGCCAGACAGCCCTGGTACCCTCTCTTGCTGTCCTTAGCAGTCCACCTTCCCCTGTCTCTTCCCAGGAATTACAACCTGTTAACATGTTCTCAGGGGAGGGTTTGGTATCTGAATCTCAAATCTCTCAATCTCAAGGCCTGGCTCTTGAAGAGTTAGAGTTTGCTGATTTGCATCTCTCTCAAGGTGTTCTGGATATTTTAAAGGCTTCTCAAAAGCCTTCCACCAGAAAGACTTACAACTCCAAATGGAAAAGGTTTACTATTTGGTGCTCTGGGAAGCATATTTCTCCAGAGTCTGCTGGGTTGCCTACAGTCCTTGACTATATGGTTCATCTCAATAGCTTGGGACTCAGACCAGCTACACTTAGAGTACATCTGGCAGCTGTCCCTGCCTTCTTGTCAGCAGGCAAGCACTCTTCCCTTTCAGCTCATCCTGTATTCCGTAAATTCTTCAAGGGATTGCTGCATACCAATCCTCCCTTCAGGGACCCTGCCCTTGCTTGGGACCTTAATGTTTGCACTGCTCAGCTTCTGCAACCCCCTTTTGAGCCTTTGTCCTCAGCAGAGCTTAACTACTTGACTTGGAAAACTGTGTTCTTGGTAGCCATTACTTCTGCCAGACGCATAAGTGAGTTACAGGCCCTGTCAGTGGAGCCTGATTTTCTCTCTTTTTATAGAGATAAGGTGGTTCTCAGGACTAATAGGAAGTTTTTGCCTAAGTTGGTTTCAGATTTCCACCTTAACCAGTCTGTGTCTCTTCCTGTTTTCTTCACTGACCATTCCTCCTCTGGGGAGAGGAGGCTGCACAGCCTGGATGTGAAAAGGGCTCTTAGCTACTATATAGAGCGCACCAAGGGTCACAGGTTTGACTCCCTCCAACTGTTCCTCACTTATGGTGAGGTTGGTAAGGAAACCTGCCACTAAGAGATCTACTGCCAGGTGGATTGTCTCTTGTATACAATTTTGCTATGAAAAATTAGGTAGGATCCCACCCTCGGGCCTGAGGGCTCACTCTACCAGAGGTACAGCTGCTTCCCTGGCTGCTGCCAGGGATATTCCTATCTTAGAGATTTGTCAAGCAGCCACCTGGAAAACAGTACATACTTTCACCAAGCATTACTCTCTGGATATCCAGGCTAGGAGTGATGCTTGGTTGGCACAGCAGTGCTTCAGAGTCTGTTTCTGAAGTAGGTTCTGTCCCTCCTCCATGGAGGTACTGCTTGGTAGTCTGCAATAGTCAGAATACAGCAAGAATTCATGTTGTTTGAAGAAAAAATTACTCACCTTAGTAATGTTGTTTCTTCTAATGGAGTCTTGCTGTATTCTGACCTCCCACCCGCCTCCCCTCTCAGAACCTGGGTTTTGGGATGTGGGTGGGCAGGAACAGTGTTGGCACCCTAGAGGTGCCCCTTTCTCACCCTCTTATTTTTGGGTATGTGTTGTGTTTTGAGTTTTTTGGGTTTCCTGACTTGAGTCTTTGCCTTGGAACCAAAAACCTTTTATTAGATTTAGTTGCCAGTTGGCTAGTGTAAGTTTACAGTTTCCACACAGGACGCCCAGTGAGTTAGCTCGTAAAGATCTGGCGGTTTGGGTTCAAACAACAACAGATAGTCTCAACCGAGCGCGAGCTCAGCGTTCCATGCCTTGCATGGAAAGTTAACTCTTTCCTCTCCGGGGCAGTTCAAAGGTTGGATATCACTGCAATAGTCAGAATACAGCAAGACTCCATTAGAAGAAACAACATTACTAAGGTGAGTAATTTTTTCTTCTCAGCTCAGGGGCGTCCTAGGAAGACAAATGAGGGTGGATTTTACTCAGGGGGCTCTGTTCTGACGAACCATGGTGGTGAATTACCGCAATTGTGTAAATTTTGTTAATTTCACTGGTTTTTATTCTTTGGTCGTGACCATGCAAATTCTTTGATCGCGAGCCTGCAGATTCTTTGATTGCGAGATTCTTTGATCGTGATCGTGCATCATGTGGGTAGGACGAGATGACCAGATTAAAAACTCCATTTTCTCAGCCCTGGGGTGTGCTAGGAAGTCAAATGAGGGTGGGTTTTGCTCAGGGGGTTTTGTTCTGTTGAACCATGGCAGTGGTTTACAGCAATTCTTTCAATTTTGTAAATTATGAACATTTTTATTCTTTGTTTATGAGCCTGCAAATTCTTTGATCGCGAGTCTGTAAATTCTTTGATCGTGAGATTCTTTGATCGCCATCTTTGATCGTGACGACAGGACAAGATGGCCAGAATTTTTATAATGGAAAAGATAGGGAAATGTTACCAAACTTTAAGATTTAATATCTTGGAAACAGTTTGGTCTTTTTACTTGAAATTTGGAGGGTGTTTACGGCATGTTCTATAGATGTGAATTATGTTTGTGTCAGAGAAATTTTATTTTGCGGAGATAATGCGCGATGCACTTTACGTGTTGCGGACAGTGTTTTGCTTGTGATGGTGGCTTGAAATTGATAGGATACCTAGCCTTAGTGTCATGGATGTAGTTTTTAGTCGTCGTGTGTGTTAAATGTCAACAGGTGTGGAACTGTGCCAGTCTGACTAATGAAAATCTCATACGTTAAAATGTTATATCTCGGACATGGTTTTGGTCTTTTCACTTGAAATTTGGAGAGTGTTGACAGCATGTCATGTGGATGAAAATTACAGCGTTTCCATGTCGGGAAAATATTTTTTTTGTGCTGATATGGCATGGTGCAGTTTACGTTCTGCGGACAGCGTTTTGCTTGTGTTGGTGGCTTGAAATTGGTAGGATACCTAACGTTACTGTCATGGATGTAGTTTTCAGTCAGTGTGTATGTTAAATGTCAACAGGTGCGGAACTGTGCCACTCTGACGAATGAAAATTTCAAATTTTGATATGTCGTATCTTGGACACGGTTTGGTCTTTTTACTTGAAATTTGGAGGGTGTTGACGGCATGTCCTGTAGATGTTAGTAGAGATGTTTACATGTCGGATGATATAGTTTTTGCGGACATGTTGTGTGGTGCAGTTTACATTTTGTGGACAGCGTTTTCTATTGTTCTACTAGATTAACATTTGTTTGGTGGCTGGCCTTGCTGTTGTGAATGTACTTTTTAGTCATTGGGTATGTAATGTGGCCTGACACTTACAAGTTGGGTCCCTGCGCTTCCACCAACTTGCGCAACTTTCTACTTTTCTATTCTTTCTTAAAAAATAAGGAAATTCTATGCAAAAAACTTCGTTAATACATCAGTTAGGGTTCTTCTACAGCGAAAAAAGCAAGAAATTTGATTTTGGGTTCCCACCTTGCACCCCAGCCCGCTAACAGGCATCGGGGTGTGCGTTGGGGTCTTTGGCTAACTCTCACCCCATTCTCCTATACTGCACCACCTCAGCTTGTTTACACATGGCTTTTCTCGCATCTTTTACCTCCCCCCCCGTTAACCTCCACTCATGATCCTGTGTCGTATCTTCTCTGTTCTTGGTAAATAGCTCCTCGCAGTCCACTTTGTAAATTCCTTTTAGGAACTTGAAGGTCTGTATCGTGTCCCTCCTTTCTTGTTTGATTTCGATTGAATGCATGTTCAGTGCCTTTAACTAGCAGTGCTCTCAGTGACATGGGTACCTGCATCCTTTACGCACATTTTGGGCTTTGGGACTTGCGGCGTTTAGCCCTGAGAGTCCCCAAGATGCTCAGCAGCACAGGCCCAGGAGTCCTGAGCGGCCGCTGTACTGCACATGTGCGAAATGCGCAACTTTTTTTCTTTCTCCTTCTCTCCCCATTTGTCACCAGGTGGTTTTGGCGCCATTCTGAGCAGCTTAGACCACTGGTGAAGTGGGTAAACTATGGGGAACAGCACCAGAAGAGGGAGGAGTCAGTGGGGAGGCAGATCAGTTCCCCCTGGCAGCACAGTCAGTGGTTCGTCCCAAGAGGACGATTGGGAAGAGGAGAGAAGCTGCCATTTTGTAGGCTCGGGGAAAAAAAAAAAAGATTCTTACATTTAAAAATAAAAAAAAAAATGCGAGTAAAGTCCTCTCCGCTCGCCCGAGGGAAAGGAGGAAGAGGTGTATTGTGCGGCCAGCAGGCGGCACACATCACTGGAGGCACCAGTTACTTTTTTGTGGACACGGAGGTTTATTTTTTAATTATATTATTTTAGGCAGTTTAGGACATTGCACGACTATTGGCCGACGTTTTTAGTGAGATTAGGGTTTACTGTGTTTTCTTGTGTATTTGTGCAGGGCCCAAGCTGTGGGTGCAGCAGCAAATTGCAGCCAGTGAGGAGGAGACTGAAGAGCTGGGCAGGGAAAAGGCAAGACTACTTCATGAGTGGCACACAGCAATGTCTCAACAAAGCCTTACTGAATATTTTCCTGGAGGAGAAACTTCAGCAGCAAAGGACAAGGAACAAACATCATCATCATCATCATCATCATCCTCCTCCTCTGAGTGTGACTTAAGCAAATCTCAGGAGAATGAGATTGTGAATGTTGAAACTGAAAATGATAAGCAGTCTAGCAGATGCAGTCTGTTCAAACGCAGCAAGTAACTAAGGTTTTGTAGGGACAGGTGGACAAAGTTATTTCCATGGCTTGTAAAGGAGGAAGTAGAGGGAAATATTGTTGGGAAGAGCAGTTGGTGTAAAAAAGGTGGCAGAAGCAATCCATTTGCTGCAACTGGCACAACTAGTCCGCAAGTGTCTGCTTTCTATAGACATGAAAGAAACAGAGAACATTTGCTGGTGCACACAGAAAAGAAAACAGCAGAAAAACTGTCTCTGCCAGTGGCATTTGAGAAGCAGATCTCAGGTTCTGAGGCAAAGGATGGCAGTAAAGTTGCCCAGTTAATGACAGTGTACTACCTTACCAAACAAAGGCAATCACTGAACTAGTTTAAAACACTGATAGCTCCTCAGACGAGGAATGAAATCTTTTGGGCCAGGGCACAAAGCTGTTGCTTGTGGAATGACACTGATGGTGCCATTTTACATCCACAGAAACGAAATGGCTGTCTAGCCTTGCAAGACAGTGGCACAATCTACTCTGGTTGGGATGCAAAATATGACATGCTGGACCCCATAAATGAAGTCATACAGGAAAAAATCCAAGCTCACTTAGCAGGTTCTCAGTTTCTTGGGGTAGTAGTGGATGAAACCACTAAAGTAACCATTCACAAAAAGCTGAACATTTATGTGAAGTGCATACACAATGCATAGTTCAAAATTCATTCCATTGATTGTATTGCAGTACGTGATGGGAGGGCAGAGACAGTTGTGACGGAACGGTTAAGCGTGTGTTCTGCCACTGCAGCTAACCCTATCAAAATCATCACACTAGCAAGTGATGGTGCCAGCATCATGACTGGAATGCTCAGTGGGGTGGGTGCAAAGTTAAGACAGCAAGTTACCCGAAGGCTGATTCAGATCCGTTGTGTTGCCCACAGACTGGCACTGGTAGCAGGACAAGCATGTTGGGACAACCCTGTATTCAATGAATATCAAGTAACCATCAAAAATGTGTACAAATACTACAGCAGCTTTGCAGTACGGTACAATGCCTTGTGTTTCATCCAAGAAACACTTAGTGATGATAATATCAGACATCTGTCCCTAAAAGAACCTGCAAGTTTTAGGTGGATGTCACTGCATACTGCAGTTCAAGCAATTCACAAATCATACCCTGCACTTTTACAAGCCCTAGATCATGATGCAGCAAAAGGTGCGGCAGAAGCAAAGGGCCTTCACACAAAACTGAAATCATTCTTTTTATCTTTCCGTGGCCAGCAGCATGATAGAAGCCACAGTTACTAGACTGCAACAGTTTAAAGAGCAGAATGGGGTAGAGCTACAGAAGACATTTCAGGAACTTGACCAACATCCTGGCATGTGGCAGGATCAAAAAGTGAATGATAAGCCAGCACTCCAAATGCAGTTCCCGACGACATCTCAGGAATACCTGACAAAGCTAATTGAAAACGTTCACACAATATTTGAGACAGCTTCAGTGGAGCTGCTGCATAACCTAAATGTTCTTCTAAATCCAAAGTGTCTTCCTGATGACTCCGAGATAATGGACTATGGACTGCAGGAACTGAACTTTGTTTGCACTTATTTCCAAGAAACAGCCTTCAAAGAAGAAACACTGCCAGCACTCATTGACCAAGACAGGGCTGAGAAAGATTACAGATAATTCAAACTTGTTCTGAAATCTGAAAAAGGACGGACTTTGCTCAGCAGTGTCTACCAACACTTAACTGAGAACTGTTCAGATGTATTCCCAGATTTTGTCTCAGTGGCCAAGATTTTACTTGTGTCGCCTGTTACATCAGTGGCATGTGAAAGAGGGGTTTCAATACAAATAAAGAAACAAAAGGTAGATGTTCCCTAAAGGCTGACACTGTGAGCAAACTCATGCAGATTGCCCAAGAAGGGGCTGAACTTGAAGACTATCGTCCTCATCCAGCACTAAAGAAATTTAAGGCCATAAGACTGCACAGAAAATAATTATGTTTTAAAATTGTCTTAACTGTGATTGTGTTTTTTAGCTTCAGACTGCTGTGACCCAGAGACAGATGGCTGGATGGCAACTTGGGCATAGGAGAGATGATAAGTATTATATTGTTTTAGTTATTGGGGGGGGGGGGGTAGCAAAGTAATTGATTTAAGCCCCAAGGCCAATTCTGCACCGTTTGGTGGGGGAATGGGGAGGATCAAGATTCAATATTATTTAACTAAACAGTATACAAGGGGTGGGTGGCCGGCTATAACAATAAAAATAACCCCATTCTGCATATATTTACTGCATGTTTTTTTTGGTAGGAGAGGGTAAAGTCTAACAAGTTCAGTACCCAAGGAGTAAAGTAATAGTCCCATTGAGTCTTTTTGTCTGGTTAGGGAGGGAGGGAGGGAGGACTCTGGTTAAAAATTGTCTAAATGTAACCCTAACCCTCTGCTCTTTCCACAGTCAGTCTGCAATGAGTGGCTTCAGGAGGGTGTTTAGGAGAAGTCATGGGCAGGAGGGTGTTTAGGTGACTGCATTATGCCAGGTCAGTCATGACGTGAAAAAGAACAACCTAGCAATTGCACTGAGCCACTGATTGTGCCACAGGAGGGTGTTAGGAGAAGTTAATGGGCAGGAGGGTGTACGAAGACTGGTTATATCAGGTCAAACATGAAAAAGACAAGCAATGCACTAGTCAGACCACCGGCAACACCTCTGTAGATTGTGCCACGCTGTCTAGCCTGAGTTAGAAAATGGTGGTGGGGGGGTAGTAAAATGCTTTTAGCAAGACTTATGTTGTGCTGTAAAGTGGGAGAGACTAATTTTATTTGAGCCACAGTGACACACTGTGCTCTTAATCCCAGGTGCCGGGGGTGGGGGTTGGGGCAGGACGGCTGTCAATCAGATAATTGTAATTGCAACAAATGGGTGTGCAGGGGAGAAGACAGAGGTATTGGGCAGAAGAGGTGATTAGGAGACATAGGTGACTGTCAGTATGACTGTTAGTCCTGAAATGTTTTGAGAACAATGCTTACTTATACTGTAACGTAATGGCTTTGACTTTGTTTGTAGCCAGGCAGGTTTTGGCATCTCTGTGGGCTGGGGGCAGAAAACTGCAGCAACATAGAATTCCCAATGTTTAGACAGAATTGACTGCAAAACTGCAAGTAGAATTGTTTATTCTCTTTGTGAACCAACATGAAAATGAAGAACAGGTTAGAACACATAGGTTGGTAAGGTGAAATTCTATTAATTTCTGAATGTGATCGTACTGCTGTGGTTTTTAGCCATCACTTATAGGGCTATGGTGCCTTTGTATGACTTTGCAACCCTGCTGGGGAAAAAAAAAACAGTAATGTATGAAAATTTGTCATCTGCATAATTCTGTCTCAGGAATATAAAAAATACATGGTGATAAATAAACGACACTGAGAAATTCACTTTCCAGACTTGTTCCATTCATTTCAATGGGGACCCCCAACAATTTCACAGAGACTGCCAGATTTTAGGTCAGGACCACCATTTTCTTTTTCCAGAAAGTCTGGGACTCCCCAACAAAAAATCCTATCGAGAGCCCTGACTAGTCCTCATAGGATCAGCCCTCCTGGCACTGAATCATAAAAGCTATAAAAGCAGGTGACTCAAATTACAACTTCCTGTTGCTAGCCTTTTTTCTTACTAATTGCCCTCCATCCCACCCACCCTAAGCCAGTTCTACTTTTATAGCCACTGGATTTGACCGTCAACAGGAACTTCCTGTTTGGCAGTAGGAAGGGAAGGATCATAGAGAAACACTGATTTTGTCAACCCTAAAGGAAAAAAGTAGCTCACTCTCCCCCCTCCGCCCCCCGGCCAGCTACTGGTAGTCTGACACTGAGCAAGGAAGAAGGAGGCTACTGAAGAATATAGGAAGTTACTGTCCCAGAACCGGAAGGGTGAGAGTTGTAAGGAGAGGAGAGAGTAAGCATACAGAGAAACAGGAGAGGAGACACTAAATAAGACATGATAGGAGTGGTGCAGAGCAGTGGCTGTGGGGCGGCAGTGTTCCGGGAGACATTACTGTGATGCTGCCCTATTTGCAGGCTCCTCTCTGGTCTGAGGGAGGAGGTTGCCCATCTCCAGGCTGACCTGGCTAGGATTCGTGAAACCTCCTCCCCCACCCAGGGACCACCAGGGCCAATACCACTACCTCAGAGGTTGCCAAGAAAGAGGAGAGGCTGGACCAGGGTGGGCTCAGGGAGGGAGAGGGTGGTGGAACAGAGTTGCATCCCTCCAGCTGTACCTCTCCACAATTCATTCGCTCTTCTGGTGGATAGTGGTTCCTCTGGAGGCACCTGCAGTGGAGACCAAGGAGGATGCTGGGAACCTTCACAAAGGAGACACACAGGAGGGTGGCATGAGACCCCACAGGGAAGGAAACAACTCCTGGTGGGGACTCAATCATTAGGGGTAGAAATGGGGAGGAAGGGAGAGGGAGGTAGGGTGCCTGCCTGGCGCCACGGCTTGGAGGGACAGGAAGCGAATCCTCAGGATTGTGGGAGCAGCTGCACGAGGGAGGGAGCTGGATGTTATTGTCCCCCTAGGGACAAATGACCTGGCTAGGAATGGGATCAGAGCAGTGCAAGAGGAGTTTGTAGAGTTTGGGAGGGGCCATAGACAAGTAGCGCATACAGTAACCTTCTTGGAGGTGCTCTCTGTCTATGGCAAGGGTGATGTTAGGTACCTCACCAGGAATTCAATGAATGGTTGAAAAACTGGTGTGGAGCTCAGGGTTTTGGCTTCATTGGGGACTGGGGAGCCACCTGGAAGGATGCAGAGCTATACTGGTGCGATGGTTTGCATCTGTCCGGAGGGGACCAGGATCCTAGGTGAGAGGTTTAAATGCTTCATTGGCAAGCATTTAAACTAGCCAAGGGGGGAGGCACTGAAAAGGAGCAGGGAAATCCCAGCCTCCCCCCACAAACAACAGTAATTAGTGAGGTAAACACCAAGGTAGTGATGTCATTAGGGAGCAGGCCAGAAGTAAATGTAAAAAAAGGCAAAGGCAGTAAGGACAGGAATGGGGCTAAAAGGGGTAAGGCCATCAAAAAGTGGAGGGTAATGAGTACCAATGCCCGTAGTCTGTGTAACAAGCTCCCTGAACTAGTGGCCTTGATGGAAGAGGGTTGCCTGGGTATTGTGGCAGTCACAGAAACATGGTACACAGAGAACCATGACTGGGATGTCAGCATACCAGGATACACAATCTGCAGGAGGGACAGGGAGGGTAAAAGAGGAGGAGCTCTTTATGTAAAGGAAAGGATCAAAACAACAGAACTAAAGAGTAAACAGGGAGCAGATGAGACACTCTGGGTCACCCTGGAGACAGGAAATGGCACCACAATCCGCATGGGGGTTGTATACAGACCCCCATCTCAGGGGGAGGGAATGGACAAGGAAATGATAGAAGGCTTCCTTAGAATGGCAGAAAAAGGGGAGATATTGTTGATGGGGGACCTGAATATGCCAGATGTTAACTGGAGCACCTTTGCTGCAGGCACATCCAAGAGCAGGGTCATTCTTGATGCCCTACAGGGGGCATGCCTCAGACAGCTAGTACTGGAACCCACTCGGGAGGGAGCAATCTTAGACCTGGTACTCTCAAATGGGGATGGAGAAAGAATCTCAGATTTAGAAGTGGTAGCCATCTGGGAACAAGCGACCACCAAACAGTGTGGTTCATGATAAACACAGCCACAGTCAAGCCATACAAAAGCAAGAGTATTGGACTTAGGAGGGCTGACTTTGGGAAATGAGAGAGTGCCTCAGAAAAGCACTAGCAAACAGGCAAGACGGAGGGTGGAGGAACAGTGGAGTAATCAAACAGCCATCACAGAGGCAACATGCCTTGTGTAAAGCAAATCAACAAAACACAACAAAGGAAAAACGCTATGGTTCTCAAAAGAGGTGGCAGGGAAGGTTAAGGAGAAAAGGATAGCAGTCCGAAATATAAGGAAACACAGAAGGAGAAGGACAGAAAACTTTATCAGTTAAAAGCAGAAAGAGGCTGGGAAGGCAGTCAGAATAGCAAAGGCCCAAACCGAGGAAAGGATAGCCAACTCTGTTAAGAAGGGGATAAGACCTTTTATAGGTACATTAGGGAGCAAAGAAAGACCAAAGGAGGGATACTGAGGCTTAATAAAGGGGAAGGAACGTGGGTAGAGGGCGACAATGAAAAAGCAGGGATACTGAACGAATATTTCTGCTCAGTATTCACAAAGGAAGAGGAGGGGGAGGTGCCTAATCCAATTAACAGAAGCACTCTGGATAGCGGGTTGTCTTTATAAGTGACATTGCAGAGGAACTGGAAGGAAAAGTATGTCTCTTTGCAGATGAGGGTGCAATGATTTTCTGTGACATTTTGAGCGTCGGTGACCTTAGGAAACAGTCGGGGGGGGGGGGGTCTTGAATAACGGAGGGCAGATTTTGCTGTGTTTTGCAGACTAGCCAGCTTTTGTTAGGCAGACTGCCTAAAACAGGAGAAATGAATGAAAAAGGCCAACAAGGGAAAACTTTTACAGGGAGGACACTGCCAGAAAAAAAACAAAGGCAACAACAAGCCTGAAAAGAAAAGAAAAAATGTAGCCTTTTTGGGCACAGATTCCATGGCACAGAACAAGGGAAAACCAATTGCCTGACAGTACTCTGGGCATACATTCCAGCCCAGAGATAGATTCATTGCCCAGTTTCATTCAGGGAGGGGCACTGCCACAAAATGACAGGCAGTCTTGCCCTACTGTCCCTGATTTGGTGAGGCACAAAAGGCTGATGTTTTCCTTGAACCCCCCCCCCCCCAAAAAAAAAAGACACCAGACATCTTTAAATTTTAAATTTTTTATTGAAAAAAACACATTGGGCTGTAACATTTCACTGAAGCAGCTTTATTTGTGCAGCTGATTGGGGAATTAGATTCTGGGCAATTGGCCAAGAAGAATTGAGGACTAATTTGACAAAATCTCAACACTGACTCACTCCCCTCTGCGGTTGAATCTGCAACACAGCGAAAAACCCAGGGCTAAAAATAAATTGTGATCATAAGTCTGCTTGACACTCACTGCATATCTCGATTTCTGGGGAGACCCATTCTCTCTATGGAGTGGATTTATCCCAATTAGTTCTGCATCCATTGCCCCTTGCCTGTTTGGTCAGGGCGTGTTTCTTTGCTGGCAAATTATAAGAAATTGCCAGAATTGCCAAGATGTGGCGTTTTTGGAATGGAGTAAAGGACCCTAAGACCATAGCAACAGAGAAGGAGGCTGTTAGAAAAAAGGAGAGAGATGCTGCTTATGACAAAAGTAAACGAGTGCTTACTTTTCAAGAACACTGGGTAACAAAGTACACTCGAGTTGAGCTTGACCATGAGAAAAACGTAATGTTTTGTAAAGCATGTAGGAAATTCCCAGACATTGCAGACACAACATCAGCATATTATGAAGGGGGCTGCAATAATTTCACTGAGCAGTCTTTACAAAAACATGCCAAGTCTAAGAAGCACTCCCTCGCTGATGCCAGATTTGTAGCCGAATCTCAGCAGGCATCTGCTCCTGACAGAGCAATCGAAATGCTCAATTCCAATGTGGCACGTCGTGTGCAGATCTTAATTCGAAATGCACATGCCTTGGCCAAACACACTAGTCCATATACAGACTTCCAGTGGATGTGTGACCTTGATAAATGTAAAGGGGTTGATATTGGGGAAACCTATCACAATGACAAATCATGCTGCATGTTCATTAGTAATATCGCTGAGGTGGAACGTAAGAAGCTGGTGGATGTGGTGAAGAATGCGGACTTCATGTCCGTAATGATAGATGGTGCTACAGATTCCACTGTAAAAGAACAGGAAATCATTTACATAAGAACAGTAAACAAGGGGGTGCCAGATGTTTTTTTTGTGTCCCTGGAAAATCCACACAAAGCTGATGCAGCATCAGTCACGGCATGCATCGATCAGGCCATGCTGTCATAGACAGAGTCAGCAGACTGGAAAAACAAATTGGTAGGGTTTACCACCGATGGGGCAGCAGTGATGATCAGTGTGGGGGGGGGGTGACTACACTACTGAAAAAAGATCGTCCTCATCTAGTCACAGTCCAATGCAATGCACATGGGCTGGAGTTAGCCCTGAAGGATGACATAAAAAACATCACGTATCATAAACAAATAGACTAATTACTGCTGGGGATCTATCTGTTTTATCATTTTTCACCACTAAACCATAAGAATCTGAGAGTCCTATCAGGCAGCGGGAGTAAGATGCCTTATTCCAACCAGAGTGGGAGGAACCAGATGGGCACCACACATTAACAGCACTGAAAGTGCTCATCACAGGCTACCCCGGGTCCTGCTACACTTCCAACAGGTATGTACTGTCCCAGACTCCATCTTAAGCACAGTCTAGATTTGTTTTAAAATTGGAACTACTAAAGCAACAACGTGTGCCATTTTTTGTCTTCTCAGATGCAACTTGGCGGATCCTGAGGGGACCAGGCATCGAAGGCCAGGGGCTACCTGAAGACCATGCAGACCTGGAGATGTCTACGCTACATTCACCTGATGGCAGACATCCTGGAAGAGTTCACAAAAGTCAGCCTGCTTCTTCAAGCAAATGATACTTCAGTGGAGAGGTGTTTGAATCACTTCAGGACCTGAAGGACTTCCTTGTAAAGCTGAAAACAATGTAATTTTTGTTTTCCAGATTGGTTAGCTAGAAAGAAAGTATTTTACCTCCACCCTAGCCAGAAACTTTCTTTATTATCTCTGTCAGGACAAGTTAGGTCAGGCCAGGGGGATAAGTCTGTGTTTTTCCTTTTGTTCTTGTTTTCTAGACCTGGAAAGCACTTGTGAAGTCTGGATGCCTTGGAGGGACCTGAATTCCATGGACACACCCTGTCTCTTGATGAAGCGGACCAGTTTTCCGTTAACAGAGACACACTACTGACAGCCATGATCCTAAATGTCACAAACAGGTTTGAAGACATGCACCAGCTGGACTCCATTATGGTGGCCATGAACCACATTGTGAACTTTAAACAGTGGCCAACAAGCCATGTGGACTTGACAGGTGTGTGAGGGTGGGAAAATAACTCTGGGTGGCACTGGGAGAATCATCTTTAGCTTAGCAAGGTGGGAGGTGAGACTTTATTTTCTTCAGTTTGTTTCAGATTATGCGGAGGATGCAGTAGCTGGTGTCATAGAGGAGTTCAGACCAGTCCTCACAGAACAGAACATAGATCCAGACGTGTGTAGCAAATTGGACCAAACTAAAAAAATCACTTCTTCTACCACTAACAATCAGCAAATTGGCAATACTGTCAGGCTGCAGATCAGATCAGGATATTACATATTTGTCCCCCAAAGGTACGCCAGTGCTGTAGAAGCAAAGTGGCTAGATATTCATCAGGCTTGCCAAGACAAGTGCCACAACATTTTGGGACTAGTAACCTTAAAGGAAAACTGCACCCTCCTATCTTCTAAATGTCTTTTGCTTCCATGCCAACAGACAGCTCTTTTCATGTAGCAGTTAAAGATGTATGCAACTGCTTCTGTTAGTTTTCACACTTCATACTAGGCACTGTCACTGTCCTGGGAGGGTTCATTTCTTGGTTGTTGAAATCTCATTGTCCCTGAGAGCTGCATTAGCATATAGCCTATCAAACGGCATAAAGTTTCTCACCTGCTCCATGGTGAAAAAAATCTACCTTGGCCTTGCACCTTCTGGGGTCTCAACTCTGTTACAACACCGAATTAACAAATGGCACCTTAGGAGATCCACGCTACAGCTACTGAAAGTCCCCCACTATCACACTTCACAGGGACAACGCTCTTTTGCTTATCGAGCGCCACTCTGGTTCAATGGCCTCAGCCCAACCATCTCCTCTGCCCCAACTATTGGTATGTTTAAAACTAGGCTCCGGACTATCTCACTACCAACAGCTCCTGTGACTGCCCAACTTAACCTTGTTTCTCCACTTCCTTTCTGCTCTAGTTGTCCCCCCACTGGATTCTACCTCACATCTTGGTATACCCAATGCTGCACTTTTCACCCTCTTGCCACCCTTCCTACATTCCTTCTCCCCCCCCCACACACCCTCTTCCCTCTCCCTATGACTCTGGCACTTCTTATCTGTTGTCTATTTTCTCTGACAGATGCTGCTTGCTGCCTTGTTACAATGCTTCCCTTGAACTGTATTAATATGTACTCTGTTTACAATGTCCACATTGTTGTAATGCCTGTCTTTATGTTCCCCATAATTTGTATTTCTCTGATGTGGAACCTTTGTAAAAGAGCCAAGGCTCAACGGTATTTGTAATCCTAGACTTGATAAATAAATAAAAATAAAATAAATAAAATGAGAATGTGATGTGTAATCAACCTTTAAACTCCCCAGTATGCTTGTCTGCTTAAATAGTTTAAAAGAACCAAGCTGCAAGAAGATGTGAAATACCACATTTACCTTCATTGAGTTTTACAAGCTATCTGAGTTGTAATGCAGTTTTTTTCCCCCTTTAAACTCCATTCCGTTTATAAGTTTCCAGTGAGTTTTTGCAGGGTTTTTGTTATTTAAGCATAGAGATACATGATACAAAGGTTGATCTGACATCATGTTCTCATATGCTAATGCAGCTGTCAGGGACAATAAGATTTCAACAACCACAAAATGGACCCTCCCAGGAGAGTGACAGTGCCTAGTATGAAGTGTGAAAACTAACAGAAGCAGTTGCATATATCTTTAACAGCTACATGAAAAGAGGTGTCTGACATGGAAGCAAATGACATTTAGAAGATATGAGGGTGCAGTTTTCCTTTAATTCGTACTCTATCAGCAAGTACAGCTGTTTGTGAACGTGGGTATAGCCTAATGTGAAAAGAATAAAATCTGATTGGCGAAGTTCATTACATAGGGAAGGACAGTCTCATAGACTTGATAAGGATCTCGTTATATACACCACGTGAACAGGAATTTGATCTAGTTCCAGTCATTGAGTACTGGTTAAAAAGTGGTAGACAGAAAAAAAGGCCTTCTTTGCAGCCATATGGTACACGGAACAAAAAAACAAAGAAATGAGCAGGAGGTAGAAGAGGCAGACAGCTCAGACTCAGAAGTAGATTTAGATGAATCTTTCATATCTGAAACTTATTCTGAAAAACTTTTGTCTGATGGTGATTCTCATGTTATATCTGATGAAGAACTTGAATGTACTCCCATGTCAGTGCTGTGCCCTAGTACTACTAGTTCACAGGAAACTGTTAACTGTGGGGAGAGGTGGGATTCTTGCATCACTGAGTACTCTTGTGATGATGACATGAATCTGTTGTGATCATGTCCTCCACATTTAAGGTTTGGCCTTTCTTTGGCACCCAGCTGTTGAGTCCTGCTTGGACTAAACATCTTCATTTTTTGTACATATTGGTATCTATAATCGATTCAACTTAGTGTCACTCCAGGTTTTTGGTGGAAAAAATAATTTTGCCTGGTCACAGTGCCACCAGATTTACAAGTCATGTAGATTGATCAGTACAGTCTAATTTGTCAAATCTGTGAGCTCTCTTGATCCTTGTTCTACTAATATCAGTTTTGTTATAACAGACTTGGCTGCGTAGACTAATGCTAAGTTGTCGAGCAGCAGCACAGATAGCCAGTCCTAGTAGCACAGTCATCAGTCAAGTACAAGTCAGTGAAGCAGCTGAAAATAATACACCAAACAGGTACTGTTTTATCTTACTGATTTAAATGTACCTGGAATGAATCTGAGGTAGGCAGCTGAACACCAAGTAGTCCAGATTGGTATATGAACAGAGTATCTTTCAGTCTTCATCATTTTTCTTCCCTTCCTAGTATAGCCCTAACTCCCAATAAAATAATCATGGAGAGTCCATGCACCGACAAAGAGACGTGGCTTATTGGACCACTCAGCACAGCAAAAATTAGATAACAAACAGTACAGTATAATTCTGGCCAAATTGGATTTCACATAAAAATTACAAAAATCTATCATGATTTAGGAGCAGGGTATTTTAAATTTGCAAAATTTGGCCAATTGGTCATGTCACGATAATAAAACTATCACGTACTGTCATGGTGCTGTAACAAATCATGTCGGAGTAACTGAATCACGAGTTCTAGGGACATGGATATGTTGTTCATCCACACTCATTGGCAGTATCCTTGCCGCTTTAAATCTTGCCGGAAGGTCTTCAAGCTTGCTCCTCCCACCCACCCGGGTGGTATAACTCTCGGCTCCGCCCCATGACGCCAGATCTTCCTTACCGCTTGGAAGCTCAGGTTCCCTCCTTAACGCTCTGCGTTTGCGACTGGTTCCTATTTCTCCGCTTATGGATTTAAAATAAAATTTTGCAAAAGACTTCTGCTCCTATCCCCGCGCCGCGATGGACAAATCGACTTCGGATTTCGGAGATGCCCATGCGGCAGAAGATGTCTCGACGGATCCTCACTCCACGTTGTGTATACTGCTTAGGCCTTGAGCACGACCCGCAGGCTTGCGACCTGTGCTCATCTTTCTCGGCCTACGTCCTCGAAGACCGTGCTGCCCGATTGCAACTGGGCCGTCCCGAGAAGCGTTTCCCTCCGGTGAAGTCCAAGGAGGCCCGGTTGGCGGTGTCCAGCGACGGCCTTTCAGCGGATCAGCTACGGCGGATGGTGGCCCTCGAGAGAGAGGAGAGCGGCGGCAGACGTCTTCCTGCGGCGGCGGCATTTATCCCGCTCTCTCTGGGTTCTTCCTACACGCTTCTTTTAAGGAGCTTTGTCTGTCCCTCTCCACTAAAGGAGAAGGGCCTGCGTCTCATGGGACCTTATTCTCGGTCCAAAAGAGGGACAGGGTAAGTCCCTCCGCCGACGCTCTTGGGAGCGGGAAAGGTCCTCTCCCCGGCCGCCGACCGCCGGGCTTCGTCGATCGGGCCGCTCGCCACTGGCCTCACGGTGTCCCCTGGCCAGGTCAGTTGACCGAGACTCCACCGGCTGAAGTCGAGATTTTTCTCGACCCATTGGACGGGCTTCGCCTTTAGCAGCCGAGATTCCTCTCCCGGTTCCCCAGGAGGAGTTGAGGATCCGTGGCTCGCCTGTGCCTCGGTTCCGGAGCCTCGGATGGACCTTCCGAGCCGAAGGGAGTGCCGGTTCCGCCGACACCTCTCGCACCGACCCGGAAATTCGGGACTCTCGGTCTCGGTCTCGACCTCTTCAGGTCCAGCCGCTCCCACCGCCATAGGCGGTCTCGGTCTCGCACCGCAAGCGTGCGGCGTCGCCGCCGCCTCGCTCCTCTCTCGGATGAGGGAGGCTTCGGGAAATTACGCCGACGGTACGAGGACCTTATGTTGCAACAGCCCTCCTGGCCGGGAATAAGCCGACCGCGCCTTCCGCCATTAAGTGGCTGTCACCGAACGGCCGACAACCCCCGACTTGTCCTGAGGAGCTATACCAGGCCGGTTGTTCTGCCAAAACCAGCTGCTCCACATCGGCTCGTGGAACCTCCGCCCACAGCCACCACATCTGGGGCTCCCACCAAGGATTCTCGGTCGGCTAAGGTTTACCCCATCGGCTGTCAGTCACCCTCACTCCCGACCGACCTCGGCAGGTGAAGGTGGCTCAGGCCAGAGGCAGCTCTTCGAGGACTCTTCCAGTCCGAAGATGATTCCTCCTTCTTCTCCAGCGACTGGACTTGGAGTCTTCAGGAGGTCAGTCAATGGACGATAGCCCGTCGTCTTCCTAGACTGCTTCGGCTCATCTCGGAGTCTACCGGGATGGAGCTCGAACCCGTTTCCAAACGGGCCAGGTATCCCCTCACGGAGATTCTGGACCGAGGGGATTCTCCGACGGAGGCCTTTCCGGTGGCCGAGGCCATAGTGGGTCCGGCACTGGAACTTTGGCAGCGCCCTGCTTCCTGCCCTGCGCCTTCGGCCAGGATGGCCAGGAAGTATGCGGTCCCTACCGGTTCCTTGTCCGGTTTTTCGGAACACCCCTCTGCTGAGGGGTTGGTTACCGACAGCGTTTTCCGGCGCGCCGGCAACGCCAGGGATGTGGACAAACCTCCTGACAAGGAGTCCAAGAAATGGACTATGTCGGACTAAAAGTTCACGCTATGTTCCTCTCTGCCTTCACAGGCCAGTTCGCAGCCTCATGGCACATTTTTCTCATGCCCTGTTGGGCTCCCTGGATGAGGTCATCCTCATCTTCCCGCCGATCTGCAGACTACGGTTAAGCAGGTGCGGGACCAGGGCAGGCAGTGGCCAAACAGCAGCTCCAGACTGCTTTGGATATAGGGGACTCATGTGCCAGATCGGTGGCGGCCGCAGTGGCTATGTGTCAAGCGGGTTGGCTGAGGATATCCACCTTTACTCGGATACCCAGCACGTTGGCGGATGTTCCCTTTGGGGACCGACCTCTCGCCCTGGGGTGGAAGGTCACCTGCAGAGGATCGAGAGTCCAATGCCACCTTGGACTCGCTCCTTCCGCTCAGAAGGACAAAGGCCGCAAACCACAGCCTAAGCCCTTTCGCCCTTCTGTGCCCCGGCGCCCTGGCCCAGCAACGTCAGGGCCAGCAGGCTCGGCCTTGGCATCCCAAACCCAAGCCGCCGGCTTCCTCTAACAGGAGGCAGGGAGGAAAGGCCCAGGAGGTCCCTCGGCCGGTCCCTCCTCCAAGCCTGCCCAGTGACGGGCTGAGGGGTGTCGCCCCATCCCCGCCACTCATTTCCCTGGGCCCCCTGGGGGACGGCCCGCACTTCCGTCCGCCTGGTCCGCTGTTACCACGGACAGGTGGGTCTTGGAGGTGGTGGGAAGAGGCCTGCCTCTGGAATTCGAGCAGGCACCACCTTCAGAGAGCCGCCGCCTGGGGCTTCGGGATCCCCAGCCTCACTGGCGGCTCGTCGAGCCGACATCGCTCTCCTCCTCCAGAAGGAGGTGGTAAGAGAGGTGGTGGACCCTCCTTCAGACCCAGGGTTTGTGTCCAGGTACTTCCTGGTTCCGAAACGGACGGGGGGCTGGCGCCCCATTCTCGACCTACACGACCTAAACAAGTTCCTAAGGTCTCGAACCTTCAGGATGGTCACTCTGGCTCAGATAATACCATCCTTGGAACGCGGCGTGTGGTTCTGCTTTCTGGACTTGCAGGACGCGTTTTTTCACGTCCCTATCCGTCCGCCTCACCAAAGACTCTTCGCCTCGAGCGGAGGGATCCCTCTTCAGTTCCAAGCCATGCCCTTCGGCTTGTCTCCAGCTCCCAGGGTCTTCACCAAATGCATGGCAGTGGTGACAGCATTCTGCGGCGCCGAGGGGTCCGTGTACCCTTACCTGGACGATTGGCTGATAGCAGCTCCTCCAGGAGGAGGCGGAGTGGTCCAGAGATCTGGCCCTCCAGGTCTGCTCTCAACTGGGCCTCCTTATCAACGAGGCCAAGTCGGAACTCGAGCCGAAGCAGGTGATTCTATTCATCGGGCGCAGTCGACTCTCGAGCCAGAGCGCGCCCCGCGCGGACAGGGCCGAGGTTCTTCCTCCTTTGCCCGATCATTTCTGGTTGGGCAATTGCGCCTGCCCGGGACTTCCTGCGCCTCCTGGGTCTCATGGCTGCCTGCACCAGCGTGGTCCGTTGGGCCCGCTGGAACATGCGTCCCTTCAGTGGGGACTGGCCAGCCAGTGGTCACAACGCCAGTATCCCTTGACCAGCTTGTGTCGGTGACAAGGGATGGGAACGCCTCCAGTGGTGGACCGCTCCAGATCATTTGCAGGAGGGCATCCTGCTCGTCCGCCCCGAGCCGACGGTCTCTCTATCGACCGATGCCTCTCTGATGGGTTGGGGTGCCCATCTGGGGGAACACCGGGCTCATGGCCTCTGGTCCCCGCGGGAGTCCCGATGCCACATCAACCTGTTGGAGCTCCGAGCGTCCACCTAGCTCTCACCGCCTTTGCTCCGCTCCTCCGGGGTCAAGTGGTCCGAGTCCAGACGGACAATACCACGACCATGTACTATCTGAACCGCCAGGGCGGGACGCGCTCATGCTTCTATGCAAGGAAGCTCTCCCGATTTGGTCACTCGTGGCGCAGCCTGGAGGCGGATCTCCTAGCTATTCACGTGGCAGGAGCCTCCAACACCCTGGCCGATGCCCTGAGCCGGATAGGGGCTGCATCCCACGAGTGGTCTCTCCTGCCGGAGGTAGTACAGCATCTGTTCTCCCTTTGGGGCACACCTCAGGTGGACCTGTTTGCCTCCATGGAGAACGCGGGTTGAGTCTGTTCCATGCCCGCCTCAGCAGGGCTCGCTGCAGGGGATGCCTTCTGAGGCAATGGACCCTCGGCTTTTACCTTTTCCCATTTCCTTGATCCACAAGGTGCTTCAAGGCGAGGAGGGACAAGGCGAGGTGATTCTGATAGCCCCAGACTGGCCTCGCCAGTTCTGGTACCCAGATCTCCTCAGTCTCAGCTCCAGGACTCCGCGGCAGCTTCCAGCTCGCCCGGACCTGCTCTCAGTCAATCAGGGGAAGGTGTTCCATCCGGACCTTCAATCCCTGCACCTGACGGCCTGGTTCCTGAGCGGCTAGAGTTCCAGGCCTTGGGTCTTTCCGACGAGGTCCTCAATGTAGTTGAGGCGTCCAGTAAGGAGTCGACCAGAAAATGCTATGCCTTCAAATGGAAAAGGTTTTCCATTTGGTGTCAGGGCAAGGGCTTGGACCCTTCCTCCTGTTCCTTGGCAAGCATCTTGGACTATTTATGGTCCCTTTCTAGTCAAGGGCTTAGGTCGACGACCCTAAGGGTGCACCTGGCAGCCATCTCTGCTTACCGGGCGCGGGCCGGGAAGCAGTCGGTGGCACAGGAGAAGGTGGTCTAGCGCTTTTTCAAAGGCCTTGATCACATTTCCCCTCCAGTGCGGGAACCCCCACCTCCGTGGGATCTACTGCTGGTACTGGCAAAGCTCATGGGCAAGCCATTCGAACCTATGCACAGGTGTTCTCTCTCTCACCTGTCGTGGAAGACCGCCTTCTTCGTGGCTATCACGTCAGCCAGAAGGATGGGAGAGCTCCAGGCGCTTTCCATCGAGTCTCCTTACCTGGTCTTCCACAGGGACAAGGTTGTCCTGCGCCCCCACCCGAAATTCCTTCCGAAGGTGGTGTCGGAGTTTCACCTTAACCAGGTGTTGACTCTGCCGGTGTTCTACCCCAATCACACCTGGAGGTCGAATATAGGCTCCATACTCTGGATCCTAGAAGGGCGCCGCTTATTATAAGGGAGCTGACGGCTGAAATTCGGGAGAGGTTCGCTTGTGCTGTTTGTCACCCACGCTGAAGCCGCATCTGGCAGACCTGCAGCCAAGCGGGACGATAAGCAGGTGGGTAACCTCCTGCATAGATCTCTGCTATAAGTTAGCGGCATGGAGCTCCCAGAGGGATAAGAGCTCATTCTACCCGCCATACTGCTGCAACGGTGGCTGCTTCCAGGGACGTCCCTATCCAGGAAATCTGCAGGGCTGCTACCTGGAAGTCAGCAAACACCTTCATTACCCACTACCACATCGATCTTGAGTCACGGATGCTGGTTTTGGGGCCTCGCCCCCAGTCTCTTTCCCAAGTAAGTATATGGGGTGTGCGTCTTGCCTCCTCCTCCCGGAGAACTGCTAGGAGTCTGCCAATGAGTGTGGATGAACAACATATCCATGTCCCTAGAAATACAGGTTACTCACCTGTAACAGGAGTTCTAGGAATGGTATATTTGTTCATCCACCACGACCCCGACCTCCCGGCTTCGACGCACAACCTGAGCTTCCAGCGGGCCAGATCTGGCGTCATGGGGCGGAGCCGAGAGTTATACCACCCGGGTGGGTGGGAGGAGCAAGCTTGAAGACCTTCCGGCAAGATTTAAAGCGGCAAGGATACTGCCAATGAGTGTGGATGAACAACATATACCATTCCTAGAACTCCTGTTACAGGTGAGTAACCTGTATTTTTTGTTTACACTAGCCAGATTTTTTCATAGTGTTGTCTTGATTTGATAGACAAAAAGATACTCAATCATCAATGAATGTCAATTGCTGCTTGAACATTTCAGCTGTGCATAAGCTCATTGTCATCACTGAAAGCAAAATGACTGTCCAGGGGTTTGTGCTGCATTTTTGGGTTAAACTGCATCACATTATTATGTAGTGTGAGTGTCTATACTCTGCCATGGATTTCAGACAGACTTTCTGTTTTTTGCTGCTTGTGAAATGAATATCAACTGTGATGAGATTGCTGCCAGTCAGTGCTGCAAAAGCACTTTGAAAAAAATGTATGTAATGCCTGGCTGCTATATTTTCTGTGCATCACTCTTTCTGTACATGCACAGAATAAAGTGGAAGTTAAACACCTTACCTACAAGGTAAAGAGACAAAAAATACAGAAAAATAAATGAATGGAGAATTTTTAGAACTTGTTTTTTGCCTTTTATTACCTTTTATTTAGTCAGACAAAAATGTACTGATGGTTGGTGACATTTTCTAGCAGTTATACAAAAAGGGGTGTGGCATACCATTTGGACGGAATACCAAATCTGGGGAACTGGTAATCCGTGCAGTACACTTTATAAAACTAATTTCTAGCCCTGCCCCCATTAGTCAGACATGTCCTCCTCCCATCTTTCTTTTTTCTCTTATGTATCTACAGAACTGTTTATCCCCTCTCTTGACAGCCCTCTGCAATACACAACTCTGTGTCTGCCTTTGTGAGCTTGACTTCACCAAGAGGAAGGAGCTGCTGTTATAACTATACTTCTCTACTGGGGCTAAAGAACTAGAACTCTACTGCTGGGACCTTCAATTTAGGGTAAAAACAAAACAGAACCAAAAAAAAAAGTGTGAGTTGGCTGAAGTGAATTGTTATCTGTGCAGTTATCTAGGTGTTTGTCTCAGGTGGAGGAAGGGAATTGTTATCTATGCAATTAACTAAGTTTTTTTTAGTTGTTTAACCAGGTATAGCACACTAAGCTGAAAGCTTTTTTACAGGAGCGACCTGGGAGCACAAGAAGGTTAAGTGACTTGCTCAGGGTCACACAGTATGCAAGTGGGAGCTGTGGGATTCAAACCCAGGTCTGGTCTGCTGGATGTCACCAAATTTGCAGCTCAGAGCCTTAGACCACTGTGCTATACTGCGGAGCTGTAAAGTAGAGGGAGTGGCTTAGCTAGAAGCAAGCCAGGTTAGAGCCAGATTTAAAAATTGCTCTAGATAGTTTCTGCCAGAGAACAGGCAGAGAACACCAAGAGTAAGGAGCTGCTGTTATAACTGTGCTGCTCTACTGGGACTATATTGCCCTCCTTCGCTCTTCTCCACCCTAAGCCAGTTCTACTTTTATAGGCACAGGATTTGACTGACAACAGGAACTTCCTGTTTGGGAGCAGGAAGCAAGTGATCACAAAGCCACAAAAGATTTGCCATCCTAGAAGGAAAAGAGTAGCTCGCTGTCCCCCCACCCGCTGCTGGAGATCTGACTATGAGCAAGTAAGAGACTACTGAGATATATAGGAACTTCCTGTCTCAGAACAGGAAGATCAGGAGCTTTAAAGGCACAGAGGTAGTAAGTAAGTAGGGAGAAAAATAAATAAATAGAGAAAAGAGTAAGTATTCCAAACAACAGTTAAGGGGCCACAAATAAGACATGATGGGAGTGGTGCCGTGCAGTGGCTGTGGAGTAGCATTCTTCCGGGAGACGTTCTGGAGGATGTGGTGTTGTCCCATCTGCAGGCACCTCTCTGGGCTGAGGGAGGAGGTTGCTTATCTCCAGGCTGAGTCGGCCAGGATTTGGGGGACCTCCTCTCCCACCCAGGGACCACCAGGGCTACTGCCGTTGCCTCAGAGGTTGCCAAGAAAGAGGATTGGTTGGACCATAGTGGGCTCAGGGAGGGTGAGTGTGGTGGAACAGAGGCGCATCCCTCCAGTTGTACCTTGCCACAATTCATATGCCGTTCTGGCAAAGTGTGGTTCCTCTATGGAGGCACCCGCAGCGGAGACCAAGGAGGATGCTGAGAACCTCCACAAGGAGACCCACAGGAGGGTGGCATGGGACCCCACAGGGAAAGGAAATCACTCCTGGTGGGAGACTCCATTGGTTAGGAGGGTAGAACTGGGGGAGGAAGGGGAGAGGGAGGTAAGGTGCCTGCCTGGCGCCATGGCTTGGAGGGACAGGGAGGGAATCCTCAATCGCTGGAGCAGCTGCACGGGACAGGGAGCTGGATGTCATTGTCCACCTAGGGACGAATGACCTGGCTGAGAAAGGTATCAGAGCAGGGGAACCAGGATCCTAGGTGATGGGTTTAAATGCTTCATGGGCAAGCATTTAAACTAGCCGAGGGGGGAGGCACTGGAAAGGAGCAGGGAAATCCTAGCCCCCCTCAAAACAATCTGGGTAGTAAGTGAAGTAAACACCAAGATAGAGATGTCGATAGGGAGAAGGGCAGGGGTAAATGGAGAAAATGACAAAGGCAGTGAGGACAGGGATGGGGCAAAAAGGGGTAAGGCCATCAAGAAATGGAGGGTAATGAGTACCAGTGACCATAGTCTGGGCAACAAGCTCCCTGATCTGGTGGCCTTGATGGAAGAGGGATGCCTGGATATCATAGCAGTCACAGAAACATGGTACACAGAGAACCACGACTGGGATGTTAACATACCAGGGTACACAACCTACAGGAGAGACAGGGAGGGGAGAAGAGGGGGAGGAGTACTCTCTATGTAAGGGAAGGATAAAAGCAACGGAACAAAAGAGTAAACAGGAGGGAGAGGAAGCAGGAGGAAGTCAGAATAGTAAAGGCCCAAACCGAAGAAAAGATAGCCAACTCGATTAAGAAGGAGGATAAAACCTTTTATAGGTATATCAGGGAGCGTAGAAAGACAGAGGGAGGGATAGTGAGGCTGAATAGAATGGATGGTGGGTGGGCAGAGAGGGACAGTGAAAAAGGAGGGATACTAAATGAATACTTCTGCTTAGTATTCACAAAAGAGGAGAAGTGGGAGGTGCCTAATCCAATTAACAGAAGCACTCTGGATAGCGGGTTGATACCAGTCCTTTCACAGAAGAAAGGATTCTGAAAGAACTCCTAAAACTGAAGGTGGACAAAGCAGTGGGGCCTGATGGAATTCACCCCAGAATTCTAAAAGAACTAAGGGGAGAACTAGTGACACCACTGACTACCCTTTTTAACAAATCATGGGAGGATGATGTGGTACCTGAGGACTGGAGGAAGGCAGAGTAAGACAGAGGTAGGGAACTACAGACCTGTCAGTTTGACCTCTGTGGTAGGGAAAGTGATGGAATCACTTCTGAAGGAAAGAATTGTAGAGTACCTAGAGGCCAGTGGGGCACAGGACCCAAGGCAGCATGGGTTCACAGTGGGAAGGTCATGTCAGACAAGTCTAATTGATTTCTTTGTCTGGGTGACCAAAGTAGTAGATCAGGGAGGGTCTGTGGACATGGCCTACCTAGACTTTAGCAAGGCATTTGAGACAGTCCCACACAAAAGATTAATAATCAGATTAACCAGCCTGGGAGTGGGTCCCAGGGTGGTAGCCTGGGTAAAACATTGGCTGGACAACAGGACACAGAAGGTAATTGTAAATGGAGTCCACTCTGAAGAAAGGGGGCTTACTAGTGGGGTACCACAGGGTTCAGTACTGGGTCCAGTCCTTTTTAATGTCTTTATAAGTGACATTGCAGTGGGACTGGAAGGAAAGGTATGCCTCATTGCAGATGACACAAAGATCTTCAACAGGGTTGATACACAAGGAGGCATGGAAAGGATGAGAAGGGATATGGCAAGGTTGGAGGAATGGTCAGAAGTATGTAGCTTGGATTCAGTGCAAAGAAGTGTAAAATAATGCACCAGGGAAACAAAAACCCAGGGAAGATTATACAGGGGGGTAGTAACAACAACAAAAGTGTAAAGGGACCTGGGGTTATATATAAGATGACCTTAAGGTTGGCAAGCAATGTGAGAATGCAGTAGGGAGGGCTGGGGGGATACTGGGATGTATAGGGAGAGGCATCGCCAGCAGAAAACAGGAAGTTGTTATCCCTTTGTACAGATGGTGAGACCCCATCTAGAGTACTGTTTCCAGTTCTGGAGACCCCATCTCCGCAAGGACATAGACAGGATGGAGGCAGTCCAAAGGAGGGCAACTAAAATGGTGCAGGGTCTGCAAGAGAAGCCATACAAGAAGAGACTAAAGGAGCTTAATATGTATGCTCTTGAGAAAAGGAGGGAGAGGGGGGACATGATAGAAACTTGTATGTATCTCAGTGGAATCAGCGAAGTCCAAAAGGGTAGCATCTTTCAGAAAAAGAGATGTGCAAGAACTAGTGGACGCAATTTAAAGATGGGGGGGACGGCTAAGGGGCAGTGTGAGGAAGTATTTTTTTCACAGAGAGGGTGGTGGACGCATGGAACAGCCTTTCTGAGGAGGTTGTAGGGTCTAAAACTGTGGGAGAATTCAAGAATGCATGGGCAGACATAAGGAATTCTTGTGGGGGTGGGAAGAAATAGGCTGTTGGTTAACTAGGATCTGCACCTTATCCTGTAGGTAGGTAGGGGAAATGGGCAGACAAGGTGGGCCAAGCAGTCTTTATCTGCCGTCAAAGTCTATGTTTCTGTGACTGCAGTCTTTGCCTGTCTGCTTTCCTTCTGGTACTGATCCCGTTCTTACAAACATATGAAAATTGCCAGCAGAAAAAGACCTTGGTGGTCTAGCAAGTCTGCCCGATTGTGTAGCTCAGTCTATTTTACTGGAGCTACCCCACCCTCCTCTTGTCTCCAAGAGCGATCCTCCCCCATCCCTTTCTCCCTCCCATTGCCACTCTCATTTTTACCCTGTCCCACCCCCCTTAAAACTTCTCGCTGTTTCCAAAGATACCACCTCCTTGGGCAGTTCATCCACTTTGACACCACCCTTTCCATGAAAAAGTGCCTCCTCAGTTCTTTAACTCTACCCCCCACAAGTTTCAGACTGTAGCCCCTAGTGGTCCCCTTCCTTTTTAAATTGAAAATGCCCTCCACTTCAACACTGTTTATACCCTTTAGATACTTGAAGGTTTCTGTCATATCCCACCTTTCCCTTCTGTCCTCCAGGGAATATATATTTAAGCTCCCCTTGACCTCTCATCATATGGTTTTGTCTCTCATGCCCTGGATCATCTTAGTCGCTCTATGCTGGACCCCCCTCAAGTAGCTTTATGTCCTTTTTAAAATAAGGGCACCAGAACTGCACACAGTACTCCAAGTGCAGTCTAACCAATGACCTGTACAAGGGCAGAATGACTTCCTCTCTCCTGGAGATGATTCCCCTGGAGATGCATCCCAGCATTTTATTCGCTTTGTCTGCTGCTTTACAACACTGCGCAGAGTGTTTCATGTCACGCCCATCACCCTTAGATCCTTTTCGCCCTTTGACCTGGACACCTGTACTGCCCCCAGCCAGCTGGCTCCTGGGTTCCTAGCTCTCAGGTGCATGATCTTGCACTTCATGGCATTAAACCCCATTTTAAAGACCCTCTTTAGCACTCACTGCCTCCCTGACCCTTTTAGAGAACCAGATTGGTCTCTTGTTTATCTTGATAACAGTTCTTGTGCATGTTTTTGTTGCCTTGAGAATGGCCCATTTTTAACACCCCATCTTTCCTCTACTCTCCTGATGCTGTCCATCCCAACTAACCAACAAGGGCTTACAGGTGCCCAGGGCCACCTCTAACCATATAGTATTATGGTTGCTGGACCCCAAGTGGTGCCCCAACCCGCAGTCTACCTACTCCTTTCCAAATTGGGAAGTACCATATCTAGAATGGCTATTACTCCCATCTCTACACCCATGGTGGCTTAACCCCTCCCAGAGACCAATTGAGAGCTTTCCTGGAACATGCTAAATGTCCTCACTTGCAGAAGCTCAGATAGAAGCTCTCACTAACCTATTACAACTGAGAAAATAGCAATGGGAATTTCACCATCTAAAACTGGGAAATGCCCTGATCCTGATGGATTTCCCAACAAATTTCATAAAGCTCCCTTCTTATGGGACCTCCTTACCCTGCTACTCTCGCAACTTAAAAAAAAAAAAAAATGGGGATGTTCCTCCACCCACCTGGCAACATGCCACCATTTCTATACTCCCCAAACTGGGGAAAGACCCATTATTACCAGCATTCTACAGCCCTATCTTAATTCTTAACTTCGATTACAAACTGTTTACTTCAGTCTCGGCTACTAGGTTGGAGGGCCTTCTCCCATCTGTGCTGGACATGGACTAGGTGGGTTTGTGCGTGAGTGTCAGGCACATGATAATCTTCACAGAATACTGCTGCTTTTGGATTATTTTGAACAGAAATCTATTCCACTGGTCCTGGCCAGCTTGGGCACGGAGAAGGCCTTCAGTAGAATCTCCTAGTATTTTGTTTGGCGTACTCTGGAGACTTATGGCTTCTCTCTTGATTTTGTAACAGCGTTGCAGACCCTTTATTCCTGTCCACAAGATTATGTAAGGAAATGGTTCCCTTTCCCAACATTTTGTACTGGGGAGGGGCACCCGGCAGGGCTGCCCTATATTGCCTATTCTGTTCACCCTTTATATTGAACTACTTGCAGCCTATATCCATCATTCTACTCAAATACAGGGTGTAGCATTGGGTGACCGAGGCTATAGGCTAGCTCTTTTTTACTGACAATACCCTCTTTAACACTTACCGATCCTGATGCCCTCTTGGTCGCCACATTAGATCTAATGGATAAATTTGATAACTTATCGGAATTCCACTTTAACTCAAATAAGAGAAAAGTATTAACACTCCCCCTTCACCCCCGACCATAATCTACGAGCTTGGCTTTGACTCTGTTGGAACTGAAGCTCCTTAAAATATTTGGTGTCCACACTGCAAAAAATTCAGACCACCTAGACATTTTGAACTATGAACCATTTACCAAAAACATCAGTCATGGATCGTTAGTCCTCTCTCCAACTGTCCTTCCGAAATAGAATCGAAGCTATCCAACATAATGTGTTGCCGAGAATCCTATACTTTATTCAGACCCTACCATTGATGCTTGCCCATACTTCATTCTGAACATGGAATAAACTTTTCTATCCAGATTTCTTTGGGGTGGGTGGTAGACCGAGACTTCGCGGCTTTCTCAGCTGCAGCTCTCTAAGGAAAAGGGAGGTGTGAATTTCTAAAATGTGCAGATATATGCCATGGTCTGTCAGTTGAAACTGGTATGTCTGTGGACCACCCCATCATACCAAGCTCATTGGAAGCATATTGAATTTGTGCTGAACGATCTTCATGATGTAGGTGCTATTTCATATGCCTCCCCCAAAGGATATCTACCCATTTCTAAATTCTTTCTGCAAACAGCCACAGTCCTTTGCACTTGGCATAAACTCTGGAGAGGGAAGTCCCAAGGGGGATTGGGTCCCTTATTGAGGTTTCTAGCATATGCTCAAATGAACCCCTTAAACAGTATTGATCCCTTTCTAAAACTTTGGGCAAGATAGAGCTTTGGTATTTCCATCAGCTCCTGGACACTAGAGGAGTTCTCCCCTTTCAGACCCTTTAGAAAAAAATTGCTGTACCAGTCGCCAGCCATTTTTGGTATTTATGGATTTGCGCATATGTTACCAAACAGGACTCATAATGCACCCATCTCCCTGACCCTCCCCATGAACTCTTTGCCCAGATTCAGCCTCATCATCAATGAGCTGTGGGGACTTACTTGGTGGGTAGGTCATATGCTATTTTGAGGATCAGGGGAAAAGGGAAAGGGGAGATTGTTTAACCAGGAAAGACACACTAAGCCTAACCTTGTTTCCAGGTGTGACCTGGGAACACAAGGAGGTAAAGTGACTTGCTCAGGGTCACACAGTATGCAAGTAGGAGCTATGGGATTCAAACTTAGACTGATCCGGAGACCTAAGGATACTTGCTGTATCGGTTCTTTAAAAATGGACAGCAAAATTGCAGGTTCAATCTGAGGAAACACAATGGCTTAAATCTGCCCTACTCATTTATTTATTTAGTTTTTTTTTTTTTTTAGGCTAGGTACACTGGACTGAAACTGCCTGTTTTCAGGTACGACCTGGGAGAGTACAATAGGAATGCAGTACATGACTTTTTACAATGTATGAACAGAGACAACATGTAGAGGAGTATAAACATTCAAAAGTAAGATAGTGAAGGGGAATGAACACATATCCAATGATGTCCTATTTACAAATTGAAGCATGCACAGTAATACAAATTGAAGCAAGTGCATCAACACAACAGTCTATCATTCATTACAATAGTAATAGTATTACAATAGTATGGCCATGAAACTTTTAAACTGCACTTAAAGAAATACTTTCATAGTCAGTTGCATTGTAAATTTTTGATTTTGGTTGTCTGTGATAGTTTGTATTGCATTTGTATTACTTGTAACATCTTGGCTGTTGTAACCTGGCCCCAAGTTGTTCATGAAAAAGGGCCTTGGTTCGTCGTACCTACCTAGTTAACAAAAGGTAAATAAAGTACACATCAAGATTTACACAGTAGCCATACCATTAAAAATTATTACAAATTAAACTGGTGTGGAAGTGCCGTACACACGTTTTTCTGAATTCCAGCTATATAGATGAACTACATGGGGGATCAGGCTGGTTAATGTTGGAGGGCATGTGTAGAGCCAGTGATTTTTTTTTGTTTTCGGAAATGGACAGTTCCACTTTGCAAAATCTTAAAATCTGTTTTTTCCATTTTTTTCTGCATATTGAGGACAAATCAGCATGTTTTGTACATACATGTGGCTTAAAATGGAAGGGTTTGCCCCCCAAAAAACTGGTGTAGAGTGGTTGTTTTTCAATAAAAATTTACTGCCAGCTACTGGTTTAAAAAAAAAAAATGACAATTCTGTTTTTTCCAGCGTTTTCCATTCAAAATGGAAAATTATTGGCCCTCCATGTGGTGAAGTTGGTCCTTACCATCCACATACATTTTGGGGGTGACTGGTATTAAGACAGTATTGCGAGGAGATTACTCGCATCCTGGGAACTATGTTTGAATGCTTGGGATTACTAACTCCTGCTGTATGTAGTATCTCCATCCTTATCTCTGAGAGGGGAATGGCTTAAGTTACTCTTTATGTATATTGTTATCATGTGCAAAGAAGGCAATAACTAGACTTTGGATGAAGCATCTTATCTCCTACAGTAGCTCAGCGGACCTTGGTGGTGGATGTAATCTACCATTTAGAAAAGCAAATTTATTATTATTTAAATAATCTCCAAGTCTTTAAAGAATTATGGAACAATTGGACTCTGTATAAATTAGACACAGACACGGAATTTGTACCTTAATTACTTTTATTAAAAAAGCTAGTTAATTTGAGGAACTGTCATTTAGTTGCAGCCATTTATGATTTGCTGTGCCCTCGGTGACATTCATAAGACAGTTTTTTTTTCCAGAGATTATCATCTTTTCATAATCCATAGAAGCCCTATCAACTGTATTTTTTAACATCAGCCTAATGATTGAAACAGGAAGATAGAATTTGCTGGTAGATAAAGACCATTTGGCCTACCTAGTCTGCTCATTTTCCCCTGCCTATAGTATCACCGCAGAGCCTACTTGTCTGGCCATTCACCCCCACTTCTCCCTTTCCCAAAGATTTCCTTATGCCTATCCAATGCATTCTTGAACCCCACCACTGTTTTCACCCCCACCACTTCCACTGGAAGACTGTTCCAGGAATCCACCAGTTTGTATGAAGAAGTACTTCCTCACATCTCTCCTGAATTTAATCCCCTGTAGCTTCTTATCATGCCCCCTTGTCCTTGAGCACTTCTTTTTCTAAAAATAAACACTTCCCTCTTGTACCTTGTTTACCCCTGTGTGGTATTTAAAAGTCTCTGTCATGTCCCCCCCCCTTCCAGGTTGTACATATTTGGGTCCTTTAATCTCTTCTTGTAGGGCTACTGATGCAGATCCTTCACCATTTTAGTTGTCCCCTTCTGAACTGCTTCCGCTCTATGTCCTTTCTGAAATGTGATATCCAGAATTGGACACAGTACTCTAGGTAGGGTCTTAGCAGTGATCTATACAGAGGCAACATTACCTCTCTCTCTCTCTCTCTCTCTCTCTCTCTCTCTCTCTCTCTGCTTGTGGTACCCTTCCCTATACACCCCAGCATCCCACTCGCCCTCCCAACTGCCATGTTGTACTGCCTGGCCACCTTTAGGTAATTCAATATGATTATCCCCAGGTCTCTTTCCTGTTTGGTGGTCGTTAATACCACTCCACCCATTTTGTACTCCACCCCTGGGTTTCTGTGCCTCAGGTGCATTATTTTGTTCACATTGAAACCTAGCTGCCATACCCATGAACACTCCTCATGTTTTCTCAGGTCGCTGCTCTTGCTCCCCCCCCCACTGGAGTGTCCACCCTGTTGCAGAGCTTGGTGTCCTCTGCAAAGAGGTGGAACTTCCCTTCCAGCTGCTCTGCAGTGTCACGTATAAAGACATTAAAGAGGACCTGTCCCAGCACCGATCCTTTAGGCACTCCACTTGTCACCCTCCCTTCCTCTGAGTGAACTCTGTGTACCACCACCCTCTGTGGTCTATCCCTTAACCAACTTATTATCCAGTTTAGCACCTTTGGACCCACTCCTTGGATACCCAGCTTACTTACTTGTCTCCATCTAGTTCCTTGGTCACACAAAGAACTCTATCAGAGTCATTTGACATGACCTCCCCCAACCCCTGAGTCTATGCTGCCTTGGATCTTATAACCCACTTGATTCATAATATTCCACAATCCTTTCTTTCAGCAGTGATTCCTTTAACTTTCCCATCACTGAAGTTAGGTTGACTGGCCTATAACTGCCAGCCTCTTTCCTGCTACCACTTCTGTGAAGTGGGACTACATCTGCCCTCCTCCAGTCCTTCAGTACCACTCCTGTTTCCAAGGAGCTGTTTAAATAGGGCCATCAGAGGTGCAGCCAGTACTTCCCTGAGCTCACTCAGTACCATTGAGTAGGCCCTTTCTGGCTCCATTGTTTTGTTTACTTTCAGATTTGCGAGTCCCTTCATGACTCCCTCCTTTGATAACTGAATAGTGTCCACCTCCCTTCCTCCAGTGCTCCTGTTATATTTTTGTGGCCCCTTCCCACCTTTTTCCTCTGTGAATACTAAACTAAAGTATTTGTTCAGGATATCTACCTTTTCCTGTTCCCCCTCTGCACAGTTCCCCCCTTCCTTTCTTAACCTTACAATCCCAACCCTGGTCTTCCTTTTTTCATGCACATACCTAAAATATATCTTGTCCCCTTTTGTTACTGTCTTGGCTGTTGTCTCTTCAGTTTGCGCCTTTTCGCTCCTTTCTGCTCTCTGTGCTTCCCTCTGTTTCCCCTGATACAACTCCTTATCCTCCTCCCTCTGCGTCTCCTTGTACCTTCTGAATGCTACCCTGTTAGCGTCTACCTTTTCCACCACCTCTTTCGAGAATTGTCGTTTCCTTTTCCTCTTTCTTTTGCTGTCTTGTTTGATGCAGAGGTTTGTTGCCTTCACTGTGGCCCTTTTTAGTTTCTCTCACTGTTCTTCCACCCCACACGGTTCATACCTCCCTGCCAGTTCATCCCTGAGGCATTCACCCATCTTTTTAAAATCTGCCCTCCTGATGACTAGGACCCTTGCCTTTGTATGGTTTGATTCCACAGCCGTCCTTATATTGAACCGCACTGCATGGTGATCGTTGGTCGCCATTTGCCCCCCCCCCCCACCTTGCCATCTGCAGCACTGTTGTGTTGGTGAGTGCCAGGTCTAGTATTGCTTCATCACAAATGTATTCACTGATCAGTTGACTGAGGAATGCCCCCTTGAGAGAGTCCAAGATATCACTGCTTGTAGCTGAAGTCGCAGCTGGCAAGCTTCAATCTACATCTTTTCCAGAAGCAGGGATGTCATTCTGCCACTCTACAAGTCACTAGTCAGACCTCTCCTGGAATACTGTGTGCAATTCTGGCGCCCTTATCTGAAGAGGGATGAGATTGTTACATAGATGCATAGACAGTGTCGGCAGATAAGGGCCTATGGCCCACCCAGTCTGCCCATTTGAGCTTGTAAATTCAGCTTATGTTTTCCTAGAAGTTGTTGGAGGGGGTACAACGAAGAGTGACAAAGTTGATTCAGGGATTACAGAATATGCCCTGCAAGGAGAGATTAAGGGGATTGAGCATGTATTTCCTGGAGGAGAGAAGGGATCGGGGGATATGATTAAGATCTTTAAGTACTTAAAGGGAATAAATAAGCCTGGTACTGAAAAGATATTCAAGTTTTGGAAGGGGAGGGGCACGAAAGGGCTTAGACTTGTAGGTATAAGAGGGAAATGAGGAGGCACTTTTTCACAGAGAGAGTAGTGGCAGTTTGGAACGTCTTGCCAGAGGAGGTGGTATCCTGTAGGACGGTGGGTAGTTTAAGAGGGGATGGGACAGGATGAGAAGGTGGTATTTGGGATGGTGGAAGGGGGAGGGGCAGCTGTAAAGTAGGGTATTAGCTGCACACTCGAGCAGACTAGATAGACTTAGAGGCCTAATTTCTATTGGCAATTTTCGTATATTTGTATGTACAGCACATCTGGCAAATTGAAGTCTTCCACTAACAGCACTTCCCCTTTTTCTGCCATCTTGTTAATGGCTTCCTTCAGTACCTTACCTAACTCCTTCCTCTGTACTGGAGGTCTGTAGATCAGTCCAGTGTGAATAGAGGCTCCATTCCTCATCTCTAGCGTGACCCACTGCCCCTCTGCCCTCCCATACTCCCTGTATCTCTGTTGCTTTAATGCCTTTCCTCACATAAAGTACTGTACCACACCCTCTCCTTTCCTTCCCATCGTGTCCTTCCTAAACTGAGTATATCCTGGTATGACTGTCTCCCAGTCATGGTTGTCAGTGCACCATAACTCTGTAATGGCCACAGTACCCAGGTTGGCCTCTGCCATTGTGGCGTCTAGGTCTGTAATCTTAATTCCTAGCCTTCTAGCATGCGCACACATAGCTTTTCAGATTTTGTTATGACTCCTTTTGTTAGTTTTCTTTTTTCCTTTCCCTCCTTTCCCCTTCTCTCTCTCTAATACACCTGCTCCCATCCGCCTTTGTTTCATTCACCCTGCTTCCTGTACTAATTTGCATCCCAGGGGATTCCACTCCTCTCATGTTCTCCCTACTGTCTGCTTCAGCCCGTGTGTGTGTGTGCGGGATTCTGCCTCCCCATCTCTTCCATCACCCCCTTAGCTAGTTTGAATGTTCATCAAAGTAATATTTAAACTGTCCACCGAGGTCTGTGGTTCCTTTCCTGGATGGATGCAGGTCATCACCCTTGTATAGGCCCTTATCCTCCCTGGTGGGTCCCTAGTCCTCAGTGTAACTGAACCATTCCTCTCTGTACCATTCCTTGAGCCGTGAATTGAAGCTCCTGTTTGAGAGATCCCACTCTTCACTGCTGTCATAGACAGGTGGCACCTTAGCGAAAGCCACTGAGTGCGCTACCTCAGACCCCTCCTCAGCTCCCTAAACTCCCGCTGCACTGTCCCTGACCTATCCCTCGCCAGGTCTCTAGTCCCTAGGTGGACAGTGATACCTAGCATTTCCTCTTGTCCTGCCACCGTAGCGATCCTTAGGATCCTCATCCCATCCTTCCGGGCTATGGTGCTGTGTAAGCACCCAATCTCCCTCTCCACTCCCTTTTCCCAAATCTGTACCCCTCACAATTGAGTCCCCTACCAGAAGTTGCTTTCTGCTCCTCTGGGGTCCTCTTCCACCCTCCTTGGGGTCTCTGCTAAGGAGGACCCCTACACCCTCCCCTGGCCTCTGCCACGAGTGCCTCTTCCTGGCAGACCTGCCTCGCCAGGGCAGCGTAGGAATCGCAAAGAGGTGTACTGATTGAGTAATGTGCCTTTGACTCACCACTCCCACCCTTCCCAAGCCCACCACAGTCCAGCTGTTCCTCCTCCCTGGCATCCTCTGAGGCAGCGGTGGCAGACTTGGTGGCCCTGGGGTAGGGAAATAGTCACCCAAATCCCAGCCAACTTTGCCTGAAGTCTAGTGACCTCCTCTCTCAACCCAGAGAGGTGTGTATAAATGGGGCAGGATCACAGTCTCCAGAAGGTCTCTCTGAAAACTGACTCCCAACAGCCACTGCACAACTCCCTGCATTCCCAAATTCTATTCTCCCTGTATTACCTGGAAATACTTTTGTACCTTTACCCCTGATAGGGTGTTTCTAGCGTTCCGCTTTTGTTTGTTTCTATTTGCGTTCTCCCATGTCTTGTTTAAATCCCTTTATACTCCTGCCCTAGGTAGGGTGTTGCTTCTATTCCCAGTTTTTGCCTACCCTTTACCTTCCTCCCTTCCTAGCAGTGACTGTTACACATTAATGAACAGGTGCCTTACCTTATTCAACCAGCAGAGTCCCCTGCTTCCATGTGCTGACACCTGCCGATGCTCAAGATGCCAGTCGTGTTCCACTCCTTCGCTGTTCCACTCACTCGTGGGGACACAAATGTGCTATACACATTAAAGTGGAAGTACTTTTATAGTGCTCTTGTAAGAAGACACTAAGTCTCTGTTAGCTCCACCCCACCCCACTCCCCCCAGTACACACCTGATTCACAGGGCTTCCTGACTGTACTCACCAAAAGATTAATCTTTTGAGCTAGTTTCCCCAACACCACCTGTTACAATTTAAAATCAGAGTTTCAAAGAACCCCAAACACTGTCTAGAGATTTTCAGAATGCCCCAAACACTGCCTACAGATCTCTTTTTCTCCCCACTTACCCTGCTACTTTCAGTACGAAGAGAAAGATAAATATAAATATACCTTTTAAGATAAGGCCAGCGGTAGTTTGCTGGTAGAGCCCTAAGCTGTTCAACTCGCTGGGCCATGAAGCCACCAACCTAGGCACCCTTGGCCGATCGAAATGCAGTCTTCATCTTACCCTCGCAGCTTGGGCCTCATGTGACTGCTGGATTTAAGTGACAACACTCCTGTCCCCCTTCATACTCTTATCTTCCCTATTTCCTATATCTATCTTTCACTTCTCGTTTCTTCTCTACTTCCTATATCTCTTTTCACCTCCCTTAATCTCTTATGCTCCCTCCACCTCCCCTTTCCTCTACGCCCTTGCTCGACGACTCCATGGCTGCCCCCTACATCCCCTTCACCATTCTCTACCTCTTAAGTACCCCCTCTCTGTTAACCAATACCTGATTGTGTACGCTACTTAGCTACTCTCTAAACTACTCTACCCCAATGACAAGACTTTTAGCTGCATTATAATTCTGGTTACTTGTATTATATTCTGTGTAAAGGTGGCAAATCCTTTATCTCCTCTGTCCCTCTGCTATGGAACAAACTCCCTCGCTCTGTACATGAAGCCCCTTCCCTCGTTACTTTCTGTATCAGGCTCGGGGCCCACTTGCTTGACGCCAGTACTTGCTCCTGCTACTGCACTTGACCTGGCCTCCGCACCACCCAGTGTCAACAATTGTTGCATTTTTGTCTTGTACACTGAGCAAATATTCTGTATGCCTAGTAGCTGTACTGTAAGATCTTGTAAATAAGCATCGTTCTAACATTCTTGTAAACCACTATGTATGCCTTATCTCTGTAATTAATTCCGGGTCGCCCCTGAAAAAGGGATTTCAGGGCTCAGTGGGTCTACCCGGTCACCAAAATTGAATAAATAATAAATACATTTGTGGCTGTGAACTCCACACCTCTTAAAGTTACTTACTGCGTCTCTTTGTATCAAACTTAGCTATCATGTTTGTTATTTACATCTTGATAAACCTATTACAATGTTTTTTTTTTGTTTTTTTTCTTGAACGTGGAACCTTTGTAAAAGAGCCTTGGCTCAAAGGTGTTAATCTGAATTCTCAATAAATAAAAAAAAAAAAAGCTAAGTGCTTTCACTCCTCTCCAACAGCAAAATCTGGGAGCCCAACTAATATGCTTATAAATACTGTACCATGTATTGCCTTATGTTGTTGCTTAATAATTGTATGTGTGTCTATATACTCTGTTTCTGAAAAGTTCTCAATAAAATATTCTGTTATTAAAAAAAGATGTCTCAGTCAAGTTACTGGATTCTTTCTGTTCATTGCATAATTCTTCTTGTTTAGGGAGGCAGTCTTCCTGGACTCAAGTCTCTACCACTCATTCACACTAGTAGGACTGTGCCAGAGGCGCTAGGACCCCACGGGAGTCAAAAATCTTCAGGAGGGCCGGTGCCGCGATAGGACCACGCATTCATGGCACCACGAGAGCATCTTGCGGCTGTATAGGGTATCTCGGTGTCGACCCTCCAAGCATCTCAGTTCCTTTTCTCCCGCCATCGAGTGTGCTTCGATGTCGACGTCGCTCACCTGCTGGAGTCAAGTCTTGGTCTATACGACAGCAGCTTTTGCCGTTCAGTATTCGTTTAAATTAGCATTTTTAGTGTTCTTTTCTTATTTAAAAAAAAAAAAGAAAAAGAAGTTATGAAGAAGAAGAAGAAGAAGCATTTCTCACCTGCCATCAGTCGACCTCAGGTGGTACCAGTGACGGTAGGAAGACTTTGTTTGAAAGTTGTAATGGCAGAGGGGCTGTGTCTAGTCCATTGCCCTTTGCGAGGGGGGGGCTTCGACCAAGGGCAGTCCTGTGCTTGGGAGGAGAGGACAGTCCAGCAAAGCACAAAACTGGCACTTCCGGGTTTCCGGCTTCACTTGACCTCGAGCTCTTCTTCCTCTTTTGGGGAAAGTAGAATTGGTACCACTCGAGGTCACCCTCGGGTATGTCTACGCGGAAATCTGTGGTGGAGGGCAGTAGGCCTGAACTGACTCTGGTGGGTTCCCCTCTGGCCCCGCTCTTAATGGCCACATTTTTCAACACCAGATCCGATCTCTGTCCTTGGTGGGGTTCCGGTGAGCAGTTTCACCTCTGGGCTGCTCCTTTGGAGTAGGGGGTGTCGGCATCTGTCCAGTTTTCCTGGCCAGTGGACCCGGTTCCGGGGCCTTGGAGCTGCTGGACCAGGGCTGGGTTGATTGGGCCAGGATGTGTGCTGTGCTGCCTTTGGTGCCAGCGCCATCAATGCTGACCCCTCGTGCCTACCCCCATCTCCTTTTTCCATGTAGGGGCTCGCACAGGTACCGCTTTCCTTCTCCCATCCCTTTCTTAAGGTATACGGTGGTGGTGCTATTGGTGCTGTGTGGTGCCGTCCGGTGCTGCAGATACCACTGGTGCCAAGGGTGGTGCTGCGCAGGTTCTGTTGGTGCCGCAGGTGGTGTCGATGCCACATGGTGCCGTACTGTCATCGTGAGTGATACCGGTGCCATGGGTGGTGCTGGTTGGTGTTGTGTGGCGGAACAAGTTGTGGAGTTTCACTTCTGTGGATCTCTTCTTTTCTGTGGACGTTTTTGCAGAGTGGTTTTCCGCAGAATAAAGTGTTGTTCCACGGAGTATTATTCCACAGATCCTAGTGTGTGGAGGTCTGCGGAAGTTTCAGTTAAGTTCTGGTGGTTTTCCGCTGGCGGAATTGTTTTTCCACGCTGTTCCGCCAGCGGAATTCCGCTTTCCGCACAGCACTACTGCTGGCTTCATGAAGCGGGTTTGAGTTCCTCAGCACCTTTTCAGGTGGCAGAGTCTCAGTGATTCTGACCTAGACCTCCTCTTGGAGGTTTTTCTGGGGTAGAAGTGGATCCGGATGAGTCTCTCCCTGTCTCACTTGTTAATGATGCAGTGGATGACTAATTTTAGAGGCTGGAATGCAAGCCTTCTGTATCAGCAGAGTCTGTGATGGAAGATCTTCTTTTCAGTTTTTCTCAGGGATAATGGGTCCACCATAACATGTCAGGCTTCTTCTGTGGACCAAGGACTTCTGCGTCTGGACTTCTTTCAGTCGTCAGTACAAGTACACCCTGTGGAATGTTCTATTTCAATGGTCGAAAGCCTTCCGGACTTTTCCGCTCCTTTGATAGGGGTATATAGCCCCTCCGTGACACTGTCCCTACAGTGGCTACGATTGGCAATGGGTGATTTAACATCTCCTCAGCTGTGATTATTGGTTCGGTCCTCGAATTAAGTTATGGGGGGCGCTCAGGCTTCTTCTGCCCCTCAGATGGATGATCACATTGTCATTCTTGTAACAGGCAGGCCTTTCAAGGTAGAGGCCTGAAAGCCTTGTCAGGCACTAACTAATAGTTAAAAAAAAAAAAAAAAATCACAGCAGAGGGCCTAGGCCTGAAGGCACCCGATACCATCCTGCTGGATCCGGCCCAGGTTCCACCTCAGCTGCCTGAGGCGGTAGCCTCTCGACAATGGTGGGGGGGCACCAGACTTCTTCTACTTGTAGGGGAAGTCCAATCCAGTGGAGGTATGGGTCATCAGGATTTTCTGAGAGGGATTTTCTCTTAATTCAGAGATTTTTCCTAGACCTAGGTGGCAGCCCAGTCTGTTTTTTTTTTTTTTTTTTTTCTGTCAGACTCTTTCCTTGAATCAGGCCTCAGAGCAACAGAAGTGACTCCACAGCATGTTGGAACACAGGTTCCTACTTCTTTCCAAGTTAACAGACGGCATGCTCCCTTTCTTAACCTTAAAGGTCAAGTAGGTCCTTGTTCAGGAAGGAGTTCTCAGTATTCAATCCTTTGCTTGCTGGACATTGGCTCCATGCCAGTCGCTCCAGGCTAGACTTTTCGGAAGCAGTTGCCTCAGCTTTCCTTTCCCCTTCCCTGGAGTGTTTTTTTCTGTTTCGGGGAAGGTGTCAGTTTCACCTTCCCAGCAGCTCCTTCACTTAGGAGCTCCCCTAGATTCCTTCAGGGTGAGGGAGGTCCTCTGTCACAGAGTTATTTCACTTTGGGCAGATGACAAAATTGTGATGTTTGCTTTTGTCAACAAGCAAGGTAGAGCATTTTCTTAACCCCTGTACAAGAAGGCCATCGTGAGTGGTGCCTTGAGCACGTTATGCCAGTTTCAGTCATTGTACAGTCACTTTTGATGACTGGGGCAGCCCGAGCCTGGTCCTTTCTGTGTCCCCTCTTGATGCAGGTCTGCCCCTATCCTGCTTCAGGAATCCAGACCGTGGTGTCTTCTGTCAGGATCGTTATTGTGGTAGACAAGTTCTCCTGTACATTTTTTGCCTCTTTCCTTAGTTCAGAGAGCGTGTCTTCAGTTGTAGGCAAACTGAGGCAGAGTGATTCCTCCATCAGAATGGAAGTGGGTAGACTCTGGTTTCTCCCAGACCTTCGAAGATGTCTTGTAAGTCATTTATAGGCCTTCCACCAGGAAGGCTTATATGGCTAAATGGAAACCCTTCTCCATTTGAGGAACAAATCCCATCTAGACCCTTTGGTGCCCAATAAATAATGCGATTGAGTACCTCTTGGACCTGTTGTTCACAGGTCAGCCATACTTGGTAGTGGTGGTACACATCTGCACTTTTTCTGTCTGGCTTGAACCAGTAGACGTTTCCTCTGGCTCTTACCGTTACTCAAGTTTTTGCCTTAACTCCAGAAGGGAAGGGTGTGCTCCCTTCTCTTTCTCTCTCTGAATGTTAGGACGGTTCTGCGATTCTCATCGACAGAACGAAAAGCTGCACTTCGATCAATTTTTGTAGCTTCAGCATGCCTCAGCTAGGTCAGCTTCTTGCCCTGAGAGGTTTTTGGCTAGGTTAGTAGCAGGTCTTCGGCACTACTAAGTCTTGTCTCAGGCCAATTGAAAAGCTGGGTTCACATCACTCTTATCAGAGTGGTTGTTGCTTCCTGGCAGAGATTCCTAATATGTCCATTACAGTCTTCTGCAAGGTAGTGAGTTGGAGCTCAGTGCATACCTTTGTAAAACGCTATGTTCAAACAACATGAAGTCTTGCTGTATTCTGACAAATTGCAGTGAGGTCCAACCTTCGAACTGCCCCGGAGATGAAAGAGTCAACTTTCCATGCCAGGCATGGAACGCTGAGCTCGAGCTCGGTTGAGACTCTGTCTGTTGCTGTTTGAACTCAAACCGTCAGATTCTTTACTCTGCCTCACTGAACAGTCGCTCCGGAGATTTCTCCTTTGCTCGGTTCAGTTTGTCAGTTAAAGTACCGTTTTTCTCGGTTTTTGACCAAATTTAAAACGCAAACTATCGGTTCAGTCTCTGTCTGTGGTATTTGTGAGTACTAGATAGGTTTATTTTTGTTATTTTCTGTGTGGAACTTGTAAACGTGGGATTGGTTCGGTTTGAACCGATCGGGTTGTTTAAAAGTCTTTATTTCTACTTTTAGAGTGTGGTTGCCGGTTCTTATCGGTTCTAAAAAAACTGGATTTATTAAGTTTTTTTCCACGACCCGTAACATGGTCAGGAACCGATAAGGGTGTCTTGCCTGGCGGATTGCCGAAAAAAGGGTACGTTTTTGGTTAGGACTGGCCATGTCTGAGAAACCCCAAAGAAAAACCGGGCCCATTGGGTTTCAGCACTGTAGTGTGTGTGGGGAAGTCTTTGCTAAGGCTGATCCCCACACCACCTGTGTTTATTGTCTGGGGTTTGACCACCTCAACTCAGACTGACAGATTTGTAAAAATTTTCCTGCAGCTACCCTGGAGAAAAGAGTTGGTAGGCTCAGGGAAAGGGAGGCCAAAAAGTCCGCTGACCCGGATGACCAGCCCGGTTCGGTTCCAACCGAATCAGAAGGAGTGCCCTCTGACCAGGGCGAAACTTCTTCGAGCTAAAGGAGATCCGATTCCGAGGAATCGGTTCCGGTTAAGAGAACAAGAAGGGATAAATCAGCCGGTGTGGATCCAAAAGTTTCTTCTCCAAACGCTGATGAAATAGCCAAAGCGATAAAAATTGTTCAGTCGCTATCCCCGGTTCCGACCGAACCGGCACCATCAGGAAGGCGCTAGGTTCGGTCGGTTCCACCGGTTCTGGATTATGATTTAGAGGAGTTTTATGAACCGGAGGAGGAGGAAGGAGAGTATAAGGAAAGTGAATGTGATTTATGAAAGTCTGGATGTGCCCATTGACCTGGACATCTCCCCAGACAGACCTTCAGGAGTGTCTCCTCCTAGGCTTTCTGAGTCCCCCTCCCATTTCATGTTTTACAAGAAAGTGGCTGAAACCCTTCAGCTTCCTATGGAAGAAGCTGTGGACGACCAGGAGGAGAATGACTATGTTGAAATGATGGATATCCCAGAGTCCGGGAGGCTGTCTATTCCCCTTCATAAGTCTTTTGGGAAACAGACATTTAAAATTTTAAAGACTCCTAATTCTATACCTCCTGTGGATAAGAGAATGGGCAAGAGGTATACTCTTTCAGGCTCGGAGACGGAGTTCCTTACCCAGCAATGCAGCCATGTTGGGGTAGTGCAGGCTGCTGCCTGTGATAAGGCAAATATACCCTTGGCTTCACACCCCCCAGATAAGGACTCTAGGAAGATTGATGCCATGGCAAAGAAACAGTACATGGTAGCATCCTTGGGACTCAGGCAGGCCAATTATATGGCCTATACAGCTAGATATCAGAAATCTAGATGGGACACTGTAATGGCTTTAGCTAAACAGGTCCCTGGCCAGCTTGCCAAGGAGCTGGAGCAGGTAGCTGCGGATGGTATTGAGGCATCCAAGGTGCAGTTCCATGCTGCAGTGGATTCCAATGATGTTTCATCTAGAGTCATGGCTACATCTGTGGCCCTTCGTAGGATGGCTTGGCTCAGATGTACTAGCCTGTCTCAGGATACCCAGACTAAGGCCGTGGATTTTCCTGTTGTAGGTAATTCTCTGTTTGGGGAGCAAACAGAGAACTACATGAAGAAGATGGATGAATACAGGACCACCTATAGGAGTGCTCAGGCCAAGGAAAGGCAAGCCACTCCTCAGAGGCAGCATCCCAGGGGAAGGGGCAGGCCTTTTCATAGGCCTTTCTACCAAGCCCAGGCCTCCTCTTCTGCTTATGCTCAGAGGGGGTTCTTTAGAGGGAGAGGCAGATGGGGTACAAGCAGGCCTGCTTCCACCTCTCAGCCTAAAGCCCCTGCCAAACAGGCACCCTGATGGGTTTGCCAGGGCCAATTCTCCACCACCTGTAGGGGGCAGGCTGGCTTACTTTGTCCAGGACTGGATGTCTTTAACATCAGACAAATGGGTCCTGGAAGTAGTAAGCCAGGGACTGGTTCTCAGCTTCAAAAAATTTCCAAAGATGAGAACCAGCTCCTTTCCACCTGCAAATCCTTCAGAGGCACTTGCCCTAGAGGCAGAGGTCTCTTCCCTCTTGGCTCTCAGAGCTATAGAAAGGGTTCCACCTCTACATGAAGGGAAAGGATTGTACTCCAGGTACTTCCTCACCCCCCAAAAAGACAGGAGAATGGCAGCCCATCCTGGATCTCAGATATTTAAACAAGCACCTTTTAAAGCCAAAGTTCAAAATGGTGACTCTGGGAATAATTCTACCCTCTCTACGGCCAGGGATCTGGCTAGTCTCCCTGGACCTCAAGGATGCCTATTTCCATATTCTTATCAGAAGCTCCCATCGAAAATACTTCAGGTTCGAGCTGCCCTCAGGCCATTACCAATTCAGAGCAATGCCCTTTGGCCTAACCTCTGCTCCAAGGGTGTTCACAAAATGCCTGGCAGTAGTAGTTGCCTTCCTAAGAAGGCAAAGAATTGCCATCTTCCCATACCTGGACGACTGGCTCATAGTAGGCCAGTCCCCAGACCAAGTCAAGTTACACCTACAGATAACTCAGCAACTACTCACTTCTCTAGGTTTCCTTTCTGAATCTTTCCAAGTCAGTTCTAGAGCCTGTACAGCTCCTCACCTTCATAGGCGCAGAGCTAGACACAGTAAAGGCAAGATCCTTCCTTCCCCTGGACAGGGCAAGGACCCTTATTGCACTGGCATCTTCATTCACCCTACAGGTGTCTCGACCAGCAAGGCATTTTCTGCAGCTCCTGGGGCACATGGCTGCTTCTACAGCAGTGGTGCAGGGAGCAAGATTTCAGATGAGGGACATTCAGTTCCACTTGAGAGTCTTTTGGTCTTAGAAAAAGGATCCTGTGACCAAACTGATCCCAGTGACTCGAACCCTGATCCAGGCATTGCAGTGGTGGCAGAATCAGGACAATCTAAGATAGGGAGTTCCTTTTGTCACTCAGTCTCACTCTAATCCTTACTACAGATGCCTCCCTCTTGGGGTGGGGAGCCCACTTGGGAGACCTAACCACCCAAGGGTTGTGGTCTCCTCAGGAATCTCTGCTTCACATTAATCTATTAGAACTCAGAGCGGTGTTTCTAGCACTTCAAGTTTTCTCCAAGTCTGTTCAGAACAAAGTAGCTCAGATCAGGACGGACAATACCACCAACAATGGTATATCAACAAGCAAGGGGGCACTTGGTCTATGGCCTTGTGCACAGAGGCAATGAAGTTACGGTCTCTGGCCTATTCCCTGAACACCTCTCTTACTGCAGTACACCTCCCAGGCAAGGACAATGTCCTGGCAGATGCTCTCAGCAGGATATCTCAGGGCCATCATGAATGGTCACTGAATTCCCTGGTTTTGAAGGTGATCTTTTCCAGATGGGGCACCCCACAGATGGATCTTTTTGCAGCCCCAGACAATCACCAACTTCCCCTTTTTTGCTGCAGTCCCCCAGTGTTGGGCTCAGTCCCCCTGGATGCAATAGTTCTCAATTGGAAAGGGAAGTTCCTGTATGCTTTCCCCCCTTTCCTCTCCTGTTCAAGGTGCTAGTCAGAATCAGGTCTCAACCCTGCAAGGTGATTCTGATTGCTCCAGACTGGGCCAGACAGCCCTGGTACCCTCTCCTGTTGTCCTTAGCAGTCCAGCTTCTCCTGTTTCTTCCCAGGAATTACAATCTGCTAACCTGTGCTCAGGGGAGAGTTTGGTATCCGGATCTCAAATCTCTCAATCTCAAGGCCTGGCTCTTGAAGAGTTAGAGTTTGCTGATTTACACCTCTCTCAAGGTGTTATGGATAACCTAAAGGCTTCTCGGAAGCCTTCTACCAGAAGCACTTACAATTCCAAATGGAAAAGATTCTCTATATGGTGCTCTGGGAAGCATATTTCTCCAGAGTCTGCTGGCCTGCCCACAGTCCTTGACTATATGGTTCATCTGAATAGCTTGAGACTCAGACCAGCTACACTAAGAGTGCATCTGGCAGCTGTCTCTGCTTTTCTTTCAGCAGGTAAGCCTTCTTCCCATTCAGCTCATCCTGTATTCTCTAAGTTTTTCAAGGGATTGCTTCATACCAATCCGCCATTCAGGGCCCCTGCCCCTGCTTGGGACCTTAATGTTTGCATTGCTCAGCTTATGCAACCCTTTTGAGCCCTTGTCCTCAGCAGAGCTTAAGTACTTGACTTGGAAAACTGTTTTCTTGGTGGCCATCACTTCTGCGAGGCGCATAAGCGAGTTACAAGCCCTGTCAGTGGAGCCTGATTTTATCTCTTTCCATAGAGATAAGGTGGTCCTCCAGACTAACAGGAAGTTTTTGCCTAAGGTGGTTTCAGACTTCCACCTTAACCAGTCTATGTCTCTTCCTGTGTTCTTCACTGACCATTCCTCCTCTGGTGAAAGGAGGCTGCACAGTTTGGATGTGAAAAGAGCCCTTAGCTACTACATAGAGCGTACCAAGGGTCACAGGTTTGACTCCCTCCAACTGTTCCTCACTTATGGTGAGGTTGGTAAGGGAAAACCTGCCACTAAAAGATCCATTGCCGGGTGGATTGTCTCTTGCATTCAATTTTGCTGTGAAAAACTGGGCAGGATTCCACCCTCGGGCCTGAGGGCTCACTCTACCAGAGGTACAGCTGCTTCCCTGGCTGCTGCTAGGCATATTCCTATCTTAGAGATATGTCAAGCAGCTACCTGGAAAACAGTTCACACTTTTACCAAGCATTACTCTCTGGATATCCAGGCTAGGAGTGATGCTCGGTTTGGCACAGCAGTGCTTCAGAGCCTATTTCCTAGGTAGGTTCTGTCCCTCCTCCATGGAGGTACTGCTTGGTAGTCTGCAATTTGTCAGAATACAGCAAGACTTCATGTTGTTTGAAGAAAAAATTACTCACCTTAGTAATGTTGTTTCTTCTAATGGAGTCTTGCTGTATTCTGACCTCCCCTCTGCCTTCCCCTCTCAGAACCTTTGTTTTTGGGATGTGAGTGAGCAGCAGCAGTGTTGGCACTCAAGAGGTGCCCCACCTTTTTATTATCACCCCCATTTCTTTGGGTGAGTGGGTGTTGTGTTTATTTCGGTTTTTTTTGGTTTCCTGACTTGAGTCTTTGTTTTGGGACCAAAAAATCTGTTTATTATACTTAGTAGCCAGTTGGCTAGTGTAGGTTTACAGCTTCCACACAGGACACTCAGTGAGTTTAGCTCGAAAAGATCTGACGGTTTGAGTTCAAACAGCAACAGACAGAGTCTCAACCGAGCTCGAGCTCAGCGTTCCATGCCTGGCATGGAAAGTTAACTCTTTCATCTCCGGGGCAGTTCGAAGGTTGGACCTCACTGCAATTTGTCAGAATACAGCAAGACTCCATTAGAAGAAACAACATTACTAAGGTGAGTAATTTTTTCTTCTGGATGTCCTTTTCAGACGGCTCCTTTCTTGGCAGGACAGTCATTTGGACTTCTGTTCTGAGTGAGCCCTATCTTTGACTGCCCTACTCAGCGTGGGTTGCTTTTAGCTTGATACTTTCTCATTAGTGCGAATGAGTGGTGGAGACTTGAGTCCAGGAAGATATGGAAATTATGTACTTACTGTAATTCTTGATCTTCTTGGATGCAGTCTCCACCACTCATTCACACGCCCACCCACCATCCCCCCGGTTCACTCGTTTTGTTTTATTGTCTTTACTGCCTTGTTTTTCAGGCTGTGAAGACATTGTTCAATAGACTCTTCTTGTATGGGTCATCCGGGCCTTCACATGCCTGGAGGTTAGGTCGAAAAGGTGCTGAGGCAGTTGGAGGGTCGACGCCGAGATAGCCTGTACAGGCGCGAGATGGTCTCGTGGTGCCACGTACGCGTGGTCCTATCCTGGCGCTGGCCCTCCTAAAGATTTTTAACTTCCGCGAGGTCCTAGCACCTCCGGCATAGTCCCATTAGTGTGAATGAGTGGTGGAGACTGCGTCCAAGAAGATCAAGAATTACAGTAAGTACGTAATTTCCATATCAAGTTAAAGATCATGTGCAGTGAGTTTCATGTGCTAATATTTTCATTTTACTAAAATTTTTGTAGTAATGAGTGCCTGCTTTTTGTTTTTCTAGGTTTAAAGTAAGAAATTGAAGAATGTTTCATTTTTATTTTACTGAAAACGTCGTTTTAAATAATAAGTAGAGGAAAGGATGAAAACATCAGGTAAATATGTTATTGCTCTGTATTTGAAGTAATTTGTTGTCCACTACAAACTAAAACGAAAATGTCAGCTGCCTAATATTCTTTCCATTGGATAGCCACTGTAAGAACTACCATGAGGAAGTGTTTTGATATCCTCCATGGAATGTATGTCATAAATTGTCATCTCTGACAGCAGAATGGATCTGATTTAGATGCTGCAATAGAATGTATTCAGAATGCTAAGCTAAACAGTTACTCTTGAAAGGAATAGTTACATAAAATAGAAATGCCTACGATGGAAAAGAATTCAGGGACTGGTGACCATCAAAAACAGTGTGTACACTGCCAATTATCCATTTAACACTTGGTATCAGCTGGCCCTGTGGCTTTGCAGGTTGAGGCAGTGGTTGCGTCATTGCCTGCTGCCCCAGCGACCCTGGTTCGGAAATTGACACAGATCGCTCAGGGGCTGGCCAGAGGATTGAGTGTCACAAGGATAGCTCTCATATCTTGAGGAGAGAGAATGCATGTTCCATAGGTTGACTGCATTTGGCAGCATCAGGGTGATAGAGCCACGGGACTGCAAGGAGGGGAAGGGATGCCATGCCTGGATGCCTGCAGTGTCTCTGAAAAAGCGGAGCACTGGCATCGCATCCTTGCATGTGCGTGGACTCCGAGGCTGAACATGGAGGAAAAAACAACCGACTGCAGCAGCTTTACCTCCTGGTCCCTCATGGGCCCAGCACCGATGACTGAGGTCCTCTGGTAAGTCCTGTAGCAGACAACATGGAGAAAGGTAAGCCCTGTAGAAGTTTGGTGACAGGACTGGGCGACCGTCCAGGTAGAGGCCGGTTGTAAAGACCGAAAGAGATAAACAACTGGATAAAAAAAAATTACTGCATATCAGACTTGTCGCAGTCACTTAAAGTATGACAACCTTAATTATGCAACTTTCAGTTATAGATTGTCTAATCATCTAACTAATTAGAGTAATTGCTCCTTTATTGGCTTTAAAAATAAACTAGGAAATGAAGAGGGATAGATGTGCTAAATCCCAAGGATTTTGTTATATGGGTGTCTTTTGACTACTTGATACAGTATGAGGCTCTGTCCTAATAAACCGAAAAAAATTAACCTTAAAATTAGTGCTGTTTTTCTTATTAGAATGAATGACATGAACCTGAGCCCTGTGGGGATGGATCAGCTGAGTGCCTCAACTGTCAGTAGTACCTTGCCTGTCACAGGAGGCCACTTGGGGATGACTACTTCACCTACCCACAATCCCATACCTGCACCAGGTAAATCGAAGAGTGTTCCTATAACTGTTTTTCTACATTCTAACACTTTAATGGTGAAGGTTTCCATACACATTGATAAGTGTACTTGTCTTTAATGCTGAAATTGAAGAGGAAATTTTATCTGTTGTATAGCAATTTTTTTTTTCTGTTGTCTCCAATGTTGTCATTGGGGAGTGTTAAAGGAGAACTGCGTTGAATTTATGTGTAATCTTTCCCAGTCGAAGCAGTTTTTTTTAAATGCTAGTTCAAATTCTGTTGTTGTTCTAGCTATCCAGGCTTTTTAGGTATCCTAGTGGGTATTTATGAATTACATGCTGCTGAGAAGAACCATTTTAGAACTGTATGATGTAGTTTATGTCCCTGTTCTGCTCTTCTGCTGTTGGCACAATGCATCAGTGTTCTTCTATACATCTCTGACTGAGAGGGACATAAACTGTATCATGCAGTTCTAAAATGGTACTTACCACCAGGTGGAAAACAGACACTCCTGATGAGGTTACTAAAAGGCCTGTGTAGATGTAGCGACAACAACAGAATTTTAACAAGTATTTAAAACAAAAAAAACAGCTTCTCTTGGGGAAAAATGACTTACAAGTTCAGTACAGTTCACCTTTAACATATGGGTAAAATGCATCTCTGTTAAGGAAATTGGCACCCCTCAAAAACTATTGTTTCAGCAAAGAGTGTTGGTGGCTTGAGAATTCCAAACTCGTGTCCACACTCCTTGCAGTAAAACAGTCATAATAATTATAACCTCACTAGTGTCATACTATGTAACCAAATATCCTATGTGACATAAGGTATAACATGTACTGCACTTTTTAGAAGAATGAAAAACAACTTGCTCTGCTTGGATCTCTGGAAGAACCAGATAGTCCTAATAGGCATCGTGGACAATATAGCCACTGAATTCTGGACAATCAGTATTGACCCACTGATTAAATATGAACTTTTCACTCTAAAAGATTATACTGTGCAAAATTACAAGGCTGCAAAAGCGTTAACTACATGCCTGACAAAACTACTTACAATGATTGTTAAATTCGCCAAACCGAGTCATATGATATCAGTCTATTCTCCATGACAGTTAAAAACAACTCTGGGTGTGGTCCCAATGACTGCAGTAAAAGAAATGATGGCAGTCTGATGGAATTCCCTCTTTCTGCAGTGCTCCACATTGTCACTGAGAAGTCTTTTAATTGCATTTTAAAGACATTTAAGGGTTTAGTGCTTATTTTGGAGTGGTAGCAGTAATGGTGGAGTAAGTGGGGGCGGTGATTGTAAAAGCCCAGGTTATACAACAGGTTTCATGGTAACATCTGGATAACAGGGCAGATTGGATGGACCAGTGGTGTTTTTCTGCCATCACTGTTTGTGTTTCTATGTTTCTTAACATATGGGTTCTAATAAGCAGGCTCTATCAGAATTGGAGACAGTGAGAATACTGCTATATATTTTCCAGTGAGAGTTATGTTTTCTGATAGTTTTTTTTTTAAATCGCTGAAACAGATGCAACTGCTTTCATTATTCAGCATTGCCTTGGCTCTGTTCAAATGCATCCTAATGAGAGCTGGATTTTCAGTTTGACGCCACATAACCCTATAAATCTCTGACCTACCTAGCCAAGGTGACCTTGGAAGCCATTTGCTTATTCTTTGCAGCTCAAGAGAGCATGAAGAAAGTGTTAAACTGGTGAAATTATGTGTCTTTTTCAGGTACTTAATGATCACTCTGTACATATCAGGATTGTAAAAATGACTTTTTGTGGAATTTGCTGGCTTTGGGGAAAACAGGCTGATGGCAAACCTATTGGTACATGTGAAAAGCAATGAGCACTTTTGGGAGAGAGGAGGATATAGTCCTAAAGATGATTTTTTTTTTTTATGGAGAATAATGAAAAAAAGCTCCTAATATGAGAGAGCCTGAAGTTCACTAAACTATCTGGTGGAATAGAGGGCAATCCAGAAAACACACCTTGGTGGAATATGTAAACAGTGACCAAATGCTTAAAACAGTAGTTCACAGACAGGAAAAAGACTGCTTACATCCGAGAGTGTTCCAAGGGAGAAATCGTCCATGGGGACAAAAGCAGATCCCAGCATTGGAAACAGTGCCCCAAAAGAGGGCTTGGGGTTAACCCCTTATCTAATCCAGCCTGAAGGGAATTCAGAACCTAAGCCACAGGGGCTTTCCTTGGCTAGAACCCTGAGGGTGCCCAGTTGGTGAAAGAGTACCAGACCCTCTCATAAGCAAAAGGGAAAGGGGAAATTGTTTAACCAGGAAACGTACACTACATACAAACATACGAAGAAGCCAGCAGATGAAGGCCATTTAGTCTATCAGGTCTGCCCATATTGCAGGGTCCACAGCTTGAGCTAATGTCCCTGCCCTCCCTCCCCACTCCACCCCATCCTCCCTACCCATGATTCTTACCTTCCCCCTATGCCTATCCCAGCCTCTCTTAAAGCTGCCCACTGTCTTCAACGAGATGACCTCTTCTGGCCGCACAGTCCAAGTTTCCACCACCCTCTCTGTGAAGAAGTGCTTCCTGACCTCCTTCCTAAACCTCCCACCCTCCAACTTAAGACTGTTCCCACTTGTGATATGGTTGCCACTCAGCTTAAAGAGACTCTCCTTATCCACCTTATTTATCCCTTTCAAGTACTTGAATGTCCCAATCATGTCCCCTCTTTCTCTAGTGAGCACAAGGAAGTTAAGTAACTTGCTCAGGATCATACTGCATGCAAGTAGGGCTGTGGGATTCAAACTCGGGTCTCCAGGTTTGCAGCCCAGTGCCCTAAACCACAGCGCTGTACTGTCCCAATGGAAAGGGAAAGGGCAGTCACACCCACCACCTAGCCAAGTAAGTGAGCTTTATTAGATTTCTCTTTTCAGGAGCCAGACTATCAATTGCAGATCTGATGGGTTTGAGAGAAAACAAGGGACGCTGTCCCAGTAGGTCCCTGCAAGGAGAAAGCCAAAACAGTTCCTGAGTTGACAGGTTTATCTTATTGGAGAAGAGAATGTCTTGTCCTGATGTCTGAACAGTTCTTGGTACTGTTGAAAGCAGTGGTAGTGTTGGTAAACAGGTACTCTGCCCATGTCAGGTTCCAGAGTAAAGGAGTTAAGGCCAAGAAACACAGCTGGATGAGCAAGGGAGAGTCATGGAGAAAGTAAGAAATAAAGGAGCCACCTTTAGGAGGTTAAAAAAAACAGGGAGAGGGGAGGACAGAGAGGATTACCTGAAGAAATCGAAGGAGGTGATGAAGGCAGTAAGGGCAACCAAGGAGCTCAGGCTGGTGCAAGGCAACAAGAAGGGGGAGAAGGAATTCTTCAGGTACATCAGCAGGGTTTTAAATAACTGCAGAATCGATTAACATTTTTACGAGTAAAACTGCAGATCAGGATACTGCATAGCTCGTGACTTAATTTATTTAGCAACGTAAACTGCTAGGAAATGCAGTTACTTACTTTTTCGCAGTAGATTACAGTGAAAGTGCTAATCAGTTTTTGCTGTTATTTAAAACCCTGATCAGGGAGAAAAGGAGTTGTAGGGACAAAATAGTAAGGATTAAGAGGGATAGGTGGAAACGGGCAGAGCAGGCAGAAGCACTTAACGAATACTTCTGCTTGGTGTTTTCTAAGGAGAAAGGAGGGGCACTACCAAGGGAGGGGGTGGGAGGTCAGGCTCGGGGGAGGTGACAGATGGAAAATCACAGAGGGCAGGGTACTGGAGGGCCTGAGGGCACTGAGGGTGGACAAGGCACCAGGGCTGGATGGCATTCTCCCCAGGCTACTGTGAGAGCTGGCAGGGCCCCTTGGCAGACCTGTTCAATGCCTTCCTGGTCTTAGGAAGTGTACCTCAGGACTGGAGGATGGCTCACTTGGTACCCCTCCATAACAGCGGTCCAAAAAACGAACCAGGAAATTACAGGCCGGTAAGCCTCACATCCATTGTGGGAAAACTAATAGAGACAATCCTGAAGGAGAGGCTGATGTCCCTTCTGGAGACCAATGGGCTGCAGAACATTAGGCAGCATGGGGTTGTCACAGGCAGATCCTATCAGACCAACCTAGTGGATTACTCTGACTTGGTAACTAGACAGTTGGACAAGGGCCATGCAGTGGATGTCCTGTTTCTGGACTTCAGTAAGACATTTGACTCGGTGCCGCATAGGAGGCTGGATAGTAAGCTGTCAGGTACTGGTGCAAGGGTGAAAATAGTGGGATGGGTAGTAAACTGGTTATAGGGAAGGCAGCAGAAGGTGGTGGTGGGAGGAGAGCTCTCATCTCCGAGGGCAAGGACAAGCGGAGTACTGCAGGTCTCAGTGCTAGGATCGGTGTTATTTGAGTTATTCATATCAGACATCTCAGTAGGCATCAAGAGCAAGATCAGTTTGTTTGCAGATGACACCAAGATGAGAGCAGTAATGGATGACCTAAGAGGGTGGCATGGGTTGCAGGATGATCTGTCAAAACTGAAGAGCTAGTCAGACACGTGGCAGTTGGGGTTCAATGCCAAAAGGTTCAAGGTGCTATATTTTGGGGCCAAAAACCCAAGAAAGAGCTACCAACTTGGGGAAGGGGGGGGGTGTTCAGCTAACTGTAACAGGAGGAGAAGGATCTCGAGGTGATTATAACAGGCTCAATGAACAACTTAGCACAATGCAAGAAGGCAGTTCCAAAGGCCAACAAAATGCTGAGTTGCATTGTATCTTCAAGGAGAGGGGAGGTGATCCTGCCGTTGTATAGGTCACTGGTTAGGTCACACCTGGAGTACTGCGTGCAGTGCTGGCACCCATACCTGAAGAGGGACATTAAGTTACTGGAGGGAGTGCAGTGCTGGGCAACAAAAGATGATCCAGGGACTAGGGGACATACACTATGTGAGCAGGCTGAGGGAGTTGAACATGTACTCACTGCAGGAGAGGAGAGACTGGGGGGATATGATTGAAACCTTCAAGTACATGAAGGGAATAAACAAGATGGGCACGGAGGGACTATTCAAGTTAAGGGGGGTAGGGACACTCGTGGTCATGATCTCAGATTGGAGGAGGGAAGGTTCAGGAGGGAAATGAGAAGACACTTTTTTATGGAGAGAGCATTGCCTGTGGAAGTGATGTTCTGTATAACAGTGGACTGCTTCAAAAGGGGATGGAATAGGGTAAGAGTGAGGGAGAGTCAGGGAGGGGAGGAGGGCAGCTGCAGTATAAGGGTTGCTAGCTGCACACTCGAGCAGACTCGATAGACCATAAGACCTTTGTCTGCTGGCCAATTCATATGTTCGTATGTCTGACATGCTTTCAGTGTCTGTCTGTGGACAGATGAAGCATCTGAAGAACCCCAGAGGTTGAGAATTCTCCCTAGAGGTGGAAGACTGGTCTGTGGTACCCTGAAGTAATGGCAGGAGAGGAAACCTGGCTAGTAGTAAAAGCTTTGTTCTCTCTCTCCTAAGCTGGTATCCGGGCTTCCTTACTCCTGGGCTGTACCTCCTGATGCTGATAGGTAGGCAGGAATCAGACCTCTGCAGCAGGGGACAGCCAGCCCTCCACTTCCTGTCTTCCTCAGTTTATTTCCTGCCTTGCAGAGAGCAGGTACTCTGCAGCAGAGCTCTGTCACTGTGGTGACAGGGCTGAAGACTTCAGGACTGTAAGTTTGGAAATGTTTTACTTTGGGTTTGGGCATTTTTACTTTGGATATGCTCAGAGAGCAGGGATGAATGGATCAAATGACAAAACCCTCTCTCTACTCTTGAGGGGCCCCAGTCTCAGCCCTGCATGCTGTACAGACTGGCCCCCCCCCCTCAATTTCCAGGAGGCAGCTATTTTGGCTGCTTCAATTTCAGGATGTAGCTCTTGATGCTCCGAGGGGGTCACAGTCTCAGCTGTTCATGCTGGTCAGACTGGCACTCCCACTCTTCTCCCGCATGGTCCCAGCCTTAGCCATGTGTGCTGGACAGGCTGGCTTTTCACTTTTCTTTTCCCGTGCTAAGACTGTTTGCGGTGCTGCACCTCCCGCACCCCACCCCACCAATCAGATCACAGGAAAAGAAAAATATTAGTAGCCCGCATTGGACTAGCGGATCGCAGGAGAGAAAAACATTTATTCAATTTTCAGCCTGGGATGTCGATCGAGGATTTTCCTGCGCCGCCACGAGGAGGGTGAGCAGCTGCATCAGTGTGCTGGCAATGTCGCTCGGGGATCCAGAAGCACGTCCACAGAACACTTTCCCGTCGATGGGCTCTTCAGTGGCCAGGCTCATCGACTGAGTCCACGCTCACCACAGAAGGGTCGCGGCAACATGCTCAGGCAGTCCCGAACTCTCGGGGGGACTAGTTCCGACTAGCCACACCACCAGATGCCGTATTTCTCGGCGGCCTGACTAACAGGCTGCACAGAGGCACAGCTCATTTTACATCTAATCTGAGCTCAGTAATGGGATGAGCACTTCAGAGGCTACTGCTCGTCGCCGATGAGGGCGTTTGGCCCAACTCTCTGGGGCGTTTTGATTTCTCGAAGCTGGCAACATTTTCTTTTACTTTAAGCATAAGCACTTCCAAGGGGCCTTGGGTGGTGACGAGTACTTCAGGGAGTGTTGCTCATCGCTGAAGGATGTAGGGGGCCCAGCTACTCTGGGGACAATGCGCACGGTCCAGTGACCAGCTCCCAGGACTCTTCCCTGATTGTCGGAAGTCTAATGGGTGCACGGAGGCCCTGCTGCCCCTGGAGGCAACTGGGAGAGGCATCCTATAGCCAAGCAATTGATAGACACTCCTGCATTAGCAACAGGGGGGCTGCGGTTACAGGCCCCCCCCCCACAACTAGTTGCCACCATTACAGACTAGGCGGCCTAATGGCCAAAGAACTCGAGCCAGGAGTCCTGGTAACCGATGGACCTAAGATCCGTATCTGACCTCAATTGGGATTTGAAAACTGGTCCACAGGTGCAGTTAAGGGAATTGTATCTGGATAAGGGCCCTACTCCCCAGCAGGTGGATTATTGGCTGGGGGGATGGGGACAAGGTGACTAGTATTGTAGTGCCCAGCTACATAGGCCAGGCCAGAAGCAGGCCCCGACATGCTCCATAGTATGTCTTTGTATTAGCAGGGCATGCTCCTCTGAGCAGGAGTGGCCACGAGTGCAGATCCCCCACGCTGGGCCCCCCCACTGATCTCTCTGTGTATATTCTAAGCAAACAGCGGCCCCGAGATCACATGAGATATCGGAGGCAGCTCCCGACTGCATAGTTGGTGGCAGTCACAGCCCCCAGAGGGGAACCACTTAGTCTTGGAGCCTTGGCACTGAACCTTCACTCCTCCACAGTCCTCATTAGTAGACCACTCGAAAGCACGACATGAGGGGTATCTCAAGAAGGCCCCCAAGGGTCCGTATCCTAGTCCAGCTCATACGCCTAGTCTCAGACCACCCAAGTTCTTGGATTTGGTTTCGGCTTATACAGTAGATGTATAAGAAGAGGCAGTCGGGTGCACAGGTCGCACCATTGTTCTTCTACCCTCAGCTCACTGCAACCTCTGGCCTTGGTCCCGGCAGGCAGTCACCTCCGTAACTGCCAGTTGTTTTTTTAGTAACTAAGGAAGGTGATCTCCTGTTGGGCTCAGCCATGAAGGAGGCAGTGAGGGATTCTGGGGAGATGGCCACTGTACACATGCCACTCAGAGGATGGGGGGCCAATCTTCACACACTAGATGCTTTTCTTCACTACCAAAGTTCCATTAAGGGTTAAAAAGCTAGGTTCTTGGAGGGCAAGCAAGAACATGCTATCCAGGCACATCCTCCAGTAGGGGACAGGTTTTAATAAACTCCATGAATGGGCCCAAACCAAGCTGGACTGACGGATTGTAGACATTACCAGCATAGAATTCCTAATTCAAGCCCCCCTCTTTTTTTTTTTTTTTTTTTGCTGGCAACCCATCTAAAAGATATTTGGAGGCTTTTTCTACCCATTCTTCGTAGTGCTAAAATGCACAGGGGGACTCAGGCCAGTCCTAGATCTCAAATTCTCGAATAGTTTTGTTCACAGCAGACCCTTCAAGGTGGAAACCTTGTCATCAGGGAGTCGCAAAAAGGGGATTTTCTGGCACCCATAAATCTGCACGAGGCCCATGTGCATATTCGCACTCAGCAATGGCGCACGCACTATCCCAAGTTTAGAGTGGGAGAGCAGTACTTCCAATTCAGACTCTGCCTTTGTGGTCTTTCTCAGACCCACAGTCAGTATTTAAGGTGCTAGTAGCGGTCCTAGTTCACTTAAAGGCCCCACAGCTCAACCGAACATTACAAGCAGTGGCAGAGGTAGTCGGGTGCATGATGGCACACATTTGTTCTCATCAACTGGAGAAAGAGTTCCCTAATTCCAGAACCAGACCTTGATCCTCCTGGGGCACACATCATGACACAAGGGTTCTCTACCGAAAACCAAATTTCGGGATCTGCAAAAGCAGTTTTCACAAGCCCCTCAGCTGCTTGCTTATTTTCTCACATAGCTCATTAAGACAGATTAAACCTTCCCTCCACTGATGGTTATGGAGGGTAGAGGTCATGGAGGGCTGCAAGTTAGGCCATCCACTCTAAGTCTGAATCAATGACCGATGCAAGCCTCCGGAGCTGGGGAGGGATCACCTGCATCAGCGGTTGGCACCGGGCAGAGGGTCGATGTTAGACACAAGGTGCAGCATAAACGTCCTGAGATGTGACTAGTAAGCCATGCCCCGAGGCACTCTGACTAGCAATGCCTCAATCAGTATAGCCTGATTCCAACTGTTGGTCTGTCAATGCTGTCATACACCAACCATCAGGGTGTCAATCTGTCAACGCTGACATACATCGACCATCAGGGCAACACGAGAAACTCAATGATGCTAAAGGAATCCCCTCTCTTTCAGTGGGTTGAGCACCGCTGAGTGATGTATACACCAGGACAAGAAAATGTCACAGCAGAGTGACTCAGTCACAAGTTTGGTCGATCAAGGGAATAGCGGCTAAAGGACAGTGTGCCTTCCACATACAGACAGAACAGTGAGGCAGCAGATTTATTTTTGCCTGTTGGTGGAACTACAGGGTAAAGCCATTTTGTTCCCTGGCTAAGGACACAACAGCGGTGACTCAGGACACCTTCCCCCCCTAAATTGGGATTTTTTCAGTCTCCTGTTTGCCTTTTCCTCCAATACCGCTGGCAGAACTACAGGGTAAAGTCATTCTGTTCCCTGGCTAAGGACGCATCAGCGGTGACTCGGGACACCTTTTCTCCCTAAACTGGGATTCATTCGGTCTCCTGTTTGCCTTTCCTCCAATACCGACTCTATCAAGAATCCTCCACAGAGTGGCTAGGGACAGGACAGTCATGATTCTAGTCTGTCCCTTATGGCTTTTCCGTACTTGGTTGTGTATCATTCATTGGTCTAGATGATCACCTCTAGCGTTCAGGTTCGGCCCGGACATTCTCCATCAGGGTCTGGTTCTGCATCCCATTTCAACAACTTGTCTCTCTAGGCCTGGAGATTGAGTGGAAAAAACTTAAAGGAGCTATGCTACACAGCTCCTGTTATTGACATGATGGGGAACTCGTGTTTCTCTTCTTCCTCCAAAGTGCATTATAGAATCCGGAGGAAATTTTGGTTCTGGCTTCTTTCCAGATATAGATAGAACGACCCAATATAATTGCCTGTACTACTGCAGTTCCTTTAAGATACAGTAGATGGACAAAGGACTGCAACCAGCCACCTTACAGGTTCAAGTTTCTGCACTGGGGGCACTCTTGACTGACTTCGGGGAATTGTTGGGCTCATATCCCCATGTCTGATGGTTATTCAGGCAGCAACATTAAAACGTCTTGCAATCCACCAAAGTTACCACCTTGGAGTCTTAATGTGGTTTTCAGGGCCATGACCAAGGCACCCTCTAGAGCCTCTCAAGGTATCCATCATGCATCTCAAAATAAAGGTCGTCCTTTTTTTATCAAAGCTATTATTCCAGGAGTATCAGCAAATGAAAAGCATTGCTTACCCAAGAGCTGTACACTCGCTCACCAGGCGAGAACCATTTTGAGTTTTGTTTGATTGTAATTGCTGGGAGACAAAACTTTTGGCAAAGGAAGGAAAATTTCATACACTAGACCTGGAGAGAGTGAGGAAAATGTACATGAAGAGAGAAAGATATTCGCAAACTTCAAGTTTGTTTATGCCAGCTACGGGCAAAAATTCTGTGTATCAAGGATTCAGTAGGCTCTATAGCCAGACGGATTTTATCAGTCACCTCCACGGCCTATGTCAGGCCGGAGTAACTTGCCTTGCCCAGTGAGAGCCCCTGGTCCCTTCGTGGGCATAATTCAGAGAAGCATCAGCAACGCTCTTATGCTGACCGGCCATTTGTTCATCCATTCACACGTTTTTAAACTGTGTTTTGTGCTGGAGGTGATGTCCTCGGCAGAGGCATCCTTTGGCTGCAGGGTGCTTCAAGGGGTGGTGAACCCTTGTGGGCTCTTGACATTCTTCCCACCCGGGACATCGGGGGACGTACTGCTTTTGTATATCCCAGGAGTAAGGAAGCCCAGAGACCAGCTTAGGAGAGAGCAATCGAAATTTAAATACCTGCAAATTTTCTTTCTCCGACGGCTGGTCTCTGGGCTTCAGATTCCCTCCCAGAATGTATGTAGTTGCCTGGCCTCTCAGCCATTTATACCTTAAAATTCTTGTTCTTGTTCCCAAGTTCTTGTAGTGTTGCTACATTGGATTGCTTTAGGAAGAACTGAGGAAGACAGGAAGTGGAGGGCTAGATGTTCCCTGCTGCAGAGGTCTGATTCCTGCCTACCTGTCAGCATCAGGAGGTACGGCCCAGGAGTAAGGAAGCCCGGAGACCAGCCGTCGGAGAAAGAAAATTGACAGGTATTTAAATCAGGGCTTGACAAATCCTATAGCCCGACGTCCCGGACTACCATTTTTTATGTAGGGACAAGCAGATGCCAGAGTTCTGCTTGTCCCACGGACTACCATACTGCAGTTTAAAATCTGCAGGTTTTTACCTGCTTTTCTCTCGCTGGCCACTAGATGGAGTCTTTGTGCGCATTGCTGAATGCGGGCACCCGCCGCACCACAGCCGCGCGCATACGTGCCCATGTCCCGACTCCCGAATTAACTGTGCAATCGGGCACCAGCAGACACTTGGGAGGCGCGAGGGCGGTGCCAAGGAGAAGCGCCTGTAACGTCGGAAAAATAGCCAGACTGACAGGCTAGGCAGCCTACAGCTGATGGTACATTCCTGTCAGTCCTGGCTATTGGTGATCGCTGCTAGGGGTTGGACTGGAGCTCTCAGAGTGGCAGTAGCACTAGCTTTGTGCACGCTGGCAAACGCCATTTCAGGCTGCTCTCGGAGGGCAGAGAGCACATCGTTCTGTTTGGAGCACAGTCAAACTGTGTATTTGGGGCTGATTGCCGCAGTCACTAGCAAATCAGTAATAGGAGAGAGAAGTTAGAATATAATACAAATATATATTGGGAATTTTGGAGCAGGAGAGTAGGAGGATCTGTAGTTTGGGGAGGGATGTGAGAGGAGAGAGTTTGCTTAGAGTGGAAAGTCTGATTAAACAATCTGCTGATTTTATATATATATATAAAAAAAAAAGAAGGGAGAACTAAGCAAAAACACTGCACACTGAATTCAGGGAGCTGTGTGTGTTGTTTGGACACGTGAAGTGAAGAAAAATAAAAGGATACACAGCTCTTAAATAAATAAAAAAGGCAAAAAAACATGAGACTCTAAGTGGGGGGAAGTGATTGTGTGTTGAATTTAAGTTGTGGAATTACTAAACATTTCAATAATAATCGTGTGATAAGGGTTGTGTGTGTGTGTGTGTGTGGGTGTGTTTGTGAGACAAGCCTGCCCTCCCTGAGAGAGAGCAGAGATCAGGGACTTGGACCTGACTGATAATGTGTGCCTCCTGCAAGACCACCGAACCTGCCCTGAGAGCCTAAGGGTAGAGTAGAGGAAATTGTGGAAGGGAAAGAACTGAATACTTAATAAAGTAAACATGATATAAAAAAGATTGATACCAAAAAAAAGATAGCTACCTTAAATAAACTTATTAGCTAGTACTTTGTTTGTCCTACCACAAGTACTTGGTGGGTGTGTGTGCATGGGCTGTGAGTGAGACCTACCTGCCCTGAGAGGAGAGGGGTAGGAATTTGGGAACAACTACGGACTTCTTTCTTAGAACTATACTATAGGAAGGAAAGGAAAAACATTTTTGTGTGAAAACCTCCTGCCTCACAAATCAGGGACAAGGCTTAAAAATCAGGGACAAAGGACCAAAATCAGGACACTTCTTCAAAATTGGAGTTATCCACTCAGGAAGCTGGTAGAATAAAGGGCTTAGTGTAAAATGCATTATCTAAAGAAGAACAAGTCTGTAACTTAAATGTTTGACATTAGTTTATGCTTATAACCACCACTGTTTGTCATGGAAACACAATTTTAGGAGGGACAGAGTAAAATTTTGAGGCAAAATCAGGGACAGTTGAGAGGCATAGTGACAGTGACACTACAGAAGAAAATAATAAACCCTAGCTAGTACTTTTGGTGGAGGTGTATGTGTGTGCGGCTGTGAGGCCAAACCTGACCTGAGAAGGAAAAGGCATTTTTGGGGACACCGAAAAAATAAAATAAACCTACCAGTCCTAGCTACACTGGTGGAAGTGTTTGTTTGTGTGTGGCTGTGAGACCGAACCTGCCCTGAGAAGGGAAAAAGCAATTTCCTGCTAGTACTCCGTCCGGCTCTGGACCCAGCCCCCTCCCACCTACCCACCTATAGGAAGGGGAAAGGGAAAAACATTTTTTGTGTGAAAAGTGACAGTGACACTACACAGAAGAAAATAATAAAGACTAGCTAGTACTTTTGGTGGAGGTGTATATGTGTGTGCGGCTGTGAGGCCAAACCTGACCTGAGAAGGGAAAAGGCATTTTTGGGGACACCGAAAAAATAAAATAAACCTACCAGTACTAGCTACACTGGTGGAAGTGTTTGTTTGTGTGTGGCTGTGAGACCGAACCTGCCTGAGAGGGAAAAGCAATTTCCTGCTAGTACTCCGTCCGGCTCTGGACCCAGCCCTCCCACCTACCCACCTATAGGAAGGGAAAGAAAAACATTTTTGTGTGAAAAGTGACAGTGACACTACACAGAAGAAAATAATAAACCCTAGCTAGTACTTTTGGTGGAGGTGTATGTGTGTGGGCTGTGAGGCCAAACCTGACCTGAGAAGGAAAAGGCATTTTGGGGACACGAAAAATAAAATAAACCTACCAGTACTAGCTACACTGGTGGAAGTGTTTGTTTGTGTGTGGCTGTGAGACCGAACCTGACCTAAGAAGGAAAAAGCAATTTCCTGCTAGTACTCCGTCCGGCTCTGGACTCAGCCCCCTCCCACCTACCCACCTCTGTCCTGCCCTCTTGTAGTGCTGCATAAGCACAACAGCTTAAAGTAAAAAAATTACAGTAACACAACACACACAAAGATAACACAAAATAGAATTTTATTGTGTACAATAATACAACAATCTTTATTAGTTTATTTCACAATTGCAGCATAGAAGACAGTTAAAATAATGCAACAAAATAAGCCAAAGCAAGCTACTCTATTTTCCCTTTGGACAGGAAAAAATCTTCTTCATCGAAACAAAAGTAAAGAGCCTGACCTGAGCCTTCTTCACAGTCTAAAGCCAGCCCAACCAGCCCCCTGGCCCTACTAGTGGTCAGGAAAAAACGACCAAGGTTCTCGGTCTGGGTCTGTGTTTGTAGACATAACAGGCGATCAGTCTAACTTGACCGTACCAGTTTCTGAAACGAGTGAGCATAACAGTAGCAGCAGTTCAGTGCCATCACATTCTGGTTCAGTACAGGTAAAGCGACCTTTCATTTTAGATGATGAGGAAATAAACACTGAGAAAAGAAGCAAAGATAAAAAATATGATGTTGAAAAAAGGGCTCGAACATTTCAGCATCACTGGCTAAATCAGTTTACCTGGTTAAGGTATGATGACCAAAAATACGTCATGTACTGCTCTGCCTGAGAAATATCACACTCTTGCGACTCCTGCTTATTCAAAAACCTAAACGTGTTTGCCACTGGTTCAAATAATTTCAGAATTGAGTCCGTGAGAGCCCATGAGAATCGAATCCACATATAATTTGTGCAAACCACCATAGTCACGAAACTGGTCAACATGCAGTCAATTTTAACATATCTGAAACTGCAATATATCATGCATTTTCTCAGATGGAGAAGTCACCAAAAATAAAATGAGGCATTTATTTAACACGCATATTCCTTGGCTAAAATTTACGTCCTTTCTCAGATATGGAGTGGCTTTGCACATTGCAAAGAAAAATGGAGTTAAACTACGCAGCAATTAGCAAATGGTAAACGGGCAGAGATTTCTGTAACTAATATCAGCTGTCATGTCTACAACACAGATCCAGACTATCAAAAATACAAAATTCGTTACGTTCTTGCAGATGGCAGTACAGATGCAAGCATTGTAGAAGTGGGAAAATGTCTTCCTTCGTTTTGTTGATGGCGCAGAAAAAAAAGTTACAACTGTGTTAATTAAAGCTGTACCTCTTGAACATTCTCATGCAGATGGAGTTTTTAAAGCAATAACCTCTGCACTTGAGTCTGTTGATCTTTCTTTTGTGGACCTTAACGATGTGAGCAGACCTGGACCAGTTCTCATATGTACAACTTTGATGGTGCCAGTGTGATGATGGACCATACAGGTGGCACCATAGCAAAATCCGAGAACATGTCCCCACTGTAATACCCATGCATTCGTAGCCCACAAACTGGAGTTAGCAGTTCTCAGCGTCATGAAAAAAATCCCTTTGTTCAAAAGTAGAAAACACCTTGAAAGGAATTTTAAATTTTACCACTACAGCCCCAAGAAACTTGGGAACTGCAGGAAATAGCAGATGTCATACACACCGAAGTTGGTCATTTCAGTGCAATAAAGCAAGTGCGTTGGCTTGCAAGTAAGACACGTTCAGTTCATGCTGTTCAAGTCAACCTGCCTACAGTAATTCAGCATCTTGAACATGTGTCAAACTCTGCTGGTGATGATGGGGCCAAAGCAAAGGCACTTCTAAGAGATCGCGACAGTACAGTTTATAAAATCACTGTTTATTCTTCAAGATTTTCTGCCAATATTGAAAAATTTATCACTTGAATTTCAGAAAGATGACCTACTAATATTAGAAGTCCCCAACTCGTTTGAGACATACTTACTTCAGTTGACTGAGCTAAAACAAGACCTGGAAAGTTTATGACATCATTTCTGAACCAATATAATCCTGCAGAGAAATGCATGAACTACCTCATTTCAAAATGTGGCAGTGAGGACAAGATTGTTCCTTTCACTTTCAAAAGGAACTGCCCAGAAGTAAATTTTACGACTGATACACAGCTGCACAGTTTAATAGATGCAGCAGTATCTTACGATGATCAGCGTTTCTGAATTTCTCGGAAGAACCTCTGAAATGGTTCAGTTGCTTGGATTTCAAAATTTTGATCTGTCACGAGAAGAACTTGCGCAATTTGCTTCAACTTGATTTAAGTAATTTATTGAGACTACTTTCACAACTTTTTCTGAAGATCATGTAACCAGTATAAAAGGGAGTATTGTGCATTAAAAGCAATGCTTAAGTCTGCAGTTGACAAGCCATATCTGCAAGTGTATTCACGACTACTACGAGAAACCTGCCAGCTTGCTCACATCCTTAACCTAATAGAAATGTTACTGGCTATGTGTGTCTACTGCTAAATGTGAGAGAGTATTCTCCATTCAGAATCTTATAAAACAAAATAAGAACAAGTTTGGCTGATGACACGCTCCAGTCACTTCTGCATATAGCAGTTGAAGGCACTGCATTAGACAGCTTTGATCCGGATCAAGCTATCAACCACTGGCTACTATCTGGTCCTGCTTGCGCCACATTCACGAGTCATCATGGTCATGCTAGTTCAACTACTAGTTCTGCTGATTCACTGTGAAAATGTCCTAAGGCGGTCACTAGTCTTGATGGCGACATGACTGAATATGATGCTCTGGCTGGAGACAAGCTCAGGCTTCCTGTAACTTTTCCCAATGCTGATGCTGTACTGTCTGCTACTCTGCTGTAACGATGTTCTCACTGTGCTGCAGGCTGGCACTCTGTGCTGCTGCTGCAACCACACTTGCTGTCAGTTCTGCCTACTAATGCTAATTCTGTCTATGCTCTAGCCTCGCCATGCTGCTGACAAAATAAAAATCATATTATTTATTCTCCTTATTGTCTATTTCAACACTAAATAACTACTACAATAAATCCATTGAGTTTTCTGTAGTTTGATACTTTCCATTAAAAATATGCCATCTTATACCGGGACTACCAACTCAAGCACTGGGACAACTACTTTTGGACAAGCCACTTGTCCGTGGACAAGTACCTAATTTTAAAATTTGTCAAGCCCTGATTTAAATTTCGATTTTTTTCGACAGGATAACATTTGACCAGATTGGTCCTGTTTACAAAGTTGTTTGGGTTCAGAAACCTCTCCCTAAAATGCACAGCCCGGGGACTGAGCCAGTTTTCCTGGATATTAACCTCTCCTACTAGATACATGACTGTTAGAGAATGGAGATTCTGTTCCAGCCACTGAAGCACTCTTAGGGCTAACATGAGCAGTTTTTCATTGCTTGTACTTCCTCAATTGCCTATGCGCATGACTGATGCTGCATTGTCTGAGCAAATAGTTACTGCTTTGAAATAGACTTGTTCTTGAGAAAGGAGAAAGACAAAAGAAAGTATGCCCCCATTTCTAGAATGTTTATTTGTACAGTCTTCTCTGAGTCCCAGACATATGAACCAAAATCTGATTCAGTACTCTGCCCTAACAGAGTAGGCTGGTGTGTCCTGTGAGAATCCTCACCAACGGAGAAGAGACTGTAGTCCTGTTTAGCAGGGAGGGAGGAGCCAAAATTGGAATCTGATACTGATCTTAAGGTGAGAACCAATTGAAGGAGTAGATGTTTGAGGAGAATTACTTCTCAGGATCTTATTTATCTGTGTCAGTCTTCACCATTCATCACATATGGGTACTCAGCCGGAGGCTAGGACCCGTGGGAGCTTTGTTTTTGGTAGGCAGAGCCGACGCGCTCTCGGCACCGCCCTTGGGGCCAACATTCCATGTGGCGCTCGCGGGTTGGCTGTTAGGCGCCGTCGACTCTGCCTGCCTGCCAGTTCTTCATCTCCCGCCATCAAGGTTACCTCGTGGGAAGCTTCTCTCTGCTGAGTTCGGCCTACCTTATAGTTCGTTTAAAAAAAGTGTTTTCGATGACAAAGTCCGACGGTTCTTGCCGGTTCTGTTAGCCACTCGACGTTGCTGGTAAGATCTTTCCATTTTTTCTTCTTCCAGCGATGTCAAGTCTTGTTTGTATTTCTTTCCGAAGGTCATGTCTAGGTCGGAGGGCAAGAAGACTTCAAAGACGTGTCGGCCTCCCATGCGATGGTGCCCATGCGGCCGAAAATGTTCCGTCATGGACCAGCAGGACCGTTGCCTTTCGTGTCTTGGACTGCTTCACGACATGGATTCGTGTGATGCCTGCTTCTCCATGGAATGCCGGGTCATCTAACAGTGTGTGTGGAAAGTGGGGCAAGCTTTGCCAACTTTCGGGGGTCGGGTACGCACTCGTCTGGCCAAGTCACGCTCTCTCGACCTTTCCTCTGGGTCCCCTCCCGGTTTTGTATGGACCGAGGAGGAGGGAGCCTCGGCTTCTAGTAGCCTAGCCATGGCTGAGGCTCCTCCCGCGGTGCAGGAGACCCAGTCCATTCCCTTTGGGGGGGCGGGTAGGAGGCACCGTCATGGCAGTCGCCCCTTCAGGGGCGAAGGCTCCCTCGGTGTCGGACCCACGGTTTGCAAGGCCTGGGTCAGTGCTATTGATGCCTGTCTGTTGCATGGCATCATAGCTGCTGTCAGCACCGTTCGCGGTGCCAATACTGCTGTCAGCGCCGTGGGAGTTGCTATGGTGCCGTCTTTTTCTTCTCCTCACCTCGGCGCCATCTGCAGTTCTGGAGCCGTTCGCAGTGCCGAACAGGGGCATGGCACCATGAGGGATTCAGAAGGCGCAGTCGGAGCTGTCGTTGGAGCCATCTCTGCTCGCGGCACTCTGGAGTGGGTTGGCGCCATGGGGGTTTCTGGCCTCGGAGCCGTTGGTGCTGTCTCTGCCATCGGCGCCCTGGGTCACGCGCACCGTGGCGGGTTCAACTCCGGGGCTGCTGTTCGGGCGAGTCATCTCTTCTTTGGCCACCATTCGCGGTGCTGGGGAGGGCCCTGGCACCAGCTCGGGTGCAGTCTCCATTTCTGGCACCCTGTTTGGTAAGGATGGCGAAAGGTGCCCACCTGTGGTTTGGCACAGGGCCTTGGCCTCCACTTCTTCGGAGGAGGAGTCTGGCTCTGAGTCAGACGAGCAGTCTGGCTTCCTGGAAACTAGCTGCTAGTGTGGGTAGCCTAGTGGTGTCTTTAACAGACTGGAGTCAGCCCCCCTCTGAGGAGTGGCCGGAGACTTCCGAGGCTGGGGTCAGGGGCGCTGACCGGCAGGCAGCGGTGCAGGCCACCATTGCACTGCAGCCCGGCCTTGGAGGATTCGCTGACCCCTCAGCGGTGGTACCCCCTCAGGTGGTGTGCCTGGACTGCCAAACTTTGGGGCCGACCAGAGCACTTACCAGAGGGGAGGGGAAGGTACTGTGCCTTGGATAGTTCCTTCAGGTGCTGATCAGGGCTGTCAGCTACCTAGGCTGGCCATCTTCAGGAGGAGGGCACTCCCGGATTCCGAGGGGTCGAGGGGCATGGGGTCTGCATGGAGGCCTTTTTCGGGGGCCCATCTGGGCTCTGGAAGAAGCTGCAGTGCGGAGCTACGCTCTTCCCCTTTGCTGTCTTTAAGAGAGCCCTGTTCTTTTGAGGTAGGGGACTGTCCTTCTGGACCTATACGGCCCTGGTCGCCTCACAGGGGGGATTCTTCTGGGTGCAGCCAAGGCCGTTCCGTTGTCGGTTGTGGAGTCTTCCAGAGCATCTTCATCCTCTGGCGCTCCTGGTCAGCCGACTTCTCTTCTCGGCTCTGTCCCCATCCCTCTGCCGCAGTCTCCTGCGCTCCCAGGCATCCTTGGTCCTAGCGGGCCTCTCTCCTGGGAGTAGTTTAGGGCCGTGGCTGCTCATTTTCCTGCTTACGTCAGGGCCATGGACATGCAGGTTTTTCAACCTCCCCCTGAGCAGCCACCGTCTGAACAGTCAAGGTCCTCTAACTCCTCATCCCCCTCTTCTGGGGGAGAGGAACCTTCTGTCTACATCTCCCCAGCCACTGATCTCGCAGAGTATCAACGATTCCTCGTGAGGATGTTGGAGGACCAGCATGTCTCCCCTGCCACTCAGATTAATCCAGAGCACTCGGCACATGCTGTTTTGGGCGATTTTAGTGAGGACACCCTTGTGGTGCCCCCCCCGGCCTGCTCCCTTTAGGGAAGCGTCATTGCGTTCCTGGCAGAGACCCTTCTCAGGAGTCCCCACCCCTAGGGATCTTTGCCAGCAGTATTGCACCACCTCGGAGTCTCCAGGTTCCATGCCTCATCCTCAGTCAGGATTGACACAGCTGGACACTCCCGATGGACTTCGCGCCCTCCACCGTCACCGGCCCCCAGATCAAGACTCCTCGGATTTTGACTTCTGGGGTAGGAGGACTTTCTACTCGGCATGGTTGCTGCTTTCTATTTCTGCACATCAGGCCCACTATGTAGCCTGTGATAGGTTCTTGTGGGTCAGCTCCTATCCTCTTTGCCTGACATGGAGCAAACCAGACAAGCCATTTCTCTTTCTGCACGTGGCCTGGAGCTAGCAAGGCACCAAGCAAGGACATTGTATGACACCAATGAAGTAGCTACCAGGGTCATAGGGACAGCAGTCTGCACTAAGCGGACGGCATGGCTATGTCTTTCCCAGTTGTCACCCTTGGCCTGGTGTAGGGTGATTAACTCCGCACACCAGAGGACCTATCTGTTTTCCCATAGGGTGAGGCGGCATTTTGAGACAGCTTTCTTCCCCTCCGGGGGTCCCATCTCCTCTCCACTCTCGGCCTTACCAGGCCGGAAGGTCCTCCCTCTTAGTGTGTCATCCACTGAGAGCTAAGGGACGTTGTCCTTTAGGGTTTTGAAAGCTCCCGTCGGGGGGGGGGGGCTCAGTATTCACCCATATGTGATGAATGATGAAGATTGACACAGATAAGATATGAAAATTACGTACCTACCGTAATTATGATCTTTCTTTGTATCTTCACCTTTCATCACAACCTCACCCACATCCCCCTTGGGCCTCAGTCTCTGGATCGCCCTCCCTTCCTGTGCTTTTCCTTGCCCCCTTTCCTGTCTTGTCGGGGGGGTGCTGGGGCACAGTGTGGGATGATATGACTGGGGGAGAGTGGTCAGGATGGGGCGGCATTCCCTCTTCAGTGCTCTGCTTCACTCCTTTGGAGTGAGAGAGGGTAGTTGCCCTCCATCCTCGCCTCCTTCTTTCTCTCTTTCAAAATTGTAGTTTTCATGTCCTCTGGACAAGTCTTTAAGTTCATTTATCCCAGCTAAAAATTCTCATTGTTACATGTGAAAGGGGGCAGAACCTCTGTTCCTGTCCTCTAAAAATAGCCATTTTCTGCCTTAAAGGAGTTTCTTTGCCAGTGATTCTGTGCCTTGAATTCTGGTAAATAAGCCTCTTGGCTACTTCTTGCAGTTCCTATGCAATCTAGAGACGGGACAAAATCCAGCATGTTCTGACTTTCTGTTCCCCCTCTCATGTCAAACATTTATATCTCAAAATTTCCTACCCTTCCCTAACTCCCACCCTTTTCTATTTTCCAGAGATTGGGGCCCCCTTCCCAATCTCTCTAGCTTTCATTTCTCTCTTGATGTGTCCTCTGTCATTTATTTCTCCTTTTGAGTTTTATATCTTTTCCTTTTTCTGTCCCTTGGACTCTCTTGTCCCACCCTTCCAGCCCTCCTCTTTTCCTCACCTCTCTGGTGACTCAGAACTGGCAGGCAGGCGGAGTCGGCGGCGCCTAACTGCCAACCCGCAAGCGCCACATGGAATGTCGGCCTCGAGGGCGGTGCCAAGAGCACGTCGGATCCACCTACCAAAAAAAAAAAAGACAAATTCCCATGGGGTCCTAGCCTTCGGCCGAGTACCCATATGTGATGAATGGTGAAGATACACAGAAAGATCATAATTACGGTAGGTACGTAATTTTCATTTCTTGTTGGTCAGAGGCTAACCGAAGCAGCTATATACAAGTGGCATCAGTAAGAGTAATAAACAAGTTCATTGCACAAAAACAGAACCAGGCCTTAATACAGTTCTTACCAAGATACCAGGAGCCGGAGTATTCCATGTACCCTGGAGTATGCTGATGGACTCGGGGGCAAAAATGCCTTACAACCAGTTCTTATACTATAGATAATTGCTATAGCAACACATTCCAGTTACGCACATTAGATGTACAAACAAGCCTTATTGACTAAAATATGAAGTAGCTCCTCGGTTTCAGAGATAAACTTTTGTAGTAAAGCCAGCTAAATTGTGAATACAATGGTTTCTCACAAGTAATAAGAAAAAAAAAAAAGTGCAGTGTTACAAAGATCTGCATGTTGGTGGTATAGACCATGCATTATACAACTTTGTAGCAGATTGCAGTATGTGTTAGAATCAGAACACAGTAATCATCATTGGCACATTGCATATGTATTACATGTCATAATAAATCATAACACTCATATAGATTGTCTGTGATACCTTACTCTTATATGGTAGGCACCTACACCCTAATAGGTAAGTACTGACTGTAGCTCATACTGGAGCCACGATTAGATAATACTGTAGATGTTGTATGGAGTGTACTGTAGGTTTCCAGTATAGGTTACGGGACCAGGCCTAACAATCCTCCCCTCCCCTCCCCATTGCCTTACTGAAAAGGCAACAAACTGATGGGTTAGTTGTGGGTGATGATATCATTACAGACCAGCTGCACGAGCCTTGTAAAGAATCTGTAGTTGTTCACAGTGTTGTTTTAAAGTACGCCGGAGACAGCAGAGGGTTAATATCTTAAAAAGACTTGTATAATTGCAAAACCTTTGAAAGTTAATTCTAACTAGGCATTGGAGAGTGCGGTGCTAAGATCACCATCATGGATAAGGGTATTGCGGGAGTCACCTGCTTTGGTGATGTTATTGCTGATGTAGATGACATGGGTATCCTTTCTACCTAAAAGTGACTTGAGTCCTAGAGTAAGGGGGTCTGTGTGTACGTTAAAAATAGGTAAATATTGTGACAGAGCAAGCAAATATTCATGGTCAGTGTTAATGACATCTGGTTCCAGGATGGGGAACAGGGGTAATGACAGTATGACCAATGACTGTAGTTTGATGAGGAATAAAACAAAAGTTAGGTAAAGTAAAATCAAATTTTTTGTTACCATATGCAAATGTTTTATGATTAGTGATTATACAATACTGGCTGTCAGAGTTGTATGACACTCACTTGTGGGATGCTCCATTTATGAAGTCGAATAGGACAGACGAAAGATGAATTCATCATCCTGGTGGTGAAGTGTTAAACATCCTCCTTGTAGTTCATGTAGAGTCGCCCAGTCTGCTTAACTGGTGATGAAGTCGATGAGGTAAAGGTGGTTGCATTAGGGTTAAGAGTTTCATTAGAAGAAAGTTCAGAGTCCAGAGTGAAGGACCAATCATTGCTGTCTGGTGAGTACCCACAGACAGGCTTAATGATGTTGAATACATCATATCTGCAGAGATAGTGATAACCCTTTTTGGTGCAGCAGTCTGTATGAGGAGCAACCCAAGAGTCCAGGGTGGTGTGAAAAACCAGTAGAGGTTGATTCTTTCCCTGAAGATGTCATCGTCGAGATGTCCTATGGCATGGGTAGTAGCCAGCTTATCAAAGATAGCTGTTTGCAGAGCAAAACGTGGAAGTGAGACAGTAAATGTTGCGAACATGGTGTCATGTATGTTACACTGCTTAGCTGTATAACAGGAGCCCTGGCTGGGGGTGACGTGTTACATAACCTAGATTTCTAGCAGTTGATAAAGGTATAGAAACAGACCTAGACATGCATAAAGTGGTACATGAGATAGATCTACAATATGGATAATACCATTTGGCCAGGCGTCTGTCATGTATTAAGTCTGGGATGCACCCTGGTTCTAAATCCTGGAAGAGATTCTTCATAGTGGTAATTACATAAGAGCCACAGGCAGAACACAAAAGTTTCCTGGCAGTATAATGCTTGTCTGCTTCCTTGTTATGCTGGAACACAAGCTCATTAATTTATTCTTAGTCATTAAAGCTTTTAGCTATGTTGTGCATGTTGTATACTGTGAATCTTTCTTCCTCACTAAGCCCATCTACACCATGCAATAACGGGGGTAAGATATAATTTGTGATACCTTTCTGGGATTTCAAGGTTTGACTCTTGTTGGCGGCCAGGTCTGCTCGATTCCAGATGGACATGCCGGTTCTGAAGAGAATGGAAACCGAGCCTATGGCACCAGTGATATCAGCAGTAGCACATCTGCTGCGTTTCTTGGTATTAGGATTCAGTCTGGGTCTAAAGACACCCAAGTGTTCAGTAGTTTGGGGCCCTGCTACTGGATCCTGCAACGTGTCTGGTACGCTGCAAGAACATCCAGTAACATGGCACTATGAAACTTAGATGTGTTTATGCTGGAGCATCAGCCGAATTTGGCCATGTTCCAGTGTGAAAGATTAAAAATTACTGGGACGTGCATGAATTGCACGTTGTTAACAAGTGTACTAGGAAGGAACGAGGCAACCAGGCCACTAGCTGGTCCTAGTTCCTAGACGGGGCACTGTGTGAGTTCTGCTTCAGTAGGGTGAACTACTGATAAAAACATGATGGTAATAGCAATGTAGTGTCATGTACAAAATGTCTCTAGCAGAGTCTTTGGGAAAATTGTCACAAAAGGTTGGATTGATCAGTACAGTGAGGTTATATAACCCTGTGTGTTTGACATTAGCCTGACATATAGACAGGGTACCATTAGGTGCAATTCTGGTGTTGGGACAACCTTGGAAAATGCCTTTGGAGAGGTGGGCAACAGGGATTTGTTGTCCGTTGCTATCAGTTTGCCATTCAATTTGAAGTAATGATTTTGTCAAGTGGCATAACCATGGCATTCAGATAGGTGTCTGTGCCTTCCTGAATGGTGATTAATTTGCTAGGAACATTTATGCTGACTCCTTCAGGTGTGGTGGGTACATTGCGTGGGAGTAGATAATGGTTATCTGCTGGTTGTAGATGCTGAAGGAGCTGCCTTAGACGTGGGTTGTTACTGGGATCATGAACTGTATCCTTTGAATGGATAATGGGAATATTCCTGTAATGAGGAACAGAAGCACGATGGCCATCTGCTGGAAAAGGAGGGAGGGAGGGAGGGAAATTGTAGCCAGGAAAGGTACACTAAGCAGAAGCTTGTTTCCAGGTGCGACCTGGGCGCACAAGGAAGTTAAGTGACTTGCTCAGGGTCACACAGTATGCAAGTGGGGGCTGTGGGATTCAAACCCAGGTTTCCAGGTTTGCAGCTCAGAGCCTTAAACCACAACACTATACTGCCTCCTGTATACCTGTAAGGAAGAAAGAAAATTGTCAGTAGGTACTATTCCACCCAATGGGGTTTGGAAAATAATCGCCTTTGTATAACTTCATCTGGTTGGTATGAAGCCACTTATCAGTAGTCTTTTTCAAAGTGGTGACCCTGACTTGGTATACAGCAGGGCTGAGTTTATTGATGATGGGGTAGGGCCCTTTCCATTTGTTAGTGAAGGGGTGTGTAGGATGTGCAAATCTGACTACCATTACCTGGTCTCCAACATGCCAGTCCGCTGGTTTGCTTGCTTGTCAAAATGGAGCTTGGATTGTTGTTGGGCTGTACCCACGTGATGGGCTGCGTACAGGTGGGTCTGGATAATGTCTTTCTTGAGTTTAGCAACATAGGTGTCTGTGGATACTCTGTCTGCAGTGGGTGTGCTTAGCTCAATCAACAGGTGTTCAGGTAGTCTCATGGTTCTACCAGTCATAACTTCAAATGGGGCGCACTGGGTAGTGGATGCTGGAGTGCCCCTAATTGGCATAAGGAGTAAAGGCAGTAGGGAATCCCAATCCTTGGGATTGTCATCAGTGAATTTGGATAACATGGTTTTTATCCGTCTGTTGGCTCTTTCTACCTGTCCTGAGGATGGTAAGGAATTTATTTATTTATTTTTATGTAGTTTTTGTTGACCGGGTAAGTGCACTAGACAAATCCTGCCTATTTTCAGGCACGACCCGGGGGAGGGGGATAAAGATGAATGCCAGCTGATCTTAAACCAGATTAAGCTGTTGGTGGTATTTTTAGTGAATGAGGGAAATTTGGCCAGGACACCGGGGAAATTCCCCTGCTCTTTTCGATAAGTGCCATGGGATATTTAACATCCACCTGAACTACCACCAATCCAGGCAGATAGGACCTCGGTTTTACGTCTCATCCGAAAGACGGCACCTTAGAAGTGCAGCACCCCTCTCATGCTGCACTACAGTGTCAGTACTGGGATATTAACCCAAGTGCCAGATGTGGGAACTGAACCCACAGCCCTCTGATCTTCTGGCCTCAGAGGCAAGTGTGCTACCTACTGAGCCACTGACACTGACAAATGTGGACCTTCTGGTGTACACTGAGAAGTTCAAGTGTTTCTTGCATCAACTCTCCTGTAAAACTGGTTCCTGGATCAGAGTCTACCTTAAGAGGTAGGCCACACCTTGAGAACGGTTGGCTCTACCAGGATTTTTGCAGTTGCCTTTGCTGTGCAAGTGCAGGCTGGAAAGGCCTCAACCCATTTTGAGAACAAATCGGTGACTACAAGGGCATATTTGTTGTTTTTGCTGGTATTGTTCAATGGTTTAGTGAAATCAATTTGAATTGCATGCCAGGGGCCAGATTGTCCCTTGAGAAGTAGTTGCGCATTTCTCTTGATTGGGATTGGATTGTTTTGTGCACAGATCAGACAGTTGTTAGTGTAATGTTGGACATCCACAGTCATACCAGTCCACCAACCCACAGTTTGCAATATGTTGACAGTGTTGTCCACTCTCTGGTGTTCTCCAGTCGGAGTTTTGTACACCTGATGGATAAACTCAGATCGCAGCGATGTTGGAACCACCCACGGTCTGCAGTTTAGTTTGTCAGACTAGTACCATACCTGTTTTCCATCCCGCGACAGATGCAGTTTTGCGTCTTGTAGGGGTTGTTGGTCAGTAAGTCCCACTCAGTTCCTTTGTCTAGGAACTGGAGCATCTCTTTTATCTGTAGGATTTCTGTGCTGTCACAAGATACAATGGGATAAATTTCTTATTATCCTTTTTGGTTGCTTGCAGTATGTATTGCTGCCATGGTGATGGGATGAGACATTGTCCAAATGTCCCCCCGTCCGAGCACCATCCTTAGCAAGGGTGTCTGCTAGCTCACTGAACTGATTATAAGGTTTTGATTTGGAATGAACTTTCACTTTGTGAATGTACAGTTTATGTTTAAATTGCTGGACCAAAGTCTAAATGTAGACAAAGAGATCTTTGTACTTGACTGGGGTGCCATCAGAAGATGCGAAGGAATTGCGTTGCCAGAATGGAAGGAATTCTGTCAAGGAACAACAGACTCAATTGGGTCCTGTGAAGATAATTGTACTGACTGCTGTACAGTGGCCAGTTCAGCATACTGTGATGATATAACACTGCAGTGTTTGGAAGCTTGCTCACTGTTATAATTGGGGTATTGGATCAGCACTCCTATTCCAGCCACTTGGCTCTGCCTCATATAATGAGGGAGCACATGAGTAAAGATGTGGCACATGTCAGATAAGTGTTGTGGGGTTGCTGGAAGAAAGGGGCCTGGATCAGGCAAGTCAGGAGGCTGGAGTGCACAGTCATGGGGTGCTTCTGTATAGAGGAGCCCATGTGCAAGGAATGAATGCATTCTGGTTGTGTGGACTTGGATGTCTCGATCCTGTAAAAGAAATGACCAGTGTATTGGTCTAGTGTTAGGAGACAGTTCCATCCTTCACTCTGTCTGATAGCAGAAAGTTTGTTGGGAGTGTGATTTGTGTGTAACACAATGGGTGAGTACCTGATGATATACAGAAAATGTTTTACTACCCATTAGGTAGCCAGGAGGCTCCTCTCACAAAGATTGTACTGAAGTTCGACTGCCAAGAACATTTGTGAGGCATAGGCAGTGAGCCTGAGAATCCCATTGACCTTTTGGGCCAGCACTGTTGACATGACAATGTCAGAGGTAGCGGTTTCCAAATGGAAAGGTAGCGCTGGGTTTGGGTTGACCAAAGCTGGAGCTGAGGCCAAAAACTGTTTTCAGTAGGGTCATTGCTCTGGTGTGAGCAGGACCCCATGTCCATGGGACATCCTTCTTGAGTAACTCATACAGAGGGGCAGCCTTCTGTGCAAAATCACAGATAAAGTCCCTGGAATAGTTGACCATGCCCAGGAGACATCTGAGTGTAGCCACACTTGTGGGTAGTGGCAAGTCTTTTAGGCCCTGAATCTTGTTCAGTGCAGGACTCCTACCTGACTCAATTACGTGTAGGACAAGGAAGATGACTTCTTTTTTTACAAAGTTGTATCTTGGCAGGGTTGCACTTGAGGCTTGCCCTCTGCAAGAGAGTCAGACATTCATCAAGGAGTTCTAGGTGTTGCTCCTTGGTGGTGGTGGCTAGAAGTAAGTCATCCACATATTGCAGAAGGCACTGAGATGTAGCGAAATCCTGTAAGGCATTCTTCATATGGAGATGAAAGAGTGATGGGCTGTTGTGAAAGCCCTGTGGAAGGCAGGTCCAGGGTGTACTGGCATCCCTCAAAGGCGAAAGCAAACTTGTACTGGCTGTCATGTTCCAGAGGAAGTGACCAAAAGCCACTGCAGATGTCAAGGGCACTAAACCAGGCGGGATCTGGTGTTAGCAGTTTGAGCATGTCGGGTGCAGTTGCTGCCTTAGGGGAGCAGCTAGGAGTGACTTGACTAAGCCTCCTGTAATCAGTGGTGAGTCTCCAAGAATTATTTGGCTTTTTCACAGGCCACATGGGTGCATTGAGGGTCAAGACACATGGCTTAGTGTTTCCTTACTGGAGGAGTGGCTTAATGGTTTCTCTGAGTGATGGCAGGGCCTCAGCAGGGAAAGGATATTGTCTTTGTCTGATAGGCTCAGGGGCTGGGATCTGAATGAGAGTTTCATGAACTTATGAACATTCAAATTTGCCAGCAGATAAAGGCCTTATGGTCTATTGAGTCTGCTTGAGTGTGCAGCTAGCAGCCCTTATACTGCAGCTACCCCTTCCTCCCTTCCCTGCCCCTTCCTCTTACAATATTCCATCCCCTTTTGAAGCAGTCCACTGTTCTACAGGATACCACTTCCGCAGGCAATGCGTTCCACCCAGACATCACTCTTTCTGTAAAAAAGTGTCTTCTCATTTCCCTCTTGAACCTTCCGCCTCCAACCTGCGATCCTGACCTCGAGTGTCCCTACCCCCCTTAACTTGAATAATCCTCCCGTGCCTGTCTTGTTTATTCCCTTCATGTACTTGAAGGTTTCAATCATATCCCCCCGTCTCTCCTCTCCTCCAGTGGGTACATGTTAAACTCCCTCAGCCTGCTCATGGAGGGTATGTCCTCTAGTCCCTGGATCATCTTTGTTACCCAGCGCTGCACCCCTTCCAGTAACTTAATGTCCCTCTTCAGGTATGGGTGCCAGCTCTGCATGCAGTACTCCAGGTGTGCCTAACCAGTGACCTATACAACGGCAGGATCACCTCCCCTCTCCTTGAAGATATGCCCCTGGCAATACAACCCAGCATTTTGTTGGCCTTTGCAGCTGCCTTCCTGAATTGTGCTGATTGTGCATCTTGTTAGTCGACCGGTGCCAGTGTTTCATCACCAGCTGCCCATTACAATATAAAAAGGTATCCCCATAGACTATAATGGTGCTCGTCCCCACGCTCTCCTTAGTATCACGTCACAAGTTTAGTGAGTGTGGGAGGCCCCAGAAACCGGGAAGTCCTTGGGACCTGGTGGGGCTAAATTTACGAGGGCTACAGTTTCTTATCTTTTGGATTATTGCACATCATCTCTGCAGCAGTAACAGCTAAAAGGGGTAAGCACCGATCTAGCCAGTGCAAATACTATTAAATTTAACTTAGTGGATCTCTTTAACTGCAAAGAATTCCAGTTTTTCTTGGAAAAAAAAAATTTCTCGCCTGTAAATTTGGAAAAAATCCATTTAAAGGTAGACCAAATTTACTTTTTAACTCCTTAAATGAAGCCAACATACCCTTAGTCAAAAAGTCTTGCACAGTATATATAGCCCCTTTTCTGCTAATTCTTTTTGAATTATACCTCTTTTCATAGATGGAGGAAAATGTATATTGTTAGAAATAGGGATAAATTGTGACAAGACATCCCCTTCTCCCAAAAGCTTTTTCACTAGTTTCGATGCTAACTTTGTGGTCCAGGTGGAATACATCATAGTAGGATATAGGTCTGTTTTATTAATATTTAAGGCCAGTCTTTGTATTCAAGCAGAGAAATGTATTCTTTCTGCCTCTATACAAAAGCATGCTGGTAGATTTTGTCCCTGTCCAAACCAGCAGCCTAGACATTTTAATGGAGCGGCCAAATAATATTGCTCAAAATTAGGGAGTGACATTCCTCTCTTCTCCTGTGCTAGCTGTAATTTTCTATATGCAACTCTAGGTGCCATCTGTTTCCAAATAAATCTTATTATGGCCTTATCCAATGAATCAAAATATATTTTAGGAATCATTATTGAAAGGGCCTGGAACAGAAACAACAGCCTTGGAAAAATGTTCATTTTTACAGTATTTATCCGACCTAATAGGACTAGTGGTAGATTTTACCATCTAATGAGGTCTTGTTCAGTTTTATTAAGAACAGGTAAAAAATTCAAAGTATATATAAAATTTTTATCTGGTGAAATCTGAACTTCCAGATACTTCATGTATGGTTTGCGAAATTTATGTAGAGGGTGATCCTGACTGGGGTCCTTACCATCTGAGATTATTATGGTCTCAGTTTTAGCCCAATCAATTTTATATCCTGAGTGTTTACTAAAATCTGAAAAAATTTGAAGTAGGTGGTCATAATCATTCACTGAATCTCCCAAAAAAGCAAAATATCATCTGTGTACAGTTATATTTTGTGTATCTGCCTACCTAATTTAACTCCTTAACCTCAGAATCTCCTCTAATTAAGGCAGCTAATGGCTCTATAAATAAAGAAAATAACAAGGGAGACAGGGGACACCCTTGCCTAGTACCACGCTGTAAACTAAAATATTCAGAGGAAATATGGTTTGCTTTAACAGACGCCTGCTGTGAAAAATATATAATTTTTATCCATTCCAGATACTTTCCCTCGATGCCGAATGCCACAAGAAGCTGGAATAAAAATTCCCAATGCACACTGTCAAAGGCTTTTTTTGTCATTGAGGGAAAGCTCTGCAAAGTGAATATTTAATGATGGACCCATTAAGTTTAAGGCTCTCCTGATATTATGATTTAACCTTCTACCCACCACAAAGCCGGTCTGATCAGTGTGTACAGTGCTAGAAATAATATTTGCAATTCAGTTGGCCGACACCTTTACAAAGATTTTATAGTCATTATTCAACAAAGATATAGGCCTGTAAGAACCACAGATATCTGCAGGCTTATCTTTTTACAAAAGTAGAATTATAGAGCCCTCATTAAAAGAGGATGGAAAATCTGTTTGAAGCTGAAAGCTTTGAAACAAATGACACAAAATAGGAGCAAATTCTTCCTTAAATGCATTATAAAATTCAGCAGAGTAGCCATCAGACCCTGGTGACTTATTATTTGGCAAGTTAGATATTACAGTATATATCTCTGCTTCATTTATTTCCCCATTAAGAATTATTCTGTCAGCCTCTGAGATCTTGGGTAAATCAATTGTTTTGATATAGTCCTGAACTTCCGTTAGGGAAGCAAAGCAATCCTCCTGATATAATGTCATAAAAAAGTTCTTAAACTCATGATTGATCTGGACTGGATCGAATACCATGCTCCCATCTGGTATGGTGACACTATCAATCCTATTCTGACTATCCTGGACCCTCAGTTGGTAGGCCAAGAGCTTAGAACGTGAATCCACAAAAAAAATAATTTGCCCTTGATTTATACATTTACTTCTCCGCTCTACCCAAGTCTCTCTTTTCTTTCCTTTAGAAAAATGATCTTTATGTTATCTTCTCTCCCCATTGCAGCAAACACTGCTTCTGCCAAGGCCAAGTCCCACTCCAGCTCATCCAAAAGACCCCCATATTTTTTCCTAACATTGGATTCATACTACACAATACAATCCCTCAAATATATTTTGAGGGATTCCTAAATTGTAGGCCATGAAAACTCGACAGGGGAATTCCATACCAAAAAGGTTGCAATTTCTTTCCTCAAAAAATTTACAAATTGCACATCTTGTAATAATAAATTATTAAATGTCTATTTTTTTGAAGAGGAATTGTTTTTTTTTTTATAAATTCAGCTCCATATAGCAAAAAGCATGATCTGATATACGAACATACAAAGAAGCCAGCAGAAGAAGGCCATTTGGTATGTCTAGTCTGCTCGTATTGCAGGGTACACAGCTTGACCTACTGTCCCTGCCCACACCTCCCATCCTCCCTACCCGTGATCCTTTCCTTCCCCCATGCCTATCGCAGCCTCTCTTAAAGCTACCCACTCTCTTCAATGAGATCACCTCTTCTGGCAGTGCATTCCAAGTGTCCACCACCCTCTCTGTGAAGAAGTGCTTCCTGACCTCCCTCCTAAACCTCCCACCCTCCAACTTAAGACTGTGCCCCCTTGTATTATGGTTGCCACTCAGCTTAAAGAGTCTTTCCTTATCCACCTTATTTATCCCTTTCAAGTACTTGACGGTCCTACTCATGTCCCCTCTCTCTCTCTCTCTCACTCTCCTGTCTTCCAGGGAGTACATGTTCAGTGCCCTTAGCCTCTCATATGCCTTACCCTGCTGACCTGCTGTCATCTTTGTAGCCCTCCTCTGGACGTTCTCCAGCAGGTTAATGTCCTTTTTGAGGTGTGGGCACCAGTACTGAACCCTATACTCTAGATGAGGCCTTACCAGGGACCTATACAAGGGCAGCATAACCTCCTGTCTCCTACTATTGATCCCCCCCCAGATATGCTTCCAAGCATCTTGTTTGCCTTTGCTGCTGCTTTCTTTCACTGCATGGAGTGCTTCAGGTCACTTATGATCATCACTCCCAGGTCCTTCTCCTCCTCTGAAGCAGATATTCAGACTCCACCCAGGTAGTACTCTGTTCTGGGATTCTTGGCTCCAGTATGCATAACTTTGCATTTCTTGGCATTGAAGCCAAACTACCAGATCTTGGACCACCTCTCCAGCTTTTTCAGATTATCCTGTAGGTCGTGTATCCCTTCAACTGTGTCCACTCTCCCACAGAGCTTGGTGTCATCCGCAAATAGGCACATTTTGTCTGTAATGCCATCCCCAGTGTCATTGATGAAGACACTGAACAATACCGAACCCCGCAAATATCAAAATGGAATTGTATCCGATGAATTTAATTGTATGCAGCAATGAACTAGAAACCAGAAAATACTCCTATCCTTGAAAAACAGTTATAAGCTTTTGAAAAGAGAGAGAAATTTTTTAAAATTTGGATATCATTTTCTAAAAGGATCCACCAGGGCCAGTTCTTGAGCATAATTATTAATTCAGTAGTTTTGACCTTCCTTTCTGGGGCTGAGTGAGCCCTATCCAAGGCAGTAAGGGCTACATTAAAGTCTTCCCCCTATTATTACAGGAGGGTTTAGGGTAGAAACCTGAAGGAACTAAGTCCTCCTCATTTGGGGCATCACACTAAGTGAAACTTGTGTTTGATCAAAAATCATCCTAGCGTTTACCCATATTCCCTCAGGATCCACTTTAGAGCTAATTATCTTAGGTTTTCAATGTTATTTTAATAAAAACGGCAGTGCCTCTTACATTACCTGCGAAGGTGGTATAAATACCAATTGCCTGAAAAAAGTTAGAAAAATAGACAACTTCCTTGTTTTCAAAATGTGTTTCCTGCCACAGGACACAATCTGTTTTTTTTTTTTTTTTTATTGTTTACATAATTAACAATTTGTCTAAGTTTTATTTTATTCTTGGCTCCATTCAGGTTCTAGGCAAACAATCTAAGAGTTTTGCACCTAAGTTTAGGTGAAAAAAAGGTTTTTCACCCTTGAAACAAGCAGCAGGACAAACCTAGCAGTCGAAAGACCACGCAGTGATTTAATAATGTACCCATGTCCCACAGTCATGTTTGTGTTTGGCGGAGGCATCAAGGTGTTTTTCAAAATGGGTAGGAGATCTTGGAACAACTCATGGTTCTGGAGTAGAGCAATGACGTCATACTCCTTGTCGTTTGCTGAGATGGCAGCTACGACATGCAAGTCAGAGATCATGACAACATGGTATTGTCCCTTGAATTGGATCAGGAGCCTATTGGCAAGATCAATTGTACAACCATGTATGGCTAGGAAATCAGTTTCTAGAATACTGGGATGATGATGTAACACCATGAGGTCAAAAATGAACGTAGAGGTAAGGGGCCCCAATACCACTGGAAGTGTGATGGAGCAATATGTAATCAGCACTGTACCATCTACGCCTTGGGCATTGGACCACCGTCCGGTGGACCAGGATGGTTCTTCATCATGTATTTCAGACATGGCTGTACCTGCATCCAAACGTATGACAGTTGGCGGCCCCCCTACCATGGCCTTGGTGCAAGGCCATCCGTTACCATCAGTGGTGATTTTATTGACAGTGCGGACTGGAGCCTGTAATAGTCAATCTGAACTATCATGGTCAATGGCATCGTCTGGTGGTTGCTGAAACTGTAGGCCTGCGGGATCCCTCTGGGTTTCTTCCAGCTCCTGGATGGGGTAAATGGATTCTGGTGTGGTAATGGCTGCAACCAGCAGTGGGTTGGAGTGCGGATCGGGTGGGGCCAGCTCAGAGGAGGCTCCAGTGTTTCCTTGGCCTAGTGGAGGTAGAGCCACAGGTGCAAGGACTGCTACTGCCTGTTTCGGGATGGGCCCGGCCATGGACTGGACTTTCCCAAAAAGCTTTACAGAGGTTTTTGTTTTCCTCCAGCATCTGGGAGTAGGAAGGACCTGTATGGTAATTCTGGTTACACTGGTTGTTGTTCCAGTTCTGCTTGTTTTTGTTCTTTTGCTCCCACCCCCGTGATGGGGTTGTTTGTTGTCTGGAGTAGCATCCATCCCATCCTGGGCCGTGCCTCCCACAGTGTAGTGGGTTATGGGCTTGCTGGTATATTGTACCGCGGCTGCCTTGGGTTTCAAGCCGTAACTGAGATATGCAGGTAGAGCTGAAAAACTTGTTCCGTTCTTGTGAGAATATCCTCAAACTTGTTGGTTCTGGGGAAAACCGCCGGTTCGACTTTGTCATGAACTGCCGGAATCATGTTCTGGATGAACAAGGACTTGCACTCAGTCTCGTCCCTGTTGGACTGTTCTTCTGAAAGGACCTTGCCGGTGCGGTAGGCCAACCACTAGTGCTGATGGTAGGATGCTGGGATTTCCTTGGTGTACTGTTTGATAGGGAAGGCCAACATGACGCCGACCATGCCAGGAGAGTGGGCGGAAATAAAGCCTGCGGTGATGTCATTGAAGTTAGTATTCGTGAGTCGCCTGGTGTCTTCTTGGAGCTTCCCCCAGAGTGTGGGGTCGACTGTCTGTTGGAAAATATGTACTTGGTAGTCTGCAGGGAGACTAAGCATATCACACTTGGAACAGACCTTTTTCAAATGACAACTGTGGTTTTTGCTTGGGCCCATGCGTCCTATGCTGTCAGCGATTTTCTGAATGGAATGGGCCGACTGAAAGGGTTTGCCTACGACCACCCGTTGGTTTTGGTCAGGTAACAAAGGCCATCCATGTGCACCATGGAGGGCGGCTTCAGCTGTGGCATCAGCTGCAGTACAGAACAACAGTGCTTGCGCTGCTTCTTCTTTGAGCATGCTTTGCATATTCTCTGTGAAGAGGAATTGTTGTTCCTCGGTCATTCGAGATTTGGCGAGTTCCATCTCGATCATGAGATCACTTTCTGACCTGTCCTCCTTTTTCAGGATGGCAATTGATGGAGGACAGGTATGCCCTTCCTCACGATCATGGGCGTCACCATCTTGGCGATATACATGGGAGTTGCCATGTTGGAAATGGTGTTGGAGGCCGCCATCTTGAGAGTGGCGCTGGAGGTCGCCATCTTGGCTGCAGTCGTCATCACCTGATGACACGATGTCTGTGGGTGGGTAAAGAACTCCGCCCATAGCTTTGACGTGGCCAGCCAACTCCTCTCTTTGATGGTGCAGCTTCGCCATCTTGGCTCTGCACTGAGTATGATAAACCTTGGCATTGTTCTGCCCTGCACCTCTAGTAATCTTTCTGTTACACTCTATATGTGGTGCTGAGTTCACAATTGTCCTTAAGCTCCCTCTCTAATTCACCACTTACCCTTTTCAGATCCTCTCGCAACTCCTCATTCTCATCTCTCAACGTCTCATTTGTTTCACTCAACAAATCATTTATCTGCAATATCTGCCTCTTATCTATCCTGTACAGCACAATGCAAAAGTGTATCATTTTTATGGTGCAGCGATTGGAGTTCTTCGTCTATTTTCTGCTGCTTTTTGATCATTGCAGTAGCTTGCATGCCCATATCTTTTTTAGAGCTGCATTTTGCAGTTCTACAGAATGCACCCTAGATTCCGATGCTTCTAAAGCAGCGAAAAGGGTAGCAACCAACAGCCCTTTTTGGGTGTGTTTTTTAGTGATGTGTCCGAGTTTCCGAGTACCGGGTAGAAATTCCCAGCACTGGATTATCTTAACGATTTCGCGTCCATCGTGAAGTCATTTCAGCCCCCATGGGAGGGAAGAAAATTAGGAACGTCAAGTCTCAAGTCTGTGCAGATGTTGGCCATTGTGGTAGGGAAACTCAAAAGAAAATTAACCCGTCAGTTGTGCCCCATTGTGTATTGATCCACATTGGTCAAACCAATTGACTGTCAGGTGTCTGTACTCCACAGTCCTACAACTCAAAACTGCTGTGGAGCATGGCGGTGGCTAGTCGTTCTTGTCTGGTGTGCAGCCAGACTTTGAAGTGTGCTGTGGTGCGTACGGACCACTGAGGTAACCTCTATACCCATCCGAATGCCAAATGAATTGTGAATCCCTGTTAACTGTGCTGACCATCTGCCTGCGGTTGCCAAAATGTAGAGCATTACCTCTCAGGTTCTTGTTGATCAGAGGCTAACAGAAGAGACTATAGGTAAGTGGCATCAGTAAGAGCAATAAACAAGTTTATTACACAAAAACCAGGGCCCCTACTTTTCTGCGGCACAGTGGGACCAAGTTCTGCAGCAAGACTACCATTTGCTGCAGAACTTCTGCTGCGGTGGTTTGTAATTTCTGCGGAAGTTCTGCGGCACTAACAAACAACCACATCACAGTGTCAGCTTCTCATCCTGACTTCACTTTCATGGCAGTAGTTATAGCAATCAGGATGGTGGAAAGCACAGCAACACTAGTTCAAAAATAACAGACTTATAAAAATAGTTTATGCCTAAAAAGGCAAAACAAATGTCTCTCCCTTAAGGTCCTAGCCTGTTGCATAAATGAGATATGCAGAGGGGATCTTATGTGATAAATAATGTATTTCTGTATGCATGCTATCTATCCCACTAATGAGGTTTCCACTGTCTATCACTTATATATGCTTTCTACACCACTCATGAGGTTCCCACTGTGTATCACTTATATATTCATATGCAATCTGTAACATACATATAAATGTGTGTGTGTGTGTGTGTGTGTGTGTGTGTGTGTGTGGTGAGACAGATACTGTATATGTGTGTGTGTGTGTGTGTGTGTGTGTGTGTATATATATATATATTTTTTTTTTTTTTTTTAATTTCCATGAACTTGCATCGTCATTCATACAGGTCCCATTGGAAATGGAATAGAGGAGTTATTGCAAAACTCATTTTTCATGTCAACCTGCTTTCCCTGACACACTGCGTAACACCATCAGGCCATGACATGCATGTGAACCGATAGTGAGATAGTACTTTCCAGCCCATCACAATGTGTCCACCATGTGACAAAACACTGCACCATACCTTCCCAGGCTCCGAGCAGTGATGTTTTCCACCAATCCTTGTGCTGCCCAGCCAGCTCCCAGAGCTAATCTCTGAACCTGAGTTGCTGGCATGGAAACACAGCATGCTACCCTCTGGTCCAACAGCTGTCCCTGCACACAACATTTCTCCATAACTTTTAGGTGATTCTATCAACCAATGACAATATGTAATCAACCCTGGCAAAAATGCATACAGTGCCATGATTTATTTAACAGGTCTATTCTTTCAACAGGTCTACACATTATTATATTCCACTTTTCTGGGCATAATTACTTTATTTTTCTTAAAAATGACAGTTAAATGTATTTTGCCAGTTATTTATTTCAGATGGCATCTCTATACCTTTAAAGGCACAAATAGGTTTGTACAAAGTGAGGTATGGACTTAACAGGTCTGTGCTATTGACAAGGTTTTGTTTAAGTTGGCCCTAGTGCAATAATGTAAGACTGAAAATTGTATTAGGCTGTAGTGCAGGTTGAGCAACTATCACCATGCATGATGTGCTGTGCCACCGTCTCTGCCAGTGGGAGCTGTGGCAGATAAGTGACTGTTCATTTCTGTTGCAGAAAGCAGCCATTTCATTAGCTAATGTATGATGTTATAGCAATGATAACATCACATTCTGAGCATGTAGGGGGTTTTGGATATAAAAAGAGGGGAAGGGAAACAGATTCTGTGGATAAACAGAAATATTAATAAAAACTCACCAAAAAGAGTGAATTCTGTGGCACTGCAGAAGTTCTGCGGTAGATTGCAAGTTCTGCGCAAAATTCTGCGACCGCAGAATTCTAGGGGCCTTGACAAAAACAGATCCAGGCCCTAATATGGTTCTTACCTAGATACCGAGAGCCAGAGAATTTCCTATACTCAGGAGTATGCTGGTGGACTCAGGGCAAAAATGTCTTACAACAGTTCTTATACTATAGATAATTGCTATAACAACACGTTCCAGTTACGCACATTAGGTGTACAAACACGCTTTATTGGCTAAAATGCTAGGTAGCTCCTTGGTATCAGAGATTTACGTTTATAGTAAAGTCAGTCAAAATAGCAGTATTTATAGACCTTACTAAGGCCTTCGATTTTGTGGATCACCAACTGCTCCTCCCGACACTAGCCACTCTAGGCCTAGACTTATCACTACACTGGTCCTTGGACTATCTATCAGACAGGTCGTAATTCATCAAATGGAAAGGGTTCCTTTCTGACAAGCATGCAGTCAACAAAGGAGTCCCCAAGGCTCAATACTGGGTCCATTATTATTCTCACTATATATCAATGAGTTGCCTAATAACTGTGGGGATGCCAAGCTATTGTTGTATACGGACGATGTGGTTATCTGTCATCATTCAAACAATGTCTGAATGCTGTACCCTCGGAAGACCACTTAAGCTTGAGAACTGGCTACTAACCAGCAAATTGGTCCTCAGTAGGATGAAAACAGAAGCCATACTCTTTGGACTGAAAAGTCTAGGCCCCCAAAGACAAAACCTGCTGAAATCATCCTTCTCTCTGACAGGTCTCGGATCGAGGTTGTCAACTCAGTTAAGTACCTGGGAGTCCTCCTAGACCACGAGCTAACTTTTAAGTGCCATGTAGATGGCCTAACCAAGTCCCTGCACAAAAAAATTGGACTCCTGTACAGATTCAGCCCTTACCTCTCCAATGAATCGTGGCTAAAAATCGCAAACTGTATTCTCCTGCCCCCTCTACTCTATGGTTCCCCTGTTCTGCACACAGTCAGAAGTGGAGAGCAAGGCAAACTAAACTCCTTATACTATACAGTCAGGTAGTTTGCAGCTAGAGTGGCCCCATACAATCACCATTGTTGAGTGCTCCGAACTCTTAACTGGCCTTCACTTGATGGTAGGATGGAATACTCTGCCTTATCTCTAGCCTTTAAACTCAGGAGGATCAAGCCCCCCCCCCAAGTCAGAAAGACCTACTAAGGGTCAAGCTGGACAGACACCCTCTCAAGTCCTCAAGCCGTGCGCTCCTCAGCACCCCCCAGACTAGGACACATACAGGGTGAAGGTCCTTTGCCTTAGCAATTCCAACTATCTGAAATTCTCTACCTGCCAAGCTACAAGAAAGCTCCTCCTTGGAGGTCTTCAAAAAAGGACTTAATACGCACTTACTTGAACGGAGTTACCGCTACCGCTGAAAGATCCCCTAAGCTCATATATGTGTCCCACTGAAGTCCCCCCCCCATAGAGCTACGAGGTAGGCAATAGGGTCCTTCTGACCACTGAAAGTATCTTGGATACCAGAGGGCCTGGTACCACTTGTCTAACCTGGTCTCCCTGATTTGACTGTTCTCTCTTCATAGGCCTTGAAATGTATGTACCAGTGCTTGTACTGTATTGTACCCTTGTAACTAATATAATTGCATTGTATATATTGACACTGTGCCACATAGAAGACTGTTACACAAACTGGGGAATATGGGTGTGGGCAGGACAGTAGTGTGGTGGGTAGGTAACTGGCTGGACGGCAGGACATAGAGGGTAGTGGTAAATGGCTGTCACTCCACAGAGGGAAGAGTGACCAGTGGTGTACCACAGGGATCAGTGCTGGGACCGGTCCTATTCAACATCTTCATCAGTGACGTTGAGCAGGGCCTAGAAGGCAGAATTTCACTGTTCGCTGATGACACAAAGCTCTGTAACAGAGTAGACACACCAGAGGGTGTAGACAGAATGAGAAGGGACCTGCAGAAACTTGAAGAATGGTCAGGGGTTTGGCAGTTGAAATTCAATGCAAAGAAGTGCAAGATAATGCATATGGGGCACAAAAACCCTGGCACAATATATCAGTTGGGGGGTGAGGATATAGCATGCACCAAGCAGGAAAGGGATCTTGGGGTTATCGTCTCTGATGACCTCAAGGTAGGGAAACAGTGTGACAAGGCAGCAGGTAAAGCAAATAGGATGCTGGGATGCATAGGCAGGGGCATCACCAGTAGGAAAAAGGTCACAATTCCACTATACAAGACACTAGTGAGGCCCCACCTGGAGTACAGTGTACAGTTCTGGAGACCTTACCTACGTAAGGACATAGGGTAGAGAAGGTTCAGTGGAGGGCAACACAGATGGTACATGGATTGCATCACAAGTCCTATGAGGACAGGTTGAAGGAACTGAATATGTACTCCCTGGAGGAGAGGAGGGAGAGAGGGGATATGATAGAGACATACAAGTATCTTACTGGGAGGAACAGGGTGCAGGAATACACCATTTTTAAGTGAAAAAGATGTTCCAGGACTAGAGGGCATGGGATGAAGTTGGAGGGAGTACGATTCAGAGGAAACATGAGGAAGAATTTCTTCACCGAACGGGTGGTGGACAAGTGGAACACCCTGCCAGAGGAAGTGGTGGGGGCTGAAACAATCACGGGATTTAAGAATGCATGGGATAGACATAAAGGAATTCCGGAGGTCAGGGGTAAGGGGCAACAGACTTCTTGGAAAGCATAAACTGAACCTAGCACAAATGGGCAGACTGGATGGGCCATAGGCCCTTATCTGCTGACACTGTCTATGTATCTATGATTGATGGTCCTATTGTTCTGTCTACTGTAAACTGCCAGTATGTGACTGTTCTTTGTAATTAACCCCGGGTTGCCCCTGAAAAAGGGCATTCAGAGGTCCAGTGCTTTCACCTGGTCAACAAAATTTAAATAAATAAATTGTGAATACAATGGTTTCTCACAAGTAATGAGAAAAAAACAAGTGCAGTGTTACAAAGATCCGCATGATGGCGGTATAGACCATGCATTATACAACTTTGTAGAAGATTGTAGTATGTGTTAGAATCAGAACACAGTAATCATTATTGGCACATTGCATATGTATTACAATATCATAATGAATCATAACAATCATAGATTGTCTCTGATTCCTTACTGTTACATGGTAGGCATCTACATCCTAATAGGTAAGTACTGATTCTCGCTCATATTGGAGCCATGATTTGATAATACTGTAGATGCTGTCAGGGGTGTACTGTAGGTTTCCAGTATAGGTTACGGGACCAGGCTTAACAATGCACTTGGAGAAACGTAAAGTAGAGGTGAGCCCAAAGGACCAAAAACTGGTATGCAAATTCTAGCCCTGGTATTGTTGCCATCCTCAGTCCCAATGTTTGAAGGAATTGGGGGGACTAGGCTGCTGTCTGCGTTCAGAACTGTTGGTTGTCTTGACAGAGATTTTCCGCCCTGGATGGGAAGAGAAAGAACTCCTGGCCATACAAAAGCATGACACACACAATTTTACAAACCCCTCATTCAATACCTCCTGTGGATAAGAGAATGGACAGGAGGTATTCGTTATCAGGCTCAGCTACGGAGTTCCTTTATAGTCATTGCAGCCATGTTGGGGCAGTGCAGGCTGCAGTCTGTGACATGGCTAGCATTCCTTTGGCTTCACAACCCCGGATAAGGACTGCAGGAAGGTGGATGCTATAGCCAAAAAACAGTATTTGGCATCCTCTTTGAGACTCAGGCAGGCTACTTATATGGCGTACACAGCCAGGTACCAGAAATCCAGATGGGATACGGTTCTGGAACTGGCTAAACAGACCTCTCCCCAGCTAGCCAAGGAGCTGGAGGTGGTGGCTGCTGATGGAATTGAGGCATCCGAAATGCAGTTTCATGCTGCTGTGGACTCCAATGATGTGGCATCTAGAGTCATGGCTACATCTGTGTCTCTCAGAAGACATGCTTGGCTCAGATGTACTAGCCTTTCACAGATGCCCAGACTAAGGCCATGGATTTTCCTGTAGTAGGTAACTCTCTTTCTGGGAGCAGACAGAGGCTTACATGAAGAAAATGGATGAATACAGGACCACGTACAGGAGTGCACAAGCCAAGGAAAGGCAGGCCACTAGGCACAAGCAGCAGTCTAGGGGTAGGGGCAGGCCCTTTCAAAGGCCTTTTTACCAAGTCCAGGCCTCCTCTCCCTTCCCACAGAGGGGGTTCTTCAGACGGAGGGGTAGAAGGGGGATGAGCAGGACTGCTTCCTCCTCCTCCTTCTCTCAGTCTAAGGCTCCTGCCAAGCAGACACCCTGATGTGTCAACCCGGGTCGACTCCCAATTTCCAGTAGGAGGCAGGCTCGCTTACTACTTCCAGGCCTGGAAGTCTGTGACCTCAGACAAGTGGGTCCTGGAAGTAGTAAGCCAGGGACTGGCCCTCAGCTTCAAAAATTTCCAAAAAAGAGGGCCAAGTCTTTTCCACCTGCATCAGTCTCAGAAACCCTTGCCCTAGAGGCAGAGGTTTCCTCTCTTCTAGCTCTCAGAGCTATAGAGAAAGTTCCTACTCAGCACAAGGGAAAAGGACTGTATTCCAGGTGCTTCCTTACTCCAAAGAAAACAGGGGAGTGGCGACCCATCCTAGGCCTAAGGTATCTGAACAAACACATTTCAAAGCCCAAATTCAAAATTGTAACTCTGGGAATAATCCTTCCCTCTCTAAGGCCAGTGGATTGGCTAGCATCTCTGGACCTCAAAGGTGCTACCACAGAAAATACCTCAGGTTCAAGTTGCCTTCAGGCCATTACCAATTCAGAGCCATGCCATTCCGCCTAACATCAGCTCCAAGGGAGCTCACTAAGTGCCTTGCAGTAGTGGTTTCTTACCTCAGAAGACAGGGTATCACCATCTTCCCATATCTGGACGACTGGTTTTTGGTGGGTCAGTCACCTTTACAGGTCAGGTCAGCTCTTCAAATTACCCAGGACCTACTCAGCTCCCTGGGGTTTCTTCTCAGTCTTCCAAAGTCTGTACTCGAACCAGTTCAACTTCTCACCTTTATAGGCATTGAGTTGGACACTGTACAAGCAAAAGCCTTCCTTCCTGTGGCAAGGGTAAAGGCCCTAGTGGATCTCGCTTCCTCCTTTCGACCTCAAGTCTCCCGCCCAGCAAGACAGTTCCTCCAGCTCCTCTGCCACGTGGCAGCTTCCATGGTAGTGGTGCAGGGAGCAAGGTTCCAGATGAGGGACATTCAGTTTCATCTGAGGACTTTTTGGTCTCAAAAGAAGGATTCACTTACCAAACTGATTCCAGTGACTCAGACTCTGGTCCAAGCTCTCCAGTGGTGGCTGGACTAGGACAACCTCAGACAAGGGGTTCCATTTCTCCCTCAAGTCCCATCAATAGTTCTAACTACGGATGCTTCTCTCCTAGGGTGCGGAGCCCACCTGGGAGCCCTGACCGCGCAAGGGCTCTGGTCTCCACAGGAGTCTCTCCTTCGTATCAATCTCCTGGAACTCAGGGCAGTTTTCCTAGCCCTGCAGAGCTGCTCGGATTCAGTCAAGGTCAAGGTGGACAAGTCGGAATGGACAATACCACCACAGTGTGGTACATCAACAAGCAGGGAGTCACTCGGTCCTTGGCCTTGTGCACAGAAGCCATAAAGCTGTGGTCTCTGGCCTATTCTCTTCAGACTTCTCTGGTAGCAGTTCATCTTCCAGAGAAGGACAACGTACTAGGAGATGCTCTATGCAGAATTTCACAGGGACACCACAAATGGTCCCTGGATCCTCACATCCTGAAGGTCATCGTCTCCGGGTAGGGCACTTCAGAGATAGATCTCTTTGCAGCACCTGACAATCATCAACTTCCTCTGTTTTGTTGCAGACCTCCAGTCCTGGGGACGGTTCCCCAGGATGCTCTCTTTTTTGACTGGAAGGGCAGGTTTCTCTATGCCTTCCCTCTGCTGTTCAGAGTTCTGATCAAGATCAGGACTCAACCCTGCACAGTGATACTGGTGGCTCCAGATTGGGCCAGACAGCCTTGGTATCCTCTACTGCTGTCCTTGTCAGTGTCACGTCCCCTGTCTCTGCCCAGGACATACAATATCCTGTCCTCGTCCCAGGGGTGGATCTGGTACCCCAATCTCCAGTCTCTCAATCTCAAGGCCTGACTCTTGAAGAGTTAGAATATGCAGCTCTACATGTTTCTCAGGGAGTTCTAGATATTCTGAAGGTCTCCAGGAAACCTTCCACTGGAAAAACTTAAAACTCCAAATGGAAAAGGTTCAGTATTTGGTGCTCTCAGAAAGGCATCCTGCCCAACTCTGCAGACATTTCCACAACCTTAGACTATCTAGTTCATCTCAATGGTTTAGGCCTTAGGCCTGCCACTCTGAAGGTTCATCTAGCAGCTGTCTCTGCATTCCTCTCAGCAGGGAAGGGCTGTTCCCTGGCATCTCATCCTGTTTTCAGAAAGTTTTTCAAAGGTCTGGTTCACATTAACCCTTCCCTTTAGGGAGCCCACTCCACCTTGGGATCTTAATGTCTGCATAGCTCAGCTAATGCAGCCACCCTCTGAACCTCTGGCTTCGGCTGAACTGAAGTACTTGACCTGGAAAACTGTGTTCCTGGTAGCTATTACTTCTGCCTGGCGGATTAGTGAGTTACAGGCTCTGTCAGTGGAACGTGACTTCATCTCCTTCCATAGGGACAAAGTGGTCCTCAGAACCGATAAGAGGTCCTTGCCCAAAGTGGTATCAGATTTTCATCTGAACCAGTCTGGTGTCAGCGTGGCTTAGTTGGTAGCACATCCGCCTCTGGACCAGAAGGTCGTGGGTTCTCATCCCACACCGGGATTGGACTTGCACCTGAAAATCACTGACTTCGGGGTGCTGTACTGCTGGGGTGTGCCGTCCTTCGGATGAGACGTTAAACCAAGGTTCCTTCTGCCCATCCTGGTGTTGTCCTGTGGGTGTCCAGGTGGAAGTAAAAGAACCCAGGGCACTCTTCGTAAAGAGCAGGGAACATTCCCGGTGTCCTGGCCAACATTTCCCCTTCCCATAAAATACGGTTCTTGCAATTATCCAGGCTGTGTGTGGGGGGTGATGTGCAATATGGCCGCCACCACACATTCAGTCACTTCACTACCAGTCCAGCATTGCTTGTAAAGCGCTTTGGGATACTGTGTATGAAAAGCGCTATGTAAATGCTGATTCTTCTTCTTCTTCTTCCTGTGTTTTTCACTGACTATTCTTCTTCAGGTAAAAGAAGGTTACACAGTCTGGACATTAAGCTACTATATTGAACATACTAAGGCACATATAAATGACTATCTTCAATTGTTTCTCACTTATGATGAAGTGGGGAAAGGTAAGCCTGCCACTAAGAGAACTATTGCCAGGTGGATTGTTTCTTGTATACAATTTTGTTATGACAAGTTGGGTAGGATGCCCCCTTCAGGCCTGAGGGCTCACTCGACTAGGGGTACAGCTGCTTCTCTAGCTACAGCCAGAGATATACCTTTGTTAGAGATCTGTAAAGCAGCCACCTGGAAAACAGTACATACTTTCACCAAGCATTACTGCCTGGACATCCAGGCTAGGAGTGATGCTAGATTTGGTACAGCAGTACTGCAGAGCCTCTTCCCAAAGTAGGTTCTGCATTCCGCCCTCCATAGAGAACTGCTTGGTAGTCTGCATTATGTCTGAATACAGCAAGGCTTCGTGTTGTTTGAAGAAAAAATTACTCACCATAGTAATGTTTCTTCTAATGGAGTCTTGCTGTAGTCAGACCTCCCCCACTGCCTCCCCTCTCAGAACCTGGTTTTAGGAAATGGGCTGGCAGGTACAGTGTTGCACCTCAGGGATGTACCTTGTACCCTCCCTCTTGGGTGGGGTAGATGTTATTATTTTTCTGGTGTTTTACTTAAATATTGTCACTACCTTTCCTTCTTGGGTTCTCAACTTGAGTCTTTTGGGGCCCAAAAAGAAATATTTTGCCATTTGGCTATATTTTGAACAATTTCCATACTATATCATATTAATTAGTTAGCTCATAAGAATCTGATGGTTACACTGGGAAGTACCACAGACAGAGGTTTGAAACAGAGCTTGAGCTCAACGTTCTATGCTTCTGCATAGAGTCAACTCTTTCCTCTCTGGGGCAGTTCAAGTGCTGGGGCTAACTGCATTATGTCTGAATACAGCAAGACTCCACTAGAAGAAACAACATTACTATGGTGAATAATTTTTTCTTCTGCTTTGTCAGAGACACGCAGTGGATGACTCATTTTATGGGCTGGAATGCAAACTCTCTCTATCAGTGTGGTAGAAGATGTTCCTTCCAGTTCCTTTTCCTCAGGGATATGAGGTCCACCATAACATTTCAGTATTCATCTGTGGACCAAAGCAGACTCCTGTGTCTTGAGTGCCTACATTCCTTAGTACGAGTACGCCCTGAGGAACACACTTAATGCAATGGTCATGAGCCTCCCGAAATCTAACGCTGCATTGCTAAGGGCATATAGCCTAATAATCAGCTAAAGCTTTTACGGACACTTACGTCTCTGCCTCTAGGGCAGCTGCCGCTGCCAGCAGGTGGCTAACGTCTCCTTGACTGTGCTTATCTGTTCGGTTAAAGGCCGCTCAGAATAACAGGGCTGCCATTTAAACCAAAGCTGTCCTGTCAAGGTAGTGGCCTAGGTGCCCTTTTCAGGAAGCAACTCCTCAGCCACGAAGAGAATGCAGTAGAAGGCACAGGATCTGAAAGCACCCTATACTAACCTCTGTGGATCCAGCCCAGACCCCACCCCAGCTGTCTGGCGGGGAGGGGGGGCACCTCTTGGCGGTAGGAGGGGCATCTAATTCAGTTTTACAACCAGAGGAAGTATAGTACAGCAGACCTGTAGGTCATCAGGATTGCTCGAGAGGGATACCCTCCCAATTTCGCAGTTTTCCCCAGACCTTCCACCTAGATGGCAGTCAGTCTCTCAGCCTCTCAGTCTCACACACACACACACATACACACTCTCTGCTTCTGAGATATGGGGCCTCTGTGGGTACTGGGCAGTAAAAATCATTCCACAGCGGAACGAAGCACAGGTTTCTATTTCTGTTGCTTCTGGGTCCAAGTTAACAGACTGCGTGTGCCCATTTGTCGACCTTGGAAGGTTAAACAAGTTATGTTCAGGGAACAGCTCCCTAAATCCCGACGTCCCAGTCTTTACTTCCTGGACGTTTGGCTCCTAGCCAACCCATCCGGTTAAGAGTCACAGGAAGCAGTTGCTGCAGCGTCTTGGTTGTTCTCTCCAGGTTCGGGGAAGGTGCCAGTTCATCTTCCCAACAGCTCCTCTTCTTAGGAGCCTTCCTGGATACCTCCAAGGTGTCAGCTTCGTTCCAGAGGATCGTGGAAATTACATCTTTAGATGGCTCGTTGCAATACAGGAAACGGCTCCATTTGACCTCCTTTTTGGTTGAGCGGATGCTGGGACTCAGGTCGTCCTCCACAGTGAGCAGTGGTCTCCGACTTCGCATCCGCAGTCCTCCATACAAGAAGACAGAGCCTCGGACAAAATCCGTGGGGGACTCGCTGCCAAAGCCTCCACACTCAGGTGCGAAGCCAGAAGGATCCTCATCTTGTCATAAATTTCTTTGAGATGGGTTATCTTATAAGCAAAGTCCTGGAGTATGCCCCCTGCCACAAAGTGTTCCTACTTAGGAAGGACGACAAAGCTGTGATGTATTACATCAGCAAACAGGGTGGGGTATCCCCCCTACCCTCTCTGCCATAGGGCCGTGAGGTTGTGAGAGTGGTTCCCCGAGTACGATGCATCAGTTCAGATTTCGTGTAGTCACTTTTGATGAATGGGGCAGTTCGGACCTGGTCCTTTTGTGTCCCCTCTCAATGCAAAACTGCCTCTATCCTGCTTCAGAAATCCTGACCCTGTCGGGATGTGTTCACTGCAATATTCAGGATGCTCCCTGTATGTTTTCCTTCTCTTCCCTTAATTCAGAGGGTGCTGATCAAGTTGTATGCACGAGGGGGCAGGATGATTCTCATTGTCCCAGACTGACCTCGGCAGATTGATTTGCATTGATCTATATAGGCTGTCAGAAGTTCCCCTGAGGTGACTACCTCTATGAGTGTACCCTCTGACACAGGAACTTTAGTCCATCCTAGCCTGCGCTCCCATCATCTCTATGCCAGGCCTGGAGGTGATGGAAGTGGGTAAGCATTGTTTTTTCCCAGACCATCGCAGATGTCTTCTAAGTCGTGCATAGGCCTTCCACCAGGAAGGCTTATGCGGCTAAGTGGAAACCCTTCTCCATCTGGTGTGCAAGTCCCTTCTTGACCCTTCAGTTGCCCACCAAGTATGGTGTTGGAGTGCCTCTTGTACCTGTCGATCACGGGTTGGCCATACTCGGCAGTGAAGGTACACCTCTGCATGTTTTCAGTCTGTCTTGAGCCAGTAGACATCTTGTCACCAGCTCAATTACTGTTAGTCAAGTTTTGCTATGTTAACTTCAGAAGGAAGGGATGCCCTCCCTTCACTCTCTGGATGTTAGGATGGGTCTGCGATTCTTCATCGACAGAACGAAGAGATACACATCTGAGCAACTATTGTATTTTCAGTATGCCTCGGCTGGGTCAGCCTCTCGCCATGAGATGTTTTCAGCTTGGTTAGCAGCATTTCTCTGACACTACTAATCCACGTCACAAACAAGTTGAAAGGCTGGAGTCACACCACTCTGTCAGAGCGGTTGCAGCTTCATGGTGGAGATTCATAATGTACCCGTTGCAGTCATCTGCAAGGTAGTGAGTTGGAGCTCAGTGCATACCTTTGTAAAACACTGTATTCTGGATGTCTATACCAGACAGCTCTCTTTCTTTGAAAGGACAGTTCTTGTAGCCTTCTATTCTGAGTGAGCTCCGTCTCCAACTGCCCTATTCGGGGTTGGGGGGTTGACTTTTAGCTCGGTACTCTTCCAGTAATGTGGAGACTTGAGTCCAGGAAGTTATGGAAATTACGTACTTGTCGCAATTCTCGATCTTCTTGGACAGAGTTTCCATCACTCATTCACATGCCCACCCACTATCCCCCTGAGCTTACTCGTTCTGTTTTTGGTCTTCACTACCTTGTTGTTTGGACTGTGAAGACATTGTTCAAGTTGACCCTTCTTATATAGGGTATCCGGGCCATCACATGCCTGGAGGTTAGGGTCAAGTTTTCTTTCATTAGTTACGCTGCACCTCCTTGGTCGCTAAGGTACTGAGGCGGTTGGAGGGTCGACGCCGAGGTTGCCTATACAGCACGAGCTAGCCTCGCGGCACCGTGCATGCGTGATCCTATCCTGCGCCGGCCTCCCTGAAGATGTTTGGCTCCCGCAGGGTCCTAGCGCCTCCGGCGTACTCCCATTAATGTGAACGAGTGGTGGAGACTCCGTCCAAAAAGATCAAGAATTACGGTAAGTACATAATTTCCAGATCCCTTGTATATGGCTGGAGAACCAAACGTTGCACCGATCTGTGCACCGGATGGGACGAATCGAGAAGCAAACGAGAAAGTATTGCATACTGCCGAGACGGCAGATTCTCAGCCATAGGAGGTAGCTTCAGGTACCATTTCCTTCAAACAACATGAAGTCTTGCTGTATTCTGCAGTTAGCCCCCAGCACTTGAACTGCTCCGGAGAGGAAAGAGTTAAATTTTATGCAGGGCATAGAACATTGAGCCCGCGCTCAGTTCAGACCTCTGTTTGCTGCACTTTGAAGTGTAACCATCAGATTCTTTACTCCGCCTGACTAAACAGTCGCTCCGGAAATTTCTCCTTCGCTCTCTGTTCGGTCGGTTTACCGATATTTTCGCATTGGTTTTTCGGTTCAGATCCCTGTCTGTGGTACAGTAAGTGCATAGGTAGTGGACTTGGTTAGAAAAAGTGTGTGGAAATTGTAAAGTGAATTGTGTGAACGGTTTGGCGGAACCGGTTCTGGTTTAGTGATTGTTTTTTCTCTTACAGGAAATTTAGTGTTAGGTACAGGTCCTTATCAGTTTTAAAAAAAAAAGTGTTTTCATTTTTTTTCAAATACCCGTAACACGGTTAGAAACCGATTAGGGTGTCTTGCCTGGCGGTTGCCATAAAAAGGGTAAGGCTCTAGTTATGGCTTTGTCTGAGAAACCTAAGAAAAAAACCGGGCCCACCGCGGTGAGTGTGGAGAGGCCTTTGCTAAGGCCGACCCCCACACCTCTTGTGTTTACTGTCTGGGTTTTAGTCACCTAGAGTCAGACTGCCAAATTTGTAAGAATTTCCCTAAAGCCACCCTGGACAAAAGGTAGGGCAGACTTAGGGAAAAGCAGACTGAGAAGTTCGCTGACCCAGATGGCCAGCCTGGTTCAGTTCTGACCGAACCAGAAGGAGTGTCCTCTGACCAGGGCGAGACTCCTTCAGGCAAAAAGATAACTGATTCTGAGGGATCAGGTCCATCAAAAAGAAAAAAGACAAATCGGCTGGTTCAGATCCAGAACCACATCATTCGACTGCTGAGGAAATCGCCCGAGCGATTGGCATAGTGGAATGGCTTAGTTCAGTTCCGACTGATCCAGCGCCTTTTGGCAGGTGTTCGGTCCGGTCGGTTCCTCCAGTTCAAGATTATACCCCTGAAGATTTTTTTGAACCGGTCTTGGAGGGTGATGATGATGGAATAGAAGGTCTGGATGAGCCTATCGAAGTGGACATCTCCCCAGACAGGCCTTCTGGTGTTTTCCCTCCCAGGCTTTCTGAGTCCTCTTCCCACTTTATGTTCTACAGAAAAGTGGCAGAAACCCTGCAGCTCCCTATGGAGGAAGCTGTTGAGGAGCAAGAGGAGCCTGATTTTGTGGAGATGATGGACATCCCAGAGTCCAAAAGGTTGTCTATTCCCCTTCACAAGTCTTTTGGGAAATGGACACAAAAGCTGTTAAAAACTCCAAATTCATTACCTCCCGTAGACAGACGGATGGACAAGAAGTACATGCTGTCAGGCTCAGGTACGGAGTACTTGTACCAGCAGTGCAGCCATGTTGGGGTTGTGCGGGTTGCAGCCTGTGATAAGGCTAACATTCCCTTGGCTTCACACCTCCCAGATAAAGACCCCAGGAAACTGGATGCCATGGCAAAGAAGCAGTACATGGCATCCTCTTTGGGACTCAGGCAGGCTAATTACATGGCCTATACAGCCAGGCAGCCAGGTACCAGAAGTCCAGGTCGTACACTGTACTGGCACTGGCTAAGCAGGCCCCTCCCCAGCTTGCCAAGGAGCTGGAGAAGGTGGCTGCTAATGGGATTGAGGCATCGAAGATTTAATTTCATGCTGCTGTAGACTCCAATGATGTTTCATCTAGAGTTGTGGCTACATATGTGTCTCTTCGGAGACTGGCTTAGCTGAGGCGTACTAGCCTTTCTCAGGATACCCAGGCTAAGGTTATGGGTTTTCCTGTGATTAATAATTCTCTGTTTGGGGAGCAGACACAGAATTATATGAAAAAAATTGACTAATACAAGATCACCTATAGGAGTGCACAGGCTAAGGAAAGGCAGGCAACTCCTCAAAGGCAGCAAGCTAGGGGGAGGGACAGGCCTTTTCATAGGCCTTTCTGCCAGGCACAGGCCTTCTCTCCTTTTTCTCAGAGGGGGTTCTTCAGAGGGAGAGGCAGAAGGGGGATGAGCAGGGCTGCATCCACATCTCAGCCTAAGGCTCCTGACAAGCAGACACCCTGAGGTGTCAGCCCAGGTCGACTCCCCCATTCCTGTAGGAGGCAGGCTGGCTTACTAGTTCCAGGAATGGAAGTCTGTTACCTCAGACAAGTGGGTCCTGGAGGTAGTAGGCCAGGGACTGGTTCTCAGTTTCAAAAAATTCCCAAAGCTGAGAGGCAGATTTTTTCCACCTGCAAACATCTCCGAAACCATTGCCGTAGAGGCAGAGTTTTCATCTCTTCTGGCCTTAAGGGCTATAGAGAGGGTTCCTACAATACATAGAGGAAAAGGTCTGTACTCCAGGTACTTCCTTACCATGAACGAAACGGGAGTGGCAGCCCATCCTAGACTTAAGATACCTAAACAAATATTTGTTAAAGCCAAAGTTCAAAATGGTGACTCTGGGAATAATTTTTCCCTCTCTAAAGCCACGGGGTTGGCTAGCCTCCCTGGACCTAAAGGATGCCTACTTTCATATTCCCATCAGGTGCTCCCACAGAAAGTACCTCAGGTTCGAACTGCCTTCAGGCTATTACCAGTTTAAAGCAATGTCTTTCGGCCTAACATCAGCTCCAAGGGTGTTCACAAATGCCAAGCAGTAGTAGTGGCTTTCCTAAGGAGAGAAAATATCTCCATATTCCCGTACCTGGATGACTGGCTCATAGTAGGTCAGTCTCCAGACCAAGTCAAGTCAGCTCTAAAAGTGACCCAGTAAGTGATGACTTCTCTCGGTTTCCTTCTCAGTCTTCCCAAGTCACTTCTCGAGCCAGTACAGCTGTTGACTTTCATAGGTATAGAACTAGACACTGTCAAAGCAAGAGCATTTCTCCCCTTGGTAAGGGTGAAGGCCATCGTGGGAGCTGGTTTCTTCCTTCCACCTTCTGGTCTCTCGACCAGCAAGACATTTTCTTCAGCTTCTGGGCCACATGGCAGCTTCCACTGCAGTGGTCCAGGGGGCCAGATTTCAGATGAGAGACATTCACTTTCATCTGAGGGCTTTTTGGTCTCAGAAAAAAGATCCTCTGACCAAACTGGTTCCAGTGACTCGGCCTCTGATCCAGGCTGTTCAATGGTGGCAGGATCAGGAAATCTCAGGCAAGGGGTCCCATTCATTACTCAGTCTCATTCTGTGGTTCTAACCTCAGACACCTCTCTCCTGGGTTGGGGAGCTCACTTGGGGGCTCTCACAGCCCAGGGAGAGTGGTCCACTCAGGAGTCTCTTCTCCACATCAACCTTCTGGAGCTCAGGGCAGTTTATCTGGTCTTGCAAGCCTTCTCACAATTAGTACAGAACAAGGTGGTTCAGGTCAGGACAGACAACACCACCACCATGTGGTATATCAACAAGCAGGATGGCACTCGGTCTACGGCCTTCTGTATGGAAGCCATGAAAATATGGCCCCAGGCTTATTCTATACAGACCTCTCTGGTAGCAGTCCACCTCCCAGGAAAGGACAATTTGCTAGCAGATGCATTGAGCAGGATTTCCTAGGACCATCACAAATGGTCCCTGGATCCCGTAGTGTTAAAAGGGATTTTTTTCAAGGTGGGGGCACTCCAGAGATAGATCTATTTGCAGTCCCAGACAATCACCAACTTCCTCTCTTCTGTTGCAGACCCCCAGTCTTGGGCTCAGTCCCTCTTGATGCTCTGATTCTGAATTGGGAAGGGACATTTCTGTATGCCTTCCCTCCTTTTCCTCTACTGTTCAAGGTCCTGGTCAAGATAAGGTTACAATCTTACTAAGTGATCCTGATGGCTCCAGATTGGGCCTGGCAGCCTTGGTATCCCCTGTTACTGTCCCTAGCAGTCCATCTTCTCTTAGCTCTTCCCCAGGAATCACAATCTGTTAACCTTCTCTCAGGGGAGGATCTGGTATCCCAACCTTCAGTCTCTCAATCTCAAGGCATGGCTCTTGAAGACTTAGAGTATGCAACTTTGCATCTGTCTGAAGGGGTTCTGGACATTCTCAAGCCTCTCGAAAACCTGCCACTAGAAAAACTTATAACTCTAAATGGAAAAGATTCAGCATTTGGTGTTCTAAGAAACATATATCTCCAGATACTGTTGACTTGTCTACAGTTCTGGATTACATGGTTCATCTTAATGGCCTAGGCCTCAGACCAGCTTCCCTCAAAGTACATTTGTCAGCTGTTTCTGCTTTTCTGTCAGTAGGAAAGCCTTCCTCACTGGCATCTCATCCTGTTTTCTGTAAAATTTTCAAGGGATTGCTTCATACCAGTCCTCCCTTTAGGGATCCTACCCCTGCTTGGGACCTTAATGTTTGCATTGCCCAGCTTATGCAACCCCCTTTTGAGCCTTTGTCTTCAGCAGAGCTTAAGTACTTGACTTCGAAAACTGTGTTCCTGATGACTATTACCTCTGCCAGACGTATTGGTGAATTACAAGCTCTGTCAGTGGAGCCTGATTTTATTTCATTCCATAGAGATAAGGTGGTCCTTAGAACCAGTAGGAGGTTCTTACCTAAAGTGGTTTCAGATTTTCATTTGAACCAATCCATGTCTGTCTCTGTATTTTTTACTGATCATTCTTCTTCAGGAGAGAGAAGATTACACAGTTTGGATGTTAAAAGGGCCCTTAGTTACTACATTGAGCATTACTCAAGGCACACAGGTTTGACTCCTCCAGTTGTTCGTCACTTATGGGAAAGTGGGTAGGCAAACCTGCCACTAAAAGAGAACTATTGCCAGGTGGATTATCTGCTTATACAATTCTGCTATGAGAAGCTAGGCAGAATACCACCCTCAGGCCTGAGGTCTCATTCGAATAGAGGTACAGCTGCTTCCCTGGCTGCTGCCAGGGATATTCCTTTACTAGAGATATGCAAAGCAGCCACCTGGAAAACAGTCCATACATTCACCAAGCATTACTCTCTGGATATCCATTCTAGGAGTGATGCTTGGTTTGGTACAGCAGTACTGCAGAGCCTATTTCCAAAATAGGTTTGAATCCCTCCTCCATGGAGGTACTGAGTGGTAGTCTGCAATAAGTCAGAATACAGCAAGACTTCATGTTGTTTGAAGAAAAAATTACGTTAGTAATTGTGTTTCTTCTAATGGAGTCTTGCTGTATTCTGACCTCCCTCCCTGCCTCCCCTCTCAGATCCTGGTTTTTGGGAAGTGGGCTGGCAGGTGCGGTGTTGCACCCCAGGGGTGCACTTGGGCACTCCCTCTTTTTAGAGAGGGGGAGTGGGTTATGTTTCTTTCTTTCTTTCTTTTTTTTGTTGTGAAATCTGTTTATTAGAGTTTTCATCGCACATCAACAGGAAAAAAGACAAAATACACACTACATTTGATATCGGATGGACAAAAAATACACATAGACAAACAAGAAAAAGAAAAATACACCTGGTTATTTCATTTATACATCACATTAATTCCATTTGTAATGTTACACTATTACAATGTCGTGACCGAGTGTGTGGACTTGTCCCCAAGATCCTGTGCGTTTCTATGTCCCCCCCCACCCCTCTTGTTTCTTCACCTGATTAATAGCAGAAGGTGGCCCTCATATCTCGCCCTGAACTGAATACACATGAGAGGAGCCAGGATTAAGCTCAAAAGAGCGCCAGCAAACATTAGTTTGCACCAAGTGTCCTTTCTCCAAGGGGGCTTCTTTACTCATTTCCTGCGACCTTCTTACACCTAGACCTAGGTATCCCACCCCGTACGGAGCATTATGCTTTCAGAGATGCTCAGAGTCGCCAGGAACGGGGCCCACTCCCTCATAAACCTCTCCTCTCCTTCTCTTACTGCCCAGGTGAATCTCTCCAGGGCCAATGACAGCAGAATCACCCTTTCCCAGTCTGCTATTGTGGGCCCATTTCCTGTCACCCAAGTGTTCTGAATGCAGTGCCCTGCCAGCACAAACAATACTCTAACCCACCTGGGTAAGATTTGCCATTCCTCTTCTCCAACTTTCCTTTCCATCCCGAACAAACACACCAGAAGATCCCTGGATAACCGACCCCCAATCCCCTTGTTTACCTCCTGTACTACCTTCTCCCAAAACTTAACCAAGACTGGGCATGCCCAAAAACAATGATAGAAGGTACCCAGCCCTCCAACACATCTCTTGCAATTCAGGGATACCCCAGGGTGCATCTGGTGCACTGCAACTGGCGGCCAATAAGCTCTGTGCAGAAATTTAAAGAAAGCCTCTTTGAATTTATTGCATACCATAATACCTTCTGGCATCCCCAATATCATTTCCCACTTAGCTTCGGATATCTGCAGGCCTGTATCCCTTTCCCATAGGGCTTTTGTGGGGCCTGTTAAATCTGGCAAATTCAGCCTATCCTGCCTAGTAGCCTTACCAATAAACCCTTTCAAATCTTTCCTGTCCTGGCTTAGTATCTGCTCTAGCTTATTTGGGCTTAACCCCACACTTCCCCCTTGCTCAGCCCCCTGACATATGCTCTTACCTGAAAGTATCTAAATAGATGTGAAGCCCCTTAATTTATCCCCCTGCTGATCTTATTAAACTCGATCAACTCCCTTTTCTCCAGCAAGGTTCCCACACATACCACTCCCCTTTTTTCCCAATCCAAAAACCCTCTGTCCTCCATTCCCGGGATAAAAAAAGGATTCCTTACTATGGGAGCAAAATTGTTTCTCTCTGAGATGGTCCCTTTTGCCTCCATGAATGACCCCAGGCCTCCAGCGTCTCTCGCACCAACGGATTAACCTTCCCCATTCTCCTGTACGCCTGTAGCCCCTTGCTACGTAGATACACTGATAATCTCCTGGGAACCCCCTCTTGTTCTGATCCCACCCAGGTAGCCACCTCCGGCCTGTGAATCCAATCCATTACGCTCCTAAGCTGCACCGATCTATAATAAGCCCCCAGGTCTGGAAAATTAAGCCCACGTCTGGATCTATCTGTCTTAAGTCTTGCTAAGCTTATTCTGGGTTTTTTTCCCTGCCATATGAATTCGACAAACCCCTTCTCCAACCTTTTAACATCCCTCTGTATTAGTTTCAGCTGCAGCATTTGCATCGGGTATAGTATCCGGGGTATAATTTTCATTTTAATGAGGTTTATCCTCCCAATCCAAGATATGGGTAGATGTAACCACCGCTTCAGATCCGCCAAAATCCCTTTGATTAATGGGTGATAGTTCAATCTGTACAGGTCGTCCCACATGTAGCCCTAAATATTTAAAGTCTGACTTAACCACGCTGAAGCCTCTTTGCTGCACCTCTGGACTGATAGCTGGGAATCCCATTATTTCTGACTTCTTCACATTTATCTTATACCCAGAGAAGTCTGCAAATTTTCCAATAATATCCATCAGGTGTCTCACAGAGTCACCCATGTCCCCTAGAAAAGAAGCATATCGTCGGCATAGAGCGCCACTTTATGCTCCCTCCCTTCCCCATCCCTCACTCCCACCATGCCCTCATGCGGCGTATCGCCAACGCTAGGGGTTCAATTGCCAGGGCAAACAATAAAGGCGAAAGCGGGCACCCTTGCCTAGTCCCTCTCTCTAATTCAGCCTTTTCAGATAAACACCCATTCACCATTACCCGTGCACTGGGCCTCCGGTACATGGATTTTACCCATCCTGTATACGTGTCCCCCAAACCAAACCGGTCCATCACCTCAAAGAGGTAGTCCCACTCCACCCTATCGAACGCTTTTTCGGCATCCATAGAAAGTATCCCCATCCCGGTTCCATTCTGTCCCGCCCTCCAAATAATATTTAACAATCTCCGTACATTGTGATAGGACTGTCGTCCCTTAATGAACCTGGTCTGGTCTGGGTGGATCACGTCCGGCAAACAGTTCTCTAACCTCATGGCTAATACGTTAGCCAAAATCTTCATATCCACATTGAGGAGAGATATCGGACGATAGTCTGAGCACTCCAGCCCCTCCTGTCCACTCTTACGGATCAAGCAAATATTAGCCTCATAGCGTGAGTCAGGCAATGTTATAATCTGTTCCTCCTTTCCTCTCCCGGAGACTTCCTTCAATACGTCTGCCACTGACCCCCCCAGGACCCTATAGTACTCAACGGGGAATCCATCTGGTCCAGATGCCTTCCCTTCCTGTAGTTTCTGTATGGCCCTTAATATTTCCTTTCATGATATAGGCCGGTTTAAACTCTCCTTCTGTTCGTCTGTAATCCTTGGTATGGGCATCCCATCCAAGAACTCCCGAATGTCCTTTATCTGACCAACTTGCTGTGCCCTATATAGTTTCCCATAAAACTTCGCAAAACACCCTGCTATGTCTTTTGGCCTTATCCTAATTTGCCCCGCCTCTCCCTTGATTTGTAAGATCCTAGTTGGGCCCCTCCCCCCTTTCATCAGCCTTACCAACATAGGGCCGGGTTTATTTCCGCATTCAAAGACCCGCCTCTGACAGCCAAACCACGACTTCCCTGCTTCCTCCCTCAATAAAGAGTTTAAAGCTTCCCTCGCCATTGCCAGCAGCTTCAGAGCTTCCCCCTTGTCTCCTCCTCCTCCTACCCTCTTTTCCAGCTCCTTCACTTGCCTTTCCAATTCTACCCTCTTATTCTTTCTTTGCTTCTTCATTTTACCAACATAAGCCATAATAGGCCCTCTCATGTAGGCCTTGCCTGCCTCCCAGAAGATGCCCTTAGAGACCTCCTCCGTATTATTCGTCTCTACATAGAACTTCCATTGCTCCCTTAGGTGTTCCTTAAATGCCCGATCTTTAGCCAAATACGTGGGGAACCTCCAGGTTGATGGACCTCTCTCCCCATGAATCTCAGCACCACCATAGCGTGATCCGATATAAATTTGGGGCTGTGGCTTATTTCCCTTATCCTCCCCAACCAACTCCTAGGGAGAAACATGTAGTCCAGTCGGGACCATGTTTTATGAGGGTTGGAATAAAAAGTATACTCCCGCTCAGTGGGGTTGATGGCCCTTCAGCTATCCACTATGTCTAAGTCTGCTATACCTACTTGCCATTGTCCCATAGCCTCCGTTACCCGACCTTTTCCCTCCGAATGGTCCATTCTCGCATCCATCACCCAGTTGAAATCCCCCCCAATATAAGACCAGGAAATTGTTCTTTATCAAGCAAGCCAAGCAAAGAGGAGTAAAAATCTGGGTCATATACGGCCGGCGCATATAAGCATCCAAGCGTGATTATTTCGCCTTGCCACACTCCAGTAACAAAAACATATCTGCCCTCCCTGGGGTCTCTAATTACTCTCTTCACATCAAACATTAAGTTTTTATGCAGAAGTATAGTCACCCCCCTTTTATGAGACGAGTAGGAGGCCGCAATACACTTCCCCACCCAGCTCCGCACCAGCTTGGCATGCTCCAAGTCTGTCAGGTGTGTCTCTTGCAGCAAGGCCACCTGTGCCTCTTTACGCCTCAGTGCAGTCAAAAGCGCAGTCCTCTTCACTGGGCTTGCTATGCCTTTGACATTCCACGATACCACATTTAAGTTTGTTAAATCACTCATTTTATCCCGATACACTTTACATTTTGATGAGAATACCCATTTATCATAATACAGCAGATCCCTATGGTATCACATGTCTCATCAGCACACCAACATCTTTTCCTTTGAGTTCCACACACTCTGCCACCTCTCCTTAAGTGTAACCAGGTTGCTGTCCTACTAACAAATACTAAATGAAATCTAACCATTTTAACATTCAATAACAACCCCCTCCCGCGCGTCTTTCCTCCTCCCCTTCCCCCACCTTTGATTAATTCTCCTTATCCACCCCTACCAGTTACACTAATTGCTATTATAGCACAAGTGCATGCTAGAAAAACATAAGACAATCAACAATCACCATTCTCCTTCACAACTGAATCGTGTCCCACCCCTACCAGGCAACCAGTTCCCCCCTACCGGAGCCTCTCTAATCCTGTAGTCTCTACCATGCTCTAACTCGGGTCTGAGCCCCCCCATATCCATACCCTTCAATCCAAGCTTCTCCTCCCTTCCCCCATGCCCTCAGACTCTCTCCCTATCACCACCAGTTACCCTCTCTACCCCTCTCCTCCTGCCCCCTCCCACCACCTCCTTTCTTGCTCTTTCCTCTTTATATTGACCCATCCCTTTAATCTCGCTCATTATATCCCTACCCTTCCCTCCCTTCCTCATTTATAGACCCTTGGCCCAAGTATCAAAATACTAAGACCTTCTCCCATCTAGTCCGGGTGGGACCCCTTCCTTCACACACTCCCACCGTTCTGGCCTGATTATAGACCTGTATAAGGGATCCGATCCCTCCTCCCCCAAACTGATCCTCTGTCCCCTTGATCTCCCCAGTCTAGACCAAAATGAACCTATGGAGGATCCAGACCCTTCTCCCCGGCTAATCCCCGGTACCCTCTTGACCACCCCACTAGCCCATCCCTTCCCCTACACCCGTCCCTCTTTAATACTCTTTGTCCACCCCCCCATCGGACCCCTCCCCTCTTCAGAGCACTTGTCTGGCAGCAACAGGAGTCCTTTTCCACAGGGCCAAAGTCAAATGGACAACATCTGAGATAGGAAGGGGGGGGGGGGCTAGGCACACCATTATATATCACGCGCATAGACCTCCCCCGCTCCTACCTTACAGGCCTCCGAATTCTTCTGCACTTCTACTGTCCACAGTCCGCTGGGCAGCCATCAGTCCTCCAACATTCAACCCAGCAGGCAAGGAGCTACCGTGCATCTCAGCTCGTTCCCCACGCCATTCAGTCCTCGCCAGTCCAGACCTCCACGGCTCTCAGCAGGCCTTCCACGAAAGTCCTCTTCTTAGTAACCCAGTGCAACGGCGCCAACCGAAACAGTTCAAAAAAATCCTGTAGCATAAGAGAAAAACCCATTAACAAGAAACATCGCCACTTTATGATCGAGGCAGCAAACAACCCTCTTGATCATCTTCCCATCTCTAAATCCTTCCTTGGCGATCCTTCAGCTCACTTTCCTTTTCAGGCCCTTAATAAACTCTTCTGCTTTCTCGAGATCCCAAAACGAATAGGTTGCCCCTTCATGTTTAATTCGTAGTGTCGCAGGATAGGTCAAGAAGCATTCGATCTTTAGGTTTCTAAGCTGGATCATCACCCCGTTGAACACTTTCCTCTTTTTGAGCAGCCTGGCCGAATAATCTTGTGACAAATACAGCCTATGATCTACATAGCTCAGAGAGCCTCGGGATCTGTACGCCTTCAAAATTGTTTCCCGATCCTGAAAATTGTGAAACCGCATAATAATCTGTCGTGGGGGCTGATCCGCGGGGGGCCGAGGCACTACTGCCCGATGGGCCCATTCCAATTTAACCCTACTGTTTTTGAACTTCAGTCCCAGTAACTCAGGAAGCACTTTACCACAGAAGTTTAAGACATCGCTCCCCTCCAGACCCTCAGGGAGCCCTCTCAGGTGCAGATTCAGCCTACGGTGGTAGTTTTCTTGATAGTCGTAGGCCTTTTTAAACTCCTCCAGTTCTCTCTGCAATGTACGAACTTGCTCAGGGACCATCAGCACCTCGTCCTCCAGCCTGGAAATTCTCTCCTCCGCCAACCGAGAACTCTGATGTGACTGCTGCTCCAGGACCTCTTGTAATTTGCCTTCCAGTTTGTCTTCTAACTTAACTAGCTGTGGCTCCAAGGCTGCGATTACCTGGCCAGTCAATTCCTTGCCCAGGGCCGCCACTTCTGCTGCAGAGAGCGAGACTAGGCCTGAGTTCTCTCCTCCAGAGCCCGCCATTGTTATTTTACCCGCTTTGCCGGTAGAGCACTGACTTTTAGAGGGCATAGATGTTAGATATTCGTCCATGATACTTTTGGACACCCGTTACCGTCGTTCTGATCACTCCAGGGCGGAAAAACTCTGTACTTTAATCTTTAAACACTGATTGCCCCGGCGGAGCGAGAAGGAGACGCATCTTCCCAGTTAGCTGCTCATTAGCGCCCCCCTGTTTCTCTATTTTTAATAATCATAAGTTGTTCACTACCTGGTTTTGATTTTGGATTTCTCAACTCGCATCTTTTGGGGGATCCAAAATATTTGCTTGCCATTTGGCTAGTAACATTTTACAATTTCCACATAGTGGGGTTAGTTAGTATTAGCTCGTAAGACTCCGACGGATACACTTCAGAGTGCAGCAGACAGAGGTTTGAACTGAGCTTGAGCTCAACATTCTATGCCCTGCATAGAATTTAACTCTTTCCTCCCCAGAGCAGTTCAGGTGCTGGGGCTAACTGCAATAAGTCAGAATACAGCAAGACTCCATTAGAAGAAACACAATTACTAAGGTGAGTATTTTTTTTTCTTCTGTCCCCTACCACAATCCCACTGCATGCCTGAGAGCTCTCAAGCACCCAAAAGTGACCGCAGTAAAGGAGACCCCTCATGAGGAGGCTCCATAGCCAGACAATGGTCCTACATATGCTAGCGTTTTCAAGAAACCAGTCGAATTGGCTAAGAGACGGAATGAAATCCATCTAAGATATTTGGGGGGGGGGGCATGGAATCTCCACCTGATCATTTCTATGTAGGCAAAACTTTGCTAAAAATGTCTTTAGGCTTTACTCCTGCGGATGTATACACACTTATACATGCCCCAGGTGAATTTACATTTAATGTCAGCTTCAGAACCCCAGACCTGTTAGAAAGATTCTGGGGGAAATATATGTCATTAAAAACTAACCTCCTATGGACTCCCTTCCAAGTCATACCCCTCACCAAACAGTCTTTCCATGTTATCATGGTGTTATTTTGTAATGAAGGGGTGAATATTGTTGATATTCTCCAATGGCTGGAGAAGAAAATTCACCCTGCAGGGTATCCCCGAGCCTATTCTTGATAGTGAGGGATTCTGGATCGGGGGTTGGAGGATCAAGATTAAACTGCTGTATGATGGTAATCACTTATAAGACCTCCCTAACTCTATGTGTATAGGGAGGACTAAGGTTTCATTTTTACCTTGGCCAGCCTCACAGATGTTTCAGAGCAGGTCCTCCAGACATATTAGTTCTAACTGCGATATCCTTAAGTGTACCCAATGTGGGGAAGTAGGCCACTCTGGCTATAATTGTCACAACACCCAGAAGTGCAACTTTTGTGAAACAGGAGGACACTGCTTCTCAGACTGTCCTTGGGCCTCCTATAATACGGAGGATCCCGACTATAGGGTGGAATACTTTTATATTCATAAAACAAAAACAGGTTTTGGGTTTAGGGCCCCTGGTCCTGCAACTCCTGCTAGGCCTCCACCTGCACCTAGCACATCAGAGAATCCTTCTACTAGTTCAACAGCTCAGGGTGTACCTATTGTAATAAAACCAGTAGTATCCTCTGATTCCGCTTCGGACACACCAGAATCAGGGGCATCCCCCCCCCCCGCCTGACCCGAGTGACAAACCAGCTGAGTTCAAGGTTGTGCACTCTAGAGGGGAAAGGAAAAACAAGCAAAGGGGCAACTACTCCACTTGCTACTCTTGTACAGTTATCTAATTCCTATTCTGTGCTACAGGAAGGTGTTTTGGAGGAGGATGGAGACTCAGACACTGCGTCCTAGGCCTCATCTCGGGCTGATGTTCAGTCTGACACAGATAAACAGGAAAAACTGGATTCTCTATCAGCCAGAACTAAGAAGAGACAGATGGATATTAGAGCCTCGTCCAGAAAAGTGCCTTGAGGATGGCCTTTCCTTGGTTCTATCTGAATGAGGCATTATGAGGTTAAATTAGCCTCACTGAATACAAATAGCATTTTTTCAGAGAAGAGGCTGGCTACCTACTCAGTCTTTTCTGACTATACGTATGACGTTGTCTATTTACAAGACACAAGATTATTGCTCTCTAATGACATTGCTGCTGTCTCAGCTGCATAGGTGTGGGGCCGTAACTTTTGATCTGGGGGGCCAGACACATGTAGTGGTGTTGGTATATGTTTTTTGGAACGTAATATTAATGTCACGCATTTGGTAGATATAGAACCTGGTAGAGCATTATTACTGGACGTAAAAATCCAAGGAATCTAATTCTGTTTAATATATATGCTTCTCAGCTAAAATCTACCAGAACTGAACTACTGCAAAAAAATACTACCATATAGTTATACTTCGAAAAGTATTCTGTTTGGTGGGGATTTTAACATTAGTCGGTTTACTCAGGATAGAGGGTTGAAAACAACAAAACTTTATTGTGCTTCTTATTTAAATCATGTTTTAAATACTACAGGGCTCGTGGATATTTTTGAAAATAGTGGTGGACAGGCCCCTCGTATTATAAGGTCCTGTCTTCACCAGGATTGATTTCTGGTTTGTCACCCCCGCTTTACCAGTTAGACATAAGTGTGTGATTCCTGTAGCTACATCTGACCATTGTTTAGTTGTGTGATGATATCTGATTTTGCTGGTACATCTAGAGGAAGGGGGTATTGGAGATTAAATATTGGATTACTTGAAAATGAAGAGATTTTGGAACGGTTTCAATACTTGATTGAGGCTAGGCAGTCTGTTTTATTTCTGTATGACTCACTAACCTTATGGTGGGAAGCTAGTAAACAATATTCCAGGATTATTTCCAATTTATGGGACAGTTAAATGGAAAGAAAACAAAGATAAATGTTTTGACCTTTGTAGCCAGTTATTTGGGTTACTTCAAATTCAGCGAGACACTGGGGAAGCCCTAACTGGGCAAATTAAAGAAATTGAGGATCAAATGACGGAACTACAGTATAATTGGATGAAAACTTTGGAGATTGAACAAAGATTTGGACAAACTGGGACTCATGGTAGTGCTAACCCATTTGATAACTGTAATAAACAACAACAGAATAAATCGATCCCTTATTTAAACACAATTGAAGGGCAGGAAGTTCATGAGAACCTGTCAGTAATGGAACAATATGTTAGCACAGTGTTTGTCCCGGTTTCAGAGCCAGAGGTAAGAAACATAGAAACACAGAATTTGACAGCAGATAAGGACCTCTTGGCCCACCCAGTCTGCCCATTTCCCTACCTAATGGATAAGCTGCAGATCCTAGTTAACCAGCAGCCTACTTCTTTCTACCCCACCCCCTAGAATTGCCTTATGACTGTCCCATGCATACTTGAATTCAACCACTGTTTTTGACTCCATAACCTCCTCTGGAAGGCTGTTCCATGCATCCACAACCCTCTGTGAAAAAATACTTCCTAGAGGTCAAATAGTAGTTGACCTCCTGTAACCTTCCACAAATTCCTCAGGGTTTAACAGTCTTTAACTCAGGAAATGACAGAGTTAGAATTATATACAGTTATACGTGCACTGCAGACCGTGATGCCTCCAGGCCCAGATTGTCTAGCCTGTGAATTCTTCCAGTAGCTTTTCTCCAAATTAGCTAAGGAACTGATGTTGTTTTTTTTCAAATTTTTTACAATCTAATACAATTTCCAAGAGTATATATGAAGGCTTGATTATTTTTTATGTAAACAAGGTGACAGAAGTCTCCTTGATAACTGGAGATCTATTACTCTCCTTAAAGGAAACAAGTCAAATTTAGGGGGCTCCCGCCCCCAAAAGGCTTACCCTCCAGTTTAGCTTTACCCAGTCAAAGTGGCGGTTTTCTGCGGCTGCTACGGAGTTTATTTGATTTCTAAAAACCAAGAACCTAAAAGTATGGTGGACGCTGGGGCGCCCATTAACTGTAATGGTGCGCACGCCACACCACTTGCTTCAATACAAACGGTACCTATTCAAAACAGCTTATAACTATTTGGGGTATATATTTGGTCATGGGGACATCTGCATGTATAATTGGTCATTATTATTGTGCTCCCAGGTCGCTCCTGTAAAAAAGCTTTTAGCTTAGTGTGCTATACCTGGTTAAAAAAAACAACTAAATTAAAAAAAAAAAAAAAAAAAAAAAAATTCATTGAATGACGATCTTGCTAAAGTTAAACTGTGGAATACCTGACGTATGTCAATGCTCAGGAGAGTTTACATGATGAAAACCTTTTTAGTACCAATTTTCTGCACCTTAGTATAGTATTTCCACCACCTAAACAACTTGAGACAACATTATATAGTTGCTTTTTTCAATGTCTTTGGAGGAGCCACCTGAACCCCATTAAAGGGGCGTTACTTGTTTAACTATTCAAAACGGAGGTTTACATATGATACAGCCATTAGTTTTCTCTCTTTCCATGTTTCTATACCATAATATTAAACCTATACTTCAAAACAGTGGCAGAGTTTGCCAGCTGGGGGTTTTGGACCAAATTGGACCCTGGGTAATGACATGGGATAAATCAGGACCTATTCTGAAACAAAAATCTTTACTCGAACTACCCTATTATATGGTATTTGCCTTTGTAAAATTGAAAGCTTGGGCTTTACCTTTAAATTAGCTGTTACTTTTGACACGGAAGGAATTTTACGCATCTATTTTAATGAAATTTTTTATAGAATATCCTTGTTTGTGGAATAGGGAGCCAGGGGAGCTGGTTCAAAGAGGTACTATGTTGGGGAATAACAGACTACATGGTAAAATGTGGGATGTGTTGTGGTTAGTTGCTCATGAGAGGCTCAGCGTGAAAAATAACCTCAAATGTAATGATAAATCTGAACAAATTTGCCCTAGAAGTGAGAGTTGTGTTGAAATTTTGGAAACTATGGAGCACCTGTATTTTCAGTGCCGTTTCATTCTTCCATTTTGGTCTCTCTTATCCACAAAATGGGCTGCATCACCATTTAAATTGCTAACAAAATAAATTTTATTAATTGGACTATTACCTAGAGCATGGGTTAAATATGGTAAGGGTACTGTACATTTAATTTTACTCCTTATAAAATACCACATTTGGTATGTATGCTGCCAATTTTCTATTTATGAAAGAGAACTACGGCAGTACAAGTATTTTGACTTATCAGTAAAGTGCTATTAGACACCAAAAACAGAGAAAAAACTTTACTTTCTCAGTAAGTATGTCAATCCTGGTGGAGAAACATGGAATGGATAGAGGAAGTATAGGGGCATATTATGACTTTGTAGTTTTGTGTCCATAATTTATGTTCTACTTTGACTAGGTAACTTCCCCTATACTTAGGGGACGGAAGAGGTGGGGAGTTTCTATAGAACTAATTGTTTTGCTTTATTTTTCCTTTTGAGGTTTTGATTTTTGTTATAGTGGAAACAAGTATACACTAATATGTACTTTTTCCTTCGGGTTTTTTTTTGTTTTTTTTTCCCCTTTTTCCTTAGATCTGTATTTACTCTAATATTGTGAATTTTCTGATAAGGGAGTATGATTGAAATATTATATTTTCATTAGGTATGATTATGTATTTTTGTTTACCATTTTGATTTTGAAGTTATAATAAAAATTCCCCTACTCTTTTTGAGAAGTGCCATGGAATCTTTAATGTCCACCTGAATAACTACCAGAACAGACAGATGGGACCTTGGTTTAATGTCTCATCCAAAAGATGACCTACTCTCCCTCTTTATGCTGTCCTACTCCTTCATAAGTGTCCTAGACTTTTGCTTTTTCTCAACTAGTCCCAAGCCATTTCTGTACTACACATGAGCTTAATCGTACTCGTATCCGTTTTCTTTAACCTTGCACCTGTTGGCGGGTGTAATTCTAATGCACTTCATACACAAATGCCCTGATCTTAGCCTCCACTGCTCTGTAATTACTGTAACTGCCTGTATTGTACTATAGTCCTAATTTGGTATTCCTGGTTATCTGCTGTGTTGTTATTGTTGTACTTTTGTCTTATCTCTGTCTGTACTGATCTTATTCACTGAAACTGTAAGTATTAACCAAAGTTATGACTCTGTTGTCCTGTCTATTGTAATTGCTGTTGTTGCACCACTGCACTTAATCCCTTCCACTGTAACTCCCTGCTCTATACAAATTCCTGTTTATTGTGTTGCCTGTTACGTACACTCCTGAGTTGTGCCTGGAAATAGGTAGGTTTTTGTCTAGTGCACTTACCCAGTTATCGAAAGCAAACTGTTACCTAATGCAAGACCACCCAGTAACTAGGACTCAGTAGCCCTAATGGTGTCACTGTTCCAATGTATGCTTGTATACAAGGTTCATAAAAACATCCAGTGTTGAAATTGGTGGTGGTGGGGCTGAAGATTCTTTTGTGTGTGTATGTGTGTGTAAGCCCTTAATGGAACAGAGACATGCTGCAATTACATTTTAAATACTGGTACTGTGTAAACCTGTTACTGTCTGTAACTATATGTATATGTTGGTATTGTTAGACAATACGAAAGCGTGCACTGTTTAAAAATGTCTAATCTAAAAATTTGTGAACAAATTCAATATTGTATGTGAACATTAAAACTGTAACTTAAAGGAAGACCCCCTATTAAATAGGACTCTGTGGCCCTATTGCAGACAAATTCTATGCTGCTTTCATAGCTTTGAGCTGTGCCAGTGTCCATAGCAGGGGTGCATTTTACCCAAACGTTAAGACTTCCCAGTGACAACGTAGAGTGGTACAGAAAGCAGAAGTGCAGCTTAGCATGGGGAAAAATGTCTGGTAACACTTAATTCTGTAAAAGATTTCAGATATCTTTAGTTCTCATTTACTTGCATGATCGCCCAGCTCCTCTAGCATGTGATGTATTTCTGTTTAATGGTTCCTGAAGAAAAAAGTATGAATGATCCCTTTCTTGTTTGACGTTAGCTTGCTGCCCTCCCACCTGACTGACGTCAGTTCCCATTTAGACCCTTTAATCAGTGCTATTCTGATATCCCATCAGCCGTACGCCACCCCAAGTGGTTTAGAAATGCAGTCCATGGAGCAGTACATGTGACAAGGGAGCAGGTTGAGGAAAAGAAGCACAGCACGTAGAAAAGCAAATTTCACAGATAATACATGATGATGACATTTTAGTTGGAATTTGACTTAAATTGCGGAGTAAATAGATTGTAAGAGTTAGTGGACTGCCTGGGATTAATAGTAACTTACAGAAGTCATTGGCTATTACTTCTTGTAGTTGATTTTTTCTTTCCTTTTCAGTTTTGCTCATTAGAAGATTTTCTGTCTGATAATATAAGGTGTGATGTGTGGAACAGAACTCTGCATGGAGGCTGAAATGTCAGATCTGTTCCCCCCCCCATACATCATCAACATTATGGCCTCTGACTGTGTGACATAAACTAGTAACCAAGAAGAGCCAAGACCCTGCTGCTTGATTAGTATCTTGTGACACATTACCACCCCCTGATGAAGACAGTAGCCACAGTGCTGGGGTACCACATTGTGTACCACAATAAATTTCCAGTTTTGGATTTAAAACTTAACTTTTATTTGGCCTGGTTGCTTTGGTGTGCTGTTTCCTTTGGAATTTGTTTTGTAACATCTAGACTGGATTATTGTAGTGCTCTCTACCTTGGGCTATCTGGAGATTTGATGGGCCACTTGCAGCTAGTGCAGAGCAGAACACTGCAGCTGGATAGGTAGTTGGAGCATCGTGCTCCGAACACATTACTCCAGTACTGCAGACTTTGCAGTGGCTACTTGTGAGGTGGCATCTCCTTCAGGATAGGTTTGTTGGTATACGAAGGCTTCATGACCTGGGCCCAATGCCACTTGAAAGAGCCTCTCTGTTACGCTTCTGACCACCCTCTCCATTCTTCAGAAATGGGCCTCTGGAGAGTCCGCAGATCCCAATTTACATTATTTGGGGATCAGACGTTTGCAGTTGCAGTGCCTCTACTTTGGAATCAGTTACTGCAAAGTCTCAGAGAGGCCCCTTCTATTGAAGTTTTTAAAAAGGGTTGACATATCTTTTCGCATTGGCCTTTTCTGCTGATGAGTTCCCAATACTGTAATATTTATGCTTTCTGATAAGGTAATATTTATGTATAGGATATCATATTTATTTATAAAATGGGTAGGGAGTTTTCTGCATCGTGATTGGCTAGGAGGTACTAGTTGCCATGTCCTTATCAGCACTTATTGTGCTAACTGATACTTCTTATACAGACTAGGACGCAGCACAGGCAGAGATCCATGCCTGCCAGAAAGTTTTAAAACGACATTTTCGGGCAGTCATGTTAGTAGTGCAAAAACAGTACTTGCCCCAACAGTAAAAAAAAAAAAAAAAAAAACAACAAAAAAAAAAACCCAGCATTTTCTCATTTGACAAACACTTCCAAGCACTGAAAGTAAACTAATACAGCCCAGCAGCACAGATTCATGCTGCAGAGACTTAAAATCAGAATCTGATCCATTTGCATTTCTGTTGACAAATCTTTGTTGCAGGCTGCTGATCCACAGATCTCCCACTGATTCATTGCTGCAGCTCCACACCACGCCCAGTCCCACTGCAGTGCTGTCTGTTCCATGAATGTGCAGTGTCTGGTTCTCACTGTGTTCTCTGCATCCCCCGTGCCGACCGTGGCTTGGACTCTTAAATCATAGCCATTCTCTTCACTAGCAGCTTCCATTTGAAAGATGCACTCACTTGATGAGATGCAATGAAAGGGAAAGTTACTCTGCACTATGGTGGCTGCAAAGGGACACACTTGCTCCCTATAAAGCTGCTCACTCTCACTGCATGCAAAGATAGCCTTATAGATACGTAAAAAACGTGATAGTGAAAAGCATTGTGTGTATTGTACTGGCAACCAAGCTAAATAGAGTACACTACATTATTAGGGGAACACATTTTAGTATTATTTTAACTATAAAAACTTATTATTTTTTTTTTAAACTTGCCTGGGCTCTCTGCCCCTTCTGGGAGGGCCTCGTAACCCCTCTCCCCGACTCCTCCACTGGGTCCTGATGTCCCGGGATCCTGGCTTCATAGTTCTCTGTGTCCAGGGGTGTTTTTCCCCTTGAGGGCGCCAGCACGAAGGACTGATGTCCAGACGTACGGCATGCAGAGGCATGCCGTAGTCAAGCATCCAGCAACGTCCTTCCCTCCCCAACTTTGAAGAGCAATGAACCCTACCACCTGTGCTTACACCGGCTGTAGCGCTACGGGTACGTTCGCTATCTGGTAACCCACCCCACCCCGGAGGAGGAGAGCATTCATTGGGATGCTCAGTCCTTCTCTCCTCAGCTGAGCCCCGATGGCCCGGGCTTGTTCCTGGATTCGGGTCGCTGGTGTAGCGCGAGGTGTGTTGTGCAGTTCCTCAACACTCAGTGCCACTGGGCTGGACACTTTTTTATTTCTTTCTTTCTTTGTTTTTTTTTTTTTTTACTTAGGGGACTCATTTTATAATTGGAATAAGACAATCTGAAGTGTGGTTTATGGCTGCTAAAAGCACTTCCCAGGTGCTAAAGGCATGCGCCTGGGGCATGCTCTTACCAGCCTATACACCGCACCTCGTCATGTCTTATTTCTTACATATAGCAGTGTTGTGCTGCTTGTTGTATTGTTATTGTAATTTTTCCCAGAGCCTGCAGGATTGGGCACCTAATAAATAAAACCTACCACTACTTTTTATTTATAAATGTAATCATCCAAGATAGCCCAAGGGATTCAACATTTTGATTTCAGCTACAGGCTGTTACATGGTGAATTGTTTGAGGATGAAGTGGATTGCAACAATAATTGAGGAACTGTATATTGCAGCCAGAATATTTTATTTCAGACCACATTATTCAACTTGTCACTGCAGCTGAATCTACCATGCAGCTTTTCTTAAGATTCAGTTGCAGCCCATGCTATCATTTAAGATTCCATTTGAACCCCATCCCATGCATACTGACACTTCAACTATTCTTGTGTTGTTACAGTGTCTGAGCGATACTAGCTCAGATCTCTCATGAATACCACATCCACATTACAAATGGTAAACCATTGCCATAGTTTTGTGTAAAACACTTCATCTAATTTCATCTCTCTTCACCTTCTCAAGATAACAGTTACCAGGTTCCTCACAATCAAAATGTATTATTTGATAGGTAACATTTTAGGTTGGTGACCAGTTACCACTGGCATTAACAGTAAGTGTTGAGTACTATGTGGGCAAAAATGTCTTTAGTGCACATAGCCTTTAAATATATATGTTTTTGTAGGAATGCCGGTTGCAATCCCAAATCTGGGAGCTACCCTGGGCTCAGTTCCATCTGCCTTATCCTTGATGCTCCCCATGGGTATTGGAGATCGTGGAGTAATGTGTGGTATTCCAGAGAGAAATTATACCCTTCCGCCTCCTCCATACCCTCATTTGGAAAGCAGCTACTTCAGACACATACTTCCGGGTGAGTATTATATTTTATTTGAATAGAATAAGATTATCAAGCTATGGGCACATGTAATGGTTGTAATTTGTTACTGCCAACCTACAACATGGTTCACTGTGGTTAACGAGAGACATAGACTGTAATCCGTGGGTGCCAGTTAACAAGGTGGTTAGTCCATCGTGTTCACCTGTGGCAGAATAAGTCTGACACTTGAAGGCTGAGCAGCTTATGCCCCAGCTTCATGAGAAAACAGTACCACAGAGTTGTTCACAGACGCATGTATTTCATTGTTGTAAGTGCTTTACCCTAATTTCTGTTCTCCATTAGCATGTTTCCTAAAGTACCTTTTTGTAAACAGTTAGTTGAACATGGCAAATGCAAAATTATTTTTTTTTTTCTGTTTTTTGTTTCTCTATCTAGCTGGCTGATGTACTGCCTTCTGACCATGTTGTCTGTAATGGTGCTCAGAAGGAGGCATTTGCCTCTTTGTTCCCTGCCCTGCCTTTTCCTTCCTGTGGAGACAGTTGCACGAGGATGGCAGTCCAGGCAGAGGCACACACATGCGCACACCCTGCCAAGCGCTCTGTAACATCCCCCCTTTCTCTACCCCGTCTCTGCTGCACTACCGCCTGTACTGCAGGTGAGGATGACAGTGAGGCAATGCAGCTGTCCCTCCCCAGATATTCAGTCCTCCTCCCTGGCCAGCTCCCGACATTCTGGGCTCATTTCCAAACCCGGGTTGCCGGCTTCATGAGTGGCAGTGCTACTGCTGAGCCAACTGGCTTGCAGATGTCATTATTTTTTGTCTGAATCTATGTATCACAAATTGTAGTGAGGAAAAAATAATCTGACCTACTGAAAATTGAACCAAGGCCCCTGGAATACCGTCCCTGTACTCTAACCACTGGGCTACAGGCTCACGTGGCTGGACCTGAGGTTCATAGACACATTTCCTTTCTATGGTATTGCATATCCTGGAACTAGGAATAATCAAGATGACATTTACCTGTTTTATGGTGCAGTATTAGCCACTGCTAATCAATTTATAATGTGACCTACTGGGAATTGAACCCAGGCCCCAGGAATACTGTCTTGATGCTCCAACTGCTGAGCTACAGGTTCGCGTGGTTGGACCTGGGGTTCCTGGACACACTTTCTTTCTCTGGTATTGCATATTCCACAACTAGGAATAATCAAGATGACAGTTGTTTTTTGGGGGCAGTTTTAGCCATTGCTAAGTAATTTAAATCTTAAATGTAAATTGTAGTGAGAAAAAAATAATGTGGCCTTCCAGGAATTGAACCCAGGCCCCCGGAATACCGTCCTGGCGCTGCAACCACTGAGCAACAGGCTCACATGGGATGGAACTGGAGTTCCTGGACATATTTCCTTTCTCTGGTATTGCGTATTCTCCAACTGCCAAAATAACACAGCAGTGTTACACAGTGTGAATGAATCTCAAATCTCCACAAATCAAATCCAGTTGCCATTTGGGAGTGGAGGAAAATTCAGAAGCGGGTGACTTGGGGGGGGGGGGTAGACAGGAGAACTGGGAAACAGATGATTGGGTTGGGGAAATTAGGGAGTAGGTGACTTCATATTGGTGGTGGGCAGAATCCTCAAAAATATAAAACAAATCCGATTACAGGGTTGAAAGTTGGAGCAAGGGCTAACAAGGCGGCATGGTGGAGGAGGAGGAGTAATATTAATAAGATTAAGAATGCAAATAGCTAAGTATACAAAACTATGGAGGAAAAAAAGAAGATTGAAGCACCTGTGAAAGCAAGGTAAGAACAATAGATGGAAAACCTGAACAAGGGATAAGCAGAAAACGAAAAATAATTGACAGGTACTGCAGGCAGTTTGTCAAAAATGCTTTACCCGCAGGCAGTACAATGGGTGGGTGCATGGGGAGGTAGAGACAGCGTGCAACACTGGCTGAATTTATGTTAAACCTTTATGAACTGGACTGCCAAAGTTTGAGTGGACAAGCAGATTTACTTTGGCCACTTGCTCTGGAGCAGCAGTAAATGTTTTCGACCTGTGAGATTAACCACATTCATTTGATTACATTGAGTGGACGCTCATTTACAGTGGTGCCTTTTCAGCAAACGTAAAACAATAAAACCGAAATACAATGTTATAGAAAAGTTCAGGTAAACTACAGTATAAATCAGCATAAGCAGGTAACAGCATTAAAATAATTCTCTTCTTACATGCCAGTAGTCAAGTCAAGTCATTTTTATTTATAAAGCGCCTTTCAAAATCAAGGCGCTGTACAGAAATAAATAGAACAATAAAATCCAAACATTAAAACGACCAAAACTAAGACAAATAAGCCAGGGTAAAAAGATATGTCTTTAAAGCATTTTTAAAACTATCAACGGTTGGGCATTCTCTTAACCAGCGAGGTAGAATTTACACAGGGTTGAAACCGAAAAGAGCAAAGGCCGAGATCGATAACCGTAAACGAACCCGGAATCTCTAGCAACCCTCGCTGGCGGAACGGAGGGGGCAATAGGGAATCAGAAGATCTTTCAGGTAATCGGGTCCCTGGTCGTGTAGGGCTTTAAAGGTTAGTAAACCAACCTTAAAGGTGATCCGCCACCGAACAGGCAGCCAGTGCAGTTCGCGGAGCACAGGCGTAATATGACTGGTTCTAAGAGTCCCAGTCAAAAGCCTGGCTGCAGCATTCTGCACCAGCTGAAGGCGGCGGATATCAACCCCCGGTAGCCCTAGGTAGAGGGAATTGCAGCAGTCCAGATGGGTAGTGACAAAGGCGTGGACCAAAGTTGGAAGGTCCTCCTGGGGAATCAGATGTTTCACCTGGGTGATATTCCTCAGATGATAGAAAGAGGATTTGACAACAGCTGACACCTGAGATTTCAGGGTCAGACCATCATCAAAAATAAGCCAGATTGCACCTGTCGACCTGTCGAGGTAGAGAGACGGAACGCCACTAAGTACTAAACCTGATAGCTGTCTGAAGCACCCAGACCTACCCCAGGACTACCTGGATCCACCACCAATACCTCAGTCTTATCTGGATTGAGTCTCAACCAACTCGAACTCATCCAAATTCTGATCTCATCCAGGCAGTTATTAAGTACAGAGAGTGCATCACCTGATCGGGAGAAAGGACAGATACAGCTGAGTATCATCTGCATAGCAGTGATAACTCAAACTGTATCGCCTGATGATTTCTCCCAATGGCAGCATATACACTGCAAACAACATGGAGCTAAAATGGAGCTCTGTGGAATTTCACAAGGCAGGGAGAAGGCCAGAGGAATAAATTCGTGACAACTCTCTGAGACCTGCCAGTGAGGTAAGAACAAAACCACTTGTGGACTGTACCAGACAGCCCACAAAACCCAGAGTCGCTCCAGTAGCACCCCATGGTCTGCAGTGTAAAACGCGGCAGATAGATCAAGAAGGACCAGAATGGTACAAGCCTTTCGATCTCTGGCCATTAGGAGGTCGCTCAATACCCGAACAAGGGCAGTCTCAGTACTATGCCTTTTCCTGAAACCAGACTGGAGAGTATCATAGACATTATGAGAAGTAAGATGATCATCCAATTGCAACGCAACTGCCTTTTCAATAACCTTACCAACAAATGGCAGGTTAGAGATAGGCTGGTAGTTAGCTAGACAGTCTGGGTCCAAGGAGGATTTTTTTAGGAGTGGTTGAACTACTGCCTCTTTAAGGGAGTCAGGAAAAACCCCCCTCTCCAAGGATTTCCAGATAATGTCAGCAAGGATTGGGTAGATAATTTCTACACAACCTACTAACAGCGGTGTAGGACCCGGATCCAAACTACAACTAGTTGGTCGCATTGTTTGGATGATCTTCACAATGTCCACGAATTCTGGGCGGTGAAAGTCTAGCCAGACAGACCGAGGGTAAGACACCACCAGTCGTCCACCACAATCCCCCGTAGGAGAGGTCGGACCGATGCCGGACCTGATGCTGGCAACCTTATCTGCAAAGAAGTGAGCGAACTCCTCGCATCTAAGCTGAGAAAAGGCTTCTCTAGGCTGAAGACAGATTGGATTGCACAGTCTGTCCACAGTTCGGAAAAGCTGAGCCGGTCGATTCTTTGTAGCAGAAATCTCTCTGGACAGGAATTCTGCCTTCTTACGAGAGATTTCTGATTGGTAGCTATCATAATGGGCCAACAATCTAAGCCTATCAGCATCAAGGCCCGATTTCCGCCAGGCTCTCTCCAGCCTTCAGCCTACTCGCCTTAATTTCTTCAAGGAGCCATCAAACCATGGACTCCTTGGACGGATGGTAAGAGGCCGAACACGAACAGGTGCAATTTTGTCCAGAGCATCTCCCACAGCCTTATTATAGGCTAATACAAGACCATCTGGACTCATGCATTCACCCGACAGACTCGATAGATCCAGCACCGCCATTAGGTCATTGGGGCCAATACCCCTTAAAGGGCGGTATTGGACCATCTCCGTAGGGGCAGACCTATTAAAGGGGGCCCTGAAACTAAACCCTATGGTGTAATGGTCCGACCAACTGACTGGTTCCACCCCCAAGTCAGTGATCTCCATACCCAAGAGAAAGACCAGATCTAATGAATGACCCCCTATATGGGTAGAGGAGGTAACAACCTGTGTCAGGCCCAGTGTATTCATCAACTGGAGGAGATTTTGACCAAAATGAGATGGTTCATCACTCGACCCAGCGCTGAAGTCGCCCGGAGTATTAATCTGGGAAACCTCAACACCAGGTTGACAATGAAGCCTGCAATCTCCTGTAGGAATCCTCATCTGCTACCTGGTGTGATCTGCAGACCCAGGAGAACTTGCCAGCCTGCACCCTCGCCTATAGATATATTCAAAAGTTCTGGTGTTCCCCAATGGCACATCCACAAGGCCCAGTTCAGATTTAAACATAATGGCCACATCTCCGCCCCTACGATCCAGCCTTGGACGGTGTATCACCGAGAACCCGGCTGGAGTTGCCAAGGCCAATATAGGGCCAGGATTTTCATCCAGCCAGGTCTCAGTGATACAAGCCAGATCATATGACTCAACAAGATCAGCTATAATAGCTGTCTTGTTTTTTATAGATCTAGCATTGCACAACACTGCCAAGGCAGGATGAGCTGTCGAGGAAGACCTCTGTACCTGTCCGATTTCTTCGGGACTCTTGGGTATGGGGACAAGATAAGAGCAACCTCTATCCTGACCCCATTTCACCCCAGGACGTCTTCTGGGCCCTAAAACCCCAATCCGCCCTCCCCTATCCTGTCCCCCACAAGGCCCAGCTTTCCACCTTCGTCCCCGCCTCCTCAAGATGCCCAGTGCTCGACACCTAAAATAGGTGTTGGATGACAGTGGTGGGCACTCAAAGAGACGTAGTTCCCTGAGTCTAGTGGGGAATAATGCCCAACCGCCATTTATTAAAAAACAAAAACAAACCTACAAATATCGAACCTATAAATAGCGACACTGTGAATTACTGCTGATTATTAAACAAAATTGTGTTTTAAACAATGCAGCACCTCTCACGCAACACTGCAGAAGATGTTATAAAATCTCCCAGTACCACCTCTCACATGGCAGGGAATCAGTTAAATAGATCAGATTTATAGTAGAGCAAATAAAAATAAATAAATATACAACCACTCTCACCACCCTAATCCAGAAGTTGGTAAAAACCAGAGAAAACAACAGTCCAAAAATGAATAAAATCCAAATAAGATCAACAAGTTCTCAGCAGGTAAATCAATAATAAATATACAAACGAACAAACAGGAGAGCCCAAAGGTGTCCGACAGATCTTCCAGCGGCTGCTCTTCAAAGACCGAAAGTTCAAACAGTCAATTCACCAAAAGCAGCAAAATACTACAAGGAGACAAAATATGTTTCTTCTGGGAGCAGTGCCCCCACAAAACAGTTCTCCGTGCCTTCAAGGAAGCGAATTATATTTCTTCAGGGAGCAATACCCCCACTCAGTCGGCGACCTGCGGCTACAGCTGTCTCACAAGTCAGCCCGAACAGCCGACCCTAAGGCAGCTTAGAAGAGGCCCTAGTCCCCCCAGCTCCCTGGGAAGCACCCAGGGCGACTCCTGCCCGGTCGGAGACCAGGTAGTGGACTGCAATCCCCACAGAATCCAAAACAATTCTCCGTGCCAGTAAATCCACGAAAGGCCCCAGAAAAAGTTTGTCCATATAAACGAGCCCTCCGGTGCAGTACAAAGTCCAGCTCCAGCAAAACCTCCTGACGAGTAAATCCGTATAGGCCAAGAATAAACTAACTGTGTTGTTAAGAGTACTTCTAGGTAGCTCTTTTGGAGAAGACATTTAAAGATTCATTAGGGAATGAGTTCCACGATTTTGGACAGACAAAACTGAACAATTGCTGGACCCTCAGATTTCTGACTATGTGAAGTTTCATTTCAATAAAACGAGCAGCTCTAATGCCCTTATGTTAAAGGTTCTTTTAGAGTCTTGATGTTAATTGGAAGCCTTACCTGCAACACAGTTTAATGTAAACAAAACCGCATGCAGATTCATTTCCTGTAATTGAAGCCAGTTTAATTTATTACAGAGGGTACAGTGATGTGTATCAGGAGGAAGGTTTAATGTGAATTTTGCTAAACTGGGCAGGCTGTTTTGGTGTCCTTTAATACAGAATAATACACATATACTAAACAGACTTAAAACACCTAGAGGCCCAAGGCATGACTAGGAACAGAACAAAGTGAAACAAATCCATACACAGGAAAACAAATACATTAAATCAAACGGCATCACAGTAAAAACAGAAAAGGAAAACATATGACATGGGAGGATACCACACCCGAAGTATGTTACCGATTTACTGTTTAATGGAAGTGCTTACTATTCTTAGTGTGGAAAGGTTGCCACCTCTTCATAATAATCTAACAGAGAAAAATTCTGGTACTTGAAAGCATAGGTACAGATTTGAAATTTTTTGTTTTGACCTTTTGTAAAGAAAATAAATATGTTGCGGGTGATACCTTTTATTGGACTAACAAAATTATTTCTGAGACTAGCTTTCGAGAGATAAAACTCTCTTCTTTAGGTCAAAGAACACCTGAAGAAGAGAGTTTTATCTCTCAAAAGCTAGTCTCAGAAATAATGTTGTTAGTGCAATAAAAGGTATCACCCGCAACATATTTGTCGCTTTTTTTTTTGCTCTCTATTGTTGACTGGACTAACACGGCTACCACATTTCTTCTTGTTTAACCTTTTGAAACCTAAAAATGTTTGTTTTAATTTTTTACAGGTATCCTCTCTTATTTAGCTGACAGGCCGCCACCTCAGTATATCCACCCTAGCTCAATTAATATTGATAGCAACACATCCACCTTGGATCCTTACCAGCCCACTGGAACAGTTGGGCTGGAACCTGGAATTGTATCCATGGACATCCGGCAAGTGGGCACACACAGTGGCCAAAGTCTTCACTCCGGTGACAGTCATGATGTACCCTTGGATACAGGAATCACCATGGAAACTGCCTCTAGGGTAGCCAGTCCAATTTCCACAGATAGAATAGCAGAAGAACTGACAATGGACAGTGTTGCAGGAGAAAATCAACAGCTGCCAGCTGGATCCAGAAATCATGAAGCATTAGCAGTGGACTCAGTTGGGAATAGTTTACCTTCGGACTCCGCAAACCACAGTGGCGTGATACCAATTCACGTCAGCACTTTGGAATTACCAGTTGTCATGGAATCTGAACATATAGGTGGACGGGTGAGCAGCATTTCTGAAAATGCCTTAAATGAATCAATTCATGCTGTAGCCATGAGCATGAATTCCGTAAGTGTGGCACTATCTACCTCTCACACCCTTTCACCCTTGGAACCAGTTGCTCTCCATAGTGCTGCCATCTGCCTTGAGCCAGTTGCAGTGTCTTCTGTAACACAGGAAGTTGCTATGGGGCCAGGTCAGTCAGATGTGGCCTCAGAAAATCTTGGGTTTGCATCATCCTCGCTTCAGATGGAGGACTCCAACTCTAACAAAGAAAACATGGCTACGTCATTCACTATGTGTAAGTGCATTGAGTAAAGATATTTGTAGCAGCAAGTTTAAAAATCATGCCTTAGCAGACCATTACTAGAGGGAAGGGTTCATACAAATGTGTGTCAAGATATGAAAATGTTCACGGTGTAATAACTGAAAAAATGTCATAATTATCATACTTTGGTGCATGGTTTGGATCTTGTGAGACATGTACATGTTTGGGGGATGGGGCAGTTGACTGAAAAACTGAATTTTTCACATGTAATCATGATATATGACGGTACAATGCAGCCCACTTATAGTGGACTTACTTAAATCTGACTCTTGCTTTGTCTGGACAGAATCTGTCTGCCAAAAGCCATTGTCACAGGTGACAATGATAATCCTCTTATTTATAACAGTTTAAGCTGTCCATCTATAGTGGACGGCCAAAAGTTCAAATGTCCCCATTTTCACTGTATCTGCCCTCATTATCTCTGTCTCTTGTCACCTTCCCTTCCCTTCCTTCTGCTGCTAGCTAACACACACAATCTCTGCTTCTTATCACCTACACCCCAGCTGGTAGCCAGCATAAACATCTGACCCCACCCCCGCTGGTAGTCAGATGGGTAGCCAACACACACACTGTGCCTTGTTATAGCCCCCTACTATTTTCCTGGAATTCAGAATTAAGTTTGCGATGGCATTGTACACACTGAGATCGGAGCTACTGCACTTGAGTTTTTGCAACTTGCAGCTGCATGTGGAAGAAGGAGTTGCTGCAGTAGGTGGGAGAGTGGAAAAATATCTAAATGGACTCCATCTGAATGAAGTGGGCAACTGTTGTAGCTACAGGAGGGTGGGTGGGTGGCGGCAGCCGGAGCACTACACACTGAGACCAGACTTCTGTACTGTATTGAGTTTTTACAGATTGCAACTATGGGTGGCAGGGGGAGTTACAGCAGTGGGTGGGAGAGTGGGGAAAAAAATTCAAGGTTTAAATGGCTGTGCTTCAGTTTTGTAAATAGACTCTGTCCGAACGAATGAAGTTAGTAAGTGTTGCAGCTACAGCAGCTCTGATCCTGGAGCACTACACACTGAGACCAGAGCTTCTGCAATATATTGAGTTTTTATGAGTTGCAGTTACAGGTGGAAGGGGGAGTTGCAGCAGTGAGTGGGAGAGTGGGGGGGAAAAACTGATGAAATCTGACTATACAAGTTATAATGGATATTTCCTGTATTGATCAAAAACAGAGTGCACAGAGGTGTCCGCTGTAAGTGGGTCTCACTGTATATCGGGAGAAACCGTTATCGCCATATGGTAAAACAGACAAGAAAAGTAACATGAGCGAAAATTATTGGGGTTATCCCATGACATCCCTTTTAATGGATCATGGTAAAGAAATAACTATAGCCCAAATAAAATACAGTTTATTTTGCTATACTATAACATCGTTTGTACAGAGCATCACAAAATGCTTTGCAGAGGAATTAGAAGAAAATATTAAAATAAAAAGGATGAACAGTTACTCTAAAAGCAGTAGATCATATACAAAACTAAAGTACCACTAGAAATGTACTTATGTAATTTATGTTAACTGCGTGAAAGCTTTCTGGAGATGTAGCTTATCTTTATACTGAAGTGACCCAGAGTTAAGGGTGGTTACAAACACCGAGTAAAAGTACCATACATCATGCATGATGGTACACATCTTGTACTACATAAATAAAGCTTATGTTACAATTAACACAGTTCAAAAGCAATTAAAGTGAGAAATGGAAAGTTCCGCTTTGGCCGAGACTCAGGCTCTGCTGGGGCACGGTTTCTTGACTTGAATTTTTGTCTTTTTGCCTGTTTCATTCTGCTTACTGCCTTTAACTGCTGCTACATTGCTTTTATTGTTAACTGTATTGACTGCTGCTAGACTGCCAGAGCTTCATCCAGGTACGACTACTGAAGCAGCCGGCTCCACTCACTCTGTGGTGCCACCACTCTTTGTAGTGATTGGACAGCACCCAGACTTAGCGAGCTCCCATTGGCTAATTCCTCTAGCCTGCTGAAAATTTCCACTTCAGCCGAGACTCTGGCTGTGTTGGGGCACGATTCTTGGCTTGAGTTTTTGGCCCACCTACTCTCCCCCACCCCTGGGACTCTTTAAATCTCTTTCTTTGATAGCGTTCTCTACCCTCCCTCCCCTAACTCCATTTGACTGGCTATTCCAATTCCCTCAATTTTTCTTAAAGGTACACTATTGACCAGGCGGTACATCTCACACTGCAACTTTTTCTCCTACCTCTTACTCCATCTCCCCTCTTGCTGCTCTGCTACTGCTACCTCATACACCAATTCTGCCTCACTCTCTACTGCTTCTCTGGTTCTTACACACACATTGCTCTGTCCGCCTCCTTCTTCTTCCCCCTACCTCCTTCTCCCATAGCCTCCTCCACCATGCCTCCTCCTCTCAGATTGCCATTTCTGCTTATCGCTTGGTTGAGCCTAATCCATACCTCCTGGCTCCCTGACAGTTTTTCCCAGCACACTACTCCACCTTTCTTTTGCCCATTGTACCCTGAACACCTGGCAATGTTATTTTTTTCCCCACCTTTACTCTCCCAGGTTCAGCTAGCTCCTACCTATCATACAACCTCTATCAGTGCCTGCTCCATTACTTTACTCCCCTTGGTGGCACACACTACCCTTCCCTCCAACCTGAAATTCACCACTATTCACTCAGCCTATGGCACGAATTCTCGCCTTCATACCGAAATTTTATATGCTTTATCCAGTGCACTACTAGGATCAGCACTCAAAAGCTTACCACCTTTGCTTCCCCTCAGGTGAAGTTGATTTCTCCTCCTTCTCCTACTCGTCTCTGGCTCCATCCTCAACCGATGATATCTTCTCCCTCCACCTTGTTCCACCAAACAGCTGAACATAGTACACTTCAATATTCAAAGCCTAATGGCAAAAAAAATCGATGCTTGACTCTGTGGACTCTTTTGACGTCATTGCACTGACGGAAACTTGGCTTATTAATAAAATCTCATCCAGTGAAATCAGTATTCAGGGTTACACCTTATTCAATAAAGACAAGCTGGGCAAAAGGGGTTGGGGCTGCCTGTTCTGGATAGCAAACCACCACTCAACCACCCTTCTTGATACCCCTTGTCATCAAGGCACAGGTCAGGAAGCATAGGAAAAACAAGAAGCAGTTGTAGAATTTGCAAAAAGTGTTTATTAATATTAGCAGTAACATAAAAAAAATAAAATTGTTCAGAATAACTGTTTACAAAGGCAGAATAAACAGAGAAGATTCATCTGAGTTTTCCTTCAATCTCTGTGTCTCAGAACATTGCAGCTCTCTCTCTCTCTTATAAGTCTTTGCAACCCTACTACTTAACAAGCATCCTGTTTTTTTTCTAAAATGTTCTTGTAAACTTTCAGGCAGGTGCAGCAAGAATACAATGTCCTAGAACTGAGGCCCCTTCTCCACAACTTCTGAAAAAGGGCTTAAAAACTGCTCTCAGGTTAACCCCTTGAATTCCCAATAGCGTTTTGCAACCATCTCAAACTATAATTATATACATTTCAACAGTAACACTATATAATTTCTAAACAAAGTGTTCCCAGTATCGGTTACATTTCCACATAATGATTTGCATATATTTTTATAGCAGCAGATATGCAAGGGAGGAAAAAGAAATGGCAAGGGAAAACTGAGAGACAGCGAGAGGTAGAGCATTGTGAGACTGTTGGGGTGATCAAATCCTAGGTCTCACAGGAAAATTTGGTTGCGCAACCAGACAGACAAGAGACAGAAAAGGACAGAACAGAACCCTGCATTTAAACTATCCATAACAACGGGGACAGGGTCCTATTCAACCCTGTCACATCCATCCCCCTCCTTTAGAGGGAACCTGTTTTTTCAAACAGGTTTTCAAAACTTTCTTTTAATTCTCTACAAATATTAGCTTCTGACTTTCAGAAATTAAGCACATGTGCAGCATCCTTTTTTCGACAGCAGACAGTAAAGTTTAAACTCATATATTTGTTTTTCAACCTTTAGAACCCTCAATTCCTGATCCATATCTTGACAGAAAATCTGCATTGCTGTTCTCTTTACCAGCTTTGTGTATCACCTTGACTTTAAATGACTGTAGAACCTGGTACCACCTTGTGATTCTGCAGTTTTTGTCTTTCATTTGGTTAAGCCAACATAGAGGATTGTGATCTGTTATAAGTACAAAGTCAGTTCCTAGCAAATAAAACTTAAGGGACTTCATGGCCCACTTTGCTGCTAGACTTTCTTTTTCAGTGGTGGAGTACCTTTTCTCTCTGTCGTGCAACTTCTTACTTATGTACAGAATAGGATGTTCTGCCCCATCTATATTTTGACTCAGGACTGCACCTAGACCTACCTCTGCTACATCTGTTTTGTAACAAAAATGGTTTCTCAGTGTCTGGGCTTCTTAAAACAGGGGCTGAACTTACTGCAGCCTTAATGGCTTGAAAAGCTTCATCATGTTCTTTGGTCCATTTCACATTATTTGGGTACAGTTTTTTCTTGAGTTCAGTGAGGGGAGTAGCTAACTCAGTAAAGTTGGGAGCAAATCTCCGATAATAACCAGCCAGCCCTCAAAATGACCCGACATGTTTCTTTGTTTTAGGGACAGGGCTGTTAGCTATAACTTCTATTTTAGACATTGCTGGCTTAACTTCTCCATTTCCCAACACATAGCTCAAATAACTGGTTTCCTGCATGCTCAATGCCCATTTGGTAGGATTAATAGTCAGACCTGCATTTTTGATAGCTTGGACAACTGCTCGTAGGTGTTCCAGGTGACTTTTCCAGTCTGGACTGTACACCATGACATCATCCAGGTACACAGTACAGTAACCAGTGTGAGGTGATAAAATTACATCCCTGTACTGCTGTAATGTATCTGGTGCACCATGTAATCCAAATGGCATGGTAGTGAACTGATGGAATCCAGCAGGAGAGGCAAATGCAGTTTTGTCTGGATTCTTCAGCTAAAGTGATTTGCCAATAACCCTTGGTGAAATCGAGGGTACTTATATACTTTGCATTCCCCAGTCTGTCCACCAAATCATCTATTCTGAGCACAGGCTAACTGTCAAATTCTGACACTTGATTGTTTCCTAAAATCAAGGCAGATTCTAATTACCCCCCTTCTTTTTTGTTTACAATTACCATTGGAGGTGACCAAGCACTCCTCGACTCTTCTGTGATACCCAGTACTTTCAATTTTTGTATTTCCCTGACCACGTCAGCTTGTAACTGCTCTGGTAACCTGTATGTCATTTGCCTAATAGGGAGAGCATTCCTTGGCACTATTACGTGCTCGACCCCTTTTGCTTGGCCTAGTACTGTGGTAAAAGTACTATTAAGTGTCTTTAGCAAGTTACGAATCTGTGCGGTTTGTTCGGGGTTAAGGAAACATTCACCTTTACAGCATCAGCAGTTACAGTTTGTTTCAGTATATCATAAGCTACATTATTATCTTCATCAGTTTCTGGTAAAACTAGCAAAGCAGCTTTTGGCATTTTTTCTACCTATTTCTTGAGGAGGTTAGCATGGTATATCTTAGGATTTTTACTGTCAGGGGTCTCAATCTCGCAGTTAATGGTGCCAGTACGTCTAAGCACTCTATAAGGCCCTTGCCACTTCATTAACGGTTTGTTTTCTGTTGTTGGTAACAGTAGCAAAACCTTTTCACCTGGCTCAAAGCTTTTTCCTTTACCCCATGGTCATAATATACCTTCTGCTGGTTTTGGGTCTCTTCCTGATTACTGTGGACAATTTCAACATATTTTGCTAGCTTCTTTCTTAGGGCACGCATATAAGACGTTATAGATTGTTTCTGAGTGGGGTTATCTTCCCGTGTTTCTTTTATCACATCCAGTGGCCCTCTTGGCTGCCTACCATACAGCATTTCAAATGGTGAAAACCCTGTTGATGCCTGTGGCACTTCTCTGTAAACAAAAAGTAGGTAAGGCAAGTATTGGTCCCAATCTTTCCCTTCCACCAAAATTTTTAACATGCGTTTTAGGGTTTGGTTAAAATGCTCAACAAGACCGTCTGTCTGAGGGTGATGGGGGAGGTTCTAATGGCAGTGATACCTAGTAGTCTGTACAGCTCCTTAAGTAATGCAGCACCAGAATTACTACCCTGATCAGTAGTAATTTCTTTAGGTATGCCCACTCTGCTGAAAAGTTTTGCAAGCTCTGCTGCCACTTTTGAAGCTGTGACAGTACACATTGGAACCGCTTCTGGGTATCGAGTACCATAGTCGCATACTACCAGGATAAATCTGTTACCCTTTTTACGTTTGTTTAAAGGACCAACCACATCTATTGCAATTCTCTCAAAAGGCCCATCTATCAAGGGTAAGTGGCACTAGGGGCATCTTGTCTTTTCTAGTGACTGGGGCTACTTTCTGACACTCAGCACAGTAATTACAATAGGTAGCAACATCTTCATGAAATCCGGGCCAGTAAAATCTATACAGCAGTCTGGCAAGGGTGCGATCCCTCCCTGAGTGACCAGCCATAGGACTGTCGTTCATAGATTCATAGATTGTTACAAGTTCGATAGGCTTACGCCCATTATGAACTTGCCACCCTATCATTCCTTAAGGGTGGTATTCATATCTTTTAGAACCCATAAATGTATCCAATCTGTTTTTAAATGTTGTAATGGCATTACTTTCTATTATATTTTGGAGTAATGCATTCCATATAGTAATTATTCTTTGTGAGAACCATTTACCCCTCTTTACAGTACTATTCTTTTCACCTGTTATCTGAAAGGCATGATATCTGGTATGTATCTTTTTGTTATGACTTACTGTACCTATGGTTTCCATTAAGTATGGATAATTCTTGGCCTTGAACGCTAGACATAGGTCTCCTCTTATTCTTCTATAATGCATTGAATACAACCCAAGCTTCTGCAACCTTTAATAATAATTAAGGTTTTCCATGTCTTGAATTTTTTTTTTTTTAGTAGCTTTCCTCTGTACCTTTTCTATGATTATTTTACCCATTATTGTCTTTGGTGAGCTAAACTGGGAGCAATATTCCAAGTGTGGTCTAACTAAACTTTTGTACAGTGGTAAAATAACATCTGGCTCCCTACTCTTAATGCTCTGAAATATACATCCCATAATTTTATGACTTTGCTTGACCTTGTGTTTAGTGTGTAAATCAAAGGACAGATCTTTACTCACATAAACACCTAGGTCTTTTTCACTGATTGTGGTATCTAGTATATGGCCATTTAATGTATATGAAAAATGATGGTTGTTATGACCCAGATACATTATTTTACATTTGCCTACATTGAATTTCATACGATTTTTTTAGCCCATTTGTTAAGTTGATTGGTATATTCTTGAAATAACACATGGGACCTGGAATCTGTAATGACGACATCAATTTTGCAGTCATCTGCATACTAGCACGTCCATGCAGTACTAGTAGTCTGCATGGATGAAACAAGTATATTAAAAAGAGTCTGTCCCAAGATTGATCCTTGAGGCGCACCACTCGTAACTAGTCCCACACTTGATTCATATCCCCTTATCATCACCACCTGCATTCTGTTATCCAGCCAGGAGACTATCCAGCTAATTATGTTGGGATGAAGTTAAATTTTGATGAGATGTTCAACCAAAACTCTGTGCGAGACAGTGTTGAAAGCTTTTGCATAATCTAGAAAAAATGCATCAGCTGGCATTCCCTTATCAATAGCTGCGCTCACGGGCTCAAAGAAGTGAAGAAGATGTGTGAGGCGCGATCTGTCTTTACAAAACCCATGCTGTGTTAAATCAGTTAAACCATTATCCTTAATGTGATTGGTTATTCTTTGTTGAAGTAGCCATTTTCCCTATCACTGAAGTAAAGCTGATAGGCCTGTAGTTGTTTACCTTAGATTTGTCCCCACCTTTAAATATGAGTGAAACGTTTGCTGTTCTCCATTCGGGTAATGACTTCCCTTCTCTAAGGGATACACTAAATAACTGTGTTAAGGGTCCAGTTAGTGCAGAAGATGCTTCCTTTAAAAATTTTGGGGTAACACCATCAGGGCCTGCTGAGCTATTAGGTTTGATGAGTCCTGTAACTTCAGGTACCTCTTCTTTTGTGAATTCGCAGAAATTATCAACGTTTACTTCCTTAATATTAGTTATAGGTTCCTTGGGTTCAAAAACACTTAGAAAATAATTGTTAAGCTCAATAGCAATGTCTTTTTCATTGCTGATATCATTTGATGATTCCAGAGGACCCACAGCCTTTTGATTACCTTTTAATGAGAATATGTAATTGAAAAATTGTTTTTTATTAGCCTTTGAGAGTATAGCTAATTTTGATTCATATGCTTTTTTTTGCCATTCTGATAATTTTTTTACTTTATTGTTGGATTTTTTTATACCTTTCCCATGTAGTTTCAATTGGAGATTTTTTGTATTTATTGTGCAGTTTGTTCTTTTTATTAATGAGCTTTTTGATTTTCTTAGTCTACCATGAAGGTAAGCTGCTATTATTAGGATATTTTATCCTTTCTAGAACCCAGTTAGATATACAGAATAGTATTTTTTCATTAATCATTCTCCAGGTATCATTCAAATTTGGATCTTTTAATTCGGTTGCCCAGTCCCATGTAGATAACCAGTCCCTAATCCTGTCAAAGTTTGCATTGTAGAAGTCCCTCACTTTTGTTATGCCATGAATGGCTTTGTCTTTGATCTCCATTTCAGTGTCAGCAACTCTGTGGTCACTATCACTTAGGGGAGGTAGTACTATTGGCTCTGTTAAACCTGTTTGAATATCTGTGAAGATGAGATCAAGGACATTGTTCTCCTTTGTCTGGACTTTAACTGATTGCTCCAGATTGTTTGCAATTACAATATCAGTAAATCTGTTTTCATAGGAACCAGTACCTTTGAACAAATCCCAGTTTATTGATGGGAAATTAAAGTCTCCTGTCAAAATGTAATCCTCATCAGCTGTCATACTTTCAATATCTGTCAGAAATTGATGAGTTTCAGTATCGATAACCCAATCCAATAGTTAAAGCTTTATTATACATTTGGATCTTAGCCCAAAGCAGTTCAGAACTGGTTTGACCTGAGTTTATTTCACAGGCTTTATATTTCTCATCAGTGTATAATGCGACCCTCTACTGGTCCTATTTGTACAATTTTTGCATATTTTTGTGTAACCTGTTATTTCTGTATTCCAGTCTTCTTTTTTAAACCATGTCTGTGTAACCCTGCATATTGTTATGTTTGGTTGTCATAAGACTCCTTAACTCATCAATTTTGTTTTTTAAACTCCATACATTTATTAGCAGTATGGTGGCTTTATTATTTTTTATATTTGAAATGATTTCATTTTTATGATTTTTAATAATGCTATTCACACCTGAGGTATGACTTTTTTTATGTTTTTTGATGGGTTCTAAAGAGGTTGGAAGGTCATACTTCCAACCCAGTCAACTAGTTTACATACTCTTTCATATTTTGGACAAAAATTGTTTGCCTAGTAAATTGTTTCCTCGCCTACTTAGGTGGAGTCCATCCCAGCAGTAATATTCACTTTTTTCCATTAAACTCCTCCCAGTGAGTTATGCATTTTATATCCTGTCTCATGCACTATCTCCTGAGCCATCCGTTTATAACTTTGATCTTATTCCTTTGATGTTCGGTTGCTCTGGACAGAGGAAGAATCTCAGATATCATAATGTTACAGCCCCTTTCAATTAATATATTACTTATAGGTGCAAAATATTTTTTTATTTTGGAGATTGACTCTGTAGTGATGTTATTTACCCCAACATGTAATAATACCAAGGGTCTTTCTCCAGATTTGGCTACAGTATTATTTAGCCTGGATGAAATGTCAGTGAATTTTTTGCTCCACTGTAACATGACAAAGTTCTGTTGTTGTTATCAGGTTTACAGATTGCCCAGTCCAGGTGTTTTATCATTGAGTCCCCTATTACATATATCTGCCTTGGTTCACTATTGACTGTCTTCATTGGGGTTTCAATTTTAATTAAAATAACGCTATCATTGCGGCTGGATGATTTGGAAATTAAGTTGGCCCTGGGACTGATTAATCTAATATTATGAGAGACATTGATCTCATTTCCATCATCATCATTAATTTGTTACTACACTGTGGGGCAAATGTGTTGAATCAGTCTGTGCATGTTTTAGTGATATTCCACACTCTGGACTATGTATAAATTCTTTGCTGGAGTCTTTATTAAGGAGACTGCTGAAAGTTCCAAAATTTGAGTCTAGAATACTGGTAACCTGTTCTACATGATTTACTTTTGAGTAGTGGACAGATACAGTTCAGTAGATACTGTACACAATGGATCAAGTAATTTGAGCTAGGATCCTGAACTGGTTTGCCTTGTGCCCTCTTAGTGGTTGTGGAACTTTGAACTAAAAACAATCTTCATCAGACCCCACAACTGTGTCTTCCTCCCCAAGTCTTTTTCTAGGCTGATTCACATTCTGTATTGTTGTATCTGAGGTTGTTGCTATGGTAATAAAGTCTGTGGTTTGGTTAGTAATGATAGTAGTGACCGGAGGGTGTTTCTTACTAGCCATTTGCATGCTAATATTGGTATTTAAACCCTTTTTTGAAGTACATTCACTACATCAGGACTGAAGTCTCAAACCTATTTCTTTTTGACTTTTTTCCACAGATGCTGGTCTCTCGTTAAACAGACTAATTTCATGTGACTGTTCATTATTTTGTTCACATTTACTGCATATAAATTGGTGTAATACTTTAGGCAATGTGCCAAGTTGATACATAGAACAGGATATACATGTGATTCCCACCTTAACCTCAACTGTTTTGATTGTGTCCATTTTGATAACTATCACTTTAAGAGGGATATTTATTCCAACATTACAGGTCCTTGAGGTATAAGAGAAGCTTATGCACACTGTGGTTGCAGATGTTATTTTAGTTAGCTATTATTCAGTAATGCTATTATCGTTTCAGTATCTTACCAGTGTATCATGACAGTGTTAAGCCCTGAATCTTCTGTCCACCTGTTCTGCCAAACATGTAAAATATGCGCATGTCTTAGTGCAGAAACATGCATACACCCTGCTCCCACTTGCCATGCTCGCTGCAGTGCGATTTAAATCATGGACTGTGACCTGGAAATGGTACAGGGTCACCGGTTTGTGAAAACCCACAGAAGTATTATTACAGCTTTATAAGTAGGTGAAAACCACTCATTCGTGGTATTGGCACCCTTGATGTTAAGTAATAATGCACCAAATCAAAACAACTAAGCCCCAGGTTTGAACTGTAGTTCCCAGATAATCGTTGGAACTACAGCCCACTCTTCCTGTTTCCTAGTGATGAAAACAGGGTTCCAGCAAGCACCTGGTCAATGTTTAGCACTGCAAAAGCGCAATAAAAACCCTAAAATACACACACAGCCAAGCTTTAGTGAGGTAACTCTGCTCACCACTGTGCAAAACTGCTATTATGTGCTGTCTGTAACAACTATGTTTTATACTTCTGTGGTATAACCAATTGTTCTGTCTGTTCCTGTGTCTGAGGTTTAACCCAAGCTCTGTACAGTAACCCATTACATTTTTTTAACATTGGTTCACCCTGCTTTGGTTTCACCCCCAGCTGCTTAAAATAACCCTGGAGAGAAACATTGTTAGCTTGCTCTGAAACAAAATCACAATTAGTTATCATTTTAGCTTCAGCATTTTCATATTTTAACCCTTTTTGTCCTTCAGTCTTTTGTTGCCACTGTTATTTCAGAAGTCTTCTTCCTTTCCTAGACTTCTGGATCTTGGAGCTATTCTCAAACAAGTCCGAATCAAAGTCACTGAAAGGAAAAGTGTCTCCACCGTTTGGGATTTTCTTTGCTTGAGCTCTTGTTACCAGTGTTGCTGAAACTGCAGGGTTTAGTTCCTCTGAAATTAACTCAGTAAATCCTGGCAGTCATTTCCAGTAATCACGGGTACAGGTTACTGAAGGAGAGGCTGGTGGCCCTCCTAGAGGCCAAAGGACTACAAGACAGCAGACAGCATGGCTTCATACGTGGCAGATCCCGCCAAACCAACCTGGTGTTGTTCTATGACTGGGTAACTAGGCAACTGGACAGGGGCCATGCAGTGAATGTCCTGTATCTGGACTTCAGTAAGGCATTCGACTCTGTGCCACATGGAAGGCTGGGAAGGAAGTTAGTTGGCACAGGGGCGGGTGCAAAGCTGGTGAGATGGGAAGGCAACAGAGGGTGGTGGTGGGTGGGGAGCTCTCACACCCAAGGGCAGTGATGAGCAGTGTTACACAGGGCTCGGTGTTGGGACCAGTGTTGTTTGGGATATTCATTGCAGACATATCATGGGACATCAAGAGCAAGATCAGTCTGTTTGCTGATGACACCAAGGTAGGGCGTGGTGGATGACCTAGGGGGATGGCAGGGGTTGCAGGATGATCTGGCAAAGCTTGAAACCTGGTCAGACACCCTGGCAACTGGGGTTTAATGCCAAAAAGTGCAAGGTGCTGCATTTTGGGATGAAGAACCCAAGGAGGAGTTACCAGCTGGGGGAGTGCAGCTAGCCCAGACAGAGTAGGAGAAGGATCTGGGTGTGCTCATTACAGGGTCAATGAACAATGTAGGAAGGCAGCTGCAAAGGCCAACAAAATGCTGGGTTGTATTGCAAGGGGTATATCCTCGAGGAGGGAGGAGGTGATTCTGCCACTGTATAGGTCATTAGTTAGACCACACCTGAGTACGCGCAGTACTGGCGCCGCATATCTGAAGAGGGACATTAAGTTACTGGAGGTGTGCAGAGAGGCGACAAAGATGGTCAAGGGGCTGGGGGGACTTATACGAGAGGAGGTTGAAGGAGTTGAACATGTACTCACTGGAGGAGAAGAGGGACAGGGGTGACATGATTGAAACCTTTAAATACATGAAAGGAATAAACAAGACTGGTACAGAGGGGCTGTTCAAAGTAAGGGAGGGGAGGGCCACCAGGGGCCATGATATGAGACTGGAGGGAGGGAGGAAGGTTCAGGAGGGAGATGAGGAGACACTTTTTTACAGAGAGGGTGGTGGCTGGGTGGAATGCGTTACCTGCAGAAGTGGTATCCAGTAGAACAGTGGGCTGCTTCAAAAGGATGGGACAGGACAAGGGGGAGGGTTAATGAAGGGGAAGGGTGGAAGGGAGGGGCAGCTGCAGAATAAGGGGTGCTAGCTGAACATTTGAGCAGACTTGATGGACCTCTAGGCCTTTATCTGCTGGCAAATTTCGTATGTTCGTACTTGGGTACTACCCCACTTTCATTTGGTGCGACACACCCTTAATGGGCAGAGCTACTTGGATGGTGGGATAGTATCGAATGTCCCAGTGGATGCAGATGACACCTGTACCTGGTCCTTTAGCACAGTGTTTTCCCAGCACTTCAACATGCACTAGGGTCTGTCTGCTTCCCGAATCAGTGATTCCCTTTACAGTTTTATCCCCCACCTTCACATCTGTTAAGTACTTGCCCCAATTTGCCAAGGACAGATCTGTTCCAGTGTCACTCTTCTTACAGCAATATCTTGCACTATGTCTTTGTTTATTACAGTCATAGAAAATAATGTCTTTGGGCACAGATTTGTTACCCCCACCAGAGTTCTTATCAGACTTGATATTTAAATGGGGAAAAGAGTGTCTTACCAGTGCTTGGCTGTTACCTCGCTGCTGTGGCATCTGTCTGGCCATTTGGTAGTCTTCAGCCAAAGAAACAGCCTTTTTGCCCACTTTCTGGTCAGTGTTCCTTTACCCAAAGCTGCACATCTGTAGGCAGGATGCTGATGAATTGCTCCATGGCAAATGTATTGATCTGTGGGACTGTTTTGCCCTCTGGTTGAAGCCATTTTATCAGGAGTTCTTTGAGTTGGGCGAAGGCTTCTCGAGAATTGTCGACTGAGTTGTACTTCAGAGATTGAAATCTCTGCCTGTAGGTCTCTCCTGAGATGTCATACCTTTTCAGGATTTCGCTTTTCACCAGGTAATAGTTTTCTGACTGTGCAGTGTCCATATTGCTATAGGCAAGTTGGGCTTTTCTTGTCAGGTAGGGTACCAGTCTGATTTTCCATTGCTGCTTTGGCCATTGGCAGGCTGTGGCAGCTCTTTCAAATGTTGTCAGGTATGCCTCAGTATCATCCGAGGGACACATCTTTCTAAGTTTAATGGCCTATAAGTTGCCTTTTTTTGTTGCTTGTCTGGCTCTGTGCCAGATCTTCTGCCTTTGATAGCTTGCAAGGCATCTCACCATCGCTGCTCCTGCCACTGCATCTCCTCTCATCTGCTGCTTTCCTTCTTTCCTCTACTGCCCCTGTCACTGCATCTCTTCTCTCCTCTGTGCTTCTAAATGTTGAATTTCTTGTTTTTTTTTTTTTTGCTGCATCTCCTCTTGTCTCTGTTTCTACATCTCTTTTTTGTTGTATAGCCCACCATTTGAAAAAGGCAGTCAGGATTTCAGGTTCTGTCACTGCCTGTTCTTTTTCCATAACTTGTGCTGGCTGTACAGTCTTGGCTTGGACTTCTGTCTCTGCTAGTTTGGCTGCCATTCTCCGGGTACCCAGTCCTGGACTTGCTGCTGCAGAATCCATACCTTTCTCTGTGCTTCCATGGTACTAGGTCTGGTACCCATGCACAAAATGCCTGTCTTACAGTATCCATGGCATAATCCCACTTCGACTGACACCATGTGTCATCAAGTCACAGGTCAGAAAGTTAGGTAAACCAGGAGCAGTTGTAGAATTCACAAAAAGTGTTTATTAGTACTAGCAGTAACATTAAAAAAATAAAATTGTTCAGAATAAACAGAGAAGATCCAGCTGAGTTTTCCTTCAATCTCTCTGTCTCCCAGAACATTGCAGCTCTCTCGCTTATAAGTGTTTGCAACCCCACTACTTAACAAGCATCCTGTTTTTTTCTAAAATGTTCTTGTAACTTTTAGGCAGGTGCAGCAAGAACACAGTGTCCCAGAACTGAGGCCCCTTCTTCACAGCTTCTGAAAAAGGACTTAAAAACTGCTCTCAGGTTAACCCCTTGAGTTCCCAATAGCTTTTTGCAATCATCTCAAACTATAATTATATATATTTCAACAGTAACACTGTGATTTCTAAACAAAGGGATCCCAATGTCAGTCACATTTCCACATAATGATTTACATATATTTTTATACCAGCAGATATATGCAAGGGAGGAAAAAGAAAGAAACAGCAAGGGAAGGCTGAGACAGTGAGAGGCAGAGAACTGCGAGACTGTTGGGTTGATCAAATCCTAGATCTCACAGCAAAATTTGGTTGCCGCAACCAGGCAGACAAGAGACAGAAAAGGAAAGAACAGAATAGATCCCTGCATTCAAACTCTCCATAACAACTGGGACAGGGTCCTATTCAACCCTGTCACGCCCCTACTCAATACATCTCCCTGGAATCCCTTTTAATTATTCTCATATTAGGATGCAATAAAGTTATTACCATTAATGTCGCCTACCTCCCTCCCAACTCTCCTGCCCAAGATTTAGACAGCTTTCTCTTCATTAAGGAATCCTACCACAAGGCAGGGAGTTGATTATCCTCGGAGACTTTAACCTCAACTGGCTGTCTTCCCTCTCAAGCTCTGCTAGAGAATCTTATCATCAGCCATTGTTTGCACCAGCTAATCTCAGGCTCCACCAGGACCAACTACAGAACAGGGTCTGAATTCCTGTTGGACTGGATCCTGGTCTCGAACCCAGCACACATTACATCCTCGGGTATCCTCCCCAATTCGATCAGTGAGCACTGTGCTGTTCATTGTTCATGGTCTGCTGAAACTTCCCATCAAGCACACAAATTCATCCGGTCCAGACAACTTCATAAACGTGTAACATCGAGGAATTCTCGAATGCTGCTCTGGCTATGGACTGGTCATTTACAGAAAACATATATGACATTGACCTAGCCCTCAATCTTTTTGCAGAAATGGCCTCACCATCTGTGACTTACTGATCCCCATCAAAAAAATCAGGGTCAGGGGAAACAGCCAAGAATGGGTCTCCCCTGACCTCCTTAAGTTAATGAGACAGTGAGACAAGGCCTGGTCAAGATATAGAAAACTCAGACGCCCTCAACTCCTCCAACATTATAAATCCCTCTGAAACAAATCCAAAGCCGACGTTAGGTCTTCCAAAACCTTGTTTCTCCTTGAAAGACATTGCTGTGCAGCTGGCAACTACAGAAAGACCTGGAATATCCTAAATAACCTCACTGAAAGGGGCATCTGCAATGAACAGATCTACCTGTCCTCAGATGGTATTGCCATCACCAGTTCCCTGGAGGTTGCCTCACTTTTTAACTCCCATTTTGCAGGCCTCTACATGTATAAGTGCAACCTCCACTATGCCACTAGTCCTTCCCCCTCTCCCTCCCCCTCCTCTAACAATCACCCCTCTTTCTTTTTTAGTTCTCTCTTCCCCTCTGAGGTTGCAAAACTCATAAACATTAATGACCCCAGGCCTTCGATTGGTCCTGATGACATCGACTACAAGGTACTTAGACTGGTGTGTGAATCCTTGGCTATTCCACTTACCAGTATTTTAAATCACTCTCTTTTTACTGGAACTATCTCCGTCAAATGGAAATCTGCAGTCAGCAAACCCCTAGCTACACAAATACGGCCCTGAGGACGACATTACTAACTACAGATCTAGCTCCCTCCTTGCGCCCCCATCTAAGATTCTTGAAAAAATAGTGCACAAACAGTTCACAGACTTCCTAACTAACTATAACTTCCAAAGAGATGCCTAGCATGGTTTCAGGGCTGGCCATAACACAGAGACAGCCCTCTTAAAATTCACAAACTTCATCTACAGAGCCAGTGACAATGGACATTACACCAGTTCAGTTTTTGTTGATTTAACAAATGCTTTCGGTCTTGTTGATCATAAGGTTCTACTCCACACCCTAGCCCAACTGCATTTCTCCACGTACGTTGTAGACTGGTTCTAGAACTGTCTGCTAGGTCTCATCAAACAACTATTCACGGAGTTCTCTCTGACTCCCAACCCATCAAGTATGGTGTTTCCCAGGGTTCCATTCTTGATCCCCTTCTTTTCTCCCTTGTTAACTCACTTCCAGAAATATGCACCGATACCGAGCTTATACTTTATGCAGACGACAACGCCCTGTATTGCAAAGATAGAAACCCTTCTTCTCTTGCTACCAAACTACAGCACAACTTCAAGAGACTTGACTCCTGGTTCTCTTCTAAAGGATTGGTACTAAACTTCAGGGGGGGGGAAAAAAGGTCTTTATTAACTCACTGAACATAAACAAAGCTCTGTATGGTCCCCCAAAGGGCTACGTAACTGTAATGCAGATTAGAGGTTAAACACAGCGGTCCATTTTGCGAATGAACACAATACAACAGTTGTCTGGCTTTGGACCCACCAGGCACTCAGCCCGGACTTTGCATGCACATTGGATACACAGCCCGACTGACCCGGCTCCCCTGCCGACCACTCAACTGACGGTCCACTTGGCGAATGAACCCAAACTCTACTTGGAAAGACATCCCATCAAACAAGGAGACTCCCAAACTGTGGCTTCCCACACCACTTGAAGTCTGCGACTCCTAGAGAGATTTTGTTTTTGTACTTCCAATTCGAAACTCCCATCAAACAAGGAGACTCCCATCCAACAAGGAGTAATGTTCCCATCCTGTGGCTCCCCACACCACTTAGAGTCTGCGACTCCTAGAGAGATTTTCAAGTTGCGACCCACGTCTGGGTACCCACCCCATCACTGGCCAAGCGCATGAGGCAAGTAGCAAAAACACAGAAGAAATTCGTAGAGGTGGACCTGGTTTTCCCACCTCCAGCTCCCACAGCCCATACCCGGCCATTTCTCTGGACACACAGAACTTTAGACTTTAAAATGTAGATTGACGGTGGATGACCTGAAGCACCCCCTCTACAATGAACTTTAACACTTTAAACAGATGACTGCTCTATTTGTTTGTTCTAGTTGACATAGTCCTCCCAAATAGCAGTCCCCAATACTTGAAATCCAACTGAAGAAAATAAGTTGTTTGTCCCTTCCAGTGGGGCCAAACACTCACCCATTCGCTGCAGGTGCCCCACAGGCGTAAGAACTGTAACCTTTGCTATTATACATGAACAGACTGAACTTAAATTAAACGGGCAGCTTTCTCCAGGGTGGAGAAGGGATTGCTCGGAACCCATACAAAGAATCCTTTTTCTCACCCCCGAGGGAGGCTAACAGACAACTACTGGTGTCCTTCTTGTTTGCTTAAGGACAAACTGAAGACTGACTTTGAATTCCAAGATTCTAAACTTACTCTGAGCTGAAGATTCCAAATGTGGCTCATGCAGCTGTGACAATTCTATTATGATGTCATCCCTCTAGTCTTAGCTGTGACTGAGGACAGAGTGAGACAGTGTGAAACCCATTTAACTGGAGTTTCACAAGCTGCCTTCCCTGCCTACCACTAGGTCTTACTGGGATTCTAGTAACCCCGGGTAACAAAGGGGTTACACACATATCAACCTAACCATCAAAAAAGCACATCAGAGGTTAGGCGTGCTACACTGGATTAAACTCTTCCTTAGCAAGGCCTTCAGGGTGCTCCTTGCACATAGTTTTCTACTGCTGCTCTTTGACTATGGTGCTTTTGTCTTTTACCCCCCCCAATCCCAGAAATACCTCGGGAAGTTACATGGCACGTACCATAACATCATTCGTTTTGTCACAGTGCTCCCTAGACTTACTCATCACTGTGATCGATACAGTATTTCCACCTGGACCTCTCTTGAGAACAGCCTGGATGGCAAAAGTGTCATCTTTTTTCACAAACTCTACTCTCCCAAACAGCATCTCATCTCTGTTCCCCAAAACATTTTACCCCGGGTCCACTAGAAGGGTCTCCTTCCTCTCTTTCTCTATTCCTCGCTGCCACACCACTCAAAGCCAAAACACCCTATCGTTTAAGGGATCTAAACTCTAAAACTCCCCCCCACCTCCTACACTGTCCTCTGCCACCTCCTTAATCACGTGAAAAAGCACCTCTCCCCACCCCTTGCCACTGCTCCCTGCCTTAACACTCTCCTCAGTCCTCTATTTCTACCTTTCCCACATCACATCCTGGTCCCTCGCCCGCTTCTGTCATCACTTCTCCTGCCCCACCCTGATGCACTTCATTTTCTGACTTCTGTCATGCTCTAACACTGTCCCTATAGTCATTTCTTCACTTTACCGTCCCCCATCTTTTTCCTTATTTCTGTCTAATTTGTAACTGCAAAGCACTTAATCCACTTAAAACTCTTTTATAAATGTTTGCATTTTGTTAATGTTTTTTCTTTTTTGTACGTCTTGTGTTTTGCAATTACTGTATAGCTCTTGTTATTGCATCTCCCTTTGTGCTCTGTAACACTGTTTGTTGTTCACTGACTGGACGCTAGTGAAAACGGGCAATCTTCTCACATGCCTTTCCAGTATAATAAATAAACTGAACTGAAACCAAAGTTTTTTCACTTAAAGCCCCCTCCTTTTTTTTACCTTGAGGCCCTCACTATTAACAAAGTTTTTAAGTGGCTTGTCAAAATTAAAGGGCCACTGTCAGCCCCTACTTAGTGTCTTTGCTGGTATTTATAAATGTGCATGTACTGCTTGCAGCTCAGACTTGGGTAAATCACAGTCTGAAAATTGAGCCATGATACTGGGCATGGGAATAAACATTACATTCATACATATATATCTGCATATGCGCATGTGCACGCCTGTTATCACGGCTCAACTTTCAGACCGTGGTTTACCTAAGTCTGTGCACTCGTTTTAAAAAAGAGAAACTTTCCTGAGTTCAGCTTTCTTTCTACTATTTGAAACTCTAGTTAGCTGAACTCTGGTAGAATAGTCAATGCACGAGCCTTTCAGTGCGTCAGCACCATTTACAAATGTGACCATGCTTTGGCATTGGACGCGGAGAATAGGAGCGAACCGACAGGGGTTTGCCTTTCAGTAAAATTTATAAAAGTACATATTTTTGTTGGAGAATACGTGCTGCTACATCTGTTGCAGCACAAGACAGACTGCTGCAGGCAGTACAGGCACATTTATGAATACTGGCCAAGACAGTAAGTAAAGGGCTGACAGTGTCCCTTTAATTTTTACAAGCTGCTTTTAAACGTCATTAACAATGAGCACCTCAAATAAAAACAGAGGGAGTTTAAGTGAAAACCCTTGTGCTTTGCTGTGTGTCATAGTTTGACTGCTAAAATTATTTGTATATTTGCCTCTGTGGAGGCACCTGCAGTGGAGACCAAGGAGGATGCCAGGAACCTCCACAAAGGAGACCCACAGGGGGGTGGCATGAGACCCCACAGGGGAAGGAAACAACTCCTGGTGGGGGACTTGATCATTAGAGTGGTAGAAGTGGGGAGAGGAAGGGGATAGTGAGGTAAGGTGCCTGCTTGGCACAATGGCTCGGAGGGACAGGAAGCGAATCCTCAGGATCACGGGAGCAGCTGCATGAGGGAGGGAGCGGGATGTCATTGTCCACCTAGGGACAAATTACCTGGCTGTGAGTGGGATCAGAGCTGTGCAAGAGGAGTTTTTAGAGTTGGGGAGGTGCCTTAGACAAGTAGCATGTACAGTAACCTTCTCAGAGGTGCTGCCTGTCTATGGCAAGGATGATGCTAGGATATTCTACACCATGGGATTCAATGACTGGTTGAAAAACTGGTGTTGAGCTCAGGGTTTTGGCTTCATTGGGGATTGGGGAGCCACCTGGAGGGATGCAGGCCTGTACTGGCACTATGGTCTGCATCTGTCCGGAGGGGGGAACCAGGATCCTGGGTGATAGGTTTTAATACTTCATTGGCGCATTTTAAACCAGCTCAAGGGGAGGCACTGAAAATGATCAGGGAAATCCCAGCCCCCCCACACAAAACACAGTAGTTAGAGAGGTAAACACTAAGGTTAGAGAGGTCAGTAGGGAGCAGGACAGGGGTAAATGCAGAAAAAGGCAGTAAGGACAGGGATGGGACTAAAAGGGGTAAGGCCATAAAAAAAAAAAAAAAAATGGAAGGTGATGAGTACCAATGCCCGCAGTCTGTATAACAACAAGTTTCCTGAACTAGTGGCACTGATGGAAGAGGGATGCCTGGATATTGTGGCAGTCACTGAAACATGGTACACAGACAACCATGACTGGGATGTCAACATACCAAGATACACAGTTTACAGGAGGGACAAGGTGGGTAAAAGAGGAGGAGCTCTGTATATAAGGGAAGGGATTAAAGCAACAGAATTAAAGTGTAAACAGGAAGTTGATGAGTCACTGTTGGTCACCCTGGAGACAGGAAATGGCACCAAGATCCACATGGGGTTATGTACAGACCCCCATCTCAGGGGGAGGAAATGGACAAGGAAATGCTAGAAGGCATCCTTAAAATGGCAGAAAAAGGGGAGATATTGTTGATGGGGGACCTGAATATGTCAGATGTTAACTGGAGTACCTTTACTGCGGGCACATCCAAGAGCAGGGTCATTCTTGATGCCCCACAGGGGGCATGCCTCAGACAGCTAGTGTTGTAACCCACTCGGGAGAGAGCAGTCTTAGACCTGGTACTCTCAACTGGGGAAGAAGAAAGGATCTCAGATTTAGAAGTGGGTAGCCATCTGGGAACAAGTGACTACCAAACAGTATGGTTCACAGTAAACACAGCCATAGAGTCAAGCCATACAAAAACAAGAATATTGGACTTTAGGAAGGTTGACTTTAGGGAAAATGAGAGAGTGCCTCAGAAAAGCACTAGCAAACGGGCAAGAAGGAGGGGTGGAGGAACAGTGGGGAATGATCAAAACAGCCATTGCAGAGGCAACAAGCCTTTGTGTGAGGCAAATCAACAAAACAAAATGAAGGAAAAAAAACAGTATGGTTCTCAAGAGGTGGAAGGTTAAGGAGAAAAGGATAGCATTCAGGAAATATAAGGAAACACAGAAGGCGAGGACAGAGAACTTTATCAGTTAAAGCAGAAGGAGGCAGGAAGGCAGTCAGAATAGCATAGGCACAAACTGAGAAAGATGGCTAACTCTGTTAAGAAGGGGATAAAACCCTTTATAGGTACATTAGGAGCCAAGAAAGACAAAGGAGGGACATGGGACTTAATAAAGGGAGGAATGGGTAGAGGGTGACAGTGAAAAGCAGGGATAATGAATTAATATTTCTGCTCAGTATTCACAATGGAAGAAGAGGAGAGGAGGTACCTAAACCAAACAAGAGTGAAACTCTGAATGGGGGGTCGATACCAGTCCATTCACAGAAGAAAGGGTTTGAAAGAACTTGAAACTGAGGGTGTACAAAGCAATGGGGCCTGATGGGATTCACCCCAGAATTCTAAAAGAACTAAGGGCAGAACTAGTAACACCACTGTCTACTCTCTTTAACAAATCATGGGAGGATGGGGTTGTACCTGAGGACTGGAAGAGGGCAAATGTGATTCCACTTCACAAAAGTGGGAGCAGGGCAGAAACAGGAAACTACAGACCAGTTAGTTTGGCTTCAGTGGTAGGGAAAATGATGGAATCACTTCTGAAGGAAAGAATTGTCGAGTACCTAGAGGCCAGTGGGGCACAGGATCCAAGGCAGCATGGTTTCACAGCAGGAAGGTCATGTCAGACGAATCTAATAGATTTCTTTGACTGGGTGACCAAAGTAGTAGACCAGGGAAGGGCTGTGGATATGGCCTACCTAGATTGTAGCAAGGCATTTGACACAGTCTCATACAAAAGATTAATATACAAGTTAGCCAGCCTTGGAGTGGGTCCCAAGGTGGTAGCCTGGATAAAAAAAATTGGCTGGACAACAGGACGCAAAGGGTAATAGTAAACTGAGTCCACAGTGAAGAAAGGAGGGTAACTAGTGGGCTACTGCAGGGTTCGGTACTGGGACCGGTCCTCTTTAATGTCTTTATAAGTGACATTGGAGAGCACCTGGAAGGAAGTGTATGTCTCTTTGCAGGTGACACAAAGATCTGCAACAGGGTTGATATATAAGGTGGGGTAAAGGATGAAAAAGGGACTTGGCAAGGTTGGAGGACTGGTCAAATATGTGGCAGTTCAGATTCAGTGCAAAGAAGTGCAAGGTAATGCATCTGGGAAACAAAACCCAGGGACGAGTACACAGTGGGAGGTGAGTTAATAACAAAAAAATCAAAGAGACCTAGGAGTAATTATCTCAGATGACTTAAGGTGGGCAAACAATAAGAGAGGCAGTAAGGAGGGCTGGGGGGATACTGGGATGCATAGTGAGAGGCATCAACAGTAGAAAACAGGAAGTTGTTATCCCTCTGCACAGACAGTTGGTGAGACCCCATCTGGAGTACTGCATGCAATTCTGGAGACCCCATCTCCGCAAAGACATAGAGTGGAGGCTGTTCAGAGGAGGGCAACCAAAATGGTGCAGGGTCTGCACCAGAAGACATACGAGGAGAGACGAAAGCAGCTTAATTTGTATGCCCTTGAGGAAAGGAGGTAGAGGGGGGACATGATAGAAACTTTCAAGTATGTCAAGGGAATTAACAAAGTACAAGAGGGTAGCATCTTTCAGGAGAAGAGATGTGCAAGAACAAGGGGGCATAATTTGAAGATAGACGGGGGACGGCTCAGAGGTAATGTTAAAAAATATTTTTTCACTGAGAGGGTTTTGGATGCATGGAACAGCCTTCATGAGGAGGTTGTGAGTCAGGAACAGTGGAGAATTCAAGAATGCATGGGACAGGCATAAGGCAATTCTAGTGGGGGTAGGAGGAAGTAAGCTTTTGATTAACTAACTAGAATCTGCAGCTTATCCATCAGGTTGTGAAATGGGCAGTCTAGGTGGGCCAAGCCGTCCTTGTCTGCTGTCAAATTCTATGTTTCTATGTACTGTATATTTTGGTAGGTTAATGCAGGATAAGTAAAAGTAATAATGTGATTGATACGGGATCATACGTGGTTCCTGCATTATCTTATTTGTCAATTTCTGTGCTGTCAGTTCCAGAAATTCTGAGGTCTTTGAACTTACTGCTGATTTTGAAAGTAATCAATTTTAGCGCTACATATTTGTTTTCTGCAGTTGCTTGAAAGCTGGTGGTACAGTAGCCTGGATTTCTTGGTGCTTGAGATTGTTTAAACTTTTTCCATGCTTTGTCATGCTGTTTTAGTGACTTTTAACAGGGTTGTGTTCATCCAGTTATTTATTGCTTCTCTTACCCTTCGCTCCATTAAAGAGCTCCTGACATGATCGGGCAGGAAACACATACATGTTAGCTGCGTGCCCATGGAGCTTTTTCAGCCCATAACTAATATTTTTGTGCCCTGGATTTTAAAATGTTTCACCTATAAAGCCTGGCTTGTACCTTCCTGGTACTGAGACGAGCTGAATATGGAGTTCTGCAGTCTCGCCCAAAAACTAACATAATTATGATGCAAGGTCTGGCACAGGGCTGCAGGTGATCTGTAGATAATTTAATGTAATTGGGGGACGGGACTGCCTAAATGTACAGTTTGTCTGTCATTGCTGACATGTTTAGATATGACTATACTGTCTATCCCATGCCTGTTTGAATTCACTAATCGTCTTGGCTGCCACTACCTCCAGTGGCAGGCTGTTCCAAGGGTCCACCACCCTCTCCGTGAAAAAGTACTTCCTAGCATTTATTTTGAATTTACCTCCCACCAGGCGCATGTTGTGTCCTCTAGTACGTGCAGCCCTGTTTTCCCGGAAGAGGTTCTTGGTTTGTACTGTGTTGATCCCTTTAACAAATTTAAATGTCTTAATCATGTCTCCTCTGCTCGAAAGAAAATAAATTTAGCTGGCTGAGTCTAGCTTCTTACGTTTCATGGTGCAGACCATGCACCATTTTGGGGGCATGTCTCTGCATGGTTTCCAGATGGTCTATGTCCTTTTTTTACTTGAGGTCTCCAGAACTGCATACAGTACTCATTCCATTTTAATTTTTTATATTTGTAAACCAGATGAGCAAAAACTACCCATTTTTCACAGGTGACTAGTCCAAGTGAGGTCTCATTTAGGGAGCTATACAGCAGGAGGATTACATCACGCTCCTACTGGTAATACCTCACAATACATCTAAGGATGCTACTTTGCCTTTAGTGCTGCTCTTGACATTGCTTCCTTGCTCTAAATCATTTGAGATCATGACACCAAGATCCTGCTCCAGCTTTGTTTCTTCTAGAGCTGCCTCTCCAGGACATACATCATGCATGGGTTCCTTCTGTCACAAATGCACTCAGCAGGTCAGGCCTTCTGCTCCCACAGTGCCAACCTCCGCAAGACAGTAATGTGAACAGGTAACAGACAGGTTAACCCTCCTGTCTGCTTGTGGGTCTGAATCACCTTTAGTCTCAAGTTCTGAGGGGATTCAAACGGTGAACCTTATGCTGAAGGCATCAAATGTACAGGCTCGGATAATCTGCTCTTCAGGAGGATGCCAGATATATTTCTAAAGGCACCTAACCAGGTGTCTAAAATGAACCCTTGAAACTCTATAAAAGACCTTAGGTATATTCTTACCTTTTACCAGTTTGGTAACACCATCGAGCTTCTAAACAATTGTGTCAGTCTTAACCCTCCATATGTCACATGCAAAAGAAAGAACTTGGAAGACCCAGGCAGTATCTTCCAGATGAAAGGTTTATTTAAAAATGGATAAAAATATGTTAAATGTAAACACAGAACACTATATCACAAAGCATAGAATCATTTAAAAGAGAGCAAACTACAGACAAACTCCTACCAACTTACAGTTAGATTTTTTCTATTTAATGTATTACTTCTTTACAGTACTAAAGTTAGATCTTGTTTCTTAAGAGCCCAAAAAGAAATGTCATTCAGTTGAAACACAGAATACAGTTTAAAACGCTGTGTTTCCACCCCTTCTATGATGTCATCTAGCTCCTCCGTTTAGAATATAAAAAATTGCACAAACAATCTTCCTGTCAGGAGATATTTTAAATACTGTGACTTCAGCAAAAACTAATTTCCCAATGTGGCTCCTTAGTTAATATCCCCTCTTTGATCTTGAGCAGTTCCTCTTCCCAGGGCACATCAAAGGAGTGTTATGACTTTTCACACCATGGTATAAAAATGTTTTTTTCCTCTAAAACGTCATAAAAGTTTATGTCCCTATATCCTGGCAGCTGGGTCAGTTCTAATTACAGGAGACCTTAATTAAGTCTCTCTAGTCTTTTACTTTCCTCCTGGTTTCAGGTCACTTGACTGTAACTGAAACCTGGGGGCACTCATGGAAACACTGACAATCACACACTATATTTTTATATTACAAATATCATAGAAGAGTCATAACCAGCTGGCCAAGCGTCACAATCCTCCCCACCTAGACTGGATTGGGGGACTCTATCCCCCGCATGGGATGAGCTTCCCAAATCAGTTCACTCTTCATATACACGCGGCAGGCCATTGGCGTTCTGATTGGTTGCTCTAGCCCTATGTAAGATTGTCATGTCATACCCTTGCAAGGCAAGACTCCATTTTAACAGTCTGCCATTAGTTTTTCCCATTTTTGGGTCAGCCAGACCAGGGTGTTGTCGTCAGCGTGTACCTCAAAATGCTGCTCATATAAGTATGGCTCTAACTTCTTTAGGGCCCACACTGTGGCAAGACTCTCTTTTTCCACAGTAGAGTAAGCCTGCTCCCTGGGAAGTAACTTTTTACTTATGTATGCTACCGGGTGATCTTTCCCTTGGTTGGATGTCTGACTCAGTACTGCCCCAATACTCATGTCTGAGGCGTCAGTCTGAACTACAAAGGGCCTGCTATAGTCAGAACTTGTCAATACAGGAGCAGTGCACAGTGCCTCCTTCAGTCTGGTAAAGGCTTTTTCACAGGCTGGTTCCCAGGTAATTTTCTTAGGCATCCTTTTCTTTATGAGTTCAGATAAGGGAGCAGCCAGGGCTCTGTAATTGGGTTCAAATTTCCTATAGTACCCTGCTGTCCTGAGAAAACTCATAACCTGCTTCTGCATTTCTGGTCTGGGCCATGCCTTGATCACCTCTATTTTTACTTGGTTCGACGGAGCTGTCCCCGCCTACAACATGCCCAAGGTATGCCACTTCAGCCATGGCCACCTGGCACTTCTCGGTTTTGACAGTGAGCCCGGCCGTCTGTATCCTGTTCAGCACTTCCCTAAGGTGGGACAGGTGTTCCTCCCAGCTGGCACTAAAGATGGCAGTGTCATCCACGTACGCCACGACGTACTCCTCAGCACCATTTAACACCTGGTTCACCAACCTTTGGAAAGTGGCCGGGGCTTTCTTCTTTCCGAAAAGCATTACTTTAAATTCAAATAAGCCTGTCAGAGTGATGAAGGCCGACCTCTCCCTAGCTCTGTCTGTTCATTCTACCTGTCAATACCCCTTGGTCAGGTCAGTAGTCATAAAGTAGGTCGCCCATCCCAACTTGTCCAGGAGTTTGTCCATTCAGGGCATCGGGTGGGCATCTGACTTCGTTGACTGCATTCAGTCCATGATGGTCCACACAGAAATGAGTAGAGCCATCTGGCTTGGGCACAAGGACTACGGGTGAGGCCCAGGGGCTGTGGGATCTCTGGATTACTCTTAAATCCAGCATTTCTTCTACTTCCCTCCTAATGTCCTTTTGGACAGCCTCTGACACCTGATATGCTGTCCGCCGTATGGGCGTCTGTGTCCCTGTCTTCACATCGTGCGGCGCTAAGGGGGTATTCCAGGCTTGGCGCTAAACAGGGGGGCAAAGTCTACTAAACTACCCCTACTTCCTGGATCTTGTCTGGGGCCAGCTGGGGAGATGATTTAACTGCCTCCACAGAGGACTCGCACTTGCTTTCCAGCGAGTCCAGAAGGGGGTCTCCTCCATCATCCCTCCCGGCCCTCAGGACTACATACTGCAAACACCATGTCAGCCCTCTTAGCATATGGCGTCATCATGTTGACATGATACATCCTTTCTGTCTGTCTTCTGTCAGGCAATTCTGTGATATAGTTCATGTCATTTACCTTCCTAACTACCGTGTATGGTCCTGCCCACTCAGCCTGCAGCTTGTCTTTCTGGACCGGAATAAGGACCATGACTTCCTGACCCACCGTGTACGAGCAAGCACTGGCTCTGCGGTCATACCACACTTTTTGTTTCTGTTGGGCAGCTGCCAGGTTGCTCTGAGCTGTCCCCATAAGCTCCTTCAGCCTTTCCCTAAACCTAAGGACATAATCCACTATGGGGGTTCCCTGGGTGGCGTGCTTGCCTTCCCAGTCCTCCCAGATCAAATCTAGGGGCCCACATACCCGGCGTCCATATAAGAGCTCGAAGGGGAAAATCCTGTCGACTCTTGGGGCACCTCCCTGTATGCAAACAATGAGTGGGGAAGGTATTTCTCCTAGTCCCTCCCATGCTGTTCAGCAAACGCTTGGAGCATTGACTTCAGGGTACCATTAAATATATCCACAAGCCCGTTGGCTTGCAGGTGATAAGCTGTCGTGCATCTCTGCACCACCCCACACTTCTCCCACAAACATTTTATCAAGTCTGACATGAAGGAACCTGCTTGATTGGTGATAACCTCCTGCGGAAAGCCAGCATGGGAGAAAATCCCAAGTAAGGCATCTGCCACTTTGTCCTCTGTGAGGATAGGGCAACTGCCTCGGGGTACCGGGTGGTATAATCCACCACAGTCTGAATGAACCTCTTCCCGGAGGAGCTGGGGTATTTAAAGGACCCACAATATCCATTCCCTCCTCTGAAATGGCTCCTCCACTATAGCAATGGAATTAGGGCAGCTTGAGTTTTCTTACCTGCCTTCCTAGTTCTTGGCACCGTGCAGGACCTGCAATATTCCTCCACCTGCTGGGTGAAGTAGGGCCAATAGAAATTCGGGGCCAACTGCTGCGTAGTGCGCACGATTCCCAAATGACCAGACAAGGGAATATCATGTGCAGTCTTGAGCAACTGCTTACGATACCCCTGGGGAACGACAAGCTGCTTGCCTATCACCCCCCCATCTGCACAGCCTGAGTATACATCAGTCCATTTTCCCAATAAACCTTGTGTGTACCATCACCTCCCTGTGCCTGGCCAGAGTCTGCCCAAGCCTCAGCTTCTCTAGACTAGGGTCACTTTTCTGAGCAGCTGCAAACTTTACACATTCCCAAGGCATGGGACAGGTCCCCTTCAGTCTCTAAACTAGAGTCCCTAGCACTAGCGTCAGGGCACTCGGGATCACTGTCATCCCTAACCCTCTGACAATGGGTCACCCCTCCTCTTCAGAGTAACTCTCCATAGCTGTGTGGTTAACTGCTACTGGGGAAATTTCTACCTTCTTTTCATTAGTCCCCATATCAGGAGACACAGGCTGGGGAACCAGCCTCCCAGTGGTGTCCACAGTGGCTTCTGTGAGGTCCAGAGAAGTGCAGTTTCCCCTTCCCGCGTGGCTACAGGTAACTGCACACACCATCCCCTGTTTGAGATTGTTGCCAAGGATGACATTAGCTGCTAATGTTTTGGCTACAGCCACCTATTGCACAGTTCCCCCTGTTTCACCCCAGTCTAGGAGAACACTAGCGAGGGGCAATATTTTCTCCTCACCAGTAAAGTCTTGCACAGTTACAAATTCATTGGGTATAAGCTGACAAGGCTCTACCAGATCCCCCTTTACCAATGTCAGGGATGCCCCAGTGTCCCTTAACCCTTGTGTCTATACACCATTCACCGTGACTGGATGCCTATGTTCCCTCATGTTTACAGGCATGCTTCCAGGGATACACAAACAACCCACTTCTTTCCTAGCCCTATGTTGCATATTGCTTGCTCTTTTGGGACACTGTCTGGCAATATGCCCAGTTTCTTTACAGACCCGACATTCATTTCTTTTCTCAGATAAATCTTTTCTCTGAAACCTGGGGCTAACTGATTTTGGTGGAGGCAGTGAGGGTTTTAGCTGTCCTGAAGGCATGCTTTTCCCTTTCTGCGCTGCCACACCCACCCCATTCGCTCTCCAAACAGGTCTGCTCTTGGCAAAGCGGTCCGAGAGTTCAGCAGCCTCTTGCACTGTTTTGGGATCTCGGTCCTCCAACCAAGTTTTCAGCTCTGCTGGGCATGTCGAAAAAACTGTTCTAAGAAAATAGCATTTTCAGTTTTATCTACAGAGTTTGCTTCAATTCCTTCCCACCAATGTTTTAAAAACTGACTTGTTTCGTGGCTAGCTCCTCGTAGCTCATATCAGGACTTCTCCTGAGTTTACGGAATTTAGCTCTGTATGCTTCTGCAGTTAAAGGAAAACTACACCCAAAACTTGAGAAAATGTATGTTGTGCAGTGTTTTTAATTTGTATGTGAAGTTCTAATGTTTCCTTCCCTCTGACTGGTATTAGGAATTTTTCCTAAATCAGCCTGCTAGCTTTAGGGTAGTTTTACGACCCCTGGAGATCTCCATATCAAATAGCTTTATTGTATTTCTTTGTCTTACAATGCACCTTGTTTCATGTGTTAGTGATGTAGCAGAGCCCATAAATCCAGCAGAAAGCATTGCATTACAGTCAGTGCACAACAACAGAGATAGCTATATTTTAAAACCTGTAGAACTTAGGTTGGTGACCACCTCATCCTAAAGGTTTTACTATCCTGAAAAACTTTGCCGCTGGTAATTTTGTGCAGCTTGTAAAGCTTCCAAGATATTTAGTTTGTTTGTCATGTGTGTGCTGAATGTTGGGTCTCTCTTACATCACAGTCACATGAGACAAGATGCACTGTGGGAACAAAAAATACAATTAAGCTATCGGGTATAAAGATCCCCAGGGGTCGTAAAACTAGCATAAAGCTAGCAAGCTAATTTGGGAAACACTCCTAATACCAGTCAGAGGGAAGGAAACACTAGAACTTCACATACAAATTAAAACACTCTGCACAACATATATTTTTTTCAAGTTTTGGGTGTAGTTTTCCTTTAAATCAAACTTTTTTAAAAGTGCAGCTTTAAGTTTGCTGTAATCATTACTGTCCTCGTTATCCATTTGACCCAGTGCATCCCGAGCTTTCCCCGGTAAGTAGTGTGGATAGCTGGAAGCTCCAGGACCCTCTAGGAATTTTAGCCTGAAATGCAAACTTTTTCAAAGGAATTTAAAAAGGCATCCATATCCTCCCCCTCTTTAAATTCAGCTATCAATTTGGAATTCAGTTTGTAACCCAGTCCTGTAGTTCCAGTTAAACCCAAGCCACTTACCTGCTCTGGTGCTGGTGGTTGGAGTCATAGCTTCTTCAGTTCATGTCACCTCTGGAGCTCATGCTCCTCAGAGTTCGTCTCTCACTGTTCACGGTATGTGTCTCACTGTTCTCGCTCCCTTTTCTCCTCTGCAGCTCATCTCCCTTGCTGTGCTTCTCTCTTTTCTCGCTGCCTCTTCTCCTCTGTGGCTTGTTTCTCTCGCTCAGTGTCTCTCTGGAACTCCAGCTCCATTCTGCGCAACTCAGTCTGCAGCCTGAGTGTTTCTGGCTCCAGAATGCAGGTGACCTTCCCCTGCTGCTGTGGCCCTTCGGTGGCAATGGCCCTGCTGTCATCCTCACCAGATCTGGACACTGCACTGGCCGCAGGCCCCTCCACGCTCAAGTTGGTCCCTTACAGTCACAGTCAGTGACTCAGTGCTCTGGGCATCTGCTGCCATCAGGGCATCCATGAGGTTCTGCTTGGTGGCTCTCCCCTCATACAGGACTCTTCTGTCCTGGCACAACTGCCTCAGGTAGTCTACAGTGTGCCCGCTGTAGCTGGAAGCCATCTTCTTCCCTAACTACAGCTACTCTGACTTGCACTTGAGAAAAAAAATAAAACAGGTAGAAACTTGACAGTAAGCAAAATGATATAGTTCTGTTTCTTTTTTAAAAATAAATCACTGCCTTATTCTGCAAGTGAGCTGTACAGTATTAAGCTGACACGCTGAACAGTTAAAGCTTGTTACCAATTTTGTCTGCACTGCTGCCAACAATCTGTCACAAACTGCACTCAGCAGGTCAGGCCCTTTGCTCCCACAGTGCCAACCTCCGAGCGCAGTAATGTGAAAAGGTAACAGACAGGGTAACCCTCCTGTCTGCTTGTGGGTCCGAATCACCTTTAGTCTCAAGTTCTGGGGGGAGTCAAACTGTGAACATTATTCTAGCATACAAAAATGGGCTGGCAATATCACCTAGAGATTAGAGGAACAAGGTGTGAACAATCTTGATACATCCAGCAGACCAGACCTGAGTTTGATTCTCACAACCTCCACTTGCATACTGTGTGACTCTGAGCAAGTCACTTAACCGCCCAGTGCTCCCAGGTCACCCCTGAAAATAGGCACTTGTGCCTAGTGGGCCTTACCTGGTTACTAAAGACCAAAATAAGTAAATAAATAAAATGTACAGTCTCAGATAATCTGGTCTTGGGGGTGCCAGATATCTTTCGCCTAAGGGCGCCTAACCAGGTATCCAAAATGAACCCTTAAAACTCTACAGAAGACCTTAGGTATATTCTTACCTTTCCCCAGTTTGGTAGCACCATCAAGCTTCTAAACAGTTTTGTCAGTCTTAACCCTCCATACGTCACATGCAAAAGAAATAACTTGGAAGACCCAGGCAGTATCTTTCAAATGAAAGGTTTACTTAGAAATGGATAAAAATATGTTAAATGTAAACACAGAACACTATATCACAAAGCATACAATCACTTAAAAGAAAACAAAGCAAACTACAGACAAACTCCTACCAACATACAGTTAGACTTTTTCTATCTAATGTATTACCTCTTTATAGTGCTTAAGTTGGATTTTGTTTAAGAGCCCAAAAAGAAATGTCATTCAGTTGAAACACAGAATACAGTTTAAAACGGTGTGTTTCCAACCCTTCTATGATGTCATCTAGCTCCTCCTTTTAGAATATAAAAAATTATACAAGCAATGATCTTCCTGTCAGAAGATAGTTTAAATACTGTGACTTCAGCAAAAACTAATTTCCCAATATGACTCCTTAATTAACATCTCCACTTTGATCTCGAGCAGTTCCTCTTCCCAGGGCACATCAAAGGATTGTTATGACTTTTCACACCATGGTATAAAAATGTTTTTTCCTGTAAAACGTCATAAAAGTTTAAAATCCCTATATCCTGGCAGCTGGGTCAGTTCTAATTACAGGAGACCCTTAATTCTCTCTAGTCATTTAATTACCTCCTGGTTTCAGGTCACTTGACTGTAACTGAAACCTGGGGGGGGCACTCACGGAAGCACTGACAATCGCACTATTTTATATTACAAATATCGTTGAATGATCATAACCAGCTGGCCAAGCATCACATCTTCACCAAGTGCGCCGACTTTATATTTTTGAGTTGAATCTCAACTGCCAGTTTCTGAACCATTACTCTATCATCCTGAGATCTGCCTACATTTCTGCAATCCCTTCCTGTATCACTATGATTTTGCAGAGCTTCGTATTGTATGCAGAGAGGCAGACTTTCCCTTTCAGTTGTCCAGCGATATCACTGATGAATATGTTGATAAGGATGAGGCCTAGTACTGACCCCGGTTGCATGCCACTTGACACCTTCCCCTCTTGGGACATGGTGCTGTTTACCATAACCCTCTTGTGTCCTGCCTTGTAGCCAGCTTGTGATCCATTTAACTACTTTGTGACCGATGTCTGCTTGCTCCAGTTTGTTGGCTAGCCGTCTGTGTGGGACTGTATCAGAGGCTTTACTAAAGTCCAGATACACCATGTCCCCACTACTGCTTGGCCTAAGCAGGGCTCTGGAATGATAAGCTGAGTCAGACAGTTTGTGTGGCTAGTGTCCCAAAATATTGTAAATGTGTTCTGTTGCAGCTACTGTATTAATGGCATGAGCAAACTGGACATTTGGGCCTTCACTGAAAGAGTGGTGGACACCTGAATTCGGTCTTCCAGCAAAGGTGGTGGGGGCGAAAACAGTGGTGGGCATCAAGTCTGAACTGGATAGACACAAAGGAATCTTTTTAGGAAAGCTGGGGGAGGGGGGGTTTCTAGAGATCAGGAAGGGGCTACAGTGACAGTATAGGGAGGGGAAAATGGGCAGACTGAGTGGGCCAAGCAGTCCTCATCTGTCGACAAGTTCTGTGTTTTTACATTTTAGACAAAAAGCACTGCGCTGTTTACAGTTCCTGGGATAGCAGAGGAGGGGGGGATGATTGAAACATGTAGGTCAGTGTTTAAGTAAGTGGATAAGTGTATGAGTGCAAGTGCTAGTGTGAATGGACCTCTGTGGCATTGGTTACTTTGCTGTGGTACAGAGGCTTATCACACTATAACACTGTAGCTAAAAGCCAGTCTGCTAGTCTGACACTGTTGATGATTGAAAGGCTTTATTACTGTATGATAATGTAAGAATGTGTGAGCTTTTCATTTCATATTTTGTGCATATGCCACAGATTCTAGGGATGTGAATAGGATGTTCTAGCCACATTTCTGGCAGTTTTTCCCTTCATGACTTGCCGGAAGCTTCTTCAAGCTGGCTCCGCCCCATGACACCAGATCCTTCTTTCTGCTTGAAGAATCAGGCTCCCTCCTTACTGCTCTCCAACTGAGTTGTCCCTTGCAATGAAATCTACGGATTTACTTCCTAAAAAGTTTAATACTTTTTGTCTTCAGCTCGATCATCAGTCGTGACTGCGATGGACGGCAAGTCCACTTCCGGGTGCCGTTGGTGCCCTTGCTGGCAGCAGATGTCCCGAACGGATCCACATGCAACGTGTGTCTATTGTCTGGGGCATATGTATGATCCCCAGGCCGGTGACATTTGTTGAACTTTCCATCCTACCATTCTTGAGGATCGTCTTGCCTGACTCAAGTTAGGCCAACCGAGTGAACGGAACCCGCTGGTCAGATATAAGGATGTCCGTTGGGTGGTCTCCGCAGCTGCGGTATTCGTGAACAGCTTGCAGCATTTGAGGACTTCCCACTCCTCTTCGGGGGCTGCCTTTGTGCCGCTCCAGCTGGGTTCGACTTTCACTGGATCTTGCAAAGAACTGTGCCAGTCCTTGCCGACCCTCGGTCAGGGACCTTCCAGGCACAAATTGAAGTTGAAGAAAGAGTCTGAAAAACGGTCTCATCAACGTTCGCGGGATCAGGAGTGCTCTCGGCTGAGAGCTTTGGATTCCTGCGCTTCTCTGGATACAACTTCGGTGGAATCCTCGCCGGATCCACGGTAACTCCATCAGGCCAATTGGCTGAGATGCTGGTTGATCTTCCTACCGAGATTTTTCTCAAACTGGTCGACCAGTTATCGACTGAAGAGGCCAACACTTCCTCATGCAGGATTCCGGTCCTGATTCAGATCGTTGGGACGGATCAGTCCACTGACCCGCTGCCTCTGGTCAATGACCAAGACCTGGAGGAGCCTTGGCATTCGCTGACTCCCTCTGAGCCCCATCGCCGGTCCCCTCGGTGGTTGAGGCCTTGATCTTCTTCTTCCCATGGTCAAGTGGTTCCCGCGGAGATCAGCTCTCCCGCTGTCGATATAATGGAAAGCGGCATCACTGCTACTCTTCATCCACGTCCTCAGGTGAAGAGAGGCTTCGGCACAAGTTCCGTCAACGCTACAAGGATCTCATGTGGCAAGAGCTGGTGCTCACTGGCGTGAAGCCAGCTCCAGCTACTATGCCGACCGTCACCCGGTTTTTGCCCAACAGGCCGATGCCTTCTCTGCCTAAGGATCTGACCAAGATGGTCCTGGCACGGCCGATCTTGGCATCTCCAACAATTTTGGTGGAGCCACCACCTAAACAGCTGCTGACTAGAGCTTTGACCAAGGAGTCTCAGCCGACCAAGGGACTTCCCCATCAACTGCCGCTCACCCATGATTGTCCGCGGAGGGTTATTGGGGACTTGGGCGGTCGACCCCTCTTTAACGATTCCTTGGAATCAGAGGGTCCCTCCCTGCACTCCTGTCTGGTCGACGTGGAGTCGGTGGGAGATTTCTCGACAGATGAGGCCTTCCTTCTTTATGGGCCTTCTATGCCTGATTCTGTGTCAGCGGTTATGAAAATGGAGCCCGTCCAGAAACGGGCTCGTTACTCATTGACCAAGATCCATGACTGGGGAGATTCTCTTACGGAGGCCTTCCTGGTGGCAGGGGTCATTTTTGGCCCTATCCTGGAGCTTTGGCAGCACCCCGCTTCCTGCTCTGTGCCCTCTTCCTGGATGGTCAGATGTTCCTTTCCTAGGCACCGACTTGTTTGGGTCCAGGGTTGAGGACCACCCACCTGCATTGAGATGTCCAGTGCCACCATGGAAACCGTGACATCTACCCAAAAGGACCCCAACAGAAAAGGAAGCCCTTTTGGTTGACCTCTACTCCTGCGGCCAAGCCAGCCCAATTCCCCAGGCTGGTCAGCAGGCCCAGGCCTGGCAACTTCCGCCAAAGTCAGTGGCCTCGGTTGTCCATAAGCCTGGGGGGGAAGAAGCTCCGGTGGCACCCTAGCTGGGCCCTACTCCTCCTCCAAGCCTGCCCAGTGACGGGATAAGGGGTGCCTCCCTCATGCCTGTCACACCTCCCAATGGTGGCTGGCTCCGCCACTTCCTTTCTGTCTGGTCTACTGTCACCACAGGCAGGTGGGTTCTCAAGGTGGTGGGTCAGGGTCTGCTGCTGGAATTTGAGCAGTACCCTCATTGTCGAGCCTGTGCCCCATGGGGGTGATTTGGTATCGGCAGACATTCCATCAGCTCTCAGAGGCAAAATAGCCCAGCTGCTCAGCAAGGAGGTAGTGGTTCCTGTCTGATCCTCTGAAACACCCAGGTTTGTCTCCTGGTACTTCCTGCTGCCAAAGTGGACGGGGGGTGTGCTAGTGCCCCATTCTGGATCTGCACAACCTGAACAAGTTTCTCAGGTTGAGCACCTTCAGGATGGTAACTTTGTTTCAGATCATACCATCTCTAGAGCAGGACATGTGGTTTTGCTCCTTGGATCTTCAGGACGTGTTCTTCCACGATCCATCCGTCACACCGACGGTTCCTCCACTTCTGAGCCAAGGGAACACTCTACCAATTCCAGGCCATGCCATTCAGCCTGTCCTCGTCCCCCAGGGTCTTCACCAAGTGCATTGCAATAATGGCAGCTTACCTGAGGTGCCGAGGGGTTCGGGTTTACCCCTACTTGGATGACTGGGTAGTAGGTCCCTCCAGGCAGGAGGTGGACCTCCAGACCTGTGCTAGCTTGGCCTCCTGGTCAGTGAGGCCAAGTCGGAACTCGTACCTTCACAGGTGATCCAGTTCATCAGGGCGGAGCTCAACTCTTGCAGAGCCAGAGCCTGTTCCCAGTGGACAGTGCGGAGGCTCTCTTCTCCTTTGCCCGATCATTTTGGGTTGGGCAATTGCGCCCTGCCCGGGACATCCTGCCCTTGCTGGGTTACATGGCGGCCTTCACCAGCGAGGTCCAACGGGCCCGCTGAGAATGCACTTCCTGCAGTGGGAGCTAGCCAGTCAGTGGTCTCAGTGCAGGGTCACTTTGACCAGCTGATCACTGTGACCCAGCAGATGTGGGACGCCCTTTAGCGGTGGTTAGTCCCAGAGCATATGCAGGAAGGGATCCCATTTTTCTGCCCAGAGCCGACAGTCATCCTGACTACTGATGCCTCTCTCATGAGCTGGGGTGCCCACCTGGGGAACACAGAATCCACGGGCTCTGGACCCCCGAGGAGTCCCGATGCCACATCAGCTGGCTGGCGCAGACTGCATTCACTCCGCACATCTGGGTCAGGTGGTCCAGGTCCAGATGGGCAACACCACGACCATGTACTACCTCAACAAGCAGGGCAGGACACACTCCCTGCCTCTGTGCAAGGAAGCTCTCTGTGTATGGACCTTCATGCGCAGCCTGGAGGGTAATCTCCTAGACATCCATGTGGCAGGGGCCTCCAGCCAGCTGGTGGATGCTCTCAGCCATGAGGGTGAGGCATCTCATGAGTGGTCTCTCCACCCAGAGGTAGAACATAGTCTATTCTCCCAGTGGGGCACCCCTCAGGTGGACCTGTTCACCTCCAGGGATAACGCAAAGCTGAGGCTCTTTTTTGCCTGCACCCCTCGTCAGGGAATGCTGCATGGGGATGCCTTCTCAAGGCCTTGGACCTCAGGCCTCTTCTGTACTTTCCCTCCACTTCCCTTGATTCACAATGTATTGCTCAAGGCCAGGAGGGACAAGGCACAGGTGATCCTGGTGGCTCCGGACTGGGCCTGCCAGTTCTGGTATCCCGATCTCAGCAGCAGGCTCTTGAGGTGTCTTCCTCTCCACCCGGATCTGCTCTCCATCAATCAGGGGAAGGTACTCCATCCAGACTTTCAGTCTGTGCACCTGACAGCCTGGTTCCTAAGTGGCTAGAGTTACAGGCTTTGGGTCTCTCCGAAGATATTCTTACTCTTGTGGAGGCATCTTGGAAGGAGTCAACCAGGAAATGCTATGCCTTTAAGTGTAAATGGTTCTCCATTTGGTGCCAGGGCAACGGGCTGGACCCCTTGTCCTGTCCGGTGTCTAGCATCCTTGACTGTGGTCCCTCTCTAAGTAGGGCCTCTGGTTGACGACACTTAAGGTGCACCTGGCAGCCATCTCTGCTTACTGGGCGCAGGCCAGTCAGCAGTTGGTGACCCAGGAGAAGGTGGTCTGGTACTTTCAAAGGCCTTGACCACATTTCCCCTCTGGTGTGTGAACCACCACCCACCACCACCGAGGGACTTGTTGTTGGTTTTGGCAAAGCTCATGGGAAAGCCATTCAAACCGATGCACAGGTGTGACATGTTTCACTTGCCATGGAAGACAGCTTTTCTGGTGGCTATCATGTCAGCCAGAAGGATCAGTGAACTCTAGTCCCTTTCGGTGGAGTCTGCTTACCAGGTCTTTCACAGGGACAAAGTTGCCTGTGCCCCTACCCGAAGTTCCTCCCGAAGGTTGTGTCAGAGTTTCACCTTAACCAGGTGATTAACCTCCTGGTGTACTTCACCAGTCACACCTTGGAGGCCGAACACAGGCTCCATACTTTGGACCTGCGGTGAGCGCTTTCCTACTATAAGGAGTGCACGGCTGGAGTTTGGGGAGAGGTATGCCAGCTATTTGCTACCTACACTGAAGCCGCACCTGGTAGATCATCAGCTAAGCGGACAGTTGGCTGGTGGATTGTATCCTGCATCAACCTCTGCTATAGGATGGTGGGTGAGGAGCCTCCCGAAGAGCTAAGGCTCATTCCACCCATCATACTGCTGCCTTGGTGGCTGCTTCAGGGAAGTCCCCTATCCAGGAAATCTGCAGGGCGATTACTTGGAGGTCGGCACACACCTTAATTTCCCATTACCACATTGACCTCGAGTCATGCTGCGATGCTGGTTTTGGGACCTCAGTTCCCCAGTCTCTGTTTCCTAAATAGGGTGTGTGTGTCTTGCCTCCTTCCTCCCGGAGAACTGCTAGGAGTCTGCCAGAAGTGTGGATAGAACATCATATCCATGTCCCTAGAAACACAGATTACTCACCTGTAACCGTAGCTCTTCCATGGAGTGTTCTCTTGCAGCAGGTAATACTTTTGGGTATCCAGCAGAGGTTGCTGTGGTGCACTGCAGCTCTTCTAGCAGTTTTTCACCCCGGACCGCCCACACATGACATCAGCTACCTGTTTCCTGTGTGATGGGCAGTCCTGGTATCCTCAGTTAATTTTCCCGCCGTCTTCAGCTTGCGCAGCAGCTAGTGCAACATCCGTGTAGCAGTCATCATTGAGAAATTTGGAACTAAGACGAATGTCTACAGATTCTTCAACAAAGCAAGCATTATTTTGTTCCTGCCATTGTAGTAGGAAGATATACTGCTTTGACAACCACACACTTTGTGTAAGGTGTCTGAGACACACACATGACACCATTTCCTGCACCTTATGTCAGGCATTTAATCAGAAGCTTCGTCGATGATGGTTGGCAAAATTAAACAACTTTTGATGGAGCAGAAAATGTCTCGTAGAGAACCGGGGCTCATACCAAGGGCTGCCGCCTATTGGTCCTCGTTCCAGGCAGAAAAAGGAGAAACCCTCCTCACACTCCCTGCCTCATTGTCCGTCTTCGGCCACTGTTTCAGGTGTCCCTCCATTGGTGGGACGTCCATTACACACTACTTCATTGACAGGGACTCATACCCTTTCATCGACGGCGCTTTCCAGCGCTTTAAATACAGCTCAAATTGTAACTGCTTCATCGACGGAGGCTTATACCCTCTCGTCAACTACGCTTTCCAGCACTTTACATGCAGCTAAATATACAGCTGCTCTGTCAATGGGGGCTCCTCTCCCGTTGACTGCATCTGACAATTTAAGTGAAAATAACCCCCCCCCCCCGCAGGCTCATCGATGAGACCCCACATTCCTCAGGGGAAGCCTATGGCTTATGCCTTATTGACTACCCCTTTGCCTTCACAGGTGCCTTCCTATAGGGGTCAGGCAGACAGAGATCGGGACCCTGGTCTTTATCATCCAGGGGCAAGACCTGCTCATGCTACTTGTCCCATCCCCTCTATTACCCCACTTGTGTCCCAACGGCCCCCCTTCTTACCCCACTTCTGCTCAAGAAAGGGACATCACCAATGTAGTACGACATGTCTTGCATGCCATGCGGCACTCCCAGCCCTCCGAATAGCTGGGTGATCCTCCTGATCTCCTCCTCCTCTTCTGCCTAAAGATTCCATACTGACAGGGATACCATGCCTCCCTGGTCTCTTCTTCCTTTCTTAGAGGACTGTTTGTCAGATGACCAAGAATTACCACCTGATTTCCCTGGTGATCTTGAGGGTGAAGAGTTCCAGGATCTGGAGTTTCCCAATCTTGAATCTCCCTATTCGGAAATCTCTTTTCTTAATGAGGACCTGCCTGTACCTATCGCAGCCTCTCCCCCAGATGATCCAACCTTTAGTGAGATGATGGCTCAAATACAAAAGGTCATGGGATTCTCGACTACTGAACATAACAAACAATGTAAGGATATGGCAGAATACCTTGTATTACCTAAGGAGCCTGTTTTAGTGGTTCCCCCACTAATATCAACTTACCAGAATGCCTTGCTGGCTGCTTGGCATCAGCCTTCAGCTATTACAGCTGTTCCCCGAAAAGCGGATCATCTATACCAGGCTACCCCTTTCTGTCTACTATTCCAGAGGCAGATTCTGTGGTCATTACTGCTGCTCATGACCGTAGCAAAAAAACCCAAGCACATGAGCTCCTTACCCCTGATAAGGAATCCCAAAGAATAGACTGTCTGGGGGAAAGGTATTTTCCTCAGGTGCTATGAATATCATAATCTTGAACTATATGGGTCGTATGATTAAATATCAGCATACCCTTGGGTCCTCTGCCATTGAGCTTATCAATAAACTCCCTCCCTCGCAGGAAAGAGATAAATTATTGGCTACAGTGACAACTAGTAATTCTATCTCCCGTCACCTTCTCAGGTCGGGATATGATGCCGTAGATACCTCAGCCTGACTAAGAGCCACTGGTATCGCGTTACGTCGCCATGCTTGGCTTTGCATTTCAGGCTTTGCACCTAACATGCAACATAAAGTAGCTAATGCCCCCTTTAACGGGTCCAGGCTGTTTGGGCTAAGTACTCAGACTCTACTGGATGACTTACAGGCATCAGGCAGAACCCTCCATATGGGACATGGCATGTATCATACTCCATCTACAACCTACCATACTCAACAGTCCTCTTATTCCAAAAAAGGAGGAAGATACAGAGGTAATTATAAAGGTGGCTTCAGAGGTTGTGCTCAATCCACCAGAGGCAACACCTCTGCTGCCCGGGGTGCCTACTCCCACCCTTCCGGTGGAGCTGCACAGCCCGTCTCCCAGTGACCCACAAGGGCTTTCCCCCCGCCTGCTTGACCAGGCCTCAAAGGCTGTGGGGGGTCATTTTACCCTCCATCTGGAGGCCTGGCAAACATAGAAACATAGAAGTTGACGACAGATAAGGACCGCAAGGCCCATCCAGTCTGCCCATTTCTTTTTCTACCTTATAAATGTGCCATCGGCCTTTGCTCTGTCAGTGGCCTATCTATTCATACTCATCTGTATTGCTCCCTTATGCCTATCCCATGCCTGTTTGAAGCCCTGCACTGTATTCATAGCCACCACTTCCTGAGGTAGGCCCTTCCATGCATCCACCACCCTTTCTGTGAAAAAGAATTTCCTCACATTCCCCCTTAATCGGCCTCCTCTAATCTCATGCTGTGTTCTTTTGCTCTACTATTTTTCTTATATTTAAACATGTTAGACTCTTTCACCTTGTTAATGTCCTTAAGGTGCTTGAATGTCTCGATCATATCACCTCTCTCTCCTTTGCTCAAGGGTATACATATTGAGCTCCGTTAATCTGTCCTCATATGTCTTCTGATGCAGTCCCTGCACCATTTTGATTGCCCTTCTCTGGACTGCCTCAATTTGGTTAATGTCCTTGTGAAGGTGTGGCCTCCAGTACTGCACGCAGTACTCCAGATGGGGCCTAACCAGTGTCTTGTAAAGAGGGATTATTCCTCCCTCTTACGACTTGTGATACCCCTACTAATACACCCTTACATCCCCCAGCCTTACCTACTGCTTTAGAGGTCTATTTGGATGATTTCAGGTCATCAGTGATGATGATGATGATGATGATGTCGTCCAAGTCTCTTTCTTCCTTTGTGACTGCCAGCAACTCCCCTCCTAGCCTGTAGGTGGCTTCAGGGTTTCTCTTCCCTATGTGCATGATCTTTTACTTCTTTGCATTAAATCCCAGTTGCCATTCTTCTGACCATTTTGCTAGTTTATCCAGATCTCTTCTCATTCTGCCCACCCCATCTGGATCATCTACTCTGTTGCAGATCTTGGTGTCATCTGCAAACAGACAAGCCTTACCCTTTAGTCCATCTGCAAGCTCACTAATGAAGATATTGAAGAGGACTGGCCCCAGGACTGATCCTTGAGGTATCCCACTTGTAACTTGCATCTCTTCTGACTGTATACCATTTACCACCACTCTCTGTTTTCTGACCGTCAACCAGTTTGCCACCCAGTTGACCAACTTCTGACCCACCCCGAGCCTACCCATCTTATTTATCAATCTTCTGTGTGGAACAGTGTCAAAAGCTTTGCTGAAGTCAAGGTAGGCGACACTTCACAACGATCACTTCAGACAAATGGATACTTCAGATTATACAGAAGGGTCATACTCTAGTGTTCCTCTCCACCCTACGACCTTGCCCTCCACAGAAGAGTCATTATCCTCCAGATCATATACCCATCTTATAGGAGGAATTGACTGCCCTTTGACCAAACAGGGTGTTGTTCCAGTGCACATTCTGGAACATCAAATGGGATTTTACTCCACGCCTTCTGATGCCCAAATGAACGGGAGACCTCAGACCAATACTGGATCTAAGACAACTGAATCTACATTCAGTACAAACATTTTCATGATCACCCTGCTTGCCATCATGCCGATCCTGAAACAGGGCGATTGGCTTTGCTCCCTAGACATGAAAGATGCCTACTTACATATCCCCATCCACCCTGCCCACCACAAATGTTTGCGATTCCACCTACTGGGTCAAAATTACCAGTTTCGAACACTCCATTTCAGCCTCTCATCAGCCCCCAGAGTGCTCACCAAGTACATAGCAGTGGTGGCAGCAGCCTTACAAAGAAAAGGGCACTTTGTCTTTCCATATCTAGACAATTGACTAATCAAAGCAGACTCCAAGGTAGCTCTGCTTGCCTCCCTAGATGCTACCTTGAACATGTTCGCAGATCTGGGGATCACAAGCAGTTGGTCAAAGTCCAGTCCAGATCTGACACAGTCTCTCCAATACATTGGGGCTGTCCTAGATACTGTTACAGCCAAGGCTTACCTCTCGCCTGCCCGGCAGGATGTGCTTATATCTCTGGTGTCACACATACAGACTCAGAAAATAGTCACAGCCCGACAGATGCTGCGCCTTCTGGGTCACATGTCTGGTGCCATCCCTGTGGTGGCATTCGCCCATCTTCACATGAGACCTGTCCAGTGGACCCTCCAGAATCAGTGGTCCCAAAAAACAGGACAGATCGAAGACAAAATCAGGGTCACTCCCTCTGTCAAGTCAACCCTAACATGGTGGACAGTCAGAATCAATCTGAATCAAGGAATGCCTTTCTGCCCCCCCCCCCATGCAAATATTAACCACAAATTCTTCTCTGCAGGGATGGGGTGCACACTTCGGTCCTTATTAGACCCAAGGCCAGTGGCCCGCTTCTCCCCATCAGTCTCCTAGAGATGTGAGCGGTCTGTCTAGCCCTTCAGGCGTTCCGGCCCTACCTCGTCCCAGGCTCATTACTGATCCAATCAGACAACACTGCAGTAGTGTTCTACCTTAACAAACAAGGAGGTACAAAATCTCGCACCCTATGCAAGGAGACCTTACAGTTTGGCAATCTCAGCAACCTTCACAGTAACAGCTGTCCACTTCCTGGGACATTACAGCCAATTAGCCGACTGGCTGATTCAGCCAGTCCACAGCTCACGAATGGACACTTCACGAGCAAGTGCTTCAAGAAATCTTCAACTTATGGGGCACTCCACAGCAGGATCTGTTTGCTTCCCAGTGAATTACCATCTTCCCAGGTTTTTCCATTATCCTGAACAAAAGGGACAGTGTAGAGATGCCTGTCCCAAATATGGACAGGACTCTTCTTATATGCTTTCCCACGTTCCTCTCCTGCAACAGGCCCTACTGAAACTACAACTAGAACCAGCCACAATGATTCTCATAGCCCCAGTGTGGCCTTGCCAGATATGGTTTCCCTACTCCTACAGCTGTTGGTATGGGACCCCGTTCCGTTGCCAGTCAGACCGGACCTTTTGGCTCTGAGTCAAGGGTCTCTCCTACATCCCAACCTGAAGGCTTTACACATTTACGCTTGGCTCCTGAGGAAGCTTTCATAACTAGATTACAAATGTCCTGTCCTGTTGCCAGTATTCTCTTGGCCTCCTGTAAACCAGAAACAGGAGCAACATAAAATTCCAAATAGTAACGCTTTTCAATGTGGTCAGCCTCTCAATCTTTGGACCTTTACTCCTGTCCATTGATGAAGGTTCTGGACTACCTGGGCTCACTATCTGAGTCCGGTTTAAGTTACTATTCCATCAACGTTAACTTGGCTGCCATCTCTGCTTTCCATGAACCTCTGGATGGCAGGTTACTGTACCAACATCATCTAGCTAAGATGTTTTTGAAGGGAATGTTACATATTAAACCTCCTATTAGAAGACCCACTCCTCTGTGGGATTTCAATTTTATGATAGAAAAATTGACCCTTGAGCCTTTTGAACCAGCAGCCACTTGTGACCTTCATTTTCTATCATGGAAACCTTATTTCTGATGGCTGACACTTCCGCTCGACATATTTTTGAGCTTCATGCCCTCATGTGTAAGGAACCTTACTTGATTTTCCACAAGTCAGGTGGTCCTTCGTACTCAACCTTCCTTCCTTCCTAAAGTAGTCTCCGAATATACTTTAAATCAGTTCTTGGAGTTTCCGGTCTACTATCTTGACTGTTCCAATCAGTGTGAACATCTGCTACATTCTTTAGATGTCCATTGTGTATTATGCTACTATACTAATCTGACAGAATCGATTAGAAAGACTTCTCAACTGTTCATCTCTTTTGCCCCAGGTCGCGATGGCCTCCCATTTGCTAAACGTACTCTTTCATCCTGGTTGGCAAATTGTATTACATTTTATTACAAAATATACAACAAGCCTTTACCTGAATCTGTCCAAGGCCATTCCAGTAGAGCTATGGCCACCACTGCGGCTTGCTTTAAGGGAGCCTCCATTCCAGCTATCTGCAGTGCAGCTACCTGGTCCATGATTCATACATTCACAAGGCACTACAATCTGGATATTGCCTCACAACATAGGGTGGCCTTCGGCCGTGTGGTCCTACAAGATCTCCTGTCATAACCATCCTCCCACATGGGCTTTACTGTTTGGCATTCATCCCAAAAGTGTTACCTACTGCAAAAGACCAGTCTGTGGAAGATGGTATAGTTATGTAAAAACTTACTGTAACAGTAGATCTTTGAGGAGTGTCTCTTGCAGTAGGTTTGTTCCCACCCTCCGTCCCCCTCCTTTTCTAAGAGATCAAAATTCTGGTCCCATGACTTTGGGTTGGGACTCCTTTGGTACCTTGGCTTCCCTCGGTCCTCTCTTTGCAGCCGAATCCAGTGGGGAACTGAGGATACCAAGGACCACCCACTCTATATAGGAAACAGGGAGCTGATGTCATGTGTGGGGGTCCCTGGTGAAAACTGCTAGATCATCTGCCATGTACCACAGTGACCTCTGCTGGATACCAAAAGTATTACCTACTGCAAGAGACACTCCTCAAAGATCTACTGTGGCGGTAAGTTTTTATTTAACTGTACTTCCCTGGAGTGGTATATGATGTTCATCCACATGGACTCACCCACCCTTCCCATGCTTTGGCGCATAACTCTGCTTCCAGCAGGCAAGATCGGGTGTCATGGGGCAGAGCTGAGGGAGTTACCACCCGAGTGGGTGGGAGGAGCCAGCTTGAAGACGTTTCTGGCAAGTCTTAAAGGGAAAGGCAACTGCCAGAAGTATGGATGAACATCATGTACCACTCCTAGAACTACTGTTACAGGTGAGTAACCTGTTTTTACATTCCACGGTGTCTCCGGGGAGGGGAGGCGGGTGTGAGGGGCAGCAGTATGGCAGCTCTGTGTATGAATTTGAAATTCTGGCTACACCATCAGAGGTAGCTTCTATTGTGCATGGATGATCGGGATGTCTGCAGCATAATTACTTACTTCAGTGTGTGAATATGTCAGCAGCTCAGGGCAGCTTTAGTTTGACACACTGAAGTGAGTAATATGCTACAGACTCCCAATCATCCATGCACAGTAGAAACTACCTCGTGATTGGACTGACTCCAGCATTAATTACTCACTTCAGTGTACCTCTCTGGCACCAAAAAAACAATCCCCCATCCCGTCCGTCCCTTCACTCCTTCCCAGGGGTGGTCCTTCAGCAGCACTTTGACCTCTGCCGCTGGCATCTTCCTCCATTTGTTAAAATATCTCATTCACTTTTCTTTTGTTTATAAGTTAAAATAAAAAAAACAGTGATGAGATATAAAATACGGTCCTGCACACACTACTGTCCCAGTCCCGCTGTGACCTTACAGCAGCTGCTGCTCTCAGCTCTTCTCTGCATCAGCTGCTGCTTTTACCTTAAGTTCTCACTGTGGTCATTAGCCTGCCTCGCTTCTCCAGTGACTCCATGCCTTCATCCTGCCATCCTTTATTTTTAGTCCACCCACTGCCTGACCGCCAACCCAGACCATCCTCCTTTCGTTGCTTGCTGTACACTTGGAAAGCTGAGGTAAGGGGTGGGGTGCAGTTGGCTTTGCGGAGTATCATTTGTACCTGGCAGTTCCTCCCTTTCAGGGCTAAAACCCAGAGTCCCACACCCACCACTGGCAGAACTTAGATTAGTAAATGACTCTCGGAGACAGAGAGAGAGAGTCTTGAGACTGTTTCATGGAGTAAAATAACAGTGGTAGTTTACTCACCTGGTAAAAGTGATTCTGAGGGAATACATCTCTGAGGCACTCCACATTCATGACATAATGGGTTGTGTACACCTGATAGGTTGTCTGATGCTTATAAGAAACTGATGTCATTGCTCCCTGCTGGTGTAATGACTCTTTAAGCAAGTAATGGAATTTTTAGTGAGTTTTGTCCTGAATTCAGGTACTAAGACTTCTCCCCTTCCCTCAGCTGGGGATTCCTTAAGTAATATATGATATATGAGAAAGTGCAGGTCGTGGCCCAATAAGAGCACATCCCAGGTATCTAATAAGGCACGGGCCCAGCTAGTGGGATCTTCCTCCTGACCAATATATTGTGCAATGTTATTGGCTTGTTCCCAAACCCTGGTTGCCAGTAACACATGGCTGTGTCGAGTGCTGACACTCAGTGAGAATGTACTCCAGCCCTGGGGTGGGGGCAGTATAGCCGAGAGGTTAGAATAACGAGCTGTGAATGAGCTTGGTACATCCAGCAGACCTGGGTTTGATTCCCACAACCACCACTTGTATACTGTGTGGCTCTGAGCAAGTCACTTAACCTCCCTAGTGCTTCCAGGTCACCCCTGAAAATGGGCACTTGTGTCTAGTGGGCCTTACCTGGTTACCAAAAGAATAAAATAAAATACAACTTCAGATATTCTAACTTTCTATTTCCACCCCAAGAAATGGCATTCAGAGTAGCAGGAAACCCTCCAAATCCATTTTATGACGCCGCCCCTGTGGCTGGAGGGTTGAGGCGCTGGACACCACACCTTGCTCCACACCAGCGACCTGGGTTCGGGAACGAGCTCGGGCCGCCGGGGGTTGGCTGGGGGGGACACAGGCTGGAGCGTCCGACAACGACTCGCCTTCTCCGCGGGAGGGAGGGTTCTCTATCCCGGCAAGCGGCAACCTCTGGTGGAGGCTGGGGGCGTGACGGCAAGTCGGGGTCCTAGGGGCTGGATTGGGTGAGGACATAGGTCAGCAGCCAATCAGCCTCAGGACTACAGGGAGGGGTTGAGGGACGTTGCCAACGTCTGCGTTCGCGCCTTGACATCCTGGGCCCACGATGTCCCTCTGGGAGAAAAAGTGAAATACTCCCACTGGGACCGGAAAGATGGAGCGCTGAGCCGTGGTCTCTATGTGCCGGAGCCAAGCCTGCAACCCTGACAAGTGCAAGATTCGGGGATTGCCCCACCCTAACCCTGCCCAGGGGGTATCCGTAGCAGGATGGAGGGACCTGGGGACTGACAGGTAAGGCTCCGGCAGAGACTAGGTTTAATGGGTGACTCCTGATGGTGTGGGTCCAGTGGGTAGTAGGTGGGGATAAATTGTAGGAAAAAAATAAATAAATTTTATGGCATTGAAAACCACTCAGCTTTGTTGCCTAGGCGCTCTCGTGTGATGAAGTCACAGGAGCCCTCAATCACACATTACTCATGGCCCCACACCTTGTTAATCTGGCCTGGCTGTGTGGCCAGGAGGGGCAGAGTTGATCCCTATGAGCCATTTGATACATTGGTACCAAGTAAATAAAAAAGACCTGCTTGATGCTGTTGAGATGCTGCAAAAAAAAGTAACTTGCTCTCGACTTGCTACCCTGCTACCACTCTTGTGGAGCGGGATCACATGAGCCTTTCTACAGTCTTCTGGGACCTCTCCTGTGCTCAGAGACTCACCAAACAGTTCTACTAGCAGAGCCATTAGCAGAACTGTTTAGTGAGTCTCTGAGCACAGGAGAGGTCCCAGAAGACTGGAGAAAGCTCTCATGTGATCCCGGCCTCCACAAGAGTGGGTAGCAGGGAGGAGGCGGGAACCATACAGACCAGTCAGTCTTACCTCAGTAGTGGGCAAGATTATGGAGGCACTCCTTAAGGAAAGGATAATGCAACACCTGGAATCCATAGGAGCACAGGATCCAAGACAGCATGGGTTTACAAAAGGAAGGTCCTGTCAAACTAATCTCATAGATTTCTTTGACTGGGTAACCAGAGTGGTGGACCAAGGGGGAGCAGTTGATGTCGCCTACCTTGACTTCAGCAAAGCTTTCGATACTGTTCCACATAGAAGATTGATTGATAAGCTGGGTAGGCTTGGGGTGGGTCAGAAGTTGGTCAACTGGGTGGCAAACTGGTTGACAGGCAGAAAACAGAGAGTGGTGGTAAATGGTATACAGTCAGAAGAGATGCAAGTCACAAGTGGGGTACCTCAGGGATCAGTCCTGGGGCCAGTCCTCTTCAACATCTTCATTAGTGACCTTGCAGATGGACTAGAGGGTAAGGCTTGTCTGTTTGTTGCAGATCTTGGTGTCATCTGCAACAGAGTAGATGATCCAGATGGGGTGGGCAGAATGAGAAGAGATCTGGATAAACTAGCAAAATGGTCAGAAGAGTGGCAACTGGGATTTAATGCAAAGAAGTGCAAAATCATGCACATAGGGAAGAGAAACCCTGAAGCCACCTATAGGCTGGGAGGGGAGTTGCTAGCAGTCACAAAGGAAGAAAGAGACTTGGGCATCATCATCACTGATGACCTGAAATCATCCAAGCAGACCTCTAAAGCAGTAGGTAAGGCTAGGGGGGTGTTAGGGTGTATTAGTAGGGTATCACAAGTCGAAGAGGGAGGTAATAATCCTCTTTACAAGACACTGGTTAGGCCCCATCTGGAGTATTCGTGCAGTATTGGAGGCCACACTTCACAAGGACATTAATCAAATTGAGGCAGTCCAAGAAGGGCAACCAAAATGGCGCAGGGACTGCATCAGAAGACATATGAGGACAGATTAACAGAGCTCAATATGTATACCCTTGAGCAAAGGATGGAGAGAGGTGATATGATCGAGGCATCAGACACCTTAAGGGCATTAACAAGGTGAAAGAGTCTAACATGTTTAAATATAAGAAAAATAGCAGGACAAGAGGACACAGCATGAGATTAGAGGGGGGCCGATTAAGGGGGAATGTGAGGAAATTCTTTTTCACAGAAAGGGTGGTGGATGCATGGAATGGCTTACCACAAGAAGTGGTGGCTATGAATACAGTGCAGGGCTTCAAACAGGCATGGGATAGGCATAAGGGAGCAATACAAATGACTATGAATAGATAGGCCATCGACAGAGCAAAGGACGATGGCACATTTATAAGGTAGAAAAAGAAATGGGCAGACTGGATGGGCCTTGAGGTCCTTATCTGCCGTCAACTTCTATGTTTCTATGACTTGTACTACTGACAGTCTCCTTATAAGCAGCAAGGAATTTGCAGCTTCTACAAAATTAAGTCTGCTTGGGTGAGGGCATATGAAAGTGGGTTGTCTGGTGGGGATCAAGTTGTGAACATTATTTGTTGGGGGGTACTGTGTTTAGCACCTGTGCCAACAGATGAAAGCGATGTATAAAAGACATACAATCCTTTCACAAATGTGCTTACAGACAGAAACACTATATTTTAATCCCTTGAAAAACTCTGCAAAATTGGTCAGAATACCAGATTTCGGGGCAGAATATCAAAAGTAGGATCTTGGTAATCTGCCAGAAATCCTTTTTTTTTTTTTCTTAAATTCTGCCACTGAAGTTGTTGGATGTCTTTCCTTTACCATTTGTGATTCTTGAGCAGTGTTGCAGGGTGTGAGCATGTGTGTTTTTTTTTGTTGTTAATTTCCATGATTTCTCTTTGATGTTACTGTGTTGTTTGATTTACATTGTGACCTTTTTGATCCTGAGGATATATAATTAGCTTCGTGACCCCGACTGGTTGTGATCTTGGGCTAATGCACCCCTATCATGCCTTCTGAGCAGGAGTAAATGCTAGGTTAAATGCAGTACCACATGATGGGGTCCTAACCAATTGCTACATTTACATGTGCACTGTAATCCGGTTCAAGCCTTGAAAAACGGGATTGAAGAAAAAAATCGCAGTTTACAGACACGGGTAAACCCAACTGGTGCACTAACCAAGTTGATTTTTAAACCGGGTTGAAAGTATGTGGTTCACAGAAATTGATGCCTGTAGAGCCCGAATGTTCTAGTAATGTAAACATATAAACGGCATCAGTTGCCCAATCCTTCCTGTAGGCATGCGCATTTAATCAGTCCTGTCATGCCAGTGCACAACACCATGTACTGAGCATGCTCACGTTACCCGTACAACCATAGCCGGTATTCCAGAGATGCATATTTATGTATTTATTCCGGATTAACAAGTAGCTTTTGCGCACAGGACAGTTTATTTACAAAGGTTCCACGACAAAGAGTGGGAGGGTAGAACAGACAGACAAAGGATGACATAATGTGCATGTACAGATAACAACAACAAAAAAATTGTACAAAATTATAATCACATTCTCAAATAAAACTGTGATACAAATGCAAGCAGAACAAAACGAAGTGGAAGGGAAGTAGGGATAGGAGTTAGGGAGGGTAAAGAGGGGTGAGGAGGGTAGTAGCCGGGAGGCTTTGTCTAAAGATAGTGCGTGGATGGGGAAAGGGTGAGAGGAGAGAGAGACAGAGAGACAGAGAGACAGAGAGACAGAGAGACAGAGAGACAGAGAGACAGAGAGACAGAGACAGAGAGACAGAGACAGAGAGACAGAGAGACAGAGACAGAGAGACAGAGAAGGGAAGGATGAGAAGATGTGAGCCATAGGAGAAAAGTCATAGCTGGTGGCCTAAAGGGCTAAAGTAGAAACAGTAGGTTCTTAAGTGGGCAAGGCTGTTAATAATTTAGGCAGTCACAGGTGCTCTGTAGCAGGATACGCTTGGCGCAGAAGGCGTCTTTAAACTTGGACATCCCAGTTAGGCTTGTTAAATCAAGGTCAAGGCCATTTAGCCAGTTGGGGCTCTGTAAAGGAAAGACCTATGTAAACTGAATCGCATCTCTGGAACTGGAATGAGCTGGTCATGTATACTGAACAGCACTGCAACAAGAACCACCAGCACTGATCCCTGTTCCTCTCAGTCACACTGCACATGTAAACAAGGTAAATGAGTCAGAACCAACCAGACGCCATTTTATAAGTTTGAGTTACCATGAGTCGCTTGGATAAACATCCACTCCATTTGTATAGGAGGAGCAGTCAATTTCAGTATAATGAATATCATAATATAGTATTATATATAATAATGTAATTAGTTCTGCAAGTAGATAAATTAGACACTGTTTGCAAATTTGTTTTTGTTTTGTTACAATCTTTGGCTGAGAAAGGTGCACTGAGCTGAAGCACGTTTTAGGAAGAGACCTGGGAGCACTTGCGCAGGGTCACACAGTATGCAAGTGGAAGTTGTGAGTTTCAGGCTTCAGTCTCCGTTAGGCCTCAGGTTCACAGCTTGGTTCTCTACCCTTTAGGCTATACTGCCTTCCTAATACACTTCGATAAAGCAGCTTGGAGGAGAGGTGGATATACAGTAAGAGAGAGTACATATATTTACTAACATACTAAAAGCCAGTAGAATAGGCCAAATGGTCTGTCTTGTCTGTTCGAAAGCCAGCAACCTAGTGGTTGTCAGCATACCAACCCCAGCCCCCAAGAGGGTTCTTTAGTTTCAGTTACCCTTGTACCTGTCCCACCCTTCTTGAAACCGTCTTGGTATCAAATACAGTATAAATTGTATTATCTCCATGCTAGGCAGATGGTCTAATCTTGCAATTTTTAACTTCATCACTCTTTCCAGGCTGTCAGGGATGCGAATAGCTGTGTTCTTAACACTCCACAGTAAAGCATGTTTGCTGGTGCCAGTGAGTCCCCAAGGCACTTACTCACAGGAGCTCTCGGGGGCGTGAGCCCGCATTCTTTATGCACATTTTGAGTATCGGGCCTCTCGGACTTTTTCTGCGAGAGTCCCCGAGACTCTCAGCAACCAAGCTCTGGGAGTCACTTTAGGACATTTTTTTATGTTACAGAGAAGGACTTATAACAAATTAGGGCCACTGCTCAACTAAAAAACCTCTTGTTAGTTGAGCAGTGGACATAATTTGTTTGGATATACCCTCTGAAACATAAAATAATGTAGATTAAAATGCCCCAACAGAGACAAATGGAGCTTTCTGCAGAATACTACGGTAAAAGCTGTGCTGGCGCAGGGGCCCGGCTCCCGCGTATTTGAATGGGGACCCTTAGAAATTTTCCGAGGACTCCCACTTTTCGGTTGTGGACCCCCTTTTTTTTTCATGGACAGTCCCAGACCCCCAATCAAAAAATCCTACGAAGAGCTCTGACTCACTTTGCCAGGACTCCTTCCCTCCTCACACTCACTGTGCCCCTCCAAAGTATAGTACAGTTGTCCTATAGAACCAAAATCTTGTTACTCCTGGGACATAGAAATACAGCAGTTCTGTATTTGTCGGTTTCAAGTGTGGGGCTCTTTGTCCAATACCAGCTCCACTGCAGTGCCGACTTCTTAAACAATCTGTCATATTTCTGGGAAAATCTTTGAAAAATATTTTTATGCAGAATTCTATTTTAATTTCGTATATTTCTGTATTTATCTTCCAATCTTTCTTTATTACATAGGAGAGCTGCTTTAAAATAGGATATTGGTCCCTCAGAATTCATGTGCTCTGGCAGTATGTCTAGCCATGTTATAATCCTTGGTTTATTAGAAATAACAGTTGGTTAAAGAGTTTATGATAGCACGTGTAGACAAGCCAGAGGAGCAGATGACATTCAATGGACATGCATTCTGTTTCATCAGAATTTCCTTAGTGATGCGCAGACTTCATGGGGCTGAGTGGTGGGGGACCGTTCTGGCATTCAGGCAGCCTGGGGTTTTGTCTGAGGCTGGCAAAGAGAATACAAAGCGTCTGTTCAGATGCTCTCCTTTAGTGGAGGGAGAGCGCAGCACCACTCACAGAATGACATCTGGTATGGCCAACCTGCTGGCACAGTGGTAGCGCTGCAGTTTGCAGCATCGGTGTCTCAAGTACAGGAACGAGTCTAAGGCATTGGAGGGCCCGCGGGGGGATATTGAGCATCCGAGGGACTGCTCTCCTCCTCTGGGGACAGGAGGGGCCAGTGCTCGGTGAAGACTGACCCCTGGTGGAAGCCAGGGGTGCCATGGTCTGAGCCTCCACTGCATTGTGGGGACGTGACGGACGTCAGTGTCTGTGCTTTGATGTCACATCCCCGATGGGGAATTAAACTGAAATGGGAATACGTAGCCACTAAAATAAATAGTAATAAATAACAAAAATTGCACCACTCCAGTGCATATGATGGCCGGCCACCCAACCCTTGCCTCTGTGGAAAACGGCACTCTGCCAGCTTGTACCTGGCCAGCCGTGGCATGAGGCATGGCCTGCCAGCTGGCATGTGGAGAGTCTGGCATAGAAGTAAGTGTGCAGAGTACTGGGGGTGAGGTGAGGGTAGACCCCCAGGGAGGGCGAGGCTCCCTCAAGCCAGAGAAGCCCCCAGAAAAAAAAATGACATCTGGCGGAGGCTTAGTGAGGCACTGTTGATAGCATGGGTGATCACACGCTGCTTGGCACCTCCCCACAGGACTGTCGCAAATGTGCGCACTCACATAGGGAGGTTGGATTGGCAAAACAGGGAGGAAAATCACTAGTGGTATCAGAACGACACAGAGACAGAATTTGTCTGGAGAAAAGGACCACTTCGCCCACCTAAGTCTGCCTATTTTTCCCTGCTTATAGTATCACCGCAGATCTTACTTGATCTCTGGCTCATTCACCCCCCCCCCGCCCTTTCCGTTTTCCTAGGATTCCTTTATGCCTGTCCTAGGCATTCATGAATTCCATCGCTGTTTTTGCCCCCACCACCTCTGCTGGAAGACTGTTCCAGGAATCCACCACTCTTTCTGTGTAGCAGTACATCCTCACTCTCTCCTGAATCTACCCCCTCCAGCTAATTATCGTGCCCCCTTCTTCCTGATCACCTTTTCTCTGAAAAATACTTCCCTGTATTACCTTGTGTACCCCCGTTAGGTGTTTAAAGGTTTCTGTCATATTCCCCCACTTCTGTTCTGTGGTCTACATATTTAGGTCCTTTAATCTCCCTCATAGGGCTTTGGATGCAGACCCTGCACCATTTTAGTTGCCCTCCTCTGGACTGTTTTCACTCTTGTCTATGTCCATTCTGAGATGATGAGTGTGGGTCTGTTACTGCCCTTGTCTACCAGGTGCTCTGAGAGGATGGGCCTTAGGGTGACATGTTGCGGCAGTCAGAGCACACCATAAGGGAGGCATATGGAAACGGCACCCCACTTTGGGAGAGTAAGCTGGTGGAGTACAGTGCTATGGTTGATGGAGCACTGATCTAGTGAGGCAGAGACCCTGGACTGGAGTTGGAGACATTGCACCACCCAAAGACAAACTGTATGTCTCCTTGAATACTGTCCAAGACTTACCTTTCAGTGTGGTGCCGGACATAGAGCCAGCTGGGGGAAGGGTTAGAGACCCAGAGGTCTGGGCATCACACCTGGGAAGAGAGAGCATAGCAGCAGCATGTGCCTGAGCACCATAGTTGTTTCCATCTATGTATCATACCCCATGGCCCCCAACCCTGTGGGGCATGGTTAGAGATAGTAGATCTTTCTTGCTAGTAAGAATTTGGTTGGGGCAAGGCCCTTCCAACAAACTCTTGATTAACATGACTGGCACAGGACTGGACGTATGATGCCACCACATTCAGTTACCTGCCTCACACCAGTGTAGCACTTGTTCACCCCACTGTCTGTATTCCTGCCCACATGAGTAGCACCAACTGGGGGGTCATTTGTGGAATGGTAGGAGCCACCCATTCTTCCCGTGGCAGGAGGCATTAGAGAGTGGCACTGCACTGTGCCTCCCTGTATTTCGGGCAGTTTAAAAATACTTTCCTTTTACCTTTTATGGTTGCTCCCTACTTTGTTTTGTTCTCTACTTCTCCACCCTCCCAGCAGGTGAAGTTGTTTTCCAGTAGTGCTCACATTTAGTGAAATTCTTTTGAAATGCCCCAGCAGTTGTGCACCATACCAGCTGACTCAGAATTGTTTCAGTAGGCTTCGCAAAGGAGCATATGTGTTTTTTTTTTTTCGGAATACAATTTAAACCCCTTCATCTCCGGCACTGTCACCCGACATCCTGCCAGACATCGCATGCCCCAGAGGACCCTCGGTCCCCCCCCCCCTCGAGTCGGGTTGGCCCCTCATACCTTCAAATTTTGTTGGGGTCCTCCTTGCTGTCTGCGGCATCGGTGGTGAAGGCCAGTATCCAGACCCTAGTCAGTGTCGCACCGGGGTCTCAGGGTTTGTCCATGTACACTCCCCCCCCCCAAGAGGTTTGATATGCACTAAAGCCAAGGCAAACACCGACATCTATCATGTCTCCCCCTTGACAGGACTCTGGCATGCTGTACATCTGGTCAGCACCAGAGGCCAGTCTTGCAACAGGCAACATACCCCTCTCCTGGAGGAGATGGGCAGTCCCTTGGATGCTCAAGCCTCCTCCCCAGCTGGCCCTCCGACAACCCGTGTCTGTTCCTGAACCTGGGTCACTGGCGTCGCAAGCATTAGGCCAGCCTCAAAGGAGCAAGTTTGGGAAAATAAAGAATAAAGAAGAAGAAAAAAAAATCACAGGATGAGAACAAATCTGACATATATGCTGGCATTTTTATAAATGCTAACAGGCAACTACACTTGGTACTATTTATATATTTTTTTATAGGTACTTTTCTTTAATGCCTCTGCAGACCTGACAGGGGCTACGACCCCTCCCTCGGAGGAGTATGTCCTCAGACTCCTGATCACTCTGCATGGCCAGCTCCAGAGTTCCTCTGCGTATTCCGCCTGTGGTGGGGCAAGGGCGAGGAGTGCCGGCGTACCCCCCTCCCCCCTGGAGCAGTAATCCAGAATCGGGGGCAGCCCCACAGGAGCTATCGGGCAATCACGGGTCCAACCGGGTCCTCCATTTTCTTCCGCACCCTAGACCTGTGCAAGGGGTGGAGAGTCTGTGTCCACTTCCGTGGAGGCAGCCTATCACCCTGGACATGAGTCAACCCCTTGTGTGGCTGTGCGTCTGTGCCAACACCCAGCTACCACTGGGTGTCAGTCAGTAGTGCACAGCGCTATCCTCCCTCCCCAAGGAAGGAGAGCAGTCCTCTGGATACTCAATCCTTCCTCCCCCTGCCGACCTCCGAGCAACTTGAGTCTGTTCCCGAGCCCAGGTTGCCGGTGTGACACGAGGTGTGGCGTCCAGTGCCTCAACCCTCACCTGCCACCAGGCCGTCTCTACTTGGTACTGTATTTGGTTGTTAGACAGGAGGAGGCTGTTTGCCCATCGAGCCTGTCTCCCGCCAAACGGGGTCATTAATCTCTATGATTGAGAAGAAAGTTATCCAGTCTTTTTTTGAAGATATCTAAAGATCTTACTTCGAGTTGGAGCTCTTGCAGTAAGCAATAACCATAAGGACTAAGCCACCAGGCCCACACGGAAACTGCTAGCTAGCAGTCTTCAGCAGGGACTGCCCCCTGACATCGGTCTGCCCTGACATCAGCCTGTGATATAAAAGAGGGGGTCCCCAGCCCCACCCCAGTTCTTTTCCCACCATAGACCCATTTGTATCGGCCCCTCGGACGCCTCCTGCTACAGTTTGACTGCCATTGCGCATTTACTGTGTTTTTTTCTTTCTTTCCTCTGAAAATGTTGTTTTTTCCTGCATGTCTTCTTCGGCTTCTTCAATTCCAAGTGTGTGTGTGTGTGTGTGTGTGTGTGTGTGTGTGTGTGTGTGCTGCAGCTGCAAGCAGCTCACTCCAAAACAAGCCACGAGGCTCAGCCTCTTTGCCTGAGCCCAGATCATGACACTTTGGCCTGCCCTGTCAGCAGTTCAATCAGCGGACTAGAATCTGTCACCAGAAGGCCCACCATCTAGAGCAGCAGCTTGCCACCATGCAGAACCAATCCTGGGGCCCTTCTTCTTCCTCCTCTGTCTTGGGGACCTCATCATGGTTGGAAGACCCATTGGGAGAAGAAGAAGGCCTCAGGGAAGCACAAGTCCCGGGACAAGGATAGGAACAAGGCCCGGACCTGCCCCCATTCCTGGTCTCCGAATTTAAAGAAGACCTCTTTGGGTTCCACCTCCTCCCACGGGGGTCGGACCACTCCACCCGATCTGATCTCACTCCATACTGGCAGCCAGTGGTGAAACCTCCCGCCTTGGTGCTGGCGACAGGCAGAGGTTCATTGGGGTCCAGGGCTTCAGTTCCAGCCCTACAGCCTCTGAAGGTGAAGGTTATACCTATGTCATCCACCTCCTCCTCAGGTGGCGGGGCCAGTTCTAAGTTGGGCAGCGGTTCTTCTGCCGCTGTCCATTCAGCCCCAATGTCGGGATCTGTCTCTAAGTCCACAGACTCTGCACCATGATGTCAGCACCATGCGTCTGCCTCCAAGGCCTCCGGAACACCTCTGCCCCATGCCCTGGTGACTACACCAAGGGCTCCAGCTCAACTGCTGACACCCCTCCCTCGGACCGTCGCCAGCAGGTGACTTCCAAGGAGACGCCAGGTATTCCGATGTCAGCCTTGACGACATCCCTACAGTCGCCAGACCGTTTGATATCACCGGTGGACATGAATGTCTCCCCAACCTAATGGAGGAAGATTGGATCCCCGCCAGACCTTGACCTGATGAGGTACTCGGACGTCCAACCCTTGATCCTCCACCAGCTGTTCCGCCACATGGTACATGGATGCCAGCTCCTCAGCCTCAGGCGCTGGCAGGCCCTTCGGGGCCTCAGATCCCTCTCAGTGAGGTCAAGGATTTGTTCCACTTCTGATGGAACTAAATGAAAGGTGACATGCTCCCAACTAAGCCTGCTGAACTGGTGTGAGTAGAACCTGAACAGGACGCGGACCCTCCCCCAAAGCCTAGGTGTTGACTCCAGAAACTAGCAGCCCTTCCCCAAGTCCAGATGGCAGATGCCAGGGAAGGCCCAAAACACTGACGGCAGAGGCAGAAGCACTCCCCCTCCCGGTCATCAGGCCAACACTGGCATCATTCCCACAGCATACGCCAGCTTAGCTCCTCCTCCTCCTCCTCCTCATCCAGCTCAGAGGATTCCAGCAGTAGCTCATCTTCCACGGCTTCAGGCGCTTTAGAACCCAGGGGTCACCCTCTTTCCCCAGACAACAAGGACACTCCTAGATTGCCTCCAAACGATCCATTGTTTATGGACGTAATGAGGCACATCCAAGCCATTAATGACTGAGAAACCGAGGACCTTGATCCAGAAAGGAGAAGGTTGGCTAAATACCTAAGACAAAATGATGGAAGAGGGATGCCTGGATTTTGTGGCAGTCACTGAAACGTGGTACACAGAGAACCATGACTGGGATGTCAACATACCAGGATACACAATCCACAGGAGGAACAGGGAAGGTAAAAGAGGAGGAGTAGCAGCTCTCTATGTGAGGGAAGGGAGTAAAGCAATACAACTAAAGAGTAAATAAGGAGATGATGAGGCACTATGCTAACATACTAAAAGCCAGCAGAATAGGCCAAACGGTCTGTCTTGTCTGCTCGAAAGCCAGCAACCTAGTGGCTAATCACCTCACCATCCCCCAGCCCCCAAGAGGGTCTTCTCTAGATTCAGTTTCCTCTTGTACCTGTCCCACCCCTTCTTGAAGCCCTCCACTGTGCCCTCTTCCACCAGCCTCCCGGGAAGCGCATTCCATGGCTCCACCACCCTCTCAGTGAAAAAATCCTTCCTATGTTCCCCCCTGTAATTCCCCCTCCAACTTCCACTCATGGCCCCGGTTGCTCCCCCCTTCTTCAGCCTAAACAACTCCCTGGTTCCACTCCTAATTATTCCCTTTACATACTTGAAAATCTCTATTATGTCTCCCCTATCCCTCTTCTCCTCCAGTGAGTACAGCCCAAGCTCTTCCAGTCTCTCCTCATAAGGCCTCCCCTCCATGCCCTGAATCATCCTGGTCGCTCTCCTGTGGACCCTTTCCAGCAGCGCTATGTCCTCCTTCAGATGAGGTCTCCAGAACTGTACACAGTACCCGAGCTGCGGCCTGACCAAGGCACTACATAGAGGGAGGATCACCTCCCTGCTTCTGGATGCAGTTCCCCATGCTATGCAACCCAGTATCCTGTTTGCTTTGGCTGTAGTTCTTCTACAATTTTCAGAGTTATTCATTTTCATGTCTACTACCACCCATAAATCCCTTTCTCCCAATGTAGCATGCAGTGTGACCCCCCAGGGTGTATACATGGCCCGGGCCTTTGACCCCCAAATGAAGTACCTTACATTTCCTGGCATTAAATTTCAGTCCCCACCTCTTTGACCACCTTTCCAGGGAATCCAGAGCCCCCTGGACTGTCTCGCTCGCTTCCTCACAGTCTACCAGTGCTCCCAGTTTTGAATCATCTGCAAAGAGACTCAACCTATTCCTAACCCCCCTTCCTATATTCGAGATGTAGGCATTGAACAAGAGTGGCCCCAATACTGAACCTTGAGGGACCCCACTGATTACCTTCCTGGGGGAGGATAGTATCTCATCCACCATTACCCTCTGTAAATGCTCCGAAAGCCAGTTTTCAACCCAATTTAGCTCCTGTCCTCCCACCCTTATCTCCCCCAATTTTGCTATCAGTCCATTATGGGGTACTGAATCAAATGCCTTGCTGAAATCTAGGTATAGGACATCCACCGGCCTATGTCTATCCAAGGCCCCTGTCAGCCAGTCATAGAACTCTACAAGGTTGGCCTGACACAGTCTCCCTGGGACAAAGCCATACTGTTTATCATCCTGGTGTCCTCTAACTTTTCCAACTGCCTCCCAAGCCTCTCCTTGATAAAGCCCTCCATTACTTTACCTACCACAGATGTGAGACTGACCGGCCTATAATTCCCCATCTCCTCCCTAGACCCCCCTTTATGTATAGGCACTATATAAGCCACCCTGCAGTCCTGTGGCACCCATCTTATCTACAGAGAGGTGTTATAGAGTGCAGCCAGTGGAGCTGCCAGCACCTCTGCCAATTTCTTCATAACCCTCGGATGTAGTCCATCCGGCCCCAGCGCCTTATTAGTTTTTTAGTTTCCGAAGGGCCTCCCTTACCCTATCCACTGTGATCCCCCCCTCCCAAATCCACTCCGTCATGCGACCTTCCTACTACTTCTTGGTCTGGCC